>CM035439.1:21133617-21553617 GCA_020310875.1 Ceratopteris richardii | reverse complement strand
CTAAAGGTATGATACATAACATGTATAATTTACCATCAACATTGACTTTGTTACAAAAATACCTTTCTAACCTACTGCTTATTCAATTTTACAGGCTGTGTCAGTTGGAAAATATAAAACTTTTCCTTAAAAAATATGGTGCTAGAAATATAGCATGTGACAGACAAGGTTACTAAAGGGTAAATACCCTAGAGACTAGAAGATGAAATTCCAGAGATGCCACTCAAATTCAAATCTCTCAAGTTCCTCCATACACTTTCCTCCTCCAGAGAAAGTATCCCTCTTTTTATATGGTTGCCCTTGACTTTTACAGACATAATACAAATCTGTTTCCACCATTTCTCAGCAGTGGCAAAACTCTGAGTACACACCATATGCATAATCGATTTCCTCTTTTTCTGAAAGTATTATCCCTTCTGTGAGCACAGCCAAAAACAAGAGGTCTACTTATTCCTCCCTTATCTGACCTTCGGCCCTTTGTAGAGAATTCTGTCGCGTCTAAGCCTTGACAAAAGTTGAGTACCTTGCAGAATCTTTGTGGAGGCTGAAATTGAGTGCCTAGAAGACATTACACAAAGAAAAACAATGTTGGGGATGGCAGTGTGTTTGTAGGTTTTTTTATCTTTTAGGAGGAGGTCATATCATGGTGGATGTTATAGAAGATTTCAGTAACACAAGTCTCAAGAAAGGGTGCAACAAAGGAGTGAAAGTGCCAAGGAGGTTGAAATCCCCCTATGTGTTCACAGGGTTGAACCTGTTAGAATTTACAACGAAGATTCTTGAAATGGGATTACAAATCACTCAGGAGTCATTAGAATTGCTCACACCCAAGAACTAAAGTGCTCCTGCACAATTATCACTTTGGCACATCGTGCAGGATTTCTTTTATCTATTATATTGACCAATAAGACCATTTATGCTCTCTCTACAAGCTTCCAAAAACAAGCAGCCAACTGTGAAATTGAGTTTTAAAAATCAGTCCATAACTTTTTTTAATTAAGGAGGGAAGGGGGGGAGGGAGGAGGTGAATTCTTATTTCACTAACATATAAGAGAACATCGTCTCATAGACGCAATGTACAATAGGCTTCATCATAATCTTTAAAGAATCATATCAACAATCTGAATAATATGTTCTGCAGTGGTAGCTTCATGGCCTTTTGCCCTTTTCACAAAGCTAAAGGTAAAGTCTCGCATACATAATAAGAATACAGATAGCGATGAAGATTTCAAATGCTTACATGAGGGCAAAGTAGGTACTTTGAATCTTCTGTTTTAGTTTTCCTTTTGTCCTGCAACGTTGTGCAGAGGTCTAGTAGATATAAAAACAGAGATGTAGAAAATTTGCACCACAATTAATTCTCTGTCTGGACCTAAAACAAGAAGTCATTTATAATGTGATTTCATACAGCTTTTTGACTCTGAATCCAAGCCCACACTAGTTGTCTATGGACGGAGAAAACACGCTTGCAGAGACAGCAATCACATCCTGGAGGCTGAAATTGAGTGCCTAGAAGATGGGCCTTTTGCCCTTTCCACAAAGCAAAATGTTTAAGTTTCACATACATCATCATCATCGTCGTCATCATCATCATCATAATAATAATAATAAAAAAAAAAAAAAAATAGTCTCTTGCTTTGGTTGTTGGCTTTTCCTTATGTGTTTGTGTTTGTGTTCTTTATCTTGAGTTTGTAAGTTTGGTTAACTCTAAACTTATGAGGGTATATATTATTATTATTACAATAAAAATTATTATTAAAAAAAGTAATACTATCAATAATAATATTAATGATAATAATAATAGTAGTATAGATAGTGAGGAAGCTTTTGAATGCTTATGTGAGGAAAAAGTAGGCAGCTTGAATCTTCTGCTTTATTTTTTTTAGTCTAACTCTTATTTCACTGATATATAAGAGAACATCGTCCACAGGACTAATGTACAACTTGCTTTACCCAGTGTTTAAAGAGTCATATCAGCAAGCAGAATAATATGTTCTGCAGAGGTAGCTCATGGCCTTTTGCCCTTTCCAGAAAGCAACAGGGTAAAGCCTATCATACATAATAACAGTAGTCATGAAGATTTCAGATGCTTATGTAAGAGCAAAGTAGGTACTTTGAATCTTCTGCTTTATTTTTCTCTTTTGTCCCACAATGTTGTGCAGAGATCTAGTAGCTATAACGATAGAGGTGGAGAAAATTTGCACCAAAATGTAATTCTCCGTCTGGATCTAGAACATGAAGTCATTTATGATGTGATCATAGGATGAAAGGCACCCTCCGACAGCTTTTCAACTCCGAATCCAAGCCCACACTACTTATCTATGGGGGAAAAAACAGGCCTGCAGAGTCACAACCTGAAGAGGATTTCTGAGAAAGTTAACACACTGCAAGTGCAAGTAAGATGGTGTAGAGATTCTGTAGGGCCTAAGCCTTAACAAAAGTTGAATATCATACAGAATCTTTGTGGAGGCTGAAATTGAGTGCCTGGAACACAATTCACAAAGAAGAATAATTTTGGGGACGGAGGTATGTTTGTAGATTTTCTATCTTTTAGGAGGTGGTCACATCATGGTGGATCTTACAGAAGATTTCAGTAACACGAGTTTCAAAGAAGGGTGCAACTAAGGAGTGAAAGTGACAAAGAGGTTAAAATTAGCCTGTGGATTCACAGGATTGAACTAATGAAAATTTGCAAGGAAGATTCTTGAAATGAAATTAAAAATCACTCAGGAGTCAATAGAATTGCTGGCACCCAAGGAATAAAGTGCTCCTGCACAATAGCATATCGACATCATGTTGGAACTTTATTATAGTAACCAAATATAGTGTTTATGTTTCTATACATTAAAGAATAAGCAAGCATTTTTATTTTATTTTTTACTGTTTTGGTATTAACGCAACTATCCCCAAGATTTCTATGCACTCATTGGAACATAGGACCAATTCTAGGTCGAAAACTCTTAACTTGCACAAATTACAACAAACTTCATTCAAGGACTTGATGCCACATTTACAATGCAAACATGAAAACATATGTTTCACTGTTCCCTACCGTTATAACTACTTTTCATTCGAGTCAGGGGAGCTCTATCATGATAAACATAACATATGCAAATGTATCAACTTGTGGGAACCAACAATAAGCTGAATCAATACCTGCTGCACAAGAGGCTATCAGCTTGGCAAACCATGCAGCACGTGCACTCTTGGCACTGTGATGCCCCTAGGGCCTATATTTCCGATTCAAAATAACTAGCAAATGTAACAACGACTGAAATTTTCAGAGTCACCTCCATTGCATATGAACGAATTCCGAAACCATAAATGAACAATATGCCACTGGCCCCACAAATGAATGACTTTACAAGTCTCCAAACCTTTGGTGAATACTCTTTCCTGCACGCCTCAGGTTTGTTCCACAAGACTTACCATCACCACTTGACTTGAGTCACCATTACAACTCCTCAAACTTCAGTACCCCCCTAGACTTACCATTGTTGGTTTTAACTCAGCTTATCCTTGTCAATTTACATGGGACATTGTCTGGGCTTTAATGACACTTGGGTCCTATTCCAATGCCAACTCACCCAGCAACATTGACTTTCACCTCCCAAAAGTTTCTTTAGTCAAAACAGACAAGAATAAAAAGGAAAACAAGCTAAAAATGCATAGATATGAGTATAACTAATATAAACTAAGAAACAAAATCAAAAATACATCTCTAGAAGATAGAAAGTCAAAAATACATTGGTGGCCTAGAACTATCAGAAGGCCGCTTGACATCAACAAGTCCATTTAGAGTGTGGGTATGTCTCAAGTAACACATGTGAAGGTTGTACAATGATGGCTGAAGTTGGTGATATTCCATCTCTCAAGATTGATAGATCTAAAGATGTTTACAGAGGTTCAAAAATATGGAAAAAAAAAGACACTTTGATCTGAGAAATCATGAAATAATACTGCTGAGCTGACTTGAATAGGGGTGGATCTGAAGGTGCAGCAAGAGAAATTGAACTGAGATCAATAGCTGAGCAGGTATGTGCTCATGTGGCGCTGAGCACACTGACGATAAATAAACACCAGTTATAAATACAGGTATATGGTTCAACAAACATCTAATCCTAAAGAGTAGTTGTATATAACTAACTCAACAATCTGAAATTTCAGCTGAAGTAAGAAGATGTTTGCAAATATGCAGCCCAAACAAAGAAATAGTAACTACATGTGTATTCATTCTCCTTCAAGGGGAATTATCCCACATATGATGTATTTTGGAGAGCCCCCTCCAACTCTATATAAGGAGGACCTCTCCCCCACTTTGTACTTGGTTAGAAGCTTGAGGAACCTACTCCATGCTCTTGGCAAGGTCACTCTAATCCATGTGAGTTTTCCCATTTCATGGTCTATTCACTTTTAAGTCTCACACTCTTTCATTTTGTGAGTACACTCTTCTTTTCATTTTGCTTTTTCATTTTGCTTTTTCATTTTGCTTCCGTGCATGTACTCTCTACAAGGTATTAAAGCATTAGGTGGAGGGCTTAGCGGTGATTTTGGTGGTCGCTTTAGTGGTGCTGGTGCTAGAGTTTGGTGGCGTTGCTCTCCATCCATTTGGAGAAGCCTTTTGCCATCATTTTTTACTCTTTAAGGGCCACATTTTGCTCATTTGCCCACCCTCCCACCCTTCTTCTTCATCATTTTCCTACTCTTTACCCCATTTTTTCCCACCCTCCCACCTTGCATTTGGCAGTTCCATCATTTTGGTGGTTTTTCAGTCATATTGTGGTGTTTCTTCTCAATTTTGGCATCGATTCTTCTCTAAGTTGATCGACATCTCTCCTTCTCAAGTGTTTATCAACATTGTTTTGATTGGTCGTTCTAGCACATCCTCTGTGTTTGCTTAATAAGTATTTGAGTTCAACCCCTTTCATAGGGATTTTCGCATAGTATGAATACTATATAATGTGTGTATATCGTCTTAGAGGACTTTATCTCCTAGAATGATGGAGTAATGGTTAGATACTCCAAGCGCATGTGGGATGTCTCAGGATCGCAACCTGACAAATACCACCTTCTCATTTGTTTTATGTGTTCATCAGATCACAAAGCTAAGCTATTGGCGGGCAAATCTGATTTGAGCACTCTTCATCAAACCCACAGAATCTTGCGCATTCCTGCATGCCATTCAGCAGTTTGTTTCTCCATTTGCTTTGGTTAATTCCTTTCTGCAGATCAATGTATGAACAAGGAGGACATCAGGCTGTTATTGCTTGCATTATGTCCATGCCTTGATTTTTGTGTGGACAGTGGCACCAAGCTTCAACCTGAGCGGGCACATGTACTCTGTACCATACCTATACTATCTACTGTACCGCGAACCCAACATGAGCAGACACATCGCAGCTTCCGCGCCTCCATATGAGCAATAGAGAGCGACCAACATCGGCCTCTGAAGACCTACAGCTGCGGAAATACTGACGTGCGCCATCTCTTCTAAAGAAAAGAGGGGGGGGGGAGAGAGAGAGAGAGAGAGAGAGAGATAGAGAGAGGAGAGAATAAGAACCCTCTGCGTCTACACCTGCCCCGTTGCATAGGTTCAATTGTCGCGCAATGATCACAGATCATCTCTATGTGTCATGTTATTTCTCTGTATTGAACAACAGATAAAGCCATAGCATCAAGTAAAGGCAATCGGTGACGGGAAGTGGCAGGTACCATTCGCTAGTCTACAGAGAGAGAGAGAGAGGGGGAGAGAGAGAGAGAGAGAGGTTTGGCTCTCCTTCTCGAGTGATCTCATCCCAGCAGTGCAGCACTCTCCTTTTCTTCATTTTGTCCAGCAAGGAGATAGGGACGGCCTGCAATGTCTCTCTCTCGGAAAGAGATAGAGAAAGAACAACACAAAGGTGCACTCGCTGTTGTGACGAGGGCAAGTGTGTGAACACAGAAGCCGGACTGTTGTGCCATCTCTCGGAGCTGTGTGCACAAATTTCCTCATGGCCTTCTAATCAGAGAGATTCACGGCCTCCACGCTCTTCTTCTCTCCTCTGCGCACGCGCGAGAGAGAGAGAGAGAGAGAGAGAGAGAGAGAGAGAGAGATATAAAGACAGAGAAAGGGAGGGACTGTCATCACTCTGCATATACAACCTTCTACGCCTTCTCTTGGAGCAAGAACGAGTGCAAACCATCTGATAGAGACGGAGCAAAGTGGGTCCACATACATGGCTGTGGCTGTGTAATACCTTTGACATCAGTGATGATATCAAAGGACGAATCTATTCACGTATTGTTCCGCACACTTTTCTGTTCACATTGAATCCACCCAATTTGGGCCTTGACCACACACCATGAATCCATAGGATAGCATAGTCTAAATATTCCACGACGGGCCTCTATCGAACTCATTACATTGACAAGAATTCGGACTGCCTTAAGATTACATGAAATTTACCTTCATAACTATCCCACTCACACAACGTACATTCAAGTGGCTTGATTCCTCTAGCACTCTTTATATGAATGTCAAAAGTTGTTACCAAGCTCTCATCCTTTTCAAACCATAGGATTACATAAAATGTTCTCAAAATTAATCTTTTGCTCCCACTATCTTGAAGCATGAGTATTTTAGCACTCAGTGCCTAACATTGTACTTTGGAAACAAGGCATGATTTTGTGAAAGGGCTTCACTCTCAAGTTGGCACTCTAAATACTAGAGAACCCACTTTGTAAAGGGTCACTTTGTATTCTTCAAGGGGTTTTTCCAAAGGGTTTCATTCCTACTTCGGCACACCATTTAGCAAAAAGTTCCCCTTCACTTTGTAACTCAAGTATATAAGAAACAGCTCTTTTGGCTGTTTGCTTTGGGAGGCTACTTTAAGCCCTCAAAGAAGGTGTCTCTAGTATATTGCAAGGCTACTCTAAGCCCCCCCTCCAAGGTGTCAACATGTGTAGGGCTACTCTAAGCCCCTCCCCCCACCTCACCTCAACTTTTTGTGCAAATTCCAACTTCACTTTGCAAGTGTGGTGATTTCAACGGCGACAATGACTATGATCTCGAATACAACGTCTTCATGTCAATGGTACTTCAATTCTTTAACACTGATTTTTATGTCAAAAGATGAGAGATTAAACGGCACTAACTATAATCTATGGAAGGATACAATTAGACCTATTATATGAAGTAGTAGAAACTACAGAGCCTGAACCAAACAAGGACACTGATTTAGCGGCCTAGAACATTTAGAATATCAAAGACAAGAGAGCGTTAGGACAATTACTTTTACCTTGTGATGAGTTGACCAAGGGCCACATTACCTCTTGCAAAATGTCCCACAAAGCCTGAAAAATCCTGCAAGATCTTCATGAGCATAGTACAAAAAAAATCGACGATTTTTAAATAAAAATCGTTTTTTAAATCGCTGGAACGATTTTTTACGATTTTTATGAAGGTTTTTTTCGAAAAAAATTGTTTTCAACAAAATACCTAACACCATCTATTTTCAAATTCGCCTCCACCTTCGCGAATAGTTTCTAGTCTTCACTTACATACTCATCTTCAGAGCTTGCATCAGGAAGAAGTTACAACATAAGGTGAGCATTAGAGCACTCCGCGATAGAGCACGATCAGCCCCTTGCAAGTTGCTTTGGAATTCAGCCTTCTCTATTTTCCCTTTGCTTCAACCCTCCCTATTTGCCCCTTTCTTTAAACTTCACTTTGACACTATTTGCCCCTTGCCACTTGCCGTATAGAGTCTAGATGGATGGGTAGAGAGTAGTGTGGTGAATACATTATAGACTATTAGGTGATTCTATATGTAATTCATGTCAGTTATATCAAAAAGGTGTTAACTATGCATTGGTACATAGCTTTATGTTTCAAAAAATAAAAATCTCTCACAGTGAATAAAAACCCCGATTTTTATTTTGGATTTTATAAACCTCTTATGATTTAAAAGATTTAAACCCTGATTTAAATCTCGTTTTTAAACCTCTTCTTGTACTATGTTCATGAGGACAAAACTTCTTCTAAGATCTACACCTTAGAGGCCGAGCTCCACAACCTCTCAATTAGGCCCCAGGATCCCATTGTCCGGGGAGCATTAGATTGTGCTCTATGCCTACACTAGACAAGATTTTGGAAATATACTTCTGATTACAAGAACACCCACGTAAGGAAAATAATACAAAAGTATGTAACTGATACAAGACGTCCCACAACCCGGGACTGATAGGTATGAATAACTGGACTAGAGATGATATAGGAGATCCCACAACCCACGACCATAGGTATGAAACAAGATATCTCGATTACAAGAATTTCCTTTAGGGAGATGAACTAGATACAAGAAATAACTAGAAAAGTTCTCGTACTATGAGATTACAAGAGGACAAGACAGGATGTCCAAGAACTAGACTAGACAAGACTAGAACAAGGATCAAGACAAGAACTAGAACTCGAACTTGGGAAAGTACTTACTTGGAGATCGTGACTCCTTGAGCTCCCAAGACTAGCGTTGACAAGACTAAGGAGGTATGTGGCCTAGCCCTCCTTATATAGGTGCTCAAGGTGCGGTTATTGTTCAAAGGCAATTACAACCTTATGATGTCATTGATGATGTCAGCAATCCAAACAGGACCTCCAGATGTCAGAATTTAGCAAGTAGACAGTCAATCTTAGGGTTTTGTCACGTTTCGGCACAATGGAAACATTGGTTTTTCCAAATCTTAATCAATCAAGCGACCAGTTCCAAGCGCAACGGTCATATTGCTGATGTTATACCCTTTCCAATGAACAAGGTACTCCAATTCCTCAAGATATTCTTGAATCTAGGACATGATCGACTTCGAATTCTCCATGCTTCATCAATCTCGATAGGTGGTGAAGGATTGGATCTCTCCCTCCTCAATGGTGAATTCTCATATGGATCCAACATGGATACATGGAAAACTCGATGTATTCTCATGGTACTTGGTGAGCTTGAAGATGACTGGACTAATCTTGACCAAGATGGTGAACGGACCAAATCTTTGATGGTCTAGCTTTGCACGAGGCCTTGAAGTTTGCAAATTATTTCTGAGTAACCCATCCCCAATTTGATTTCCCTTTAGGGAGGTGAACCAGATACAGGAAATGAAAAGATCTCGTACTACAAGATTACAAGAGGACAAGACAGGATGTCCAAGAACTAGACTAGACAAGACTAGAACAAGGATCAAGACAAGAACTAGAATTGGAACTTGGAAAGTACTTACTTGGAGATCGTGACTCCTTGAGCTCCCAAGACTATCATTGGCAAGACTAAGGATATATGTGGTCAAACCCTCCTTATATAGGTGTTCATGCGCGGCTATCAAAGGCGGTCCAAAGGTGGTTACGACTTGATGATGTCATCGATGATGTCAGCAATCCGAACAGGACCTCTAGATGTCAAAATTTAGGAAGTAGACAATCGATCTTAGGGTTTTGGCACATTCCGGATACAATGGAGGCATTGGTTTCTCCAAATTCTAAACCAATCATGAGATATAAAAGTCATATGGAATCTGAGTTTCAGGATGGTTTCCTTTGTCCATAACACCCATTACTAAATAGTAAAGTTATTGCCACCTTTGAAAATTACCAACGCAAGCTCATGTTGTGTAGCTTACAAGTTTCCAACGAGGACATGGCCATTTAACTTCTTATCAAGCTTCCTAGATCCTATGAAACTTTTATGACAACCCTTAACAACCATGGCCAAGTATTGACCTAAGCGGAAGTACGACGACTTTTGCTCCGCCATGACTCTCGAGCAAAATCGTCATGCTCGCAAGAAACCGCTATGAAAGCCAAGGAACCATTCAACAAGGCCAAGCATGTTAGTCACAACTCTAGTAACACACCTAAACAAGGTTCAAGTAATTCATCAAAGAAGTATAGCAATAATTATTATGGTAAAACGGGGAATCTTGAGAAGTTTTGTTACAAAAAGAAGAATTGTTGTAAAGCCTCTACCTCTAAGAACCAATCTAACTCTTTTCAAAATAGGTCTCACTGTTTCCAGTGAAGACATACTTATCTCCACAGAAGCCAACACCCTAATTACTTCTAGCTCCTCACAAGAGTAGATCTTTGACAATGGAGCCATATCTCATATGCGCAAAGATCACGACTCCTTTCAATAAATCGAAGATCACACTCATGAAGTCTATTTAGGCAACAACAAAAGTCTCCCCATAGAAGACAAAGGAAAAATTCAAATTACCAATCACCATGGGGTGTAAAGCTTTATCAAATGTATTGTTTGTCCCAAACTTGTGAATGAACCTACTCTCAGTTAAGGCCATCACCGACCTTCATAAACAAGTGTTATTTGACAACACATCCATAAAGGTGATTGTCGCTACAACCAAAGATACCATAGCTCAAGGAGTTGAAGACAAAGGGCTATACAAGCTATCATACTTTCTATCTAAGGAGTCCCTTTCAAGCCTCTGACACCAAAGATACGTGCACACTTCATACTTAACCAAGATTTCTGCATCAAAAATGATTAAGGGATTACCCAAGATCAGGCAAGTAGATGATATCTTCCAAGCTTGCATCCAAAGTAAGAAACACAGGGCTCTCGTTCGCAAGGAGCCTGGAGGCTTATACCCGAGCTAGAAACCCTCTAGCCCTAGCCCACGTGGATCTCTGTGGATCCTTGAATACCCCTTCCCTAAGTGGATCCATCTACTTCTTTCTCATGATCACTCAAGTTACATTTGGGTATACTTTTTGAAGTCCAAGGACGATACCTTTTCCAAGTTTCAACAATGGATATATCAAGTTGAGAATGAAGCATCAAGTTCATTCAAGACTATTAGAATAAAATGGAGGCGGTGAGTTCATCAATCACGACTTCCATAATTTCTTAAAGCAAAAGGGCATCAAGAGGCAAGTCACTCAACCTCACGCTCCATCTCAATATGGAGTAGCTGAAAGAAAGATTTTAAGCGTAATGGAAATGGCATGAACCATGCTTCACAACAAAGCATTACACACTGCAATGCATATCATCAATAGAGGCTTCATTAGTGTATTACACAACAAGACTCCATTTGAAGCCTATTATGGACGCAAGCCCAATGTCAATTACTTTAGAGTATTTGGAAGCGAAGCTTTCGTACATCTGTCGAAGGAAGATCAAAGCAAGTTACAATCTAAGTCCAAGAAACATCTTTTCATTGGCTATAGTGAATAATCTAAAGCTTATAGATTGTACGATCTTGAGAACCACTCCATCATCTCAAAAGATGTCATATTTGATGAAACTTCAAAATACTCCACTAAAGAACGTCTTTTGAAGTTATGAGTTTCTTTGCACATAAATTCTGAATAAGGGTCTAGCTTTTGATCAACCAACAGATTCCAAACACCCAAGTGTTACATATGGTTGAATAGCTCTCAATGAATACTATCACATTATGTAATAAAAAATTTTTTACCGTTGCCCATAAATGGGGCCATTTATGACAGCTTCCAAGATCAAATTCAATTCCTTGTACAGTTGTAATTTCAAAGTTAAAGTCCGGGGGAGTAGGCCTCGGCCGAACCTCCATTTTAAAAAAAAAAAGATCAAATTCAATTGACCTCAAAGTCAGGATTGTTATGGGAGTCATGCATAACCTCTCGTCATGCTTGATTAGAATTAGAGAATCTCTATTAGAGAAGAAACCCTACTACAATAGCTTATCTTGAAAGATAGTTAGCCAACACAAGGATGAAAGTTAGTGAGGGAGCTCAATCACACATTTTGAAGCTCAAAGACTTACAAGATCAGTTACTTAATGTTGGAGTTACATAACATACATGATGATAAGATGGTGAATACCTCATAAATTCACTTCCATCTACCTATAGTTCTTTTCTTACTTCTCCTTCTCTCTCTATAAGAGATAGAGAAATATCATTTGGAGTTCTTGTAACTTCAAGATGAAGACCAATAGAAGAGTATCGTAGAGAATAATGAAACCATGGTATCATCATCCAAAGGAAAGAAGAAGAAGGAGACAACAAAGAAGGAGAAGAAAAGACAGCAGAATAAAAAGGAAAGTAAGTCTTCAGCCACTTCTACTACATAGAGTTCAATACTTCTACTACTCCTAAAGAGAAGTCTACTTCCACTACATCCATCTCAAAGAAAGGTATATGCCATTATTGCAAGAAACCTTGACATTACATAGCAAAATGCAAAAATAGGATTTTTAATGAAAAGAATAAATTGTCACGTAATAATGTTGAAGATGATTCAAAACCTAAACCCTCAAATGAAGAATCATATGCATGTGTTAGTATTGAAGAAATAGCTTTTGACCAAGCAAGATTAAACGCAGTTTCTTAAAATCCTTGAATTTTTTATTCTGGAACTACTAAGCATATGACAGGTTGCTAGAAGCTAATTTCTACCCTTGCTAACTCTACAAGAAAAAGGTGGCCACTCGCCATAAGAGATGGTCGTGATCTGGATATTGTAGGTGTTGGAGAAGTTAATTTAAAGTCAAGAGAAGATGGAAAATTAACAATTTCTAATGTTCTTTATGTTCTAGAAATGAAGAAAAATTTGTTGTCCATTTCTAACTTTTCTATCAGATGGTTATAAAGTCATCTTTAAGAAAGATTCATGCTAAATCCTCACTCCAAATGAGGAGCATTATCTTTTGCAAGGTGAAAACAGAAGTAGAATGTTTGTTCAGTCCAAAATTAGTCTTGTTGGGTCTTCTACACCTAAGATGAACATGAAGTTCACATCCTAGATTTAGCCATATCAATTACATAGATCTCAAACACATCAAAGATCAAAGAATGGTGGAGACTTTATCCACTTTTGCTTTACCAAATGATGTGGAATCTTCTGAAAGATGTCTTGAAGGAAAGCTTCACAAGCTACCATTCAAGAAACATGGATACATCACTGCTACCAAAAAAATTAAAGATCATACATTCAAATATTAATAGACCTATGAGAGCATATTCCATTAAAGGATTCAAGTATTTCGTAATATTTATTGAGATTTTTCCAAATATTCTTGGATTTATGGTCTGAAAGCAAAATCAAAAATATTTCCTACATTCAAGAAGTTCTTAGCTATGGCTGAAAATGGAAGTAAAGCGAAAATTCAGATTTTGAGAAGTGATAAAGGAGGAGAGTGTTTGCCATAAGACTCCAAGTCTTTTCTAGAAGACAAAGGAATCTCTCATCAAGTCACACACTCTTGAATAGAATGGTATTGCGGAGAGAAAGAATAGAACACTTGTTGAAATGATGCATCATCTAAGAAACTTTCACCTAAGTTTTGGTTTGATGCAGTACATACGGCCAACCACATTCTTAATAGATCTTCCACAAAAGCTTTAAAGATCATTATTCCTTATGAATCTTATAATGATAAGAAGCCCAATGTGATTGACTTTAAAGTTCTTGAATCTCCAGTTTATGTTCACATTGAGGAGGATTGTAGTAAGCTAAATGCAAAAGACAAAAATTATGCATCTTTCAAGTCAAATTTGGACAATTACATTTAGCCCTACGAGGGGGTGATCAACCTTTTCAAACCCCAAAAATTTCAATTGATAGAGATAATGAGAAAGTTATTGCTCCTACCCCACTGCTATCTACATCTCCAACTTCACCTATTCCTTCACCAACCTATGAAGTTGGAGAAACTTCAATAGCACCAGAAGAGAATTGTAGATGAACAATAGCTTTCACCAGTCTTTCAGAAACTTCCAAGATAGTATGTGAAAGTTTTACAAGATAGTGGAATTACGTCATTTAAAGGAAGAACCCGAAGTCAAAAAGATCATTCACATGGGGTAAATTATGCAAAACATTTTGAAAATTAATAATATACTTGCACTAACTTCAGAACCTGCTAGCGTCAAAGATGCTTTACAAAATCATGTTTGGAAGAAAGCTATGCAGGAAGAGATTGATTCGAGACACAAGAATCAAACATGGAAGCTTTATGAGTTACCAAAAGATACGAAAGCTATTGGTGTTAAGTAGATCTTCAAGATCAAAAGAAAAGGAGATGGTACCATTGACACATATAAAGCCAGAATCCATATTCGCAGTTAAAGGTTATGCACAAAAGAAAGGTATTAACTATTATGAAACATTTGCACCTACATCTAGAATGGCCATAGTCAAGATAGTTCTTTCTCTTTCTGCAATTTTTGGTTGGAATATGTACCAGCTAGAAATCAAGTAAGCTTTTTTAAATAGTGATCTTCACGAAGATATCTATATTCAGCAACCCAAAGGTTTTGAAGAGCCAGATAAAGAGAATTTAGTATGCAAACTTATCAAATTACTTCATGGTTTGAAGCAAGCACTAAGAGTACAATATGAAAAGATACATTTGTACCTTTTATCTACTGGTTTGAAAACTATGGTGGAGCTCCTACCCTCTATATTAAAGCAGAGACAGATGTCTTGATTATCATCATCATCTATGTTAATAACATAATGATGACAAGTCCTAAGGATTCCGATCTTCAGTTCTTGAAGTCACAACTTAAACATACATCTGATGTTAATGACCTTAGGATTTTACATTACTACTTAGGCATTGAATTCGAATTCAAGAATAATTGTATCTATATGACAAAGTAAAAGTACATTGAGAAATGTATAGAAAGGTTTGAAATGACATATTATAAACCTATGCAAACACCTATGGATGACATATATCATTACACACAAATGCAGAGTCAGAGCCTTTTGATACTACGCTGTATAATCAAGCAATTGGATGCTTAATCTATCTATGTAATACATGTCCAAACATTTAGTTTGCAATTTCTTAAGTATCAAGGTTCATACACAAACCCTTGAAAACTCATTGGAAAACAATTAAGAGAATTTTCAAACGTTTGAAGGGAACATTGAATTATGCAATGGTATTTCCGAAGTAATCGCATTTTCTACTAAAAGGTTTTGTTGATTCTGATTGGGCAGGTGACAAACACACAAGAACAACCACAAGTGGTTATTGTTTCTATATTGGAGATTGCCTTATCTCATGGCTTTCTAAGAAACAAGCAATTGTAGCTACTTCATCACGTGAAGCAAAGTATAGGGCTGCCTTTACAGCTACACTTGAAGTGTTCTAGTGAAAGAAAATTTTGAGTTATGCTAGGACAAACCATATTGAAGTACACTATCATTACATTCGAGATTAGTGATGAAGTGTTCCATATGGTTGGATAGCTCTCTTGGAGCTCTATATCATTATGGAAAATAGACTTTGACCATGTTCTTTCGCAATGTTTACACTTCTTGAATTTCTAGTTGACTTTTGTTGCGAATGCACTCTCTTGCACTTTCATCTTCTTTAAGCCTTTTATCCTCCTTTTGTATGGCTTCTATTACTCTGTCAAGATTAGGATTAGTCTTCTTTTAATTAGAAGAGTAACAATAATATTATAGGCTCTTCAAGAGAACTTCCACTTGAAGTTATGAGATGGGATCCCAGATTATCCATCCCTACAACCTGAGCCATATAGCTCTTGAAATATGCTCTTTCATTGATGTAGAGTAATCCATTTCTAATTGATAGAAGGAACTTAATAATGATACAAGGGATTGTTGTGCCCTTGCACCAAAAATTCATTGTCTAACTTTATCCAAGCTTCACATCAACTCTTGATGCCTGCAAGGTGATGTATATATTCATTACTTAAACTCATACCTATAGTGGACAAAAGCTTTTCTATTTCTTGATATAGTTGTTCCATTTCGGGCTTTGACTTGATGTTGAACCCTCTCCTGATGTTGATGCCCCCTTGCTTGGGGACTTCCACTTGTAGTTGAGGATGAAGCACTATAAGTTTGGGACTTCAAAAATCCGTGAACAACTACTATGTGTAAGCCAATTCCTCCTCCTTCTAGCCGCTTAATTTTAGCTTCAACCTTATCCCAAAAACCATTGATCATGAGATAATATTGGAGCCTAGTCTTCCATCTATGAAAGTTCTCTCCATTGAAGAGGTATGGTAACATGATATTGGAGAATGCCATCTCCTCTCTATGCTAGAAGCTAAAGCAAATATTATAAACACCTCACACAAGTTGCTCATATTATATATACCAAATTGTTAGCAAATAAGATCACAATGACTCTTAATGAACAATTAAGTAAAAGAGAGAGAGAGAGAGAGTGAAGATACAAAGAGTAGAGATAGAAAGAGTAGAGATAGAAAGAGACAGTACACACACAAAGAGATAAGAGGAGCAAAATATAGTTCTGCACATACTAGAATACCAAAATATTTACAATTGTACAAGGTAGGCTGAGCTCTCCAAGTACATGACGATATGATGGTTATGACATGGTGTTTGGATACACTAGGAAACTTAGGAAAGAGCTTAATGAAAAAGCTACATAAATCTGCTTTTTAAGAATCTTATGCAAGGTTCGCTCATGGGCGATGAAAGATTTTCACAAGTGCTTTTTATGATCGGGCATGGGCTTTTTTATAGTGCCATGTGGCATTATAATATCCATAGAATTTATTCTTCAAGATTGAATAGAATGATGACGTGTCACGTGCTTTTCAAGAGTCAAAACTACTTTTGACCTACTTTTCATCTTTGACCAGAAATTAGAGTTTTACTTTTGACTTGGAAATGGTGTTGGATGATGAAGTGATATATATGTCGGATAGCTCTCTTCAAGCTCTATATGATTATGGAGTATAAATTTTGATCATTTTTTTACCACCTTTGACTAACTCCCAGTGGAAGCTTGAGCATTTCTGACAATACTTTTTGCTTTGTTAATAAACCCTTCATGCCTAACCCAACATGTTAACATCTGATTATCATATACTTTGTAGAATCCCATATTTGGTTAGATGCCTCAACGAAGCTTAAAGATTAACAGTCCTAACTGGCACTTACCTTTTATATGCATGATTTAACACATAGGGCATTTTCAACCACCAATTGATGTCAATGGATTTCCCTTTTCTCCTCTTCCTTTTAAGTACACACATTCACACACAAATGTATGTATGTATGTATGTATGTAAGTATGCATGCATGCATGTATGTATGTATGTATGTATGTATGCATGTGTGTAAGCAATGAGCATGCATGTGTGTATGTATGCATGCATGTAAGTATGTATGTATGTATGTATGTATGTAGTATGTATGTATGTATGTATGTATGTATGTATGTATGTATGTATGTATGTATGTATGTATGTATGTATGTATGTATGTATGTATGTATGTATGTATGTATGTATGTATGTATGTATGTATGTATGTATGTATGTATGTATGTATGTATGTATGTATGTATGTATGTATGTATGTATGTATGTATGCAGTGTGCACACATATGTGTGTGCGTTTGTGTGTGTACATAAGTGTGCATGTAAATATGCATGTATGCAACTTGTAAAGAAGTAACCATGCAGGCAGGCAAGTGTGTACTTATATGTAAATGTATGAAGCACAAAAGTGCATACATACCTATACATGTACGCATGGACATGTAAGCACGTATGTTGTTATGTATGAATGTGTGCATGCATGTGTGTATATGAATGTATGTATATACATATCTATGTATGATGTATCTACGTATGTATAGATGGATCGATGGATGCATGCATGTATGTCCTGAAAAAGATAATCTGCCTTATTCTCTGGACCTTTATGATCTTGACCCCACTTTCAGGACTTGTATATTTGTACATTATGACTTAATAAAGATTGTTACATATCTTGAAGAACCTGTACTTATGGATGTATTCATGTAGGTATGTACATTTCTTATATATAAACAGATATATGTACAAATGTACATAGGTATCATGTAATGTATGTACGTACATACGCACATATGTACGTATTTACGTACATACATAAGTATGTATGTATGAGTGTATGTATGTAACTACGTCTCCGTGTAAGCATTTTGCATACATTCACGAATTGAGAAGAATACACAAATCATCAATTCTAAATATATAAGCGGTTAACTAGCTTATCTATCCAACCACATACCACCATGAAAGGTAGGTTGTCGATGAGATTTTGGCAATCAAGAGTAACGTGAAGCATAAGAGGAAAAGATAGGCAGCTAGAGCTCGAATTGACTTGAAAATGTTAGAGCAGGTGACAATCCTCCGGTTTCGCATTGTTGAAGTGTCAGGAAGCGCACTGGAACTGTGCACCTTTTCGAATGCATCCCATCAGCCTCAAATCTATTGCTGGATCCGTGGAAGTTTTTCTTGTGGTATGGAACTTGTGTCCTTGCCGCATGGAATCGACTACTATTTTTCTTTTCAAAAGCTCCCCTACAAATGAGGCAGAATGTGTGAGAAAGCCTCCATGCGAGCTGCATGACCGCATGAGAAGCATCTGGTGCGGGACATTCCCAAATTCTGCCGACCTGAATATCAGCCTTCGTCTTGACTGTCTAGAAGGCAAACGCCAAAAAAGCCTGTCCTGACGGCACCTTGGGGGTCTGATCGCACTTGTTTTCCAATGACTAGAGAACTGCAGCTCTGACGTCCGCCTCGTCCAGATCGACACACCGAGATGGCTTTCAAAAGCTTGCCTTTTATGCTCAGGTGAAGCGAAGACCTTCCTCTCGAGTCCAAATAGGCAGTGTACAGTACCTCCCGTTTTAAGGAAACGGCAAAAGAATGTCGTGACTCATTACTTTTTGCAGAGAGTAATCCTTAAGAAGCATGTTGACATGAGCATCTCTTCCGAGGAAAAAAGCAGATTGTGACTTTTGTTCTCCAGCCTTGTGGAGAGGAAATAAGCTGTTGTGCCACCTTACCTTTGTTCATGAGGAATGGAGCTTCCTTGGCAGCAATCAAACGCCTCCTTAAGTAGCTCTCTCTCATGAAGTTTTACATGGATCCCCTTCAAAAATGCTACCTCGGTATCTAGCGGGCGTGGTTTAGCGGATGTGCGTTGTATTCCTAGGCAGATGGCCAGAGTTCAAGTTCCACCCGGAGTTGGATGCCTAAGAGTTTTCCAAGATGGGTGCCTCTACCTTACGAGGTCGGGTGTGTGTCTATCCAAATTCATTGTACTCTCAAAAAAAAAAAAAAAAAAAAAAAAAAACTATCTCAAGCAAAAGAGTGGGCTACTTGACGACCCTTTGGAATGTTATAAAAAGAGAAGCATTGTAGAGGATATGAAGGAGAATGTTATTAAAGGAGAAGCATTGTAGAGGATATGAAGGAGAGATGTATGGTCAATTTCGAAAGCTTTCCCAAGAAATGTTTCCTTGAGAAATCCGTTATAAGATAAGGCAAGGAAATCCAGAGCAAGAAAAATATCCCATTGTAATGCAAAGAGAGCAACTTTAACGGAAAGGGATCTTCCATGTAAGGGGTAACAAGTTCATCAACTTTCTTTGTATCTCCTCCTATCTCTCTTGTTTCAAAATTTATTCAAAAAAAAAAACATTCTTCTTGTTTTGGAGCCAAGGAGAGACTATGACAACCTAACCCATTGTATAAACTCCTTGAAAACAATACAGAAACCATCAAGAGTTGTGGATGTTTGGTTATTATGTTGCATGCATCGGTGATTTCCTATCTTTAAGAGAAAGTTAAGCTGAAGCTTACTCTCCCCAACTTGAATTAACAGAAAGAACAATTGTACAAGTGAAGAGGGCATACTACACATGGGAACCCTCGTATCCCATAAAGTAGGGGTGAAGCGATAGATAAGCTCGGAAGCAATACAATGAGAAGATGCTTGAAAGCTTTATCATTGGTTTAAATCTTGGCCTCTTGCCCATAAACTATCCGACTATAGATAGTGGGGTTGAACCCTCACCCTTGCCCACAAACTATCCGACTATAGATAGGCAAGCAGTCCAACCAACTACCCTGCTGCACACGTAGATACATTGGTGGTTTTTTGCTCGATGTATTTGACAACATTGATGGTTTTTTGCTTTTGTAACCAAAAGGAGAGTTGACAAATGTAACCAAAAGGATTTCCATTAGCCGTCATTATGCCCTAGCTTTCATAAACCAATGTGCCACTCCATCTACCCTTCCTTTTCTCACCCTCTACATAACCTACAATTCTACCTCTTTTCCCCTAAGTTTTTCTCTCTTGATGGAGCAAGTAATGTGGATTTAATGATCTCACTTTATCACATGAGAGTGTGCAATATTGTGGCAACTGTCAAAAAGTCCAAATGTATAATGTATCCCTCATCTTCATCTCCCTCTCACTAAAGATATCACAACTTCACAAGGCAATTCGGCTAAAACCTAAGTATGGCTATTCACTCACATGAAGTTGCTTCCCTCTTAGTAACATGGATAAATTTCCCTTGAGTGTCATTCATGGCCTCAATCTTCATGTTCAAGTTCAAGGAAGGGCTTGGCATATCCATGATAAACATAAACCAAGGAGGATGCAAATGGCCACATGGAATCCTTTTACCCTTCGTGCTCTCTCTCTTCTTTACTAGCCCACAATTTCTCTCTTCTTTACTAGCCCACAATTTCTCTCTCTCCCACAATTTCTCTCTTTATTCAATCAATTAAACCTTCGAACATGAACATGATGCATTCATATATGCAAGTTCCAGTATGTTCTTTCAATTCATATCTCCATCTTATGGAATTCTCTCATGCTCGTTATGGATGCCACAAGTCTCGCCATATTTATGTATATCTGGCAAAGGGTTTGAGCTCATGTCAATAAAGAAAGAAACTCTCAATCTACTATTAATCTTGCATTGATTAGACTATGAAGGATGTAAGAAAAGATAAGAAAAGGAAACATAATGATTAGAATAAATGGAAAAAATTTATACAGAATTCCCGATGAGCATGGAGATTTCATGAGGAGAGTGTGGAGACTCTAAGCAATGAGCTAGAGTGCTTGAGCTTAAGTGGAATGAGTGAGTCCCTCTTTATATGGAGTAGGGGGGAAATGTCCTTTCATGTGGGATAAATGAGCTTGTATGAGAATGAAAGAGGCTTTGGACAATAGGGTGGAGCATGGAGCATTCAACATCCCCTTCCATGTGATGACTTTTGTTTTTAATGGGGGGAGCTAGTGACATGTGGCATCACTTATTCCATTGGGGTTTTTAGATCTAAGGACATATGGGATCCTTGTACATATGGGATCCAAGTGTGGGACATATGGCATCCTTTGGTTTTCATAGACATATGACATCTATAAGTATTGGTCCCATGGACAAATGGCACCCATGGTGTTGAGACATATGACATCCTTGGGATTTAGGGACATAGGGGATTCCTAGACATATACTTGGTTTTGTGGGGATCTAGGAACATATGAGATCCCTAGACATGTAGAAGGGTTTACATGATGGGATAGGCAGTGCTTTGGATCCATTTGTCTCATTTGATCTTATGATGAAGATCTTCTTTGATTATCTGATGGGATCTTTATGTATTGTGGCCTCTCCTCTTTGTAGTGTCCTTTATAGCTACCTTTGGTTGCTTCTAGAAGCCTTTTCCTCCATATCTTGAGCATTTTCTTGAGCATTAATGCCATAATCTTGAAAGAGTATGTCAATTCTGTCTCTTTTTTTGAGTACCTTGAGAGAAAACACCAATAAATAATGATTTTGATGCTCATGGGGAAGGTCCTACATATGAAGGTGTTGTTTAATCCCTTTAGAAGGAGTCTTTGATATATGTGTACTAAGGATCTTTTGAATAAACTTATGAGGCATTAACCACTCATGAAAGGGGTAGGAAAAATAGAATTATTTGATCTCAAATTTAGTCCGCCAAGATGATGCCACTAAGAATATTCATGCGCATGTTGGATGGTAGGAGGTATACCCACTTCATAATGTTAAAGATAAGACTAACTCATGCACCTCTCTCCTTTGAATTTAGAGGCTCCACCATGGATGGTTACTAGAAAATGTTAAATGATGAACATCCTTCTAGAAGTGATGCCGCTTTCTTTGAAGAAAATAGATCTTCAGCCATTGCGGTTGTGGATCTTCAGGCCATTCACATCAATGCCAAGCTTGTAGTGTTTGCACTTCCAACCCGTTTTTCTCCCTCTTTTGATTGTGCCAAGAAAATACAATAAGGTCTCAGTTTCCTCCACAAGGCCACTTCTTTGCTTTCACCATTTCAAGAGAAGATGACATCATTCATTTATATGTCATAGCATTGCACAATTGGCAAATAGAGTGTGCCTTCTTTAGCAGTTGTGCCTTGTTCTCCTAGGTAGATGGCCAGGGTTCAAGTCCCACCCGAGGCTAGATGCCTCAGCTCTAAGGAGCATATTTCGAAGTCCTCTGTACCATATTTTGGGTGTGTGAGTGTCTTTTCAAATCCTATTATTCTAAAAAAAAAAAAAAACATGTGTGCACAACTGAAGAGAGCCAATCATTGGAAAGGATATAGCTCCACAGAGAAATCGATGGAATCTCCAGGTTTAAGAGAAGGCCAGCTTGGTAGTATTGAAACACACCCTTTGCCTCTCATGCAAGAGCTTCTTCGTTCTTCGTTATGCATGCATGTCAAATTTTGGAGGTGGCAAAGATTGGGTATTGTGTTTGAGTTCTCCAGATGATGCAAGCTTTTTTTTTTCTTTGGAATCAAAACCGCTCACTTCTAACTACCAATCTATAATGGCTCACTTGAGATTTGTTGCAGATTAGCATTTTTTTTCTTTGGAATCAAAACTGCTCACTTCTAACTACCAATCTAGAATGCCTCACTTGAGATTTGTTGGAGATTAGCAGAGCTCTCTCTCTCTCTCTCTCAGTCAAAAACATAGAGCATCCACTTTGTTCTTTTCTCACTTGTGATGCAAGTAACAACTTCTCTTGCTATGCATTTCGCTTTGTCACCTCAAAGAATAAGGTTTGGTTCATTCACAATACTCATTGAAAGTGATTGTAAGCACTATTATTGGAAATGGTGGTTCTAATAAAAAGGATTATTATACATCCAAATGCTTAAAACCGCTTCACATAACATAAATTTATAAAATGGTGGGGAAAAACATTAAGAGAGATGAAAAAAAATGGACAAGATACAATGAGCATTGAGAACATGATAAATATGGTTATGGAGGAAGGAGGAAGGGAAAAAAATATTATGAACATCGCTATGAACATCATTTGAAAAGATTTGCATGAAGAAAAGAAACCCTAGAAACATAGCCAATGCGCTGATACCATGTTGAAATCAAGAAAGAAACTTCCAATCTACTATTAATCATGCACTAATTAGACTATGGAGAATGTAATAAAAGGTACGAAAACATAATGATTAAAATAAATGGAAACAACATGCATAAGAATGCTCAGTGAGCATGGAGACTTTATGAGGAAAGTGTGGAGACTCTAAGCAATCACCTAGAGTGAAGTGGAGTCCCTCCTTATATGGAGTAGGAGCAAAATATCATTGCATGTGGGATAAATGGGGTTGTATTAAAATGAAATAGGATTTGGACAAAAAGGTGGAGCATGGAACACTCAACACTTAATTCTAAGTATCCCTTCAACATTACTTTGAGCCTTGATCTCATAAGTGACTAGTAACTTTTCACCAAGAGTTTCAACATCCTATTGTTGCATTTTATTTCATAGTCATGCCAATAAAATTATGAAAATTATAACAATACATGGAAAGCTTGGGTAAGGTAATAAAATTTATAAAATGGTCAATTATAAGTCAATTGTTTTTATTCTACAAAGAAAAAATCTTTCAATGGAGCATCATTAGAGAAGTGAACTTTACCGAGAAGTGGCAACCATTTGTGGTATGGAACTAGGTATTTCCTAGACAATTTGAATATGCCCAAAAACTTTGAGGACAAACCCTAAAAGTAGACAAAACTTATCCATTGATGAGGTTTACAACCATAGGTAGCTCACACTAAATGGAAACCTTTTCCAAATAGTGTGCCATACACCAAACGCAACTAAATATGGTAGATTCACTTACCCTCATGAAATTAAACTCAAATATTTTCCTATATTGATCCAAAATTGTGGATGTTAGCTCTAAGTCTCTCATCCAAAATGGATCATGGTCCAAACTCTAGATCTACGTCACTCGCACAAATGGAAGGCTTCACGAGGAAATTTTGCAACTAGTGGAACTACCACTACCTACAATAAGACTTTACTTATTTTAGGTGATCAAAACTTGTTCTTTCTTTCCATCATAACTATGATGGATTCATTCCAAAATACTGATCACAAATATATTTCCATAGCCAGCCACATAAAATTAGTCTCTATGCAAACTAACAAGACTAGATGGGTGCACCACTTTAACCAACTAGGCTAGTCTTGTTAGTTTGACCAACAAATGCAAACTAACAAGAATAGATGGGTGCACCACTTTAACCAACTAGGCTAAACATCTAGTTCACTTAGTGAGAATTATGTCTAGAACATTGCCCCTATCTAAGGAATATCTAATGAGTTACATACATTCTAAAGTGCCCCTTAATGCAATTCGTGGTATAAATTTACAGTTGATGCCATCTTTGGCGTCACACAATTGGTGAAATCCAACTCAATCGAGATACTTTTGAGTAAATAATCTTGGTTTCGAAACATCTTGCTAATATCTAACCTATGATCACTTGCAAACTATTTAAAAAATTATGGTTCACTACTTGTGAATATGCATATCTGTGTGTATAAATGAAAATATAACAAGCAAAACAAGCCAGTGTGGCTACCGCCAACATGAATTGCTACCACTAATAAAGCTTATGATCGCCTAAAATTATTAGAATATAAAATTTCCTTGAGCAATCAACTCCATATCTAATTCATGCCTTTTTGGCAATCATAAAGAGATTCAATTACTGACTTGGAAAACATAATTTCTATTTGACTTGATGTTGTGTTCAAGATAGTTAATCTTACTAACATTCTGAATATTCTAAAAATCTAGAAATTACGAGAATATGACTCTATCTAACTAATGGATTAAAACACTTACAATCCGTTTTATCACTAACCACAAGAATCAAAGAGAATAAATGCTTTTAAATCACAACTTTTGATTCCCATGTAGCGTATATAAGTGGATGGTTGGTCCATGCTACCAAGTATTATGGAATAGAGCAATTACACAAGTTTTGCTCTCTTTTTTCTAAAATCTTGCATAGAACATCTAGTGTAGATGGTGATCCAACTAGCAAAAAACACAGACGACACAATTCTCATCTTGATAAATAAAAGGATATATTTTATTGAGATGTGAAAGGTTGGGTGAATCTTACAATTGTCTGGTAATTCTAATTGATATGCCACAATATTTTAATTTGATAGTTTTCCAAGGACCATAAAACCTTCATTAAAAAGATGTGGTGTCTGGTGCCTACTTGCATAAGAGCTTAGCTCTATCTGTAGATTGTAGATAATTGGCATGTGCAATTTTGAGATTTGCATGAAATTTGGTAAGAAATTTTGTGCTACTTGAGATTTATGAGGTAAACCTTGTGGAATATAACCATAAACTACATCAAAAGGTTAAATTCATGCATCCAGTTGTTATATACAACTACACCGAAGGGAACAAATTATGTGTCAGATTCTATTTGCCATTCTAAAACATAAATTATAATTAACTCCTCTAACAGATTCGCACATTTTGCATGTCGAGAATCATAATATGCATTTGCATCTCTTGTGGAATAGATGACATAATCAAACAAAATAAGAAGTAATATCAATGATACAAGACTATTACAGGTATGTCCGCATAAAATTTACAATGGTTAGTAAAGATAAATCTCACCAATAAATCTTTGTGCTGTTAAAGGATAAATATGTAGCTTCTGATCCGCATTGTAACCAATTCATTTGGATCGAACACTATCACCAAGGATCCAAGGCCTATTTTGATGGAAAAGAACCTTTTGCAACTTGAAGAGAAGCAAAACGAGTGTTGCAAATGGCCAAGATTCTTGAATTTGTGAGAAATCACCATGCAAAAAGGTAAGATCTCATCTTCTCTCATAAGTCTTTGTTTTTTAGTTCATTTTATGTTATGAGAAGATAGATGATAAGAAAAGAGAGCTTGTGAGTGCATATTTGAGCTTAAAACTTCCAATTAGGTGTGTACACTTCCTTTTGTACTCCAAAGGTAAGAATTTGTCATCATTTGCACAAAACTTGAGTGTGTTAAATCCCATATTTACTAGTGGAGCCATAAGATTAACAACCCTAAATGGGGATGTGCTACCAAATTGCATTACTAGGTGTATAGTAAGTTGTACAACAAGCCTCTCACAGATGAGATCCTAGAAATATTACACAATGCTTAGGAGAGGAAAGAGGAACTGGACAAATCAGGGAAGGAAGCATGATTGGAAGCCCTAACGAATTAAAAAAAGGGGACTATGATAGAAAGAAGAAGATGAGAGACTATGGCTATCCATAACCAATCTCAATATCTACTTACACTAGAGTGTACGCCAATATATAAGATAATAGGCTTTACCTAAACATAAGCTTAGGATACACAAATTTATCACTTCTCTCCATTTTTACTGACATAGAGATTGCCCTTAATACCATAAGGTGGCTATTATGAAATGATTCCAAGGAGAGGATATGCCAAAGAAATCCATCATCACACGTTTAGGAAGATCCCACATTGAATATCAAGGGGAAGTAGAGTTGCCAATTCATTTAAGAAACATGTCTATGGAGGCAACTTTCCTTACTTCCTTTTGTGGATTGATTCCACATAGCTTGGCACTTAATTATACATGAGTGCCAGCTCCTTGTTCACCACATCACACCCAGGGGGGATTTGTTGATATATTTAGGTAGTGATGTGTGTGAACACTCTAGGACCACTGAGGCACTTTTTTCCCTTGTTAGGAGGTTTTTTTCCCCCGGCTTGTATATATGCCTATTGCCCTAACGGGCTACTTATGTTTGTAAACCCTAATGGTCATACATTCAACATTGTGTGTTGTGCTCCAAGCTTCTTCTTCTTCGTTGTGTTGTTCACGTGCTTCCGCAGACGTCTAAATCCAATAGATATTCCCTATTTTGAAAAAAATGGCTTGCTTCAATTGAGACTAAAAAAGGAACTAAGCTCAAATCTTTACGTTCAGATAATGGGGTGAGTACACCTCACATGAATTCAACCTTTTTTCTCAATCTAGAGGAATTCATAGAGATTTTATAGCTCTTTATACCCGAGTACATAATGGTGTAGCTGAAAGGATGAATAGAACTATTCAAGATAGAGTAGTTTTTATGCTGCATCATGCAAACCTCTCACAAGGCTCTTGGGCACAAGGAGTATTGACTGCAGTTCATGTGATTAACCTTTCACCTAGTACTGCCAAAGGTCTAAAAGTGGCACAAGGGTTATGGACGGGGATGCCACCATATTATGATAATCTTCGAGTTTTTGCATGTGAAGCATATGTTTATATACCCATGAAGCTTAGACAAAGCTGGACCACAAGTCAAAGAAATGCATTTTTCTTGCATATGGTCAAGAAGGACAATTCACATATTGCTTATGGGATCCTCAAACAGGGTTAAAGATCATAAGTAATGATGGCATTTTCAATGAATCTAAGATGCATGAATAGCGCATTAAGGAGGTTGAAGTGAGAAGAGTGGTGCTTGAGGATACTTATCCTCCATTTAACATGCATAAAATTGTTGCACATAGGGATGTTCAAGAGAATGTCCGATCAGATCAGTCTACAAATGTTCTTGTTCAGCAACCATTGAGATGCTCTGCACGTGCCTCACATCCACCTCATAGATATGTTCCAGGTTTGGATTTTGTTATGCTAACAGATACTGGTGAGCCTTCTTGCTACAAAGAGGCTATGTAGACAAAGGATCATGTCAAATGGGATCATGCCATGAAGAGTGAGTTGGATTCTATTCACAAAAATGGTACTTGGGATTTAGAGCCTTTGTCAAAGGGCAAGCAAGCTTTACCATGTAAATGGGTAAGCTGAAATTCACATCAGATAGTGTTTCTCCAAAGTATAAAGCACGACTTGTTGCAAAGGGTTTTAAGCAACAAAATGGTGTTGATTTTGAGGAAATCTTCTCTCTAGTGGTCAAGATGACTACCCTTCTAATGTTGCTTGGATTCATTGCAATGGAGGACTTAGAGCTAGTCCAAATGGATGTGAAAACTGGTTATGTAGTTCCTAGCAAAGAAAGTCTAGTTTGTAAGCTAAAGGAGCTTATATGGACTTAAAAAGTCCCCTAGATAATGGTACCAAAAGTATGATGCCTTTATGATGTTGTAAGGCTATTCTCGAAGCAATGAGGATCATTGTCTCTACACAAAGAGATGCTCACATGGTAGCTTGATATGCTTGATACTTTATGTTGATGATACATTGATTGCTGGGAAGTCCTCTTATGACTTGTCAATTCTCAAAAAGAAGTTGAGTAAGACATTTGATATAAAGGATTTGATGCCAACATATTCTTGGCATGCACATTACTCATGATAGGAGTAAAATATTCATATACTTGTCTCAAAGTGAGTACATATCCAAAGTATTGCACATGTTCAATATGCAAGGTGGAAAGGAATTGAGTACACCTTTACCAACATATGTGAAATTGAGCAAGGATGATTGCCCCAAATCAGATGAGGAAAAGGAATTCATGAACAAAATTCCTTATCAGTCTGTTGTTGGTAGTCTCATGTATGCTATGGTAGTTACGAGACCAGACATTGCATTTGTAGTGGGAATTGTGAGCACATATATGTCTAATCCTAGCAAGATGCATTGGGAAGCGGTCAAGATGATTTGAGATATATGAGTGGCACTAAGGACAAGTGTCTATGCTTGGGTAGAGGGAAAACATCCATTAATGGTTACACAAATTTTGATTATGTAGGTTTTGTAGACAATTGTAAGTCTACATCAGGGTACATTTTTCATTTTGCTAGAGGTTCTATCTCTTGGAGATCTCATCTTCAAGAATGTACAGTTGTTTCCACTACAGAAGCAGAGTATATTGTCGCGAGGCATATAAGGAAGCATTGTGGCTTTATTGTCTTGCTTGTGATATAGGTCTACCTCAGCATGTACCTTGTTTGCTCAGTGATAGTCAGTGCCATTGCATTGGCTAAGAATCCAGTCTATTATGCAAAGACCAAGCACATTGAGGTGTGGTATCACTTCATTAGAGACTATTTAGCCATTGAGTGCATTATTCTTGAGAATTTTCATACTCGATGCAACACATACTTTTACTAAAGCTCTACCACAGGATAGATTTTGACACCATTGTCACTTGATGGGGGTCACTTGATCCATGATCTTACATAGTTACTTGTATAGTGTAACATGCCCATCACGTGGGAGGTATAGTTTGTATAGTTACACTCACGTATTCTTTATCATTCTTTATTTTTCTCCCATAGACACTTTAGCCATATTGGCCTTTAGTGGGAGATTGTTACCGTTAGTGTCCATGTGAAAAGCTAAATGGCTGTTGAACACTTTTGTATATGTTCTTTAATAAAACATATAGTGGCCTGGTTAGCCACACATAAGTTCGACTGCATTTGTACGACCTAAGAAATCTATGTCCATGGTCTGTATACTGTGTGTTTTTTGTGTATTTTGTACCTCCTATGCAGAGTACTGTGTGCAGTGCTAGAGTTCGGGTTTCTACTACAATGGTATCATTGCAGGGCTCTTGAGAAGGCGATTCTACCATCATGCATCACCAAAGAAATACTTCAGTAATCCTAACCGATTACTTATCTTTGTAGATTCGCTTAGTAATTCATTTAGTAATCTGTTGTGCTCCAAGCTTCTTCTTCTTCCTTACATTGTTCATGCTTTCACAAACATCAAACTCCAACAATGCATAGTGATTAGTGCCATCGATGTGTAAGTTCAAGAGATGGTGTGACAGTCTTTGGTAAAGAAAAGAAACATGAAAAATAAGTAGAAAGAACTAGCTAAAAGAAATGGAACATGCAAAGTTGGAATTATATACAAGACTCATAGAATACATAAGTACATAGCTTATGCTCATCATTGTTTTGTTTTTTTTTCTTCTCTCGTCTTGGAGCTTTGTGTATGCATGCATGGGTTCTCAAAAACTATGTGCCTTATGCATGGTCTTGTATTTTGGTAGTATGCATGCATATTCTATGCACATATTTTCTTCATGGTGCAAAGAGGATGGGTCCTTGTATTTTGGTAGTATGCATGCATATTCTATGCACATATTTTCTTCATGGTGCAAAGAGGATGGGTCCTTGACAGAGGGTCAAGTAGCAATGAGGTTTTCATTTTCCCTTAAGCTTCCAAGAATGATAGTGATTGGTGGATCTTTATGTGATTGTAAGTAGCTCGTCTTTGGATGATAAAAAGTCAAGTTTTTAAGACGACTTTCAAAAGTCATTCTTGAAGTCATGGTTGGTAGTGATGTGTGTGAACACTCGAGGACCGTCGAGGCACTTTTTTCCCTCTTTAGGAGGTTTTTTACCCCGGCTTGTATAGATGCCTATGGCCTGAATGGGCTACTTAGCTTTGTACATTCTCTAGTAATACATTCAGTATTGTGTGTTGTGCTCCAAGCTTCTTCTCCTTCCTTGTGTTGTTTGCGTGCTTCCGTAGATGTCTATCTCCAACAATTGGTATCAGAGCAGGTTGTCGCTTCATCTAGGGTGCCATCGACACTCCTCCAATTGCAATCTCAAAATCACACGAATTTCAACGTGTCTCGGAGATCAAAAAATCTTTGCTGTCTGGTGCCGAAATCATGATCTGAGATCGTTTCGGCCTCCGAATGCACTATCACAGTGCTTGTGCAAGCTATTTCGTCTTTTTGTGCCAAAGATATATACTAGTTTCTATTTGCAAGTATAAGCATCTCAAAGTCTGCTACAGGTCTAGTGGAATTCGTCTGGGCAGTTCTGTTCATTTTTTTGAGATACAATTAATTTTCTGCATCAAGGTATTTTAGTCACCAGCCATGGCTGAAAGCAGTGATGTATTCCGTATGTTGGCTGTTGAGCATAAGTTGGATGGTACCAACTACCCGTTATGGGCTTATATGATGCAACATGTGTTGGTTGCAAAAGGGCTGTGGAACATTGTGCAGGGTGTCGAAAAACGTCCTATCACACCTGCAACTATTACAACTGTAGGTACTGAAGCTGATGTAGAAGGTGTCGAAGATGATGATATTCTGCATATTCTTGTTCGTGCTACGGTTTCTGCTGCACCTACTGTAGAGAAGATTCGCTGGGATGGCAGAGATGCCCATGCACATGCATTGATATCTTTGTCTGTCAAACGTGCCATTATTCCTCACATTCGCTCTTGCAGAAGAACTAAGGATGCTTGGGATACACTTACCACATTGTACCAGGCTAGAAATGAGGCTCATGTTGCTTACCTCCGAAAATAGTTGGAGAGTGAGCACATGAATGAAGGTGATTCTATGGACAGTTTCCTAACGAAGATCAAAGACTTGAAGGAACAATTGATTTGTGCTGATGAGGTTATACTAGATAGCGCACTTGTGCAGACCGTTCTGAATGGTCTTCCTGATTCATATCAGAGTTTTGCTTCTACTCTTTGGTTGATGATGAAAGGCAATCCAAATGCCTTATCATTTGAGGAGTTAGTCTCTGATCTATTGTAGGAAGATCAGTCCAGGCAGAACAGGTCCATTATGCGAGTTGCAGATCAAGCTTTCCTGGCTAATAAGCAGAAATCTGCTAATTTTGCACATTCGAAGAAGGAAGATAAAGATGAGAAGAAATCAAAAAAGTAGAAATTGTTTTGTAAGTACTGTAAAAGGAATGATCATATCATAAAGAACTGTCCAAAACTAGTTGCTAAAGAGGCAAAGAAGAATAGAATGGTTGTTGCAGAGGCCTCTACACCAAAAACAGAGTCTGCTAATCTTGTGCAGGAAGAAGAATGGGTGTTTACTACTGTCTGCAGTTTTGACCCATCTTCTCATGAGCAGTGCGCAGTAGAATCAGATGTTTGGTATTTTGACAGTGGGGCAACCAAACATATTACCTCGCAGCGTAGTTTCTTCTCTTCACTCGAGCCTGCCCCTACAGGGAATACTTCACTTTGTCAGATGCTTTATTTGTGCCAGGGATCAAGAAGAACCTGTTATCAGTTTCTGCATTAGCCAAGATTGGGCTTGGTTGTGAAATTTGTTGATGACAGGTGTACAGTTCATGATCTATCAAATGGCGACGTGATTATTGCTTTTGGCATTTTATGTCGTGGGCTATATAAGCTCATAGACTATGAAAGATCTATAAGTGATTCGGCATGTGCAGTACATGATTCTCAGGCTATTTCAGATGCAAAGCTTTGGCATGCACGCTTTGGTCATCTGAATTTTGCTAGTTTGCTACGCTTGCAGAAATTTGAAATGGTGTCCTCTTTGCCGAAACTTGAGGCACCTAGAAAACATGTTTGTGAAGGCTATATTTTGGGCAAAATGCAGCATTCCTCATTTCCAAAAGATGGTTCAGTTCGGGCTACTCAGAAATTGCAGCTTGTTCATAGTGATGTCTGTGGTCCTATGCAGACACCTTCTTTTGGAAATTATCTTTACTTCGTGACTTTCATTGATGATTTTTCCAGACATGCATGGGTATATCCATTGAAGGCAAAGTCCGAAGTGTTCATGTGCTTCAAACAGTTTTTGGTTTTTGCTGAAAATCTGTCAGCATGTAAAATGGGCACCCTCCGTTCAGATCGAGGGGGGAAATATATGTCTTCTGATTTTAATGCATTTTTGGTTGAACGTGGGATAAAACACCAGTGTACAGTGCCGTATACACCTCAACAAAATGGAGTTGCTGAACAAAAGAACAGGTCTCTCATGGAGATGGCGAGGTGTATGGTCAAGAGTCAGGCTTTACCACATAGTTTCTGGCTTGAGGCTGTCATGTGTGCAGCATATGTACTGAACAGGTGTCCCACTAAAGCGCTGCAGTTTATCACTCCATATGAGGCTTGGCATGATCGAAAACCATCAGTTGCTCATCTGCGTGTTTTTTGTTGTTTGGCATATGCATTAGTGCCCGAACAACATCACAAAAAATTGGATGATAAAGCAGTAAAATATATTTTTGTTGGGTACAATTCTGAAAGTAAAGGCTATCGTCTGTATCATCCACAGACTAAATGCATTCTGGTTAGCCGTGATGTTGTTTTTTGTGGAGGATGCTATTCAGCAATTGCTTTCATGTACTAAGCTCCAAAGACATGTATGATACTTTGCTTCCTCTTTTTACAGGTGGATAGTCTAGTGCTGGTCCTAGTGAGGCAACGTCTCAGCCCACTACAAGGAATACGGGCGTATAGCGACGGTTAATGCGACACAATTTCGTCGCTATAAAATTGCAAAATGCATCGTAATGAGCGTCACACACGCACCGTCGATTAAACGATGAGCCAAACGATGTTTTTTGCGACTTGTGACACGACGGGGTCTGCGACGCTCGCATAAAGCGTCGGTAACATGACGGTTTTAAATAGCGTCGCATAAGCGATGCTTTTCTGCATCGCATAAGCAACACTCTTTTGCATTGCATAAGCGACGCTTTTTTGCGTGGCATAAGCGACGCTAAAACATGTCGCTCATAGCATCGCTTACACGATGGTCTATTGACGGAAAAGAATTAAAACGTTGGAGGCTCTTCGATCGGCATTTTCACGCATCTGATCAAAGAGCTCTCCAACGTTCCCAATTGCGCTGCGCTTACGAACTGAAGCAAGTATATGCAAAATTGTTGTTTTGCCTAAGCTCTCTCCTCTTGTCTCCCTTTGTCTCTGTTTCTCTCTTTCTACATCTTTCTCTCTTTGAATTCTCTCTCTCTCTCTCTCTCTTCTTTCTCTCTTTATTGCAGGTTATTCAAGAAACTAACCAAGCAAAAAGTATGGCTACTATTGTAAGTACAATTTCTATTCTTTGTATATCATTTGAATTGTGTTATTTTCATTAGATAGCATACTCACACTTACTGATATGCACTTATACACTTATACATGATGAAGATGCACTTTCACACATATACACATATACACATGCACAAACGCATACACACATATACACTTACACATGCACATACATACATATACACACACATACACATGCACATACATACATATACACACACATACATATACACTTAGGTACACACATATGAATGAATTATATATTTAAAGTATTAAAACACATATACACATGCACACAGACATGCACATACCTACATATACACATATACATGCACATACACACATATACACATAGAGTAACACATATACATGCACATACATATACACACACATACACATGCACATGCACATACTCATACACACATATACACTTACACATGCACATGCACATGCACATACATACATATACACACACATACACATGCACATACATACATACATACATATACACACACATACATATACACTTAGGTAAACACATATGAATGAATTATATAATTAAAGTATTAAAACACATATACACATGCACACACACATGCACATACCTACATATACACATATACATGCACATATATACACACATATACACATAGAGTTACACATATACATGCACATACATATACACAAACATACACATGCACATGCACATACTCATACACACATATACACTTACACATGCACATGCACATACATACATATACACACACATACACATGCACATACATACATATACACACACATACATATACACTTAGGTACACACATATGAATGAATTATATAATTAAAGTATTAAAACACATACACATGCACACACACATGCACATACCTACATATACACATATACATGCACATATATACACACATATACACATAGAGTTACACATATACATGCACATACATATACACACACATACACATGCACATGCACATACTCATACACACATATACACTTACACATGCACATGCACATACATACATATACACACACATACACATGCACATACATACATATACACACACATACATATACACTTAGGTACACACATATACACATAGAGTTACACATATACATGCACATACATATACACACACATACACATGCACATACTCAAACACACATATACACTTACACATGCACATGCACATACATACATATACACACACATACACATGCACATACATACATATACACACACATACATATACACTTAGGTACACACATACAAATGAATTATATAATTAAAGTATTAAAACACATGCTTAATATAAACAATAATAACAATCAATAGAACAAAACTCTTCATTACTTAATACCATACACACAATTCAAAACATAACTGAAATGAAAAATATATAGATAATATATATATATATATATATATATATATATATATATATATATATATATATATATATATATATATATATATATATATATATATATATCAATGTAAATACATATAATCTAATGTCATAATCAACTAAAATCCTAATCATCATCATCATGATCATCATCATCATCATCAGCAGCAGTATCATGATCATCCTGATCATCCTCCATCCTCATCGTCATGATCACCCTGTGACGATCGAGATCGTCCCTCCTGTGTCTGTCTCTCCACCTCATCCATATCTGTCTCTCCATAATACTCCTATATTACACATAACAAACATAAATAAATAAAACAATTAAACCATTCATAAAAATAAAATAATGATATAAAATTTAATAATACTCACAAAGGCATCAGGATGATCTCGCATATACTCGCTCAAACGCTCATATCCAAAATGTGTAGCATACTCGATCTCATGTTTCATAGGATATCGGCCATAATCCTTCCGCTGCATTGAAACAAATAAAAAAGATTAGTTGCTTGCATTTTAACTAAAATAAAAAATATATTCACAATAACACATATACTTACAAATATAGCTACAAAACCATTATGGCCCATTTGGCCTAGGTGCGATGTGTGGCCCGACTCCACTCTCTTCTTTGCAGAAACTTGTTTATTTAAGAAAAAAAATACATAAATTAAATATAAAAAATTACTAAAATATATAAAATTATAAATATAAACTATTAATTTGTGTACCTTCTACTGAGGAAATGACTTCTCAAGACGTAGCTCTCTACGAAAAAACTACCACGTCTAAGGTGGTATGTTAGGTCGCCTCTTATTTTTTTCCACCATACAATATCTCCTGTTAATTTAATCTCAAACAGAAAAAAAAATCAAAATACATACACATATATACACACACATACCCACATACACATATACATGCAAACATATACGCATACATATATGTATACATATACACATATACATACATATAACATAAACACACATATACATATCCACATATATACATACACACACATGCATGCATATACACTCATTCATACAAAATACATGCATTTATCCCACAATAATGTGTAGTTGTGTATATGTGAATATGTGTGTATGTGTAAATGTGTATATGTGAATATGTGTGTATGTGTAAATATGTATATGTGAATTTTTTGTGTATGTAGATAATCAGATTATTAATATCAAATACCATTATTGTAGATTCTGATCAATGAGATGGAACTCCACCACCATCTCCTCATTGTGCAACGGCTATATACTGTAAGTATATCAAACATTTAAATTTAAATATATTTGATGGATACATAAATTATATATTTTTTTTGTTTCTTATTATGTGCAAATTCTGATCAATCAGAGGGTACTCCACCACCTCCTACCCATGCAAGGACTTCACATGTGTCCTCCGATAGGAATTATGATGAATTTTACTATCAAGAGCATATTATATGTTGGTGTAACTCTTGTTATGGCACGTATCGAAGACCACGATTGGAATGTATTGAACATGAGGTAGAGTATGGTACTTTTGAGCGGGCACCATCACCTAGTCAACGTGATAATGCTTGGGTATGTATTTCTTATATATATTAATGTCATTATTTTATTTAAAAACCATTTACAAAATCAAATTACTGTTGATATACAGGAATACTTGCTCGATGATGATGATGATAATTTTTCTCATAATGTTTAATATACCTCGTACACGTCATGGATTGTTCATCAATTACAAGCAGAGGTTTCTAGAAATCCTCTACCTCTTGGTTTAGAGACTGAAACGGCTGGAGATTATCCATTGCCAGCTCGTGATCGTTCTTTAGTACAAACATATGATAGAAGAAGATATGGAGGATGGAATAGAGGACCACTTCCTTTAGATGGAGAGGTTTTCAACTTTTGGGGTAATCGCTATATGATTTCTCCATCCACTATTACTAATGCTGGTCTTGGTCTCTTTATTGTAGAGGATTTGTATGTGCCTCCGAACTCTGAAGTCACTCTTATATCATTTTGTGGTCCTATATATGGATGGGGAGATTGGCATCGACTTTCACGTTATGTTCAAAGCATGAGTACTTATGGAATATGCTTGAATGCAGCATCCCTTACTAGTAGAAGGATTTTACATACAGAAAATGAAAGATTATATATTGATGGAAGACCTTACACACATGGAAATATAGTAGGTTTAATAAATAGTAGTCGAGGGTTACATAATAGTTCAAGGACGAATTGCACATTTGAGGAGCGTGAAAATAGTCATGAATCACCGTACATGAGTAGAGATGTATCAAGATACATAGTTGTCAATACTATTATTACATTACATGCCAATGATGAACTATTAATGAATTATGGATGGCGTAGACCTCCAAGAGCACCTTTTAGCTAGAGAGAATAAAAATTTTCTATCCATATTTAATAAGTTATATAATTAATTTTATATTTAAAGTTTACTTTTTTTTCATTTATGGAATACTAATGAATTTTATTTATATGTGTAGATTCCAATGTATGATGTTGATGATATTCCTCCACAACATTCACAATTGCCAGTAAGACCTCATTTATCAGAAGCTTCTATGAGGAGGCTATGCAAAAGTAATCATGTGGAATATGCAAGGTTGAAAGATCTATATTCAAAAGACGATAAAGTACAAGATTTGTGTGACAATGATTAAGATGATGGCATGGCAGATTTTATTGAGGATTGGTATCAAAATGACAGTGAGAGCATTGATATTTCTAAAAATGAGAAATATCTTCGAGAGGAATGTCTAAAGCATGTATATGAAGGAAGTCGTTTGAAACGACTAAGTGCAAGCTTACTTATTCTCAATCTTCAAAATCGTTTTGGATGGAGTAATGTATCTGTTTCGACACCATTAAGGTATAATTTTCAATTTTCTATCTATATATATATATATATATATATATATATATATATATATATATATATATATATATATATATATATATATATATATATATATATATATATATATATGCATAAATATATATATATAAATACATGTATATATAAACATACACATAATACACATGAATGCATACACACACATATACATACACACACATATAAACATAGACACACATATAAACATACACACACATATACACACATTTTGAAGGATGGAAAAATAATTTTAAAGGATGGGCGAACAAAAAGTGTCCATTCAATGCAGGTTTTATTCTTACTTTAGATAAGGTAAGAACAAGAACTTGAGTTGAATGGACACTTTTTGTCCATGCATCTTTTAAAACTATTAATGCATCTTTCAAAATATTCGCGGAAAATTTGATTGTTTGGATGGGAGGATATGATAGTTGTTTTGGAGGATATGAAGTATGTACCTTCATTGAATGATTTGTCGATTCTATCATACGTTCAGTTTGAAAGTGTGAGAAGCAGATTTATAATTGCTATTCAAAGAATTTTGCACTGTTTATAGGCCATACAATGGTGACCTCTCATGATAGAGCAACCTGATTATAATGGACTAGTGTGTTGGGAAAGATGGATGGATGCTCCAAGAGACTGAGTAGGTAGTGCTAAAAGCTACTTTGTTCCAGCCCTCTTTTGCTTCAGACTTGAAAAGTAGACCTTCTTAGCTTTCCAATAGCACCATAAAATGTCCTATGTACTTTGGAAATGATGTGTGTAATGATTGAATCAAAACAGATAACTTTGGAAGTCACAAACTCAAGAAAACCTTCTATTTATGTCTTGACACCTGCTGGGTATTTTGCTCAGTATGACCAGCATAGTAGGAATTGGAAAAATTCCTTTTAGTGGTATCTAATTAGCTTAGTAAGCTACCTATTCCAAGTGGAATGATGTAAAATAACAAACTATACTAAGAGAAATCAATTTAGCAAGTTAAGTTATACCCCCGACTTTTTAGGACTGTAGTAGAAAATGACCAGAGATCACCTCGACACAGATTTCTCCAAAATGGCTGAATAGAATGTCAATTCTTCACTGAATTTGGTGAAGAATTGACTGAGATATGCCCTTGACAAGTTGACAGACTTTTGAGTAGACTAACAGAGAACTCAGAGATGGACAAATGTGAATGTATGTATTAATAAACATTTGTATACAACTCCATTGGCATGAATATCATTGCCAAATGGTGTAGAGAGGTGTGGGCTAGAGTGTAGTCCTCACACACACTCAAAAATCAGTAATGCTAGGCTCGAGAGTGCTCTCTCTTCCCCGCGACTTTTCATGACCATTTTTATAAGAGATGGGTAGAAGTTTGAATTCAAATTCAAACTTTTGGCTCCCTATGATCAAGCTCTTAAATGCTTGGAGATATTCTTTCAATCAAACAACTACTTTTATCCACGAATCCTTTTGGTAGGTGATTACAAAAGATTCCAATTCAATCTGACTTTTATAATAAGGTAAAGTGGTAATTAACCCCTAGCATATGTTCCTATGCTTCTTCATGTATGTATAAACTTCAATGCATCCTTTGAGCCAAATGTGTAGCCTTGCAATTTACACCAACAACTCCCCCTCAAGCCAAACATTTTGGCTTAAGTCTTCATCTTCAATCTTCAAGTATATCCTGCAATCCAATCATGGATTTGAACCTGCAAAGTTTGGTTCCATCCAAAGCTTTAGTCAACAAATCTGCACATTGCATGTTGGTTGACACATAGGTTAATTGAATGTCCTTGCTTATCAATTTCTCTCTCACATAATGGTAGTGGACCTCTATGTGTTTGGTCCTAGCATGATAAATAGGATTAGCTGCAAGGTGAAGAGAACTTGTATTATCTCCAAAGATGATTGATGGCCTAGTATATAATCCCAATTCTGTATACAAAAGCTTAATCCATATTGCTTCTTGTGTGGCATTAGCCAGCCCTCTATACTCTGCCTCTGTGGAAGACAAAGCAACAGTAGGTTGCTTCTTTGAAGACCATGAAATTGGTTTGTCACCTACAAAAGAAATATATCCAGAAGTGCTCCTCCTATCATCCTTGCATCCTGCCCAATCTGCATCTGAATAAATTTTGATATCAATATCTGAAGTGTAAGGGAAATACAAACCATGGTTCTGTGTACCCTTGAGATACTTCAAGATTCTCTTGGCAGCCTCAAAGTGAGGTATCCTTGGCTTGTGCATAAATTGACTTAGCACACTAACTCCATATGCAATATATATTCTTGTTAAGGTAGCATAGTTCAAACTACCCACCATACTTTGATAACCTGTAATGTCTTTGACTTCATCACCTTCATGGGCACTTAGTTTTATGTTTACCTCCATTGGAGTGCTTGCTACTTTGGCATCCTGTAATTGAAACTTCTTCAACATGTCCTGTATATACTTTTTCTGAGTGATGTATATCCCTGAATTAGTGTAGACTAATTCAAGTCCCAAAAAATACTTCAGTAGACCAAGATCATTGATCTTGAACTCCTTCATCATTTGACTTTTGATATATCTGATTCCATTGACATCATTACTTGTAATGATGATGTCATCAACATAAACACAAAGGTATATTACCTCTGAATTACTTCTCTTGATGAACAGAGAAGTATCTGCCTTGCTCATGACAAATCCTTGATCTTGGAGATATGTAGTTAACCTGAAATTCCATGCCCTAGGTGCCTGCTTCAATCCATATAAAGCCTTTTTTAATTTGCAAACATATGTTACCTTCTTAGGGTCCTCATAGCCAGGAGGTTGTGACATATATACCTCCTCTGAAATCCATCCATTCAAGAAAGCATTCTTGACATTCAATTGGTACATATTCCAATTTTTTGATGTAGCCACACTTACCAACACTCTGATTGTTGGCATCTTGGCCACAGGTGAGAATGTCTCCTCATAGTCAATGCCTTGGGTTTGTGCAAAACCCTTGGCTACCAATCTGGCTTTGTACCTATTGATTGTGCCATCAGAATTTCTTTTAAGTTTATAGATCCATCTGGATCCTATTACCTTCATTGAGTCCTTCTTAGGTACTAACTCCCATGTGTCACTTTCTTTGAGTGCTTCAATCTCCTCATCCATAGCTTCTTTCCATTATGATTTGGTAATTGCTTCTTCATATGATCCTAGTTCTTCATTTGACAAATCTTTGGCAAGATAAACAGAATGTTTAGTAACAAGAGATGTATCATACCCATATCTGATAGGTTTCTTGCTTTCTCTTTGTGATCTTCTAAATGGTCGAGTTGAAGATTCAGGTATGACTTCAAGCTTCTTCATCTTCATTTTGCCTTTGGACTTCCATGCTTTGAATTCTTCAAGGTTGATAGTGTCTTCATCATCTGAACTTGAGGCTTCATTCTGAGTAAATTCCTCCTTTGTAAGACTTGGAAATTCCTCTTCCAAATCATAGCGTAATTTGACCTTCCTGCATTCATTCTCATACCAAGAATCATTTTCATCAAAGACAACATCTCTGCTTACCATGAATCCTTTATTGGTAGGGTTATAAAACCTGTAACCTTTTTTATTTAAATCATACCCAATAAAGATACATTTTTCAGCCTTTGGATCTAGCTTACCTCTTATCTGAGAAGGAATGTGTACATATGCTACACATCCAAAAAATTTGCAATGGTCAAGTGAGGGTCTCTTACCATACCATGCTTCATAGGGTGTCATACCATCAAGTGATTTAGATGGTAGCTTGTTTATGAAGTAAGTGGCAGTGGAAACACTTTTTGCCCATAGATAGTTAGGTAACTTTTTCTCATTAAGCATAGATCTAGCTGTCTCCACAATTAACCTATTTCTTCTCTCAGCTACCCCATTCTGTTCAGGAGAATACCTTGTGGTTATTTCTCTTTTGATGCCTCTGTCCTGCAAGAAGTCTTCAAATTCATTGGAGAAGTACTCACCTCCTCCATCTGACCTTAGCCTCTTCAAATTCCTTCCTGTCTGATTTTCAACTAGTGCAAGATATTTTTTAAAGCAATTAAATACCTCATCCTTGTGCTTCATAAAGTACAATATAGTCCATCTGCTATAATCATCAATGAAAGACACATAGTACCTTGATCCTGAGACTGAGGGGTCTTTGCTTGATCCCCATACATCTGTGTGGCCAAGCTCTAGGTAGTCTTCATGGATGTATCCTTTCGTTGAGAAAGGTAATCTGTGAGACTTCCCAAATTGACAAGCACCACACTTGTAAATCATATGTTGCTTGGATACATTAGGTATCCCAAGCACACATTGGTCCCTGCACATTTGTTTCAAGGTTCTTTCTCCTATGTGCCCTAACCTTTTGTGCCAAATCTCAAGCTTTGAAAGTGTTTGATCCTTATTATTGTATAGAGCAATATTATTTGTATCTTCTAACTCAAAAGTGAAAAGTCTACCTGATTTTTCTCCTTTAGCAATCCTCTTGAACCCATGTCTTGGATCCTCCACATATGCTCCATATTGGTTGAATCTGACCTGCAAACCTTTCTCCACAATCTGACCAACACTCATCAAGTTTTTGGTAATGGTTGGTACATAAAGTACCCTGCTCAACAAATTCTGATTTCCATCACAAGTCTTAACATTTCCAACTTTAACTATAGAATGCTTTGTGTCATCACTTGTTTGGACTTGATGCTTACCTTTTGGTTCCTCAAGATCAGAGAGTAATGCTACATTGCCAGCCACATGATTTGAACATCCTGAGTCAATGTAGAATAGGTGGTCATCATTTGTACCTGATTTTGAAGTCATGTTCATGATTAGAAGAGAGTCATCCTGCTCCTCTGTGTAGTTGTTGTAATCCTTCCTAGATTTGAAACCTCCTTGGTAGTTTCCATTGTAATTATTGTTGTAATTGTTGTTGTAGCCTTGGTGATGGTTGAATCTACCTCTTGACTGTGAATACCCACCTCTTTGATATCCTCTTCCTCTCTGATTCTTGTAATTCCTAAAACACTCATCTGTAGTATGATTTGATAAACCACAAATGTTGCATGGTGAGGAGTTATAAGATCTCCCCCTACCTTGCTTACCTCCTCTGCCCCTTCCTCTTGAAGATCTACCTCTCCCTGCATAGTTGGCTTGGGAGGTAGAGCCTTCTTCTTCCATCTTTTTACTCTTGCCTTTATCTTTAGACTTCTTATCAGTGTATAGGGCAGAAGAGTTATTACCTTTGGATGTATCTCCATTCTTGTTGAGTTTTGCTTCATGAGTAAACAATTGTCCCATGTGATTTGTAAGATCTGGAGTGCGCATGTCCATGTAAAGATCCATAGCTGTGGTGAAGCTTTCCCATTTGTCATCAGCCTTGATCCCATTGATCACTTGACTTACAATCTGTTCTCCTATGCTTGCTAACTGATCTGCTACATCTTTAATCTTGGTCACAAATTCTGAAACAGCTTGCTTAGGTTGCTTCCTTAATGTTGGTAATCCTCTTGTTTTGAATGAGGGCAATTCCTCATCTCCTGAAATGTATCCATAGAGGCTTCTTCCTTGTAGGCAGGTCTTCATCCTTAGAGACTATGCTTGATAGTTGTTCCTGTCCAATTTATCAATGAATGAAGGAAAACCATCTCCCATTTTACCTTAGTTTGCTCTGATACCACTGTTGGGAAAGATGGATGGATGCTCCAAGAGACTGAGTAGGTACTGCTAAAAGCTGCTTTGTACCAGTCCTCTTTTGCTTCATACTTGAAAATTAGACCTTCTTAGCTTTCCAATAGCACCATAAAATGTCCTATGTACTTTAGAAATTATGTGTGTAATGATTGAATCAAAATAGATAACTTTGGAAGTCACAAACTCAAGAAAACCTTCTATTTATGTCTTGACACCTACTGGGTATTTTGCTCAGTATGAACAGCACAGTAGGAATTGGAAAAATTCCTTTTAGGGGTATCTAATTACCTTAGTAAGCTACCTATTCCAAGTGGAATGAACTATGCTAAGAGAAATCAATTTAGCAAGTTAAGCTATACCCCCGACTTTTTAGGACTGTAGCAAAAAATGACCAGAGATCACCTCGACGCAGATTTCTCCAAAATGACTGAATAGAATGTCTTTAAACATTGAGAGCATGTAGATTACTTCAAGATGAATCCAACAAGCTTTGAATCACTGAATTTGGTGAAGAATTGACTGAGATATGCCCTTGACAAGTTGAGAGACTTTTAAGTAGACTAACAGAGAACTCAGAGATGGACAAATGTGAATGTATGTATTAATAGACATTTGTATACAACTCCATTGGCATGAATATCATTGCCAAATGGTGTAGAGAGGTGTGGGCTAGAGTGTAGACCTCACACACACACTCAGAAATCAGTAATGCTAGGCTCGGGAGTGCTCTCTCTTCCCCGTGACTTTTCATGACCATTTTTATAAGAGATGGGTAGAAGTTTGAATTCAAATTCAAACTTTTGGCTCGCTATGAGGTGTTTGTTCAGGTATTGATGTAACTTTTTTATTCAATATGCATGTAAATAAATATGATTTAATCTAATTATATTTTTATCATTTTCATGATGCAGGAGTATCTACTAAGGGTTATAAAGCTTGTCCATATTGTGGTGATTGGTTGAGATCAATCTATAGTAAGAATCTCAACAAAAATATTTATCTTCAACATCGACGATTCTTGCCTGATGATCATCCATTAACATCTAAAAGAGAAGCGATACATTTTAATGGAAATCTTGAAACAGGTCAGTGTCCAAAACCTATGACGCCTATGGATTGGTATAAAAAATGGACAGATGGACCTCTGATAGATCCAGAATCAGAAGTCTTCAGTGATGATTCAGATAATGAGTATGTGAAGAGAGCTAAAGGAAAATTGGCACTCGCAGAGAACATATCAATATGGTATTCTTTGGAGTATTGGAAAGCGTTAAAAGTATGTCATCTTCTTGATCCTATGCATATATTCAAAAATATTGGTTATTCACTATGGCAGCATCTTCTTGGACTAAAAGATACCACAACATCAAGGAATGATTTGAAAGATAAAAAATCCAAACCAAAGTTATGGCCAATTTTTGATAGACATCGACAAGAAACGACTTATGCACCTGCTCCTTGGGTACTTACAACAAAAGAGATATAGACTATCAACAATAGAATTCAATTGATTAAGACTCCTATAGGATATGGAGCATCTTTTCAAAACATGTTTACTATGGATGATAAGAGCTTATCTGGGTTAAAGACTCATGACTGGCATAACTTTTTGAAACATATTTTACCTGGATGTACAACAAAAGGAGTACAAGATGTGATCTATCGTCTTGGATCACTTAAAGTAATTATGATACTTTTATATTTAATATGTATGAATATTGGATATCTTTTATTTTTTAATTAACTTCTTTATAATTGTTTTTATGATATGTATAGGTGGATTACATCCAAAGAGATTGACAAAAAATCAATCCCACAAAAAAAACGTGAATGCAAAGAGCTACTATGTTTGATGGAGAAATAACTCCCTACTTCATTTTTTAATATTCAGGCTCATTTATTAGTCCATCTTGTAGATGAAATAGAGATTGGAGGTGTTGTCAACACTCGATGGATGTTTTGGGTCGAGCGATTTATGGGAATATTAAAAGGTTATGTGCAACAAAGAGCGAAACCAGAAGGATCCATGGCAAAGGGTTGGATGCTTGAAGAGTGCATGTATTACGTTAGTGAGTACCTTGAAAGAGTTCATGAAGAAGCTCCACGTGCATGGACCAACGAGTCTTCTTCAAAAATAACAGATGAGGTATTATCAGGTAAGGGAGTTCCATTCTTATTTACATTTCAAGAAAAAAAATGATGTTCTTACTTTTGTAGCATATAATAGCCAATGCATGCAAGCATTCCTTAGCGAGTATGAGAAACTTCAAAATCTCCGAAGTAAAAGGCGAAAAAATAAAAGATATAGATGTAATCTCGATAATAATGAGATTATAGATGTATCTTCTTTCACGGATTGGCTATATAGCCGTTTGCAACGCGCCAACGCAAATAATGAAGAAATCTTAGATGAGCAAAGAGAGTTAATGATAGGTTGTGAACGAAAGGTAATTTTATTAAAATAATATTTTATTTTTTTCATATATGTATATTAGTTTCTATTTACTAATTGAATTTATTTTGCAGGCTCGAATGTTCACTAATATGTGGGCTTTTGGACAGCATATTAGAATCAAAGCCATTGATTCTTTACGTAAAACAGAGGATTGTAGTATTGTTGCTTCTTTCAAGCAACTATCACATGCTAGCTCAAAAGACACGAACCTTATAGATAGCGAACTTGGTTATGTAGGAACTATTGTTGGTATCTATGAAATTTCATTTCGTACATTCAAACAGGTAGAAAAAAGTTTATATTTTTTATGATAGAGTTAGTTATTTTTTTAAGCTTGTAATAATGGGTTTTTGTTATAAATTTTGATAGGTTATTTTGAAGGTTGGCTGGTTTCGAGCCAAGTATGAAAGTAGTAATTCCACATTAAGAAAGGAATTATCTGGGTTTTGGGCAATTGATTCATCCAAGGTAATGCGATCTACTAAAGAACCATATATTCTTCCTAGGCATGTTGAACAAGCATTTTTTAATTAAAACCCAGATGCTCATCCTTGGTAGCAAGTCATTCATGTGCAACCTAAAAGGCATTTTAATCACTTGATTTGTTGCTTGTATGAGGGAGATATGGTCATTTGAAGTTTCCAGCTTATATGTTTGTAGAAAGTCGTGTTGGTCAGAAAGTCGACTTTTAATAGCTTCATTTTACTTCATCATGATTACTTCTTGGGTGTTGATGTGTAAAACACCACAAGAAATGAATTAATGTGACACTAGAACACTTCTATGGTCACCATTAACTCATTGCCACTTCAAACTTTGAGGAATGATAGCCAAAACCAAGAACTTTACTTCTTCAGAACTTTCAAGTCACTTAAATGACATACCTTCAGTATTTTGCTAATTTCTCTTAGCACAAAAATTATTTCTCCAAGATATTTTGGTGGATGAAAGTAGAAGAGTAGAGCTTTCCAATAAGCTATTATTTGCAAGAAACAGATTTCTAGAACTCAAGTTATGGCCTTCACAAGATCACCTTGTATGACTTCCCAAAACTGGAAATTTTGCCTCTTTTAGTAATTCTGAGTGTCTAAAAATGAAAATTCGATGCCTAGCATCGACTTGCAACCAAAAGTCGATGGCAGGCATTGACTTGGTGCTTTTTTAGCCAACTTTTTGTTCCTGAAATAGGTGCTTAAACCACAGGTGTGAAGAAAACCACTATGTGGAAAGTCGATGCCAAGCATCGACTTTATGCTAAAACTCGATGCCAGGCATCAAGTTGCTCCACAAACTTCATGTTTTTAGAAGATTCAACAAACTATTAACTCACAAAGAATGAAAACAATGACTTATCAGCACAAACTTGATGCCAGGAATCGACTTGCTTAGAAAACTTCAACTTCTGAAATCATTTCACACAAGACAAAATTTGGAGATGGAAGAAGAAGACTTATACACAGAAGTTTAATAAACTCTTTCCATAACTATGAAAACTCAAAAATGCACAGGTGCTTTCTCATGCAGAGAAGCCCAACTATTCTCAGTCATACAAAATGAGTTCTAACTCAATCTCTCATTATCTTCGCTATCGCGTCAGTTGATACAAACTAACTTATATACATTTTCTTATTCTCGTGATTTTTAAAAAACTTCTAGAACTAAAGCGAACTAACTTTACAAATATAATACACTTGTGAATTTGTCCCTTCACATAGGCATGTGGTTTTCTTCTAAAGCTTTGACCTTGAAATATATGTCCAATTAGTGATTGTTTCTCCAACAGCTCCCCCTCAATCACTATTTGAAATTCTCTATTTCTTCATATCATCTTCTTTTCTTTTACTCCTGCCATGCTTTTGAATCTGCTGGTCTTCACACCATCCAAGCTCTTTGTCATTATGTCTGCTATCTGATCCTTCGTAGAAATGTACTCCACTTCTATTTCCTTCTCCATTACCTTTTCTCTCAGGAAATGATAATGTATCTCTATATGTTTTGTTCTTGCATGAAATACTGGATTTGCTGCAAGATAAAGTGAACTCATATTGTCTCCATGTATTGTAGGTATACCTTGATCAATGCCCAAGCTTTTGAACAATGTCTGCATCCATATAACCTCCTTAGCTGCTTCCACAAGTCCTTTGTACTCAGCTTTAGTTGATGAGAATGCTACTGTATGTTGTTTCTTTGAACACCAACTTACAAGCTTATCACCAATGTATATCATGTAGCCATGAGTTTATCTTCTGTCATCCTGATTACCTGCCCAGTCTGAGTCACTATATGCTCTCAACTTCAAATCTGATGTAAAAGGATAATACAATCCTTCCTTTATAGTTCCTTTGATATATCTGAGAACTCTTTGACCTGCAATCCAATGTGGGTCCTTTGGACAATAACATGAATTGTGACAAAACTCCCACTGCATAACTAAGATCAGGTCTTGTTAGTGTAGCATAAATCAAACTACCCACAAGAGATTGATACTTCCTCATATCTTTGTATTCTGCACCATCATATTTACTGAGCTTGTGATTAACTTCAAGTGGAGTTGAAGTTTCTCTGCAATTTTCCATATCAAACTTCTTCAATAGATTCAGAAGATACCTTTCTGGTGATACATATATGCCATGATCTGTATAACTGACTTCCATTCCAAGAAAATATGACAACTTTCCTAGGTCACTGATCTTGAACTCTTTCTCAAGTAAGCTCTTTACCTCCTTGATTCCTTCATCTGAAGTACCTGTGATTATAATGTCATCTACATAAATACAAATGTAGATTGTACCTTCCTCTGTTCTTTTGATGAGTAGACTTGGATCTGCTTTTGAACTTTGATATCCAAGATCATTGAGATACTTCATGTAATAGGCCTCTTTTCTAGTGAAATAATCCATTTTGAACTTTCTGAATTTCATTGTGGGGATAATGCTTAGAACGAATAATTAGGTCATTTTATGCATGTAGGAAAAATTTTGGGTTGACAAGTTTCATATTCTCTCTCTAGACCTTAATTGCATCATGTTTTCCAGTGGGATTTTGAAGGTGAAGATGAAAGCATTAAGGAAAACTCTGTATGAGGGAAAGGTAGAGCAAGTATAAGAGAATAAAAGTGCTTGTGTGAGATTTTTGGGAATCATGTTCTAAGTACCTCGTTCAGGGTCCTACGTTTAGTTCATTGTAAGAAAATGCCTTGATTTTACTCTCTCTCTAGAATTTTAAACCTTGCAGGGCTCAAAAGTGGCATTTGGAGGTGGATTTGGACCTCAGACGTCTCTATCAATATTGTGCAGATCGAAAAATTGAATAAAAGTGTCTCTCACAAGCTTAACCTAATTCCTCATTGTTTTTGAGTTACAGGGCTTTGAAAAGTGCCGTTTTTTCCAACACTTAAAAAAAAAAAAAAAAAAACTAGGGCTTGTCTAATTCTATTCGAATCCGTGATTCTCATGCTCACGTGTCACCATGTCTAATTATGCATGTTTTCGGATATATCTTCTTGGTTTTTTTCTGCTAATTTTGACAGGTATGCTAAAAAAAAGGAAGTACACTACGATCGCATGGCTTTTTGCGAAAGTTTTGGAGAAACTCGACTTTTTCTAAATTTGGTGGATCGCACACTTCTTTGGGGGGCACGGCTATGATCAAACGGAAAAAAAGATAAGAAGGCGTGCGCATCAACACGGAGGACACACAAATCTGAGAATTACCTTGTGATTGAGAGTGTGATTGAGAGTGAGAGTGAGAGTGAGAGTGAGAGTGTGATTGAGAGTGCGAGTGAGAATGCGATTGTGATAGCTCGGGGGTGGTCGGGAGGTAGAGGCTTCGTCAAGAAGCTATTGTCCAAAGCTATTGTAACCATTGATTCACATCTATAATATCATAATTCTTCCTTCTCTGCGTCATATTTGTTCTACTCTTCCGCATCAGATTTTCTTTTACCTTGTGCAATCTCTGCGTTCTTCTCTCCACTGTTATTTCTGAGTAATCAAAAGCTTGTGATTGGGGATAGATTGTGATTGAGGAAACGCTACACTTCACCAGTCTATAGTTCCATGCTCTTGGAGCTTGTTTCAATCCATAGAGTGCTCTTCTCAATCTGCAAACAAAATTTGGATACCTGGAATCTATAAACCCTTGAGCTTGTTCCATGTATACCTCATCTGATATGTATCCATTCAAGAATGCATTCTTTATATCCAATTGACTTAGGGTCCATTTTTGAAGCTGCAATAGCAATGATTGTCCTTATAGTTGACATCTTAGCTACAGGACTGAATGTCTCATCATAATCTATGCCATAGGTTTGGGCATAGCCTTTCACCCCCAGTCTAGCTTTGTATCTGGCTATACTTCCATCTGCAAGCTTCTTCACTTTATAAACCCATTTATTTCCAATTACTTTCTTACCATTTGGTTTAGGAACAAGTTCCCATGTCTTCTTCTCCTCTAGTGCATTGAACTCTTCCTTCATTGCTTCTTCCCATTGCTTCTTACCTTTTGCTTCATCATAGTTCTGAGGTTCTTCATCATCTTTGATCATATATGCATAGTTCTTTTGAGTTATGTAAGAAGTATCATAAGAATACCTTTCTGGTTGTCTTCTTGTCCTACTTGACCTCCTTGGTTCACATTCTTCATAAGTGTCTGTATACACTTCTTCATCAAATATAGGAGCTTCTTCATTCCTTCTTGTTAATCCACTTCTGGATGTACTTGCTTGCATATAGTCTTCATCTCTATTCACCTGCACAATTGATTTTCCTTTCTGACATCTTCCTACCTCTTCTTCAAATTCTTCTTTTGTATGATTTTGATATGCATACCAACTTTTCTGTTCATCAAATGTAACATCTCTAGAAACAAGAAATTGTTTGGTTAGAGGATTCCACAACCTGTAACCCATCTGCTTTTCATAATAACCAATAAACACATATTTTTCTGCCTTTGGTTCAAGTTTATGTCTAAGTTGTGATGGCACATAAGCATATGCAATTGATCCAAACACTTTACAATGATCTAGTGTTGGTTTCTTACCCCACCAGGCTTCATTTGGAGTCATTCCATTGAGAGTTGCACATGGTAATCTATTCACAAGATATGTAGCTGTATTTACAGCCTCAACCCAGAGATAATTTGGACAATTCTTCTCCTTTAGCATAGCTCTAGCAAACTCAACCAAAGTCCTATTCTTTCTTTCTGCTACACCATTTTGTTGTGGTGTATACCTGCAAGTTATTTCTCTCTTAATACCTGCATTCCAAAGATAATCATTGAACTCTTGGGAGAAGTATTCTCCCCCTCCATCAGACCTCAGTCTTTTAAGCTTTAGACCTGTGAATCTCTCTGCATATGCATGAAAATGCTTGAAAGATCCAAACACTTCTGATCTTTCCTTCAAAACATATATTGTTATCCATCTTGTAGCATCATCAATGAAAATAACATAATACCTTGAGCCACTGATAGATCCTTCTTTTGTTGGTCCCTATACATCTGTATGAATGAGCGCTAGTAATCCATCATGTTTGAATCCTTTCTTCTGAAATGGTAAGCTGTGTGCTTTACCCATTTGGCATGCTTCACATTTATAAACCATATGTTGATTCTGCACATTTGGTAATCCTAGTACAGACTGATTTGCAACCATAGCTTTAATTCCTGTTTCATTAAAATGACCTATACTCTTATGCCAGAGATCAAGTTCTGTAATCACTCCTTCACCATGTGTGAGCAAAGCTTGACCAATGTTCCCTTGTACTCTTAAAGTAAAGAGTCTACCTTCTTTCTTACCAGAGACAATCTGATTATATCCATTCTCTGGATCTTCAACAAATACTCCTTCATTTGTAAACCTGACTTGAAAACCTTTTTCAACTATCTGTCCCACACTAATCAAGTTTTTAGGTATTGTAGGAACATGCAAAACATTGGTTAGCAAATCTGCTCCACTCTTGCATTTCACTTTTCCAATTGAATGTACACTATGTCTTATATTTTCACCTATTTGAACTGTATGACTAGAAATACCTTTTTCCAATTCTGACATCAATTCTATGTTTCCTGACAAATGATTAGAACATCCAGAGTCAATGTAAAATACCTTTAGATCTTCTTTGTCTGATGTGCTGATTGAGTTCATCATCAATGATGTATGACTTTCATTCTGTGTGTAGGTGGTGTTGTAGGATTGATTCTGTCCCCAACTTCTTCCTCCACCTCTACCATAGCCTCCTCTTTGATTTTGTCTACCTCTTTGAAAATTACTTTGATATCTTCCACCTGGGCCTCTGCTATTGTTGTTTTGATTCTGGTTTGATCCTTGTTGGTTGTGCCAACAATCATGAGCCAAATGATTACTCAATCCACAGATCCAGCAAGCCTTCTTGTTGTTATTCTGATTACCTCTACCTCTTCCAAAACCTCTTGGTCTTCCTCTGCCAGTGCCTTTACCTCTTGCATAATAAACTTAAGAAGTTGACTCTTCTTCATCCTTTGCTTTACCTTTATCTCCTTTCTTCTTATTCTTCATGTACATTGCAGAACTTTGTCCTTTATGTCCATCTCCCTTTAAGTCTTGCTCATATGTGAGCATCAAACCAAGTAATTGATTCAAATCTGGAACATAATGATTTAATGAAAGTTCTGTTGATACGACAAAAGGTTTCCACCTTTCATCCCCTCTCAATCCTACAAGTAGTTGAGCAATCAATCTGTGATCTTCAACATCTTCATTATCGATCCAAGACTATCTGCTAGATCCTTCATCTTAGTGACATAATCACTAATATTTTGACTTGGCTTCTTCTTGAATGTTGAAAACTCTGACCATAGACTTGCTTTCCTTGCTTTAGTAGTTCTTTGGAAATGATACTCCAATGCATTCCATATATCTTCAGATGACTCCAATCCTCTGATGTGTGGTAGCAAATGATCAAAGATTATATTGTAGATGTAAGCTTTTGCACTTGCATCCTTCTTCTGCCAATGCTTTAAAGCATCAAGTTCCTCTTTCTTTGGTCGGCTTTCATCTTCAAATACTGGCTTCTCTTATTCACCTGTTACATATACCATGAGATCCTTACTCATAAGTAAGGCTTCCATTCTCATTACCCATGCGGGGTAATTATCTCTGTCCAGTTTGTCAATGGAGATATGATCTGCCATACTCCGTTCCTTCTACTACAACCTGTGACCTTAGAGGATAAAGGATAATACCTTTTGGAGTTCTTTGTGTATGAAGATACTTTTGAAGTAACCTTTTAATGCCTTGTGTCTTCAAATACTTCACCTTTCAAACTTTAATGGAAAACTTTCCAAAACTTCTCGTACCTTTGCCGCCTTCTGCTCTTTAGGACCTTTCTGCTCTGATACCACTTGTTGATGTGTAAAACATGTGACACTAGAACACTTCTATGGTCACCATTAACTCATTTCCACTTCAAACTTTGAGGAATGATAGCCAAAACCAAGAACTTTACTTCTTCAGAACTTTCCAGTCATTGAAATGACATACCTTCAGTATTTTGCTAATTTCTCTTAGCACAAAAATTATTTCTCCAAGATATTTTGGTGGATGAAAGTAGAAGAGTATAGCTTTCCAAGATTTGCAAAAAACAGATCTCTAGAACTCAAGTTATGGCCTTCACAAGATCACACTGTATGACTTCCCAAAACTGGAAATTTTGCCTCTTTTAGTAATTTTGAGTGTCTAAAAATGAAAATTCGATGCCTAGCATCGACTTGCAACCAAAAGTCGATGCCAGGCATCGACTTGGTGAATTTTTAGCCAACTTTTTGCTCCTGAAATAGGCGCTTAAACCACAGGTGTGAAGAAAACCACTTTTATGTGGAAAGTCGATGCTAGGCATTGACTTTATTCTGAAACTCGATGCTAGGCACGAGTTGCTCCAAAAACTTCATGTTTTTAGAAGATTCAACAAACAGTTAACTCACAGAGAATGAAAACAATGACGTATCAACACAAACTCGATGACAGTCATAGCATTGCACCATTGGCAAATATTCAGAGCGAGCCTTCTTTAGCAGTTGTGCCTTGTTCTCCTAGGTAGATGGCGAGGGTTCAAGTCCCACCCAAGGTTGGATGCCTCAGCTCTAAGGAGCATATTTCACTTCTCTTCCTATGCATTTCGCTTTGTCACCTCAAAGAATAAGGTTTGGTTCATTCACAATACTCATTGAAAGTGATTATAAGCACTATTATTGCAAATGGTGGTTCTAATAAAAAGGATTATTATACATCCAAATGCTTAAAAGCACTTCACATGACATTAATTAATAAAATGTGGGGTGAAACATTAAGAGAGATGAGAAAAAATGGACAAGATACAATGAGCATTGAGAAGAGGATAAATATCGTTATGGAGGAAGGAGGGAGGGAACAAAATGTTAATTGAACATTGCTATGAACATCATCTGAAAAGATTTGCATGAAGAAAAGAAATCCTAGAAACATAGCCAATGCTCTGATACCATGTTGAAATCAAGAAAGAAACTCCCAATCTACTATTAATCATGCACTATTTAGACTATGGAGGATGTAATAAAGGCACGAAAACATAATGATTAAAATAAATGGAAACAACATGCATAAGTGTCACTCTAGCACAATGGTGAGTACCAACGTGAGAAGATTCACCTCATAATTGTCAATCCGTGGAGACGTGAGGACTAGTATGAAGACTATGAGGAGGTGAAGGCACAAGTGTGTGAGTGAGAAGCACACAAGCATGCACACACATACACACACACGCGCACACAAGGCAAGAACAAGGAGAGGAACAATGGAGTTCTTTGCATTAGTCAAAAAGTCTCTTACATAAGCTCAATTCACAAACAATCTACCCCCAAAAATGAGCTCTCTAGCTCTTTTTATAGTTTTCTAACTAGCTTTGGTCTTGTCCAGACCTAGTGTCCGGCCTAGTTAAAAATTAGGTTCTAGAGCCTATTAAAGGGCTCAAACGGAGTCTAAAAATTATGAAAATTGATATGTGCTTGATTTTCTAATTCAACCGTTATGTGGTTATGGCCAAACAATGCCTGAAGAAGTCCACTTCTTAGGTTGAGGCTGACTGCATGATCATAGATCTAGTCTTGGCCCAGGACAAGAGGTTCGGTAAGATCCTCGTCTTCACACACTAGCACTTTGACTGCCACTAGCACCTCTTGAATGTAGAGGGGAAGTTCCACCTCGCCAATGCAAGGGGTTTCCACACCTCCCAATCCTATGAGATATGCCTCTCTTTTTCTGCACCAATTGCAGTTTTTGTCTCTGTATTCTTGATTTATCCTTTAGGACAATCCGGTTGGTAGGATTGATTTGTAACTGAAGTTCTTGGCAGTAAGAAAGTCGAACTGCACTAGTGGCGGCCCCTGAGTCAATTAAAGCTCTCACTGTCCTTACACTCTCTCCTTGTCCTACTTCTAGGGTTACAAAATGCCGTCGGTCGATTATTCTACGGGAATGTCCACCTGAAGCCTCGCACATGGCCATGGGATAGCCTAGAGATTCTTGAGTGTCAGGCATAGGCGGGTCTCTGCCTTGTCTCCTCAATTTCATTCGTCGGATGCGTTCTAAAGCTTCTGCCTGTGCTTCTTCTCTAATTCGTTACTCTTCTTCTTTACGTTTCTTGGCAATGTTGAGTCGATTTAGCATCTCTTCAGTCAGGGGTTCTTGATATAATTTGACTCTGCATCCACTTATGTAACTTGGTAGAATATCACCCTCTAGAGTGGCTAGTTGAACTGCTCCACTTGTGGAGATTCTATTGATAATCATTGGCCCGTAACCTCTCTTCTCTAACTTCCGTGCATGTTGCTTCAAGGTGTAGACTATGACTAGGTCTCCTGCTTTCAAGCCCTTATCCTTGAAGTGTGCATCGAAATATGCCTTTTGCCTCTTCTTGGCTACATAAATTCCTGCTGCAGCCCTCAATCGTGTTTCACCTAATCGTTCAAGATCGAAGATTCTAGAGGACAACTCATGGCCTGTCCAATCATGCTCTTGTGCTACTTTCAAGGTTGGTATCAAAAATTCCAATGGTAGCACTGCATTCTGGCCGAAAACCATTTGAAAGGGCGTGGCTTGGAGTACTGTTTTATAGGCAACTCTGTATGCCCAAACAACATGGTGTAACTGTTTGTCCCAATCCGAGCGTTTGTTATTCACTAATTTGGTTAGCACATTGCATAGAATCTTATTGGTGCTTTCGGCTTGTCCATTAGCTTGTGGGTGATAGGGGGGCACACTTCTTATGTATCACCAAGAACTCTTGAAGAAGATTTTCAATGACTTCATTCAAGAAGTGAGTCCCTCTATCACTTACAAGCTCTATGGGTAGCCCGTATCGACTGAACACATTCTCAAATAAGAATTTAGCAGTCGTTTGGGCATCATTCTTCGCTGTGGCTTTCACTTCTACCCACTTGATTAGATAATCCGTGGCCACAATGATATACTCAGCATGTGAACCCTTAGCTGGGGGATTAATAGGACCAACAAAGTCTATTCCCCACTTAGAAAATGCACATCCACCCATCATAGGTTTCAGTTGCATCTCATCCTTACGTATAGGATACTGAGTTCTCTGACAAACATCACACCGTTTCACATAGGTATGTGCATCCATGTGAAGGGTCGGCCACCAGAAGCCCGCAAATAGTATTGCCTTGATCACCCGATCTGGTCCAAAGTGTCCTCCTGCTACACCTTGGTGAGCAGTTTCCAAGATCTTGAGATATTCACTCTCATGGACACATAGTCTCAGGTAACCATCTTTACCACGCTTGTATAGATTATCACCAATGATTGAGTAATCTAGGGCTTCTTGTTCTAGACTTCTTTGTCTCGTCAGGGTCATATCTGGAGGAAATGTTTTCGTCCTCAAGAAGGCTACTAATGGTTCACTCCAATCCGGCACTATGGACACTTGGTAAAGAGTGGCATGTTCCACAGGTGGTTTAGTGCAACAGATTGGGCATTCTTTACACATCTTATGTACATCAGCTTCCATAGTAGGCCAATGCACTCCGAGTCTCCTTAGTGTCTGTAGGGTTTGTTGTTTTGAGTAGTGTTGCTCTAATGCACCTACGTGTGCCAACTGCAACCATTTAGCGTACTCATCCTCTTCCACATAGCAAGCCAATATCCCTTGATCTGTCTGTTTGTACATACTTCCTACCATGATATGGTACTTCTGGGCTTTTACTACCTCTTTATCTTGAGTGTTTATGACTGGGTGATTAGGACCGTATGTCAATACTGGCACTAATGGCTTAGCCCACTGAGGTACAAGTTCCAAATTAAACAAGTAAGCGTCAGGAAGGTCATCTGATACTCCTTGTGGGGCTTCTCCCGATGTGAGCCTAAAGAGATGATCTGCTCTCAAATGAGTCTTGCCTTTTCTCACCACTACCTCAAAATCATATTCCATTAGTAAGAGGAACCATCTCACCAATCTACCTGTGTTGCATGGCTTGTTCACCAAGTAAAGTAGAGCTTGATGATCTGTAAAAAATTTAAACTTATTTGCAAGCAAGTAATGTCTAAACTTTTTGACCGCATACACCATGCCCAATCCCTCTCGTTCGGTAGTGGTATAGTTTCGCTCAGCTGCGTTCAACTGTCTACTCGCATAGGCAATTGGAAGGTCCATATTACCTTCACCGGTAGGCTGCGCGAGTACACACCCAATGACATAATTGGATGCATCCACATGCACATGGAAGGGCTTATTCCAATCTGGTGTAGTCAAGATTGGTGCTGAGCATAATCGCCGTTTGAGCTCATTGAAAGAGTTCTCACATTCCTCAGTCCACTCAAAGTTTGTCAGAAGTCCGTACAGAGGCTTTGCAATGATGGCATACATGTGAATGAAACGTCGGTAATAACCACAATGCCCCATGAAAGCTTGCACTTCCTTGACATTCTTTGGCCTAGGTAGTTCTGCAATAGCCCTCACCTTCTCTTCGTCAGTGGAGATGCCGTTCTTTGACACTATGTGTCCTAAAATCTTGCCTTGCCTGACCATGAAAACGCACTTTTCTGAGTTCAGGCAGACTTGATATTCTCTACATTTGTCAAAGATTTGTCTGAGTTCAGGAATATGGGTTTGTCTAATGTTGGAATGAGCACAAAGATCATCAACATAGACTTCTAAGTTCTTCCTCAGGAACTCTTTAAATACATGGCACATCAGCCTTTGGAAGGTAGCGGGTGCATTGGTAAGCCCGAATGGCATTACCCTAAAAGCGAATATGCCCCACTCTGTGGCAAAAGCCGTCTTATGCTGATCTTCTGGTGCAATGGCTACTTGATTGTAGCCAGAGAACCCATCTAGGAAGCTATACACTTCCTTGCCGGCTACCCTTTCTAATAAATGCTCGGTGATAGGAAGCGGATAACTATCCCTGATAGTGGCTGTGTTAACCTTCTTCAAGTTAATGCATACACGTAGTTTACCATTCTTTTTGGGCACCACTACAATGGGGGACACCCATTCAATGTGCTCAATTTCATAGATAAATCCAACTTCAACCAAGCGGTCTATTTCTTCTTTGATCTTGGCAGCATAGTTGTCATTGTATGTGTATGGCTTTTGTTTAGAAGGTTTAGCATCTGAGGTCATGGGGATAGTGTGTGAGCATATGTCAGGGTCTACTCCTTTCAAATCCTTGTAACTCCAAGCGAATACATCTCTGTATTCTCTTAGCAAGGCTATTAACGCATGCTCTTCTTCCTCGGTTAGGTCATGGCCTATGTACGTGCATCTCTCTTCTCCTTCTTCCATAGCTACCACTATTTTCTTGGTGGTTTCTTTGTTATCATAGGCCTCCCCCGATTGTGCCTCTCGTTTAGGCATTCTGATCATGACTCTCCTGTCATCTATCTCATACTTTTTAAAGTTTTCAGGGACCTCAAACAAAGATTCTTCCTCTTCGGGTGTGACTTCTCTCTTCTTTCTTTTCTTTCCTTCCTCCTTCGGGGTCACATGTGTGGCTAGCCTTACATCATTTGTAAGCTCTCCATACCTCTGGGGTTGAAATTCTACTTCATAGAAGTATTCTTCATCTGATGCAAAAGGTGGGTCCATAATGATTGACTCTAGATCGGAGTCACTTGCATCCTCAAATGCATCAGGGCTAGGTTCACACTCTTCTAACACTGCCTCTCCCATGATTGGCTCTATGGAGAAGACTGAAATGTCATAGCCATCTTCATCACAGTGAGGTGTCCATTGTTCTTCATTGATGGCTACATCCATGGTTGCTAGGATTTCTGTCCAGTCGTGGGGTTCAAATTCTTCGTCAGGAAAGACTACAGGTGCATAGGCTGGGTCTTGAATTGATCTATGTGTTTCTTTTGCACCTACCTCTCTGGCTTTTTCTCTCTTCTCTTCTTCTACTGCTACTTTGCACATCCATAAGTGGGTGTCTTCATGCATCCATGAGGATCCTGTTCCTATGGAATGCACCGATTCTGTATCATCTTTGGCTCTATGGATGGGATTCCATTGGATAGGAGGGACATCTCTATGAGAGTAATCTTTGAGATTCACTTTGGTCGTAACACCTAAGTGTTGTAGGTACAAAGAATTGGTTCCCCAATCCTGTACCACTTGCAACTGTCGCATAAATGGTCTTCCCAAGATCATTTCATAGGCATGATTTTTGCTAAAATCACATATAGCAAATGTATGCTCGAACTCGACACCACACGTGGTGAGAGTTATTCCTTCTAGCAAGCCTAAGGGTCTTTCTATGTGACCATCGGCCATCTGCAATTTCATCCTCGTGGGCCTGAGTGCTGGCTTGCCCCAACGCTTCCATAGGGAAGTGGTAGCAATTGCAACACCTGTGCCTGAGTCTAGAATGGCCTTGGTGGTGTATCCTTGATGGGTGATAGGAAGATATGTGTTTCCCTCTTCGCCCTCACTCATGTCTCCTATCTTGTCCAATGGTATTTCTGGCACTGTTCTCTGGGATCCTACCTGGGAACGAGGTTTTGCTATCTCGGGCACTTGATTGGCTACATGTTTCCACACTTCTGGTCTAACCTTAAGCAGCTCTTCTAAGGTGAGGTTGCACTGCACTTTAGTGTTTTTCACTACCTCTGTGTTCCTAGGTATGACTGAATCTTCATTTCGTACCATGACCGTGGGTGCTCTCATATAGGTGGACTTAGCTTCCCATGGGCTTGTAAAGTGGGGTAATTCTTGTAGAGAGTTAGACTCAAAGTCTAATCTTTCCTGAGATTGGGTGCTCTCCTGCTCCTCATAAATGGATGGGATGTCTTGTGGGAATTGGTCGTGTGCATCATCCACAAGTTCAATAAGAGGAGGGACTTCACTTTCTTTAGCCCATTTGTCTTCTTGAATCTCTCGCAAGAATTCGGGTGTGTATCGATTCATAGAAGAAGGGGTGTCTGGTTCAGTGGAGTTAGACACATAAGCTTCCTTGGGAGGAATGCTTATTCTATCACTTGCCTTCTCCTTAGCCTGGGAGTTGGTTCCTTTTCCAGACTTTGCAATTAACATCTCCAATCTGTCTAACAAACCATCAAAATGCAATGGTGTTCTAGTGGAGCTAGAGCAAGTGAAAAGGCGATTGGTCTCAAACATGGCTTGAGCCAATTCCACCATCTTGGCACACAACTTAGTTCGTTCAAGCTCTAAGTCCGCTCTAGGGTAACATTTCTCATGATCTGTTACATTGGGCCCTTCTTGGATTCTGGCCTGATATGCTTTAAGCATCATGTCTAGATCTTCAGGAGTGGGATCGGCTAAGACTGATCCTACTCGGGGTGGTGGGTGGGTTACGTGTGGTGGATTGGTGGGTGGAGGAATGGAGGGTGAAGGGGATGGTATTGGTGGGGATGTGTGAGAGTGCGTTTGAGATGTGATTTCTATGATTTTGGCTTTGGTTTCTCGTAGACTTTCCTCGAGTTCGCTCATCTTCCTTGCCCATTGCCTTTTCATACGTTCACGGCTATCTCTCCAAGCTCTTGTCCTCTTCTTATTCTGGCTCTCAGTCTCGCTAACCTCCGCATTCTTTTCCTGGCCTAAGTCTTGGTTTTGCTTAAGTGCCTGAGCTTTGGTGATGACTTGTACTGGAGTTGTGGGAGTCACACTTCCTGTGGAGTTTTTGGCATATTGGCAGGGTTCTTGGGACACTCTCGTAACAAATGCTCCTTTCCACAATCGGGACAAAATCCTTGAATTGTCACACATTGGGTTTATGTCAGTGCAGGTAGAGGACAATCACGAATGAGGTGATCTCCCTGACAACGATAGCATGGCCCTCTAGGAAATGGAGGTCTCATCGGCCTAGGCTGGGATCTTGAGTTGGGGTTGGCATACATGACGTTTACGTATTCTGGCTCCCCACTAGATTCATTCGGCTCTTCGTAATAATATGACTCACTATGCTCCGGTGATTGCATGTAGTAGGCTTGGGGGCTCTCAACATGGGTGGAGTCAAAACTATGATCACTTGGATCACCTTCTGAAAGCGAGGATGTCACTGGCACTAAAGCTCTATTTAGATTTTCTTCTGCCGTTGCATACTTTACTGGAATCACATTGGTGGGGGCAGGAGGTTGCTGCGCTAGGACTGGTTGCGGTCTTTGTTGCCCTTGATAGGGTGGTTGATAGATTTGATGGGGCCTAGCATACTGTTGTTGTGGGTACTGATTAGGGTACCTTGCTTGTTGTGGATATGGCTGAGAATAATTTTGTCTAACAGCTTGTTTGTTATATGGACAGTGTTGTGCTGTGTGATTGGTGTACCTCCTTTCTATGGTGCAGTACTGGTTGTTAGGGTTCACTTGGGGTTGAGCCATGATGGGGCACACATTAGCCATATGGTCTCCTCCGCAGGTATAGCATCGTTTTCCGGGGGCAAATCTAGGAATCTGCTTGCTAGAGACACCTAATTTCATAGCTACCTTTTCTGCTAGATCCTCAATTGATGTGGATTGTGAGGAAATGAGGCTACCAGAACTATCTGAATCTTTATAGATTTTTGAAAGCTCTAATTCCTCCCCTAGATTATCCTCAATGTCTATGCACATGCGTACACATTCTTCTATGGATCTAGGGTCCTTCAAGTACACATATGATCTCAGTTTGGTGCTTAACAATCCATCTAAAAATAAAGCCACTTGCTTGGCTGGAGTGGGTAACTCTGGGGCCGGGCATCTCTCTAGATATTGCCTAAATCTTCTGCCTGCGAGCCTCACTGTCTCTTGAGATGTTTGTTTGAAGCTGTATATCAGTGAGGATGTGTTATGTCTTATGCCACTTTTAGAGAATTCGATAATGAATGCCTCTAGAAGTTGATCTATGCTCCTAAACTGCCTCTCGTGTAGTGGTTGAAACCATGTCAGGGCAGTGTTCCTAAGGGTTAGACCAAAGGCATTGTACTGCGTGAACAGATCTTCAACTTGTTCAGCTCTCAAGACTTGCCTAAACTCAGCTACATGATCGTAGGGGTCTCCAGTGCCATCAAAGTAGTTTTTCATGGACTTAACTAGCTGGGTCGGTCTCAAGGTCCTCGTGTGCTCTCTCGGTCTTGGCAAAGGGAAATCATCGGCATTTCTCCGATTCCCTGGGGCTCTATGTCTCTCAGGTTCCACTCTATTTGTTTCTATTCTCGTTCTTTCCCTTCCCCAAGAATTGGCAAAGCTTACCTAAGGTCTCTCTCTACTCCTTTCTCTTTGAGTCCCATGAGCTTGAGATGTTCCAGCTCCTTGGTGACCATAAGACACATTGGATCGAGGTTGGGGGAAAACAAATTCTCCCTTCCACGTGTATGCGTGTCTTCCATGCTCAGAGACCACAAAGATTCTCTCAAAAGCATCATCTAAGTAGGTCACCTTGCCTGGGCTATCAGGATCTTTGAATTCATAGATGGCAAGAGCTCCCACTTCATTAGACTTTTCAAGCTTGTACCTCCAAAAAGCCTCATCTGTTTCTTGGTTCTAGAGCAATTCTATGCTCCTATTATCCTGGGGAACTAACTCTGGAGTGATTATCCTTGTTAGGACCGATTTGCCTCGAGGGGTTTTCAGCTCCTTTCCTAAGTTCCCTTGCTCTATGTCACCTAATTCAGGTTCAAGGATTATGTTGCCAAACTCATCTGTCCTTTCAGGTTGGCTGGTGACCACATACATTGTTCCTTCTTTATCTATGTATGAACCATTTTCAAACTTGACTACAGGGTGTTCTAGTCCAATGGGCTGATTCGGATTTTTGATTAGGACAATAGATCTTCGCAGACCATCCTCATAGATGCGTGCACCTAGGCGGTTGGTCTGGATGTATTCCAATTGAGTCTTGTAGGGCCCTTTAGGTCTTTCTAGGTATGCCATTCCTGAGCTACCTACAGGTCTTTCCATGCTATATGACATGTCAGAGTCACTAGTTTCTGAGTCTAGCGCGTAGGGGTAATCACTCAATTGTTGGGCCCAAGATCTCGCTGTATGGTTGACGCTAGCCTCGGATGATCTAACGCTTTGACGGTCTCTCCCTAGGTGTCTTCCCGATCTCAGGTTCATATGCCCTTTGTACGTTGCTAATCCTTTGGTACCAATCACTTGTTCCTTTTGAGTTCCTTTGTATGTGTTTTCTTGTTTTTAATTAAGCGTCATCAGGAGCACTTAAGTGTGTCGTATTTGATGTTCCTCGCCCACTTACTTTAATTTCTTTTCCTTTAAGTTGTCCCTTGACTGCAATTTAGCCTATCCTTGCACTTGAGAAATTAAAGGCTCTTCAAACTTGAGTGTTCCTGTCGTACCCCTAGTCAATCAGTACAACTACTCGCACTTAGCCTATGCTAAGAATGGATTGAGGGGGTTAAGAGATGTTCCAACCTCAAGTCGCTCCTCCTGGTGATGCTTGTCTACCCAGGAAGCACGTTCCCAAGCTTGTTCGCCTTGGCACTCACTTTGCTTTCTCCAAAAGTTCTCGATGATCCTGTAAGAACCTCAAGTTTAGCTTCAATTTGATCCTTCAATTGACAGACAATTTATTTCGGACACTTTTTAATGACCCTTGTTCCCCCTTTTGTATTGCTAAAAAATTTTCTCTAGAGCTCCCTTGGTGTACCTACCCCTCAGTGTGTCAACTTCAAAATATCATATCTGAAAATCAACGCATTATTCTTATAAAAAACAGTTGAGGGCATGTAGTATATGCCACGAGCTTTCTGACAAGCCCTAGAGCTCAAAAATTGGATTTCGTATGAAAAAGTTATGACCGTTCAGGGTTTAGGGGGTTGAACAGACAAACAGAACCTTTCAGGAGTTTTAATGCATTTTTCTAAGGCCTTTGTAAGTGTATGAGTATTTGAGTATGCAAATATGCCCAACATTTAGCCTAAATTTCCAAAAAAATTACCCCTTATTTTTTTTGCCGAAAATGTCTGTCTATCGCGATAGGCGGTGTCTGTCGCGATAGACACAAGCTATCGTGGGGGGCTGTCTATCGCGATAGACGGTGTCTGTCGCGATAGACGGTGTCTGTCGCGATAGAGTGGTCTGTCGCGATAGACGGTGTCTATCGCGATAGAGTGGTCTGTCGCGATAGACGGTGTCTGTCGCGATAGAGTGGTCTGTCGCGATAGACGGTGTCTGTCACGATAGACAGTGTCTGTCACGATAGAGTGGTCTATCGCGATAGACGGTGTCTGTCGCGATAGACGGTGTCTATCGTTTGTCGTGGTTTTGGTCTGTCGCGATAGACGGTGTCTATCGCGATAGAGTGGTCTGTCGTGATAGACGGTGTCTGTCACGATAGACGGTGTCTATCGTCTGTCGTGGTTTTGGTCTGTCGCGATAGACGGTGTCTGTCGCGATAGACTGAATCTGTCGTGGGTCTCTGTCTATCGCGATAGACAGGTGTCTGTCGCGATAGACGGTGTCTATCGTCTGTCGTGGTTTTGGTCTGTCGCGATAGACGGTGTCTGTCGCGATAGATGGTGTCTGTCGCGATAGACTGAAAAAACGCAAATTTTTGAGAAACTTCTAGTAATTTGGAGTGCTCTAATGGTGTAGGTTACCGTGCCAAACATGCAATCACAAAATATCAAGTTTTTCTGTCTGTCGCGATAGACAGAAGTCATCGTCTCGGGACCTGTGCAGAGTCTGCCGTACCTGCGCAAGCTACTGGAGAAGGTGGTACAGCTAGTTCCTGCAGCAAAAGCTCAAAAAAACACACAAAAACAGATAGCGCGCAAGCTCTCTCTCGCTCTCTCTCACAAATGAAATGAGGAAAATGAGGTGGGGAGTGGAATATGACCAAAAACTGAAATTTTTGTGGAGATGGAGATGGAGGTGGGAGATGGTGGGGATGATGATGGTGATGCAAAAATAAGAAAAACTGAAGAAAAATAAGGAAAAGAAAGGATATTACCTATAACTCCAATGTCTCAACTCGACGTCTTACCATCACACGCTCGTCCTCGAAGCTCTCTCCCCGGCAACGGCGCCAAATTTGGTGTCACTCTAGCACAATGGTGAGTACCAACGTGAGAAGATTCACCTCATAATTGTCAATCCGTGGAGACGTGAGGACTAGTATGAAGACTATGAGCAAGTGAAGGCACAAGTGTGTGAGTGAGAAGCACACAAGCATGCACACACATACACACACACGCGCACACAAGGCAAGAACAAGGAGAGGAACAATGGAGTTCTTTGCATTAGTCAAAAAGTCTCTTACATAAGCTCAATTCACAAACAATCTACCCCCAAAAATGAGCTCTTAGCTCTTTTTATAGTTTTCTAACTAGCTTTGGTCTTGTCCAGACCTAGTGTCCGGCCTAGTTAAAAATTAGGTTCTAGAGCCTATTTGAGGGCTCAAACGGAGTCTTAAAATTATGAAAATTGATATGTACTAATTCTAATACTCAAGCTCGAGGACTCCTCGGCTTGAACAAAATGGAGTCTATTCTACCAAAAACGGAATTTACAATGTTTGTGTAGTAATTAAAATCACTTGAGTTGTAAATGGTCCATGGAAAAAATGATTAGGCCTTGTTGCCGTATTGTGCATGACTGCTCCGTTGTGCTAGTATGCTCTTCGTCTGACTTGTATGCCAACAATAAGAATGCTCAATGAGCATGGAGACTTTATGAGAGAAGTGTGGAGACTCTAAGCAATGAGCTAGAGTGCACGAGATTAAGTGGAGTGAAGTGGAGTCCCTCCTTATATGGAGTAGGATCAAAATATCATTGCATGTGGGATAAATGGGGTTGTATGAAACTGAAATAGGATTTGGACAAAAAGGTGGAGCATGGAACACTCAACACTTAATTCTAAGCATCGCTTCAACATTACGTTGAGCCTTGATATCATAAGTGACTTCTAACTTTTCACCAAGAGTTTCAACATCCTATTGTTGCATTTTATTTCATAATCATGCCAATAAAATGATGAAAATTATAACAATATATGGAAAGCTTGGGTAAGGTAATAAAATTTATAAAATGGTAAATTATAAGTCAACTGTTTTTATTCTACAAAGAAAAAATCTTTCAATGGAGCATCATTAGAGAAGTGAACTTTACCGAGAAGTGGCAACCATTTGTGCAAAAATTCCTCATATGAGCTTAAAGATCGATCATATTTTACTTTTGTCTTTCTTTTGTTTGTGATATTTCAAATACTTACATTTCATGCTAAAATATTACAATTTAATGTGTGGTGTATTCTTAAGTATTTAAAGATCATTGAAAAAGTGGTAGGACGTACATGTGAGATCTCAATTAGTTGTCTATAATTCTCAACCCAACTTTAGCCATCTATAAGCTCCCTACACCTCTCATATGGCCACTCTAAGAGGTAAGAATAACCTTATGGTTCATGTGCTAGGGCCTTGGCTCCCTTGAACTTTGGTTCTTGATGCATTAGGATACTTGAATAGAACAATGTTAAGCCACCGAGGCCTAAATGATATGGAATCTGACACTATCTCCCCTTTCAAAAGATCATTGTCCTCATTAATATAGAAGGGGAACTTAAATTCTAGATTAGAACATATGATTCCAAGAAGTGGTACAAAGTGGACTAGGTATTCAAATGCCAAATATTCCAGAATATTGAAGATCCACTCGTATCTCTCATTCCTACCTAGCATTGATACCAACTCATATTAGTCATGATCTTGGTCATACTCTTAGAATGTGTTTGAGGCCCAATGAGCCCTTATATGCAAACCATAAGTGCTCATAATATCCTCAAAATCCTTATGCCTAGATGTTGCCCACTAGTTGTAACCACTTGTCACTTGTTGAGACCTTGGCATCTTGTCCTCGTTTCAATAGCATGATTAATAGCTTGTCAAAATGAAAAATATAAATACAAAAAAAAATTACTTACTCAATTGGATTAAGGACAATTATTTTCTCATATGGAACTCCCATATACTTGTTCAGTGATTGTTTGAATGAAAATTTGATAAAATAATAAAAGAATAGTGTACTAGGTATTTCCTAGACAATTTGAATATGCCCCAAAACTTTGAGGACAAACCCTAAAAGTAGACAAAACTTATCCATTGATGAGGTTTACAACCATAAGTAGCTCACACTAAATGGAAACCTTTTCCAAATAGTGTGGCATACACCAAACACAACTACATATGGTAGATTCACTTACTCTCATGAAATGAAACTCAAATATTTTCCTATATTGATCCAAAATTGTGGATGTTAGCTCTAAGTCTCTCATCCAAAATGGATCATGTTGCAAACTCTAGATCTATGTCACTGGCACAAAATGAAGGCTTCACGAGGAAATTTTGCAACTAGTGGAACTACCACTGCCTACAATAAGACTTTACTTATTTCAGGTGAGCAAAACTTGTTCTTTCTTTCCATCACAACTATGATGGATTCATTCCAAAATACTGATCACAAATAGATTTCCATAGCAAATCACATAAAATTAGTCTCTATGCAATATTGTATAACTCCTAGAGGCAATAAAGACCCCAACTAAGAGTTTTCCCAACAAATACAAACTAACAAGACTAGATGGGTGCACCACTTTAACCAACTAGGCTAAACATCTAGTTCACTTAGTGAGAATTATGTCTAGAACATCGCCCCTATCTAAGGAATATCTAATGAGTTACTTACATTCTAAAGTGCTCCTTAATGCAATTTGTGGTATAAATTTACAGTTGATGCCATCTTTGGCTTCACACAATTGGTGAAATCCAACTCAATCGAGGCTACTTTTGAGTAAATAATATTGGTTTCAAAACATCTTGCTAATATTTAACTTATGATCACTTGCAAACTATTAAAAAAATTATGGTTCACTACTTGTGAATATGCATATCTGTGTGTATAAATGAAAATGTAACAAGCAAAACAAGCCAGTGTGGCTACCGCCAACATGAATTGCTACCACTAATAAAGCTTATGATCGCCTAAAATTATTAGAATATAAATTTTCCTTGAGCAATCAACTCCATATCTAATTCATGCCTTTTTGGCAATCATAAAGAGATTCAATTACTGACTTGGAAAACATAATTTCTATTTGACTTGATGTTGTGTTCAAGATAGTTAATCTTACTAACATTCTGAATATTCTAAAAATCTAGAAATTACGAGAATATGACTCTATCTAACTAATGGATTAAAACACTTACAATCCGTTTTATCACTAACCACAAGAATCAAAGAGAATAAATGCTTTAAAATCACAACTTTTGATTCCCATGTAGCATATATAAGTGGATGGTTGGTCCATGCTACCAAGTATTATGGAATAGAGCAATTACACCAGTTTTGCTCTCTTTTTTCTAAAATCTTGCATAGAACATCTAGTGTAGATGGTGATGCAACTAGCAAAAAACACAGACGACACAATTCTCATCTTGATAAATAAAAGGATATATTTTATTGAGATGTGAAAGGTTGGGTGAATCTTACAATTGTCTGGTAATTCTAATTGATATGCCACAATATTTTAATTTGATAGTTTTCCAAGGAACATAATAAAAAGATGTGTCTGATGCCTACTTGCATAAGAGCTTAGCTCTATCTGTAGATTGTAGATAATTGGCATGTGCAATTTTGAGATTTGCATGAAATTTGGTAAGAAATTTTGTGCTACTTGAGATTTATGAGGTAAACCTTATGGAATATAACCATAAACTACATCAAAAGGTTAAATTCATGCATCCAGTTGTTATATACAGCTACAACTAAGGGAACAAATTATGTGTCAGAGTCTATTTGCCATTCTAAAACATAAACTATAATTAACTCCTCTAATAGATCCACACATTTTGCATGTCGAGCGGTTTGTGGATGCTCTCCACTTCACAACTTGAGTTTGACTTGTAATTCATGAAAATACACGTTTCTTTGGCTATTTTAATTATGAGAATTTAAACTAATAATTAGAATAATCTCATTGTGCATTGAGCAAGTATCTCCCTTTCTTGTCCAAGCCCGCATAGCCTAGTGGTTGATGCTTTGAGTCTCAAGGAGGAAGTCCTGAGTCCAAATCCTGGCTAGACATATCCATGAGTTCCCAAAGATGGGTGTCCATGAAGTTCCACAAGATGGGTGCCTCTACCTTACGAGATCGGGTGTGTGTGTCCTTCCAATTCATTGTACTCTCAAAAAAAGTATCTCCCTTTCTCTAAAAAGGAAACCCAAGTCTCTTGTAATGTAATACAATGTGGGAGAAATCTTCTCCAAATCATACTAGTATTACGCTTTTGTGACTACTGCAAATTAAGTTTATCCTCATTTGCAACATACTTCAAAGTAATCATAAGATGCATTTGCATATCTTGTGGAATAGATGACATAATCAAACAAAATAAGAAGTAATATCAATGATACAAGACTATTACAGGTATGTCCGCATAAAATTTACAATGGTTAGTAAAGATAAATCTCACCAATAAATTTTTGTGCTGTTAAAGGATAAATATGTAGCTTTTGATCTGCATTGTAACCAATTCATTTGGATCGATACCTCCAAATTATAAAGAAAACAAATGAAGTTTGCACCTATGTGTATACATACCTAGAAATAATTATAGTTACATCCATGAACATGGTTAGGTAACCGAATGAAATCCAAATCAAATGTTTTTAAAGCCATTGGACTCCTATAAATTTGTACCTCTCTTTAACAAAAAATTTAGAAGTTATAAGATAGGACCAATTTGCAATTTATATTTCTTTGACTATTACCGTTGCATCCTAAGCATACATGCAGCTATGCAATATAGAGTTGAGTCTTTCATTAAACATATTTAAAAAAAACACTCAACTACTGTGAAAGTTGGCATGTTGATAGAAGCAAAGATAGAATTTAAGACAAAATATGAATGTTAGCAATATTTAGAATGAATGAAATTTGAATAGATTGAATGGAGAAGATGAAGACATGGGAGAAAGCTAAATAAGGATATAGACACAACATGTAATCCATTATAAAAAATACCTCCTAGCTAGAACCATTTTTATGAAAACTATTAGTTTTTGTAATCCCCAAAATCATGGGGAACACCTCTATGTATGTACAATATTTTTGGATAGGTTAAATACCCCAAAACTAGTTAAACTAGTTCTACAAGTAACATAGGATTGTTTTTAACTAGACATGCCCTTTTGATGTGAAAAGGGCCACTTCAAGTTGTATATACATCAATGAGAGCTTATTTTTGTAGAATCTTGTTCATTTTAATAGACAACTCTCTTGTATATCTCGTAACTTGGTCTTCTTCTCCATTTTTTTTTTCATTCTTTGCTCATTTGTGAACGTGTTTCCAAGGCATATAAGCATGGAGTAGCCTTTCCCAACCTTTTGGAGCACTATACATATGCAAGAAACTCTAGACTGAGATAATGTTATTCTGGAAATTACACAGTCACTATTTTCTTTCAACATAGGTATCTGTTTGTAGGTTTATCACTTGGAATATGTAGAACTTTTCATTTTGCATGTTTGAATATGCGACAACAGGCCTATGATCTCCCACACAGTTAGACAAATATTATTTGATAAAGATTTTTAGTGTGTTATTTCCAACATTTATTCATTTCTTCTCCTTCTAAACTTCTTCTTTTGTTCCTTTCTTTGGTTTCCATGCCATCAACTAGGTCGGATGTAACTTGCTTGAAGATTTTGTGAAAGTTAACCATCCACTTGAACTAGATAGGTACTTTGTTAAGGCGTATAGTTCTACAAATCCAACACCTTTGGCACTATCACCAAGGATCCAAGGCCTATTTTGATGGAAAAGAACCTTTTGCAACTTGAAGAGAAGCAAAACGAGTGTTGCAAATGGCCAAGATGCTTGAATTTGTGAGAATTCACCATGCAAAAAGGTAAGATCTCATCTTTTCTCATAAGTCTTTGCTTTTTAGTTCATTTTATGTTATGAGAAGATAGATGATAAGAAAAGAGAGCTTGTGAGTGCATCTTTGAGCTTAAAACTTCCAATTAGGTGTGTACACTTCCTTTTGTACTCCAAAGGTAAGAATTTGTCATCATTTGCACAAAACTTGAGTGTGTTAAATCCCATATTTACTAGTGGAGCCATAAGATTAACAACCCTAAATGGGGATGTGCTACCAAATTGCATTACTAGGTGTATAGTAAGTTGTACAACAAGCCTCTCGCAGATGAGATACTAGAAATATTACACAATGCTTAGGAGAGGAAAGAGGAACTAGACAAATCATGAAGGAAGCATGATTGGAAGCCCTAACGAATTAAAAAAAGGGGACTTTGGTAGAAAGAAGAAGATGAGAGACTATGGCTATCCATAACCAATCTCAATATCTACTTACACTAGAGTGTACGCCAATATTCAAGATAATAGGCTTTACCTAAACGTAGGCTTAGGATACACAAATTTATCACTTCTCTCCATTTTTATTGACACAGAGATTGCCCTTAATACCATAAGGTGGCTATTATGAAATGATTCCAAGGAGAGAATATGCCAAAGAAATCCATCATCACATGTTTAGGCAGATCCCACATTGAATATCAAAGGGAAGTAGAGTTGCCAATTCATTTAAGAAACATGTCTATGGAGGCAACTTTCCTTACTTCCTTTTGTGGATTGATTCCACATATCTTGGCACTTAATTATACATGAGTGCCAACTCCTTGTTCACCGCATCACTCCCAGGGGGGATTTGTTGATATATTTAGGTAGTGATGTGTGTGAACACTCTAGGACCACCGAGGCACTTTTTTCCCTTGTTAGGAGGTTTTTTTCCCTCGGCTTGTATATATGCCTATTGCCCTGACGGGCTACTTATGTTTGTAAACTCTAATGGTAATACATTCAACATTGTGTGTTGTGCTCCAAGCTTCTTCTTCTTCATTGTGTTGTTCACGTGCTTCCGCAGACGTCTAACTCCAACAGATATTCCCTATTTTGAAAAAAATGGCTTGCTTCAATTGAGACTAAAAAAGGAACTAAGCTCAAATCTTTACGTTCAGATAATGGGGGTGAGTACACCTCACATGAAGTCAACCTTTTTTGTCAATCTAGAAGAATTCATAGAGATTTTATAGCTCTTTATACCCGAGTACATAATGGTGTAGCTGAAAGGATGAATATAACTATTTAGGATAGAGTAGTTTTTATGCTGCATCATGCAAACCTCTCACAAGGCTTGGGCACAAGGAGTATTGACTCCAGTTCACGTGATTAACCTTTCACCTAGTACTGCCAAAGGTCTGAAAGTGGCACAAGGGTTATGGATGGGGATGCCACCATATTACGATAATCTTCGAGTTTTTGTGTGTGAAGCATATGTTTATATACCCATGAAGCTTAGACAAAGCTGGACCACAAGTCAAAGAAATGCATTTTTCTTGCATATGGTCGAGAAGGACAATTCAGATATTGCTTATGGGATCCTAAAACAGGGTTAAAGATCATAAGTAATGATGTCATTTTCAATGAATCTAAGATGCATGAATAGCGCATTAAGGAGGTTGAAGTGAGAAGAGTGGTGCTTGAGGATACTAATCCTCCATTTAACATGCATAAAAATGTTGCACATAGGGATGTTCAAGAGAATGTCCGATCAGATCAGTCTACAAATGTTCTTGTTCAGCAACCATTGAGATGCTCTGCACGTGTCTCACATCCACCTCATAGATATGTTCCAGGTTTGGATTTTGTTATGCTAACAGATACTGGTGAGCCTTCTTGCTACAAAGAAGCTATGTAGACGAAGGATCATGTCAAATGGGATCATGCCATGAAGAGTGAGCTGGATTCTATTCAGAAAAATGGTACTTTGGATTTAGTGTCTTTGCCAAAGGGCAAGCAAGCTTTACCATGTAAATGGGTAAGCTGAAATTCACATCAGATAGTGTTTCTCCAAAGTATAAAGCACGACTTGTTGCAAAGGGTTTTAAGCAACAAAATGGTGTTGATTTTGAGGAAATCTTCTCTCCAGTGGTCAAGATGACTACCCTTCTAATGTTGCTTGGATTTGTTGCAATGGAGGACTTAGAGCTAGTCCAAATGGATGTGAAAACTGGTTATGTAGTTCCTAGCAAAGAAAGTCTAATTTGTAAGCTAAAGGAGCTTATATGGACTTAAAAAGTTCCCTAGATAATGGTACCAAAGGTATGATGCTTTTATGAAGTTGTAAGGCTATTCTCGAAGCAATGAGGATCATTGTCTCTACACAAAGAGATGCTCAGATGGCAGCTTGATATGCTTGATACTTTATGTTGATGATACATTGATTGCTGGGAAGTCCTCTTATGACTTGTCAATTCTCAAAAAGAAGTTGAGAAAGATATTTGATATAAAGGATTTGATGCCAACATATTCTTGGCATGCACATTACTCATGATAGGAGTAAAATATTCATATCCTTGTCTCAAAGTAAGTACATATCCAAAGTATTGCACATGTTCAATATGCAAGGTGGAAAGGAATTGAGTACACCTTTACCCACATACGTGAAATTGAGCAAGGATGATTGCCCCAAATCAGATGAGGAAAAGGAATTCATGAACAAAATTCCTTATCAATCTGTTGTTGGTAGTCTCATGTATCGACGCTAAAACATGTCGCTCATAGCATCGCTTACACGACGGTCTGTTGATGGAAAAAAATTAAAACGTTGGAGGCTCTTCGATCGGCATTTTCACGCATCTGATCAAAGAGCTCTCCAACGTTCCCAATTGCGCTGCGCTTACGAGCTGAAGCAAGTATATGCAAAATTGTTGTTTTGCCTAAGCTCTCTCTTATTGTCTCCCTCTGTCTCTGTTTCTCTCTTTCTACATCTTTCTCTCTTTGAATTCTCTCTCTCTCTCTCTCTCTCTCTTCTTTCTCTCTTTATTGTAGGTTATTCAAGAAGCTAACCAAGCAAAAAGTATGGCTACTATTGTAAGTACAATTTCTATTCTTTGTATATCATTTGAATTGTGTTATTTTCATTAGATAGCATACTCACACTTATTGATATGCACTTATACACTTATACATGATGAAGATGCACTTTCACACATATACACATATACACATGCACAAACGCATACACACATATACACTTACACATGCACATACATACATATACACACACATACACATGCACATACATACATATACACACACATACATATACACTTAGGTACACACATATGAATGAATTATGTAATTAAAGTATTAAAACACATATACACATGCACACACACATGCACATACCTACATATACACATATACATGCACATACACACATATACACATAGAGTAACACATATACATGCACATACATATACACAGACATACACATACACATACATACATATACACTTAGGTACACACATATGAATGAATTATATAATTAAAGTATTAAAACACATATACACATGCACACACACATGCACATACCTACATATACACATATACATGCACATATATACACACATATACACATAGAGTTACACATATACATGCACATACATATACACACACATACACATGCACATGCACATACTCATACACACATATACACTTACACATGCACATGCACATACATACATATACACACATAGGCACATGCACATACATACATATACACTTAGGTACACACATATGAATGAATTATATAATTAAAGTATTAAAACACATATACACATGCACACACACATGCACATACCTACATATACACATATACATGCACATATATACACACATATACACATAGAGTTACACATATACACGCACATACATATACACACACATACACATGCACATGCACATACTCATACACACATATACACTTACACATGCACATGCACATACATACATATACACACACATACACATGCACATACATACATATACACACACATACATATACACTTAGGTACACACATATGAATGAATTATATAATTAAAGTATTAAAACACATATACACATGCACACACACATGCACATACCTACATATACACATATACATGCACATATATACACACATATACACATAGAGTTACACATATACATGCACATACATATACACACACATACACATGCACATGCACATACTCATACACACATATACACTTACACATGCACATGCACATACATACATAAAACACACATACACATGCACATACATACATATTCACACATACATATACATTTAGGTACACACATACGAATGAATTATATAATTAAAGTATTAAAACACATGCTTAATATAAACAATAATACCAATCAATAGAACAAAACTCTTCATTACTTAATACCATACACACAATTCAAAACATAACTGAAATGAAAAATATATAGATTAAAATATATATATATATATATATATATATATATATATATCAATGTAAATACACATAATCCAATGTCATAATCAACTAAAATCCTAATCATCATCATCATGATCATCATCATCAGCAGCAGTATCATGATCATCCTGATCATCTTGATCCTCATCGTCATGATCACACTCTGACGATCGAGATCGTTCCTCCTGTGTCTGTCTCTCCACCTCATCCATATCTGTCTCTCTATAATACTCCCGTATTACATATAACAAACATAAATAAATAAAACAATTAAACCATTCATAAAAATAAAATAATTATATAAAATTTAATAATACGCACAAAGGCATCAGGATGATCTCGCATATACTCGCTCAAACGCTGATATCCAAAATGTGTAGCATACTCGATCTCATGTTTTGTAGGATATCTTCCATAATCCTTCCGCTGCATTGAAACAAATAAAAAAGATTAGTTGCTTGCATTTTAACTAAAATAAAAAATATATTCACAATAACACATATACTTACAAATGTAGCTACAAAACCATTATGGCCCATTTGGCCTAGGTGCGGTGTGTGGCCCTACTCCACTCTCTTCTTTGCAGCGATGTGTTTATTTAAGAAAAAAAATACATAAATTAAATATAAAAAATTACTAAAATATATAAAAATTATAAATATAAACTATTAATTTGTGTACCTTCTGCTGAGGAAATGACTCCTCAAGACGTAGCTATCTACGAAAAAACTGCCACGTCTCAGGTGGTATGTTAGGTCGCCTCTTATTTTTTTCCACCATACAATATCTCCTTTTAATTTAATCTCAAACAGAAAAAAAAATCGAAATACATACACATATATACACACACATACCCACATACACATATACATGCAAACATATACACATACATATATGTATACATATACACATATACATACATATAACATAAACACACATATACATATCCACATATATACATACACACACATGCATGCATATACACTCATTCATACAAAATACATGCATTTATCCCACAATAATGTGTAGTTGTGTATATGTGAATATGTCTGTATGTGTAAATGTGTATATGTGAATATGTGTGTATGTGTAAATATGTATATGTGAATTTTTTGTGTATGTAGATAATCAGATTATTAATATCAAATACCATTATTTGTAGATTCTGATCAATCAGATGGAACTCCACCACCATCTCCTCATGGTGCAACGACTATATACTGTAAGTATATCAAACATTTAATTTTAAATATATTTGATGGATACATAACTTATATTTTTCTTTTGTTTCTTATTATGTGCAGATTCTGATCAATCAGAGGGTACTCCACCTTCTCCTACCCATGCAACGACTTCACATGTGTCCTCCGATAGGAATTATGATGAATTTTACTATCAAGAGCATATTATATGTTGGTGTAACTCTTGTTATGGCATGTATCCAAGACCACGATTGGAATGTATTGAACATGAGGCAGAGTATGGTACTTTTGAGCGGGCACCATCACCTGGTCAACGTGATAATGCTTGGGTACGTATTTTTTATATATATTAATGTCATTATTTTATTTAAAAACCATATACAAAATCAAATTACTATTGATATACAGGAATACTTGCTCGATGATGATGATGATGATAATTTTTCTCATAATGTTTAACATACCTCGTACACGTCATGGACTTGCTGTTCATCAATTACACGTAGAGGTTTCGAGAAATCCTCTACCTCTTGGTTTAGAGACTGAAACGGCTGAAGATTATCCATTGCCAGCTCATGATGGTTCTTTAGTACAAACATATGATAGAAGAAGATATGGAGGATGGAATAGAGGACCACTTCCTTTAGATGGAGATGTTTTCAACTTTTGGGGTAATCGCTATATGATTGCTCCATCCACTATTAATAATGCTGGTCGTGGTTTCTTTATTGTAGAGGATTTGTATGTGCCTCTGAACTCTGAAGTCACTCTTATGTCATTTTGTGGTCCTATATATGGATGGGGAGATTGGCATCGACTTTCACGTTATGTTCAAAGAATGAGTACTTATGGAATATGCTAGAATGCAGCATCCCTTACTAGTAGAAGGATTTTACATACAAAAAATGAAAGATTATATATTGATGGAAGACCTTACACACATGGAAATATAGCAGGTTTAATAAATAGTAGTTGAGGGTTACATAATAGTTCAAGGACTGATTGCACATTTGAGGAGCGTGAAAATAGTCATGAATCACCGTACATGAGTAGAGATGTATCAAGATACATAGTTGTCAATGCTATTACTACATTACATGCTAGTGATGAACTATTAGTGAATTATGGATGGCATAGACCTCCAAGAGCACCTTTTAGCTAGAGAGAATAAAAATTTTCTATCCATATTTAATAAGTTATATAATTAATTTTATATGTAAAGTTTACTTTTTATTCATTTATGGAATACTAATGAATTTTATTTATATGTGTAGATTCCAATGTATGATGTTGATGATATTCCTCCATAGCATTCACAATTGCCAGTAAGACCTCATTTATCAGAAGCTTCTATGAGGAGGTACGCAAAAGTAATCCTATGGAATATGCAAGGTTGAAAGATCTATATTCAAAAGATGATAAAGTACAAGATTTGTGTGACAATGATGAAGATGATGGCATGGCAGATTTTATTGAGGATTGGTATCAAAATGACAGTGAGAGCATTGATATTTCTAAAAATGAGAAATATCTTCGAGAGGAATGTCTAAAGCATGTATATGAAGGAAGTCGTTTGACACGACTAAGTGCAAGCTTACTTATTCTCAATCTTTAAAATCGTTTTGGATGGAGTAATGTATCTGTTTCGACACCATTAAGGTATAATTTTCAATTTTCTATCTATTTATATATATATGCATAAATATATATATATATATAAATACATGTATATATAAACATACACATAATATACATGAATGCATACACACATATAAACATACACACACATATAAACATACACACACATATACACACATTTTGAAGGATGGAAAAATAATTTTAAAGGATGGGCGAACAAAAAGTGTCCATTGAATGCAGGTTTTTATTCTTACTTTAGATAAGGTAAGAACAAGAACTTGAATTGAATGGACACTTTTTGTCCACGCATCAATGCATCTTTCAAAATATTTGCGAAAAATTTGATTGTTTGGATGGGAGGATACGATTGTTTGTTTTGGAGGATGTGAAGTATGTACCTTCATTGAATGATTTGTCGATTCTATTATATGTTCAGTTTGAAAGTGTGAGAAGCGGGTTTATAATTGCTATTCAAAGAATTTGGCATTGTTTATAGGCCATACGATGTTGACCTGGATGAATCGCATGCACAGAGGTTACTCAAGATAGAGCAACCTGATTATAATGGACTAGTGCCAACAGGATTCTTGGGGTATGAAGTAAACCTCTTGCATGTCAATGATGAGCATCTGAACTTTAGGATACAAAGTGGAAATCATGGTGGCTTGAGAGGATCACTTTTATACAACTTGTTCAAAGAACTTCAGTGTATTACCTGAAGTTCTTTGAACAAGTTGTATAAAAGTGATCCTCTCAAGCCACCATGATTTCCACTTTGTATCCTAAAGTTTGTTGGAGAAACACTCACTAATTAGACATATATTTGAAGGTCAAATCTTAGGAAGAAAACCCCATGCCTATGTGAAGGGACAAATTCACAAGTGTATCATATTTGTAAAGTTAGTTCACTTTAGTTCTAGAAGTTTTTTAAAAATCACGAAAATAAGAAAATCTATATAAGTTAGTTTGTATCAACTGATGCGGTGAGAGAGGGAGAGAGAAGAAGTAGAAGAAGGAGTTCATTTTATACGACTGAGTATAGTCGGGCTTCTCTGAGTGAGAAAGCATCTGTAAAACTTCTGAGTTTTTTATAGTTATGAGAAAGAACTGAGTAAAGTTCTGTGTATGAGCCTCTCTCTATCATCTCCATGATTACCTACTGTGTGATGAGTTACAAAGATCAAGTTTTCCAAGCAACTCGATGCCTGGCATCGAATCTCTGTTGATAAGTCATATTTTCATTTATATTTTTCATTCAGTACTGAAGTGTTTTGAAAACATGATGTTGTTGGAGCAACTTGATGCCTGGCATCGAATTCCAGTTGATAAGTCATATTCTAAGTGTGCATGAAATCACCTATAGTTTTGGTGTCCAAAAGATCAAGACTTTATGCGCGAAGTTGATGCCCGGCATCGAATCCCTGCTGAAAAGTGGCCAAAAACATCCCAAGTCGATGCCCGGCATCAAATTCTTGTTGCAAGTCGATGCTAGGCATCGAATTCTAATTTTAAACAGGCGCTCTTACTATAACAGGAAAGATTTCCAGTTTTGGAAGGTCATACAGGGTCATCTTGTGAGAGCCATAACTTGAGTTCTAGAGATCCGTTTGATGCATATGATAGCTTGTTGGAAAGCTCTACTCTTCTAGTTTCAGCCTATAAAGTTTCATGGAGAAATAATACTTGAGATAAGAGAAATTTGCAAAATACTAAAGGTATGCCATTTTAGTGACTAGAAAAATCTGTAGAAGCAAAGTTCTCACTTTAGGCTATCATTTCTCAAAGTTTGGAGTGGCAATGAGTTAATGATGACCATAGAGGTGTTCTAGTGTCACATTAATTCATTTCTTGTGGTGTTTCATACATCAACAAGTGGTATCAGGGCAGAAAGATTCTCGAGAGCAGAAGACGACAAAGGTACGAGAAGTTTTGTAAAGTTTTCCATTAAAGTTTGAAAGATGAAGCATTTGAAGACACAAGGCATCAAAAGGTTACTTCAAAAGTATCCTCATACACAAAGAACTTCAAAAGGTATTATCCTTTATCCTTTAAGCTCACAGGTAGCAGCAGAAGGGAAGGAGTATGGCAGATCATATCTCTATTGACAAACTGGACAGAGATAATTACCCCGCATGGGTAATGAGAATGGAAGCCTTACTTATGAGTAAGGATCTCATGATATATGTTACAGGTGAAGAAGAGAAGCCAGTATTTGAAGATGAAAGCCGACCAAAGAAAGAAGAACTAGATGCTTTAAAGCATTGGCAGAAATGCAAGTGCAAAAGCCTACATCTACAATACAATCTCTGATCATTTGCTACCACACATCAGAGGATTGGAATCATCTGAAGATATATGGAATGCATTGGAGTATCATTTCCAAAGTACTACTAAAGCACGGAAGGCAAGTCTATGGTGAGAGTTTACAACATTCAAGAAGAAGCCAAGTCAAACCATTAGTGATTATGTCACTAAGATGAAGGATCTTGCAGATAGTCTTGGATCCATAGATGAAGATGTTGAAGATCACAGATTGATTACTCAGCTACTTGCAGGTTTGAGAGGGGATGAAAGGTGGAAACCTTTTGTCTTATCAACAGAACTTTCATTAAATCATTATGTTCCAGATTTGAACCAGTTGCTTGGTTTGATGCTCACATATGAGCAAGACTTGAAGGGAGATGGAGATAAAGGACAAAGTTCTGCAATGTACATGAAGAACAAGAAGAAAGGAGATAAAGGTAAAGCAAAGGATGAAGAAGAGTCAACTTCTCAAGTTTATTATGCAAGAGGTAAAGGCACTGGCAGAGGAAGAGCAAGAGGTTTTGGAAGAGGAAGGCATAATCAAAATAACAACAAGAAGGCTTGCTGGATCTGTGGATTGAGTAATCATTTGGCTCATGACTGTTGGCACAACCAACAAGGATCAAACCAGAATCAAAACAACAATAGCAGAGGCCGAGGTGGAAGATATCAAAGTAATTTTCAAAGAGGTACACAAAGTCAAAGAGGAGGCTATGGTAGAGGTGGAGGAAGAAGTTGGGGACAAAATCAATCCTACAATACCACCTACTACAACTATGCAAATGACACACAGAATGAAAGTCATACATCATTGATGATGAACTCAATCAACACATCAGATAAAGAAGATATAAAGGTATTTTACATTGACTCTGTATGTTCTAATCATTTGTGAGGAAACATAGAATTGATGTCAGAATTGGAAAAAGGTATTTCGAGTCACACAGTTCAAACTGGTGATAATACAAGACATAGTGTACATTCAATTGGAAAAGTGAAATGCAAGAGTGGAGCAGATTTGCTAACCAATGTTTTGTATGTTCCTACAATACCTAAAAACTTGATTAGTGTGGGACAGATAGTTGAAAAAGGTTTTCAAGTCAGGTTTACAAATGAAGGAGTATTTGTGGAAGATCCAGAGAATGGATATAATCAGATTGTCTCTGTAAGAAAGAAGGTAGACTCTTTACTTTAAGAGTGCAATGAAACATTGGTCAAGCTTTGCTCACACATGGTGAAGCAGTGATTACAGAACTTGATCTCTGGCATAAGAGATTAGGTCATTTCAATGAAAGAGGAATTAAAGATATGGTTGCTAATCAGTCTGTACTAGGATTACCAAATGTGCAAAGTCAACATATGGTTTATAAATGTGAAGCATGTCAAATGGGAAAAGCACACAGGTTACCATTTCAGAAGAAAGGATTCAAATATGATGGATAACTTGAGCTCATTCATACAGATGTATGGGGACCAACAAAAGAAGGATCTATCAGTGGCTCAAGGTATTATGTTCTTTTCATTGATGATGCTACAAGATGGATAACATTATATGTTTTGAAGGAAAGATCAGAAGTGTTTGGAGCTTTCAAGCATTTTCATGCATATGCAGAGAGAGTAACAGGTCAAAAGCTTAAAAGACTGAGGTCTGATGGAGGGGGAGAATATTTCTCCCAAGAGTTCAATGATTATCTTTGGAATGCAGGTATTAAGAGAGAAATAACTTGCAGGTATACACCACAACAAAATGGTGTAGCAGAAAGAAGGAACAGGACTTTGGTTGAGTTTGCTAGAGCTATGCTAAAGGAGAAGAATTGTCCAAATTATCTTTGGGCTGAGGCTGTAAATACAGCTACATATCTTGTGAATAGATTACCATGTGCAGCTCTGAATGGAATGACTCCATATGAAGCTTGGTGGGGTAAGAAACCAACACTAGATCATTGTAGAGTGTTTGGATCAATTGCATATGCTTATGTGCCATCACAACTTAGGCATAAACTTGAACCAAAGGCAGAAAAATATGTGTTCATTGGTTATGATGAAAAGCAGATGGGTTACAGGTTGTGGAATCCTCTAACAAAACAATTTATTGTTTCTAGAGATGTTACATTTGATGAACAGAAAAGTTGGTATGCAGATCAAAGTCATACAGCTGAAGAATTTGAAGAAGAGGTAAGAAGATGTGAGAAAGGAAAATCAATTGTGCAGGTAAATAGAGATGAAGACTATATGCAAGCAAGTACATCCACAAGTGGATTAACAAGAAGAAATGAAGAAGCTCCTATATTTGATGAAGAAGTGTATCCAGACACTTATGAAGAATGTGAACCAAGAAGGTCAAGCAGGACTAGAAGACAACCAGAAAGGTATTCTTATGATACTTCTTACATAACTCAGAAGAACTATGCATATATGGTGAAAGATGATGAAGAACCTCAAAACTATGATGAAGCTAAAGGTAAGAAGCAATGGGAAGAAGCAATGAAGGAAGAGTTCAATGCACTGGAGGAGAATAAGACATGGGAACTTGTTCCTAAACCAAATGGTAAGAAAGTAATTGGAAATAAATGGGTTTATAAAGTGAAGAAGCTTGCAGATGGAAGTATAGCCAGATACAAAGCTAGACTGGTGGTGAAAGGCTATGCCCAAACCTATGGCATAGATTATGATGAGACATTCAGTCCTGTAGCTAAGATGTCAACTATAAGGACAATTATTGCTATTGCAGCTTCAAAAGGATGGACTTTGAGTCAACTAGATATAAAGAATGCATTCTTGAATGGATACATATCACATGAGGTATACATGGAACAACCTCAAGGGTTTATAGATTCCAGGTATCCAAATTTTGTTTGCAGGTTGAGAAGAGCATTGTATGGATTGAAGCAAGCTCCAAGAGCTTGGAACTATAGACTGGTGAAGTATCTCAATGATCTTGGATATCAAAGTTCAAAAGCAGATTCAAGTCTACTTATCAAAAGAACAGAGGAAGGTACAATCTACATTTGTATTTATGTAGATGACATTATAATCACAGGTACTTCAGATGAAGGAATCAAGGAGGTAAAGAGATTACTTGAAAAAGAATTCAAGATCAGTGATCTAGGAAAGTTGTCATACTTTCTTGGAATGGAAGTTACTTATACAGATCATGGCATATATGTGTCACAAGAAAGGTATCTTCTGAACTTGTTGAAGAAGTTTGATATGGAAAATTGTAGAGAAGCTTCAACTCCACTTGAAGTTAATCACAAGCTCAGTAAATATGATGGTGCAGAATACAAAGATATGAGGAAGTATCAATCTCTTGTGGGTAGTTTGATTTATGCTACACTAGCAAGACCTGATCTTAGTTATGCAGTGGGAGTTTTGTCACAATTCATGCATTGTCCAAAGGATCCACATTGGATTGCAGGTCAAAGACTTCTCAGATATATCAAAGGAACTATAAAGGAAGGATTATATTATCCTTTTACATCAGATTTGAGGTTGAGAGCCTAGAGTGACTCAGATTGGGCAGGTAACCAAGATGACAGAAGATCAACTCATGGTTACATGATATACATTGGTGATAAGCTTGTAAGTTGGTGTTCAAAGAAACAACATACAGTAGCATTATCATCAACTGAAGCAGAGTACAAAGGACTTGTGGAAGCAGCTAAGGAAGTCATATGGATGCAGACATTGTTCAAGAGCTTATGCATTGATCAAGGTACACCTACAATATTTGGAGATAATATGAGTTCACTTTATCTTGCAGCAAATCCAGTATTTCATGCAAGGACAAAGCACATAGAGATACATTATCATTTTCTCAGAGAAACGGTAATGGAGAAGGAGATTGAAGTGGAGTACATTTCTACTAAAGATCAGATAGCAGACATAATGACAAAGAGCTTGGATGGTGTGAAGATCAGCAGATTCAAAAGCATGGCAGGAGTAAAAGAAAAGAAGATGATATGAAGAAACAGGGAATGACAATTAGTGATTGAGGGGGAGCTGTTGGAGAAACACTCACTAATTAGACATATATTTGAAGGTCAAATCTTAGGAAGAAAACCCCATGCCTATGTGAAGGGACAAATTCACAAGTGTATCATATTTGTACAGTTAGTTCACTTTAGTTCTAGAAGTTTTTTAAAAATCACGGGAATGAGAAAATCTATATAAGTTAGTTTGTATCAACTGACGCGGTGAGAGAGCGAGAGAGAAGAAGTAGAAGAAGGAGTTCATTTTATACGACTGAGTATAGTCGGGCTTCTCTGAGTGAGAAAGCATCTGTAAAACTTCTGAGTTTTTTATAGTTATGAGAAAGAACTGAGTAAAGTTCTGTGTATGAGCCTCTCTCTATCATCTCCATGATTACCTACTGTGTGATGAGTTACAAAGATCAAGTTTTCCAAGCAACTCGATGCCTGGCATCGAATCTCTGTTGATAAGTCATATTTTCATTTATATTTTTCATTCAATACCGAAGTGTTTTGAAAACATGATGTTGTTGGAGCAACTCGATGCCTGGCATCGAATTCCAGTTGATAAGTCATATTCTAAGTGTGCATGAAATCACCTATAGTTTTGGTGTCCAAAAGATCAAGACTTTATGCGGGAAGTCGATGCCCGGCATCGAATCCCTGCTGAAAAGTGGCCAAAAACATCCCAAGTCGATGCCCGGCATCGAATTCTTGTTGCAAGTCGATGCTAGGCATCGAATTCTAATTTTAAACAGGCGCTCTTACTATAACAGGAAAGATTTCCAGTTTTGGAAGGTCATACAGGGTCGTCTTGTGAGAGCCATAACTTGAGTTCTAGAGATCCGTTTGATGGATACGATAGCTTATTGGAAAGCTCTACTCTTCTAGTTTCAGCCTATAAAGTTTCATGGAGAAATAATACTTGAGCTAAGAGAAATTAGCAAAATACTAAAGGTATGCCATTTTAGTGACTAGAAAAATCTGTAGAAGCAAAGTTCTCACTTTAGGCTATCATTTCTCAAAGTTTGGAGTGGCAATGAGTTAATGATGACCATAGAGGTGTTCTAGTGTCACATTAATTCATTTCTTGTGGTGTTTCATACATCAACAAAGTTCAGATGCTCATCATTGACATGCAAGAGGTTTACTTCATACCCCAAGAATCCTGCTGGCACTAATTCTCTATCTTGAGTAACCTCTGTGCATGCGATTCATCCAGGTCACCATCGTATGGCCTATAAACAATGCCAAATTCTTTGAATAGCAATTATAAACCCGCTTCTCACACTTTCAAACTGAACATATGATAGAATCGACAAATCATTCAATAAAGGTACATACTTCATATCCTCCAAAACAAACAATCGTATCTTGCCATCCAAAACAATCAAATTTATGGCGAATATTTTGAAAGATGCACATAAGCATACACATATATAAAATTATATGCATATATATATGTATATTTATTTATTTACTTTTTTTAATATATCTTTTTTTGATGAACTTACAGGTTATTATCTGAAAATTTTTTATATAGAGGTGAATATGCACACTCTTTGACATGTCCCAAATGTCAATCTCCTCGATATAAGGGCGAAGAAGGTAAAATCCCAAAAAAGGTATTGAGACATTTTCCATTGGCTCCATGGATTAGACATATGTTTCAAAGCCCCGAATTATCAAAGCTTTTGACTTGGGGACATGGTCACAAAAGCACTGATGAAATAATCAGAATTCCTCATGATAGTGTTGCTTTTCAGCATATTGATTTTACATGGCCTGAATTTGCACAAAATCCATAGAATCTAAAGTTAGGAGTTGCATTAGATGGGGTTAATCCATTCTCCATGAAACCCAGTAAATGGTCAACATGGCCAGTGGTAGTCATAAACTACAATCTTCTACCATATCTTAGCATTAAAAAGGAACATTTAATGCTTTCACTTTTAATCATAGGAAAAAGACAAGTTAAAGATATGAATATATATCTTGCTCCTCTCATTGCCGATCTCCAAGAGTTATGGAGAGGTATTAATGTAATTGATGTATCGAGAAGCATCAATGAAAGACATATTACGGTTCGTGGTATTGTGGCTTGGACTATTCATGATTTTCAAGGATATGGTGTTTGTTCAGGTATTGATGTAATTTTTTTATTCAATATGCATGTAAATAAATATGATTTAATCTAATTATATTTTTATCATTTTCATGATGCAGGAATATGTACTAAGGGTTATAAAGCTTGTCCATATTGTGGTGATTGGTTGAGATCAATCTATAGTAAGAATCTCAACAAAAATATTTATCTTCGACATCGATGATTCTTGCCTGATGATCATCCATTAACATCTAAAAGAGAGGCGATACATTTTAATGGAAAACTTGAAATAGGTCAGTGTCCAAAACCTATGACGCCTATGGATTTGTATAAAAAATGGACAGATGGACCTCTGATAGATCCATAATCAGAAATCTTCAGTGATGATTCAGATAATGAGTATGTGAAGAGAGGTAAAGGAAAATTGGCACCCGCAGAGAACATATCAATATGGTATTCTTTGGAGTATTGGAAAGAGTTAAAAGTATTTCATCTTCTTGATCCTATGCATATATTCAAAAATATTGGTTATTCACTATGGCAGCATCTTCTTGGACTAAAAGATACCACAACATCAAGGAATGATTTGAAATATAAAAAATCCAAACCAAATTTATGACCAATTTTTGATAGACATCGACAAGAAACGACTTATGCACCTGCTCCTTGGGTACTTACAACAAAAGAGATACATACTATCAACAATAGAATTCAATTGATTAAGACTCCTATAGGATATGGAGCATCTTTTCAAAACATGTTTACTATGGATGATAAGAGCTTATCTGGGTTAAAGACCCATGACTGGCATAAATTTTTGAAACATATTTTACCTGGATGTACAACGAAAGGAGTACGAGATGTGATCTATCGTCTTGGATCACGTAAGGTAATTATGATACTTTTATATTTAATATGTATGAATATTGGATATCTTTTATTTTTTAATTAACTTCTTTATAATTTTTTTTATGATATGTATAGGTGGATTACATCCAAAGAGATTGACAAAAACTCAATCCCACAAAAAAAACGTGAATGCAAAGAGCTACTATTTTTGATGGAGAAAGAACTTCCTACTTCATTTTTTAATATTCAGGTTCATTTATTAGTCCATCTTGTAGATGAAATAGAGATTGCAGGTGTTGTCAACACTCGATGGATGTTTTGGGTCGAGCGATTTATGGAAATATTAAAAGGTTATGTGCGACAAAGAGCGAAACCAGAAGGATCCATGGCAAAGGGTTGGATGCTTGAAGAGTGCATGTATTACGTTAGTGAGTACCTTGAAAGAGTTCATGAAGAAGCTCCACGTGCATGGACCAATGAGTCCTCTTCAAAAATAACAGATGAGGTATTATCAGGTAAGGGAGTTCCATCTTTATTTACAGTTCAAGAAAAAAAATGATGTTTCTATTGTTGTAGCATATAATAGCGAATGCATGCAAGCATTCCTTAGCGAGTATGAGGAACTTCAAAATCTCCGAAGTAAAAGGTGAAAAAATAAAAGATATAGACATAATCTGGGTAATAATGAGATTACAGATATATCTTCTTTCACGGATTGGCTATATAGTCGTTTGCAATGCGCCAACGCAAATAATGAAGAAATCTCAGATGAGCAAAGAGAGTTAATGATAGGTTGTGAACGAAAGGTAATTTTATTAAAATAATATTTTATTTTTTTCATATATGTATATTAGTTTCTATTTACTAATTGAATTTATTTTGTAGGCTCGAATGTTCACTAATATGTGGGCTTTTGGACATCATATTAGAATCAAAGCCATTGATTCTTTACTTAAAACAGAGGATTCTAGTATTGTTGCTTCTTTCAAGCAACTATCACGTGCTAGCTCAAAAGACATGAACCTTATAGATAGCGAACTTGGTTACGTAGGAACTATTGTTGGTATCTACGAAATTTCATTTCGTACATTCAAACAAGTAGAAAAAAGTTTATATTTTTTATGATAGAGTTAGTTAAGCACCTAATAATGGGTTTTTGTTGTTATATATTTTGATAGGTCATTTTGAAGGTTGACTGGTTTCGAACCAAGTATAAAGGTAGTAATTCCGCATTAAAAAAGGAATTATCTGGGTTTTGGGCAATTGATTCGTCCAAGGTAATGCGATCTACTAAAGAACCATATATTCTTCCTAGGCATGTTGAGCAAGCATTTTTTTATAAAAACCCAGATGCTCATCCTTGGTAGCAAGTCATTCATGTGCAACCTAGAGGTAGGTCATTTTTTGAACAGTTTATCGTTAGAGAGATCGAAGAAATTCCTCTTGATGATTCAAGATCAGATATTGATACATCAACATCTGAAAGAGAAATTAGAATCATTATACATGATAATGATACTAATGTTTTTGATGAAGAGGATAATTCTCTACATGCTGATTCTACTGATGAGGAAGAGGAATTACCAGAAATAGATATTAATCCATCAATAGATGATGTGATTCATGAGAACATAGATTAAACAAAGGAAGAAATAAATGAAATCAATAAGGATAATGAAGATGAGACTATATTGATGTCTTACCAAAATGATGGCAATAATGAAAACATATGAACAGATTAGATAGTAAATTCTACTCTAGTTATCGATCAATAACTTGAAGCTTCTGAATGGATATTAGATAATATATTTTTTTATGAACTTGAATAACGATGAATCCTACTAGAGAGATGAAATCATGTTCTTTTAAGTTAGAACATGAAGCTCGGGGGTATGCCTAATTATTTTATATATAGCTTTATCTTCGAGGAGCAAATTTTTATAATGTATGTATGCATATGTGTGTGTATTCATGTGTATTATATGTATACATATGTTGGTATGCATATATATGTATTTCATGTATATGTATGTGTTTGCATGTGTGTGATATATGTATACATGTGTTAGTATGCATATGCATTTATGTAAAATATTAATGTATTCATGTAATGTATGCAAGTGTTTATAATTGTGTACATGTATATATGTATATGTGTCTATGTGTAAATATGTACATGTAAATATGTATGCATGTATATATATGTTTATGTGTGCATGTAGGCATGTATATGTGATGTGTACATGTATATATGTATATATGTATATATGTCTATGTGTAAATGTGTACATGTAAATATGTATGCATATATATATATATATATATATATATATATATATATATATATATATATATATATATATATATATATATATATATATATATATATATATATATATATATATATATATATATATATATATATGTGTGTGTGTGTGTGTGTGTGTGTGTGTGTGTGTATGTGTGTGTGCATTTAGGCATGTATGTGTGATGCATAATATATCTACTCCATTTTATATTTATGTATGTGTATCTACATGATGTGTATATATCTTTATATATATTATGATCCTCGTTGATTCGAGTAGCTATATATAGAGGCATAAGGTTGGGAGGAGAGACATCTCTCTAGTAGGACGTTGGAGGAATAGATGCAATGTGTACATATACTTCAAACATATGGCTAAAAGGTTGAATTAGAGTTTTTAAATTAGGGGTTTTAAAACCCTAATATCAAAATTAGTGTTTTCAATTTAAGATTTTTGAAATAGGATTTATTTATTTATTTATGCGTATGCATGTGTTGTGTATGTTTGTGTATCTATATGTGCATATGCATGTGTTGTGTGTGTGTATATATGCATGTGTATATGTATATATGCATGTAAATATGATTATATGAGTCTATGTGTGTGTACATATGATTATGCATGTGTATGTGTATGTGAGTATGTGTACGTGTATGTGAGTATGTGTATGTGTCTATGTGTATTCATTATATGTGTGTAACTGCATGCATGTGTATGTGTGTGTAAAAATGTGCATGTATGTGTGTGTATGTATAAATGTGCATGTATGTGTATATGTGTGTAAATGTGCATGTATGATGTATATGTGTGTGTATGCGTGTATTTGTACCTCTAGTCTCACTCTTTTCTCTCTTATATATACATAAAAGCAGTGCATACCGTGCATTATCGGGACTATGAGCCATAAGTGTCCGCATCTCTTTTAGACACCACTTAAGCAACCATACTGTCCCAAACTCTGTCTCAAGTGAACTAAGTACGTATTTTTTATCCCTCTCATCATGCTCACTACAAAAATGAAAAAAATAATGTAAATAAAACATAAGATATTTATTTCAATTTATATGTAAAATTTATACTTACTTCCACGATAAGTGGACAAGGCACAGTTAAGAGTCGCATAATGCCCCCATTCTTCTCTTGAACTCCAATCCATTCCCTATGTACACAATGTTCCCCTCTGACTCTATATCGCACTCTAGTCCTAAGGTGCCTATGCATGTCCTCATAGGCAACTCTGCTCTCCTATCACGATCTGGAGGTGGTATAGGTGTCCTGAAGATAGATAGATAAAAATAAACAAAAATATGTGTTATAATATCATTAAAAAAGTTTATGAAAAAGAAACATACCTATGAGCAGATAGTTGTCTTCCTGCATGTGGAGCCGTAGAAGAGCCCTCCTCTGATCGCTGGGTAAGCATCTGGATCGTATAGTCCAACTCATCATCAAACATCTCTGAGTAATCACACATGATGGCCCCTAGAGCATCAGACGGAACTCTTGCTCTCATAAGACTTTTTATGAGAGTGAGTTTCGCCTTTCTCTCTCTACTAGGATCCATAATACCTAACATATAAAACAAAATGGGCTAGAAATCAATATATATACGTGTACATATGTATGTGTGTATGCATTAAGTATGTGTATGTATGTATGTGTGTGTGTATGTATGTGCGTGTATGTGTGTGTATGCATCATTATGTGTGTATGTGTCTATGTGTGTATGTGTGTGTGTATGTGTGTGTGTCTATGTGTATGTGTGTGTGTCTATGAGTGTGTATGTGTTTATGTGTGTCTATGAGTGTCTATGTCTATGTGTGTGTATCTATGAGTGTGTATGTGTTCATGTGTGTGTATGTGTCTATGTGTGTGTATGTGTCTATGTGTGTATGTGTATGCATGTATGTATGCATATGTATGTGTATGCATGTATATGTGTGTGTGTGTGCATCATTATGTGTGTATGTGTCTATGTGTGTGTGTATACATGTGTGTGTGTATGTGTGTGTGTGTGTGTCTATGTGTATGTGTCGCTATGCGTCTATGAGTGTGTATGTGTTTATGTGTGTGTATGTGTCTATGTGTGTGTATGTGTCTATGTGTGTGTATGTGTCTATGTGTGTATGTGTATGCATGTATGTATGCATATGTGTGTATGTGTGTGTATGCATTATGTATGCATATGTGTGTGTATGCATTATGTATGTGTATGTATGCATGTGCATTATGTATGCATGTAAGTATGTATGTATGCATATGCATATGCATATGCATTATGTATGCATATGTATGCATGTATGTGTATGTGTGTGTATGTCTCTCTATGTGTGTGTGTATGCATATATGTGTGTATATGTGTGTATGTGTGTGTATATGTGTGTGTATGTGTGTATGCATGTATATGTGTGTGAATGCATCATTATGTGTGTATGTGTCTATGTGTGTATGTGTGTGTATGTGTGTGTATGTGTGTCCGCGTCTATGTGTATGTGTGTGTGTCTATGAGTGTGTATCTGTTTATGTGTGTGTATGTCTCTATGTGTGTGTATGTGTCTATGTGTGTATGTGTATGCATGTATGTATGCATATGTGTGTGTATGTGTGTGTATGCATTATGTATGCATTATGTATGCATATGTGTGTGTATGCATTATGTATGTGTATGTATGCATGTGCATTATGTATGCATATGCATTATGTATGTGTATGTATGCATGTGCATTATGTATGCATATGTGTGTTTTTGCATGTAAGTATGTATGTATGTACGCATATGCATATGCATTATGTATGCATATGTGTCTGCATGTCTCTCTATGTGTGTGTGTATGTGTGTGTGTATATGTGTGTGTGTATGTGTGTGTGTATGAGTGTGTATGTGTATGTGTATATGTGTGTGCATGTGTATGCATTATGTGTGCATGTGTGTATGCAACATTATGCGTGTATGTGTGTATATGTGTGTGTATTTTTGTGTGACGTGTGTGTGTCTATGTGTATGTGTGTGTGTGTGTGTCTATGTGTGTGTGTATGCATACGTATGTGTGTGTAAGTGTGTGTGTGTGCGCATACCTGGCTTCAACGAGATGAGTGTCTCTCTCTCTCTCGCGCTCTCTCTCTCTCTCTCTCTCTCTCTCTCTCTCTCTCTCTCTCGTTCTCTTCTTGCTCTCGCGTGCTAATCCCGACACAAATGTGCCGGGAGAAATCAAAAATTTTTTTTAACATTCCAGAGCATCGCATATGCGATGCTCTCCAGTTTTCCAACATCACAAATAGCATCGCTAATTAGCGAGGCTATTTGCGACGCACTCATTTAGTGTCGCATAAGCAATGCAGGCATCACTTATGCGACGAATGCCTGTAAAAAAGAAAATCCAAAAAAAGGACCGTCGCTTATGCGACGCTAGCGTCGCATAAGCGACGGTGCTTGTTTTTTTTTCAATTTGGGGGCGTCGCTACGCCCCCCCTATTTCTTGTAGTGGCCTTTGCAAGTTTCATGTGATGATGCAGATCATTCTATTTCTGATGCAGATTTACATGATGCACTTATTGATGAGAGAGCTGATATTGAGCAAGCAAGAACTATGCCAAAATGGCTGGTGTAGACCTTGTGTGACAGCAAATTAGATGCACCTCTGTCATATCATACTCGATCAGGCTCTCATAGTGCTTCTTTTGCATTAGATTGCTATGCTATGGCTGCATCTAGTCTCTGTGATGAGACTGAGCCTGTTTTGTTTGATGAAGCACCAAATTCAGAAAATTGGATGGTTGCTATGCAATCTAAATATGATGCAATAATGAAGAATGGTACTTGGTCTTTATGTGACTTGCCTCCTGGCAAGAAGGCCATTGGCACTAAGTGGGTATACAAGCTAAAGCGTAAATCTGATGGTAAAGTTGACAGGTATAAGGCTAGGCTTGTTGCAAAGGGTTATGCAGGAAACAAGCATTGATTTTGATGAGACCTTTGCACCTACATGCCGTATGATTACTGTTCGGAGCATATGTGCACTTGTAGCCCATCATGGTTGGAATGTACATCAGTTCTCTTAAGCATAACATTTTACAAAAAGCCTAGCCTTATACCTATCGACTGTTCCATCAGGCTTACACTTCCGCTTGTAGACCCATTTAGTGCCAATCACCTTTTTGCATGGAGGCAAATTACATAAAGACCAGGTACCATTCTTCATAATAGCATCATATTCCGATTTGCATGAGAACCGTCCAATTTTCTAAATTTTGTGTTTCATTAGAGAAACATGCTCATTCTCATCACAAAGGTTAGATGTATCCATTGCAAAGCAATATTATGCAAAGGAAGCACAATGAGAACCTGAATGAGTACATTATTACAAAGGTGCATCTAATTTGCTATTTCTCGAAGTCTCCACCAACCATTTATGCATAGTTTTTGCCTCCTTTATTTCAGCCCTCTCATCAACAAGTGCATCATGTGAATCTGCATCATCATGTGGAACTAATAAAGGCTAAGAATATGCCTCATTTGGACCGATACTTGATTCTCCACCTATAAAAAGAGGCAACAAAATGTGATAACATCTCTAGAGCTAATTGGAGTCTCCTTGGTACATGATAGTGATGGATGAATTGCATCTTCCAACATGATGGCTAACCAAAATGTAGTTAGTATGTGTATGATACAGACAATAGCCTTTTCTTTTAGAAATATACCAACAAAAATACATTTTGCTGCATTATCATCCAATTTCGTATGTTGTTGTTCAGGCAGTAATGCATATGCCAAACAACTAAAGACATGCAAATGAGCAACATATGGCTTGCAGCCATGCCAAGCCTCATATGGAGTGATAGATTGCAGTGCCTTGGTGGGACACTTGTTAAGTACATATCTTGCACACATAATAGCCTTAAGCCTAAAGCTATGTGGTAAAACCTGACTTTTGATCATACAGCTCAATATCTCCATGAGAGACCTATTCTTTCTTTCAAAAACTCCAATTTGTTGAGGTGTATACGGCACTATATAGTGATGTTTTATCCCATGTTTAGCCAAAAATGCATTAAAATTAAAAGACATGTATTCCCCACTTCAATCAAAATGGAGGATGCCCAAATTTTATGGTAACATATTTTTAACCATAACCAAATAGTGCTTGAAGGACATAAACACTTTGTACTTTGCTTTCAATGGATACACCCATGCATGCCTTAAAAATTCATCAATAAACAGCACAACGTAAAGGTAGCTCCCCCAAGAAGGTGTCTGCATATGACCAGAGACATCACTATGAACAAGCTGCAATTTATGCGTAGCTTGATATGAACCATTTTTTTTGGGAAGGAGGAACGCTGCATTTTGTCCCAAAATGCAGCCTTCATAGGCATGTTTACAAGTTGCCTCAATTTTGGGCAAAGAGGACACCATTTCAAATTTTTGTAGGCATAGCAAAATAACAAAATTTAGATGACCAAAGTGTGCATGCCAAAGATTTGCACCTAAGATAGCCTGAGAATCCTGAACTACACCTACTGAATCATTCATAAACTTTGCATAGTATATGAGCTTATACAACCCACAAAATAAAATGCCAGAAGAAATAATAGCATCACCATTTGATAGATCATGAGCTGTACATCTGTCATCAACAAATTTGAGAACCAAGACAATCTTGGATAATGTTGAAACAACATATTTTTCTTGATCTGGTACATACAAAGCATTTGACAATTTGAAAACACTACCATCAGTAGTTATCAGAATAATCTTACGAACTCCCACTATAGGATAAGAGGAGTTGTTAGCACATGTGAGAATATTTCTTATAGGGACATGCTCAAGCATACTGAAGAAACTATGCTATGAGGTAATATGTTTGGTTGCCCCACTATCAAAGTACCAAACATCTGAGTCTACTAGAGACATACAATGCTCATGTGAAGATGAGTCATAGCTTCATATAGTAATAAATGGCCATTCTTCATTTTGAACAAGATTAGCAGACTCTGTTTTATGTGCAGAGGCCTCTGCAACAACCATTCCAACCTCTTTCTTCTTTGCCTCTTTTACAACTAGTTTTGGACAAGTATTTATGACATGTTGATTTCCCTTAAACTATTTGCAAAACGGTTTTTGCTTTTGTATTTTCTTCTCATCTTTGTCTTCCTTCTTCAACTATGTAGCATTAGCAAATTTTTGCTTACTAATAGAGGAGATCCATTTACCTTTGCCCTTCTGACTATTTAGGAAAGATTGATCCACAATGCACACAATCCACCTGTTTTGCCTGGATTGATCTTCCTACAACAAAATAGAGACTGAATCCTCAAATGTCAATGCATTTGGATTGCCTTTCATCATCAAACAAAGAGTAGAAGCAAAACTCTGATATGAATTTGGAAGACAGTTAAGAACAATCTGCACAAGTGAGCTATCTGGCAAGACTTCATCATCGAAAATCAATTGCTCCTTCGAATCTTCATTTTTGTCAAAAAACTATCCATAGAATCTCCTTCATTCATATGCTCACTCTCTAACTATTTTCAAAGGTAAGCAACACGAGCTTCATTTCTTGCCTAATATGAAGTAGTAAGTATATCCCAAGAATCTTTTTCTATTTTGCAGGAGTGAATGTGAGGGATAATTGCACGTTTGATAGAAAAAACTATCAATGCATGTGCTTGAGCATCTCTGTCATCCCAATGAAGTTTCTTTTTAGTAGGTCTAGTAGGAACCGCAACATGAACATGAATTTTAAGATCATCATCTTCAATGCCATGTGCATCATTTTCAATAACTGTATTTGCAAGTGTAATAGGATGTTTTTCAAACACCTTGCACAATATTCCACAACCCTTTTACTAGCAATACATGATGCATCATATATGCCCACAATGGGTAATTAATACAATGCAACTTATCCTCAATAGCCAACATATGGAATACATCATTGCTTTCAGCCATGGCCACTGATTAAATACCTTGATGGAGAAAAATGCCTTTATCTCAAAAACTTGAACATAATTACCTTGTTAACCTATGCTAAACTTGTAGCAAACTTTGAGGGGTTTGTACTAGCGAACTGAAACTTGTATATATGTTTTGTCACCAAAGGACAAAATTACTTGCATAGCCACTGTGATAGTGCATTCAGAGGTCAAAACAAGCTCGAATCAAAATTTCAATGCCACACAGCAAAGTGCTCACCAATTGTTGTGCGATTTTGAGATTATGACTAGAGGGGTGTTGACAATGTCCTAGATGAAGAGGTGACTTGCTCTGATACCAATTGTTGGATTTTGATGTCTACGAAAGCACATGAATAGCACAAGGAAGAAGAAGAAGCTTGGAACACAACACAAGACAATTGCATCAAGCAACAATGGTGGAAGGGACTTGAGATTAACACAAGGAGGAACATCTTCACAAGGGGAAGGCATAGAAACAATTGATATAGAAATGGATTGTAATGAAAGACCACCTAAGTTTCTAGATCAACCACCTCCAATCATATTACAAGATCCACCATATGAAAGTGTCTCTTATATACCGACACAATAGCTCAAAGAAAGTAATAATCCTATGTAAGAAGGACCAATTTCTTTGTAATTCAACACAAAAGCAACGCACATAAGTGTAAACTCCATTTCATGTCAAAGGATTTTGGGGAAAAGCAATGCACAATCAATTTAGTTTAGAAATTGGAATAATGGGATGCAATGATTACTTACAACTATCGATTATAAGGTTGGAATTTACCCAAACGATGGATTGCTTCCTACAAGATGGAGCAAGGATGTGAGAAAAAACTGGGATTTATAGTCTAAGTTTGAAGGACAAAAGGTGGTGGTGTACCTTATACCGACATTTATAAGAGGTTCTATATACATCACAAAAGTCGAAATGAACATCAATGAGATCGCATACCCTCTATAGAAAACTCAAATATCATAAGGATTTTGTGAAATGAAGAGTAATGAACTTGAAGTGGCACTAAAGATGATCCATTAGCATTTATGTTTCCCTTAACCAAGAATTTTACATTGTTCCTCACAAAGGAATCTAGCATGTCATGATGTACATTATAAGAAACGAAAGATTTATTGACATCATTGCTTGGATATACAAATAGATAGGGTTAGCTTAAGCAATATGGTCAAAGACGAAGACTATCCTTAGATTACTCATGCTCACAAAAATTATCCATAGAGCTTTGATGCTTGACTATAATTTCAATATCAGTCTTGACCACTACAAAATGTGACCTTTGCATGGTCACAACTAGAAGGCAGAGTTCAATGTCAACTCCATCCAAAGAACAATGCAAGAAGATGAGAGCAGATGTTTGTGGAATTAGAGGGCACAACATGAATCTTCTAATCATGAATCCATGAAGAAGTACAAATCTCTAACAAGGAAGAGGAAAAAGAAGAGCATAAAAAAGAGTAATGCAAAAGAGGAGCCTCATACTACATGCACCAAGAAATTGCGCAAGGATTGCACCTCCACACCATCTTCTAAGAAGACATCATTATAAATATTGAGCACATCATCAATTAGCATATGGGAAGAAATCATCAGGACCCAACAAAAAGGTATGCAAACCACAATAAGTCACCTTGCACTTTCTTGAACGAAGATGGGAACACCTCAAGTCAAATGAGAACTAGAGGATCAATAAGGAGTATTGAAAAAACAATGGAAAACGTAAGGAAAAAAAAAGAGGAAGTGATGCAACGAATGCATGATTAAGCAAAAAAGGAGCTTAGTCGATGAGACCCCTACTTAATCTCAACCTATCACACAAAAGGAATGCCAAGTAGAGTCCACCAAACGAGAACATGATTTTTAAAATGATTGCATGAAGAATAATGAAGGAAGGCCACTCAAGTTAGATTCACAAGAGAATCAGTTAGCCCTATTACAAAGGTGTTTGGACAAGGAACCCCATAAGTTATGCCACCTAAAAGAGACCGTATAAGTCATTTAGCTAGAGAAGGACATGTGGTAAATCACGAGAAGAATATATAGCTATGTAGTTTGACACAAATAGAGAAGGTGACATAATTTAGTTAGAAATACCCATAACGTTGCCTAACCCACTATTAATTGAAGTGCAAGATTTACATGCTATGTCCTTATAGACCTTTATTGATTCATTGTCACTCAATCGACACTTCTAGAAATTGAAGAACCAACCAAGGGAGAGGTAAGTCAGAGAATTTAAAATTTTTGGGCTTCCATTCAGGAACCAATACCCTTCTTTTTTATCTTAGTGAAATGCCAAACAGACAGTGTCTCATGGCCTATTATGTGCGAGTGATGTTTATGCAAAGTATTTATTTACGAACCTTCAAACATGCCTTCACTACTACGGGATTTTTTGAGATAGGCTCAGAAATTTTTGGAAGAATATCCTTGGGTCCTGAGGCACACATTCTCGCATATGAAGTTGCCTATGTAGAGTATCAGATCCGGAATATAGTAGATGCACCGAATGCGACTATAAACTAGAGGAAGGCTTTAATAGAACTGGTCAATAACATCAACACGGAAGAGTAGAAACATCACAGAGATAAAACACTAACAGTAGTAGTGTATACACTAGAGCAAAGAAAACCACATCCTTTGGGGATGTATATATCTACAAATTTTCATTGAAGACATCAAAGGGTCTAGGAGGGGGAGGAAATGTTGACAAGATACTTCCAATAGTGAGTTTTTAGACTATCATGTATATAAAAACTCCAAAACTTTGTAACACTCAAGAAAAGTCTTCTACAGTGACCCAGGAGTATCCAACCCCAAATAGACAAAAGAAATCCTTACTTTGGTATAGAAAAGCACATTGTAAATAAATCATGACTTTCTCTAGGCACAAAATTGCGATTCTCTCCAAAATGGTATAAAAGCCACAAATGTGAAGGATTTCATGCCACTTTGCACTTGTATCTTTTGCAGGAATGAGAAGAGAAGCTCCATTGGTTGTGATACCTGTGTCATCTCTTATGTCTTTTGTCTTCTTCATGCTCAATGGTGTTGTTGTGTTTGTTGCTTGATTGTCAATCTGTGGATGTTGGTTCTACTTGATTGTGAAGTCCTTGAAGAAGTAGTATTCTCTGTCATATGCATCTTCTGTAACCACATAAGTGAAGTTTTCCGAACACTAATCTCTTTTTCCTGTCTATACACATGAGTATTGCTAATTCCAAGTCCATATTTGAAATCTACATGAAAACTGGCATGGAAAAGGCATTTGAATCACTTGATTTGGTGCTTGTATGAGGGAGATATGGTCATTTGAAGTTTCCAGCTTACATGTTTGTAGAAAGTCGTGTTGGTCAGAAAGTCGACTTTTAATAGCTTCATTCTACTTCATCATGATTACTTCTTGGGTGTTGATGTGTAAAACACCACAAGAAATGAATTAATGTGACACTAGAACACTTCTATGGTCACCATTAACTCATTGCCACTTTAAACTTTGAGGAATGATAGCCAAAACCAAGAACTTTACTTCTTCAAAATTTTCAAGTCACTGAAATGACATACCTTTAGTATTTTGCTAATTTCTCTTATCACAAAATTTATTTCTCCAAGATATTTTGGTGGATGAAAGTATAAGAGTAGAGCTTTCCAATAAGCTATTATTTGCAAGAAACAGATCTCTAGAACTCAAGTTATGGCCTTCACAAGATCACCCTGTATGACTTCCCAAAATTGAAAATTTTTCCTCTTTTAGTAATTCTGAGTATCTAAAAATGAAAATTCGATGCCTAGCATCGACTTGCAACCAAACGTCGATGCCAGGCATCGACTTGGTGCTTTTTTAGCCAACTTTTTGTTCCTAAAATAGGCACTTAAACCACAGGTGTGAAGAAAACCACTTTTATGTGGAAAGTCGATGCCAGGCATCGACTTTATGCTGAAACTCGATGCCAGGCATCGAGTTACTCCACAAACTTCATGTTTTTAGAAGATTCAACAAACAGTTAACTCAGAGAGAATGAAAACAATGACTTATCAGCACAAACTCGATGCCAGGCATCGACTTGCTTGGAAAACTTCAACTTCTGAAATCATTTCACACAAGACAAAATCTGGAGATGGAAGAAGAAGACTTATACACAGAAGTTTAATAAACTCTTATCATAACTATGAAAACTCAGAAATGCACAGGTGCTTTCTCACGCAGAGAAGCCCAACTATTCTCAGTCATACAAAATGAGTTCTAACTCAATCTCTCATTGTCTTCGCCATCGCGTCAGTTGATACAAACTAACTTATATAGATTTTCTTATTCTCGTGATTTTTAAAAAACTTCTAGAACTAAAGCGAACTAACTTTACAAATATAATACACTTGTGAATTTGTCCCTTCACATAGGCATGTGGTTTTCTTCTAAAGCTTTGACCTTCAAATATATGTCCAATTAGTGATTGTTTCTCCAACAACTCCCCCTCAATCACTATTTGACATTCTCTGTTTCTTCATATCATCTTCTTTTCTTTTACTCCTGCCATGCTTTTGAATCTGCTGGTCTTCACACCATCCAAGCTCTTTGTCATTATGTTTGCTATCTGATCCTTTGTAGAAATGTACTCCACTTCTATTTCTTTCTCCATTACCTTTTCTCTCAGGAAATGATAATGTATCTCTATATGTTTTGTTCTTGCATGAAATACTGGATTTGCTGCAAGATAAAGTGAACTCATATTATCTCCATGTATTGTAGGTATACCTTGATCAATGCCCAAGCTTTTGAACAATGTCTGCATCCATATAACCTCCTTAGCTGCTTCCACAAGTCCTTTGTACTCAACTTCAGTTGATGATAATGCTATTGTATGTTGTTTCTTTGAACACCAACTTACAAGCTTATCACCAATGTATATCATGTAGCCATGAGTTGATCTTCTGTCATCCTGAGTACCTGCCTAGTCCGAGTCACTATATGCTCTCAACTTCAAATCTGATGTAAAAGGATAATACAATCCTTCCTTTATAGTTCCTTTGATATATCTGAGAACTCTTTGACCTGCAATCCAATGTGGGTCCTTTGGACAATGCATGAATTGTGACAAAACTCCCACTGCATAACTAAGATCAGGTCTTGTTAGTGTAGCATAAATCAAACTACCCACAAGAGATTGATACTTCATCATATCTTTGTATTCTGCACCATCATATTTACTAAGCTTGTGATTAACTTCAAGTGGAGTTGAAGCTTCTCTGCAATTTTCCATATCAAACTTCTTCAATAGATTTAGAAGATGCCTTTCTCGTGATACATATATGCCATGATCTGTACAAGTGACTTTCATTCCAAGAAAATATGACAACTTTCCTAGGTCACTGATCTTGAAATCTTTCTCAAGTAATCTCTTTACCTCCTTGATTCCTTCATCTGAAGTACCTGTGATTATAATGTCATCTACATAAATACAAATGTAGATTGTACCTTCCTCTGTTCTTTTGATGAGTAGACTTGGATCTGCTTTTGAACTTTGATATCCAAGCTCATTGAGATACTTCACCAGTCTATAGTTCCATGCTCTTGGAGCTTGTTTCAATCCATAGAGTGCTCTTCTCAATCTGCAAACAAAATTTGGATACCTAGAATCTATAAACCCTTGAGGTTGTTCCATGTATACCTCATCTGATATGTATACATTCAAGAATGCATTCTTTATATCCAATTGACTTAGGGTTCATCCTTTTGAAGCTACAATAGCAATGATTATCCTTATAGTTGAAATCTTAGCTACAGGACTGAATGTCTCACCATAATCTATGCCATGGATTTGGGCATAGCCTTTCACCACCAATCTAGCTTTGTATCTGGCTATACTTCCATCTGCAAGCTTCTTCACTTTATAAACCCATTTATTTCCAATTACTTTCTTACCATTTGGTTTAGGAACAAGCTCCCATGTCTTGTTCTCCTCTAGTGCATTGAACTCTTCCTTCATTCCTTCTTCCTGTTGGAGTTAGACGTCTGCGGAAGCACGCGAACAGCACAAGGAAGAAGAAGAAGCTTGGAGCACAACACACAAGACTGAATGTATTACTAGAGAATGTACAAAGATTAGTAGCCCATTAGGGCAATAGGCGTATATACAAGCCGGGGGAAAAAAACCTCCTAAAGAGGGAAAAAAGTGCCCTGACGGTCCTAGAGTGTTCACACACATCACTACCTAAATATATCAACAAATCCAACTTGGGAGTGATGCGGTGAACAAGGAGCTGGCACTCATGTATAAGGAAGTGCCGAGCTATGTGGAAATCACTCCACAAAAGGAAGTAAGCCCAAAGCTTTGCGGAAAGCTTCAAACTTCTCCCTAGGCAGAGCCTTCGTGAAAAGGTCTGCAATGTTCTCCTGCGTGGGCACATATGCCAAGCTGATCTCCCCAGCAGAGAACCTCTCCCTGACATAGTGATAATGCACCTCAATGTGCTTAGTGCGAGCATGGAACACAGGGTTCCTCGCAACTGCCAATGCGCTCTGACTGTCAGTGAAGATGGTGGTGGCAGAAGACTGGCCAACACCCAAATCAGCCATAAGGCGTTGTGGTCAAGAATTGAAGTCGAACCCTACAAACCACTTGAATGCGATAACCAATACAATTTTCAAGTCAAAGGAGACATGCCAAAATTGCGAAGAAGGGCCTTTCGGAATATAATCGCGCCCTTACCCTTGTTTTTTGGTGATATATGCATATTAGGATTACCGTACTAGTTGTATGGAGCATATCTAAAGATATTTTAGAAGGCAAAAAGGAGGAACGAACGGCTGTTTTTGGTATGCGTGCTCACAGTATGACATCCGGCGATCTCATCAACTCAACTAAAAAGTTTGCGGCAGGAGGGAGTCGCATGTCTGCGTTAAGACGTGCCAATAGGTTCTTTCAACGGGGATTACCACATGCATCAGACACTTCCATCAATATTGTATCGTTCTACAATTCGGGATGTAGGCCAGCGAGCTTCACAGATAATGTGGAGTCTATGCAAAGGAGTGCAAGCTTCAGTACAGGCCGAAGCCCAGGGCCCCATCATTGTTTTTTGCATCTCAAAAGGCGATACTTTCATGCTACAGGCCACGCCATGGCTAGCAGGGACTATTATGAAATATTGGGTCTGAACAAGAGTGCTAGCAACGATGAAGATTCGGCCCGTGCCATGTCTGCAGGACAATTACGCTTATCTAATGTGCATCATGCTGGTGAACCAATGCCCGGTTAAGAGAAGGAAGACTTGATCGTGTACAGTAGTCAGTTCAACGTTGTCAACACAAAGTGTTCTATAACTGGAAAGGAAGTCATTGATTTGGAAAACCCTGTGCGCAGTTCGGATTGCATGCATATATATATGATAGAGGATACTATGGTCTAAGATGGTCAGCAGAACTCTTCGCAATGAAGTGGAAATGATAACTAACACCGGTCAGAGATATATTGATGAAGATTCCCTGGCGAAGTGCTGACAATTGGTTAAGATGGGTAACGTTCCAGAAAAGCGTGCCAGAGAAGGACCAGCCACTGATATGGAGAAGGCAAGATAGAGCGCATCAATAGGAGAATTGTGAGTGATCAGCTCAATTCCATTTGAATCTATTTGTTGTTTCTATTTTCCTGAAATACCTGTACTTTTAATTGGCTATGTGCTGTTTCGGTTAAGAATGTTGGGACGTAACTTGTGTGATTTTTGACTGGTTTCTTCCTGCAGTATGTCCTTGTAGTGTCTATAGCATATGAGAACTAATGCTACTCCAATGAAGTCGAACATATCGAATGCTGTTAGCTATTGAAATAAAGTGTATGATTTATGAAATGTTTTAATGAATAGCTTGCTGTCAATGGGAACACTGTACGTCCAAAGTATATAACAGTTTTTGATTTGCGTTCTTGTTGCAGTAAGTTGAACAGTTTCCTAGTTTATGAGAACTTAAAAATGTAAACCTCTCTTCTAACAGCGTAATATCTTTCATCTACACATCAGAACTATTACAAATACCTTCGTCAGAGCATAGACTTTAAATTCTGTGAGTGCATCGTGAATCTTCTCTTCATAAAAGATTTATGTTGAATTGTTTCATGCGAACGCATCACATCGTCGGTATTCTTTTTATGACACTTGAGGGTAGAAAGTGAAATCTAAAACATTTTGTGCCTTCTATTTGATTGAATCACATTACTTGAAGTATCATCAGGTATACTAGATTCACTTTCAATCTCCGCCATAACAAATAAATCAGTTATAGAAGTGGTGCAAATGTTGAGATTCATCTTGTGAACCTTGATATGATGAGATCAAACCCAAATCTCACAGGTGCTACATTTTTTTTGTTTTTCGTTTTTATATATAAACTAAGTTTGCTTCAGAATCCGGCTTCCCACCTTAACATTAGGATTTAAAGACTGTTATGGACTGAGCTCAATATTACCTTAATACATGGAGAGATTGACAAAGAGAAATAACGTGAGGGAAAATATGTAACTCTAACAAGAATAGAAAAAGTCTCATGACTCTCGGAATAAATTCTTTACTGTCTTTACGTCCCAAAAATAAAACATAACTCATTGCAATTTACAGAAAGCACTTCAATAGCCGGAAAAATGGATCAATGGTACTATACTCTCGCTTATAATATTAGTTGATTCAAACATGTATTGGAGTGTACTCCCTAATTGAACTAAAAGTTCTATCAATAGAAAGATCTTCGCATTACTCCACCCTCCTTTCCATGAACCCCGACGACATACCTGGTGAACCCGACGTGAAAGGAGGGGGTGAGTGAGTTATAGAGCCACAAAGATTAGCATAATCAAAATGGAAGAAATCCTAGCTCAATTCCTACGCTTTCAAGAAGAAGATAGGCGTCAAAAAGCCATCCAATCACTTCATGAACGTCTAGTCAATCGGTGTGGCTTTTTCAATGGAAAGAATGTCTCAAAGTTCTGCAAAGAATATGAACTCGAGGCCAAATACCTAGGTGTCGGATTAAGTCCGATGACGGGAAAAGAATTATGTGAAAACTTTATCTATGTGTCGGGATACGACATGCGAGACCAAATAATGCGAATAAATCAAACGACATGGTCCCAATACAAAGCGGCACTCCTCAAGCAGTTTATGCTAGAGGATCTTGATAAAGTAACTCGTAGATCTTTCCTGAGGTGGGTTCATATGCCCAAAGACCAACCAATTCTTGAGATCAAAGAAGAGTTTGAGCGACAATATGATGATCTTTCTGAACACGATAAGAGGTGCATAAGTCATGAAAGGGTTTCGTTGTTTCTTCGAACAATCGACGTTAAAGCCAGAGAGGAGTTAATTCCACTTCTACAAGATATAGACTCCGACTCAGGGCTCACAGAGGATTGGACGCTTGTCCATGAAGCTGTGATGAAATACGTAAAGAAACAACAAACAATAGAGAAATTTTTAAATGATTGGAGAACAGATCTTCAAACAGATGAAAATTATAACCATGTTCCAAGCATTTTACCAATCGTGGATAATGTTCAAGTCCATGAGGTTGTAGAGACCCCATTTGGGCATGAAGTAGATATGCATGGGCTTAATATCCATAGTGATGATGGGAAATATGAAGAAACTTCTAAAAGTGCGATCGATGTAACCTCAAAGGTTACAAGGTGCCAAGAGCCCCTAGACTTCTTTACAATGATTATATCTTTAGGTGCCATAAGTGGACAAAGCCCGAAGATGGAAGGATCAAAGGAGCAAGTGGAAGCTAATCAAAATCAAACCAAACTAAACCAACATCAAACCAAACAAACAACAAACATAAAACAAAACAAAAACCAACAAAACCCAACAAGAAATCAAGATGAAGCTTCCTCTACTCCGATAAACTCCTCACATCGAATAAAAGATAATCAAACAAATCAAGAAATATATCAAGATGCAAAGAAAGAGATAGAGATATCTAGAAGGCTCATAGGTGACCAAATGGAGATAAAAGATGAGATACAAATAGAGAACCTAATAAATATGTCTGAAGATCGAGCTCGAGATGCATCCTTACATGATGACATCGGGCAAGATGTGGAGTATGATTGGATGTCACTTGATGGTGATGATCCTTTTCTAACACAAGATTCGGATAGAACTTCTGATCTAATGACTGAATTACATGAAGGAACTCCCATGGAACATGATGTTGAATCTAAGGACCTGTCAATAGAAGATCCGATGGGTAAGAAAATGGATATGCAGGAATCCGCATTATACATGCATACAGAGATGCAAGAAAACGAACTTACTTATATGAAGGAGGACATGCAAATAATGAGTCCTCTAGAGGTTGAAATGTGTGATGACGAAGATGAGTATGATGCTAATCTAGAAGATGTACAAATGATAAGTCCTCTAGATAGTGATATGTATGGCGATGGTGATAAGCATGATCCTAATCCTACCGATAGTCTAGATCAAGATCAAGATACTGATATTCTTTTGAGCGATGTCACATTGGACAAAGATCCTACACATAAAAAGGAGGATAAGTTGGATGGAGTTCAAAATAATGATATGTATGTAAATGATGCCACATTCCATGAAGAGAGAAATATGAATGAACATGAGGAGGATGGGAAAATACCATTGATCATTCCTCTAAATACTGATATGTATGTCAAAAATAATCATGTTGAGTTGAGTCCACACGTTGAAGAAATTGAGCATAAAGTGGCAGATGAAATGTTTATTGTGACATATGATAAATCTGATGTGTGTATTGCATCGAAGGATATTCAATATAAAACTATTAAGTCAAACAATTGCATTGATAAAGCTCGAGCTGATTTGGATGCATATGTTGAGATTCTCATACATGATGAGATTCTTGAGCAAGAATCAGTGATTGAAGAATCAATGCTTGAAGAAGGTGGACTAAGTACATCCTCAGAAGAGAACGAGCAAGAATCGATGGAGATGGATGTAGAATCCTATGATGGCATTTTGGATAAAGAAGTTGAAGATCAAGATTTTGTTGATTATGAGGATATGGATTCTCTTCATGTTGGAGGAGAGATGATTTGGGATCATACCAATGATGAAGAATTCTTGGAAAGACTAGAGAAAGAAGCAGATACCATAATTGCTGGGGGTCAAATAGAAAGGAATCATGATAGATTGGAAGACAAAAATGATTATGTATTATCATCCGAGCATGATGTTCACTTCTACTTGATGAGGGAATCCAATGAATCTACTCGAAACTCTCGTTCCAATGAAGAGACAGGTTTAATTCAAGATGATACAAGTAGAGAAATTTCCCCAAATGATTTCAAATGTGAAATGGATGAAAATGTATCCTTAAAGGAACTTTTTGAAGATGGCTTAAGCTCATTAAAAATGAAAACTCTATATTTTTGTGCTCTTGATTTGTCCAGAGTAATCCCATATTATGCAAGCGAGAGTATTATAAATAAAGACAACTATCCTCAAATGATTGAAACATGGGTTTTCAAATTTTCTAAGAGTTATGTATACCAAACAAGCCACCAAGAGATGGACAAGAAAAAGAAGTGGCTTGTACACATGTTTACCTTGTTTAAGAATTCTTTCTTGATTGATGCGATCCAAAGGTGGCTTCTTAAGAAGCACAGTTTCTTTGGTGACCATATATCAAGGGAGATGGGTCTGAAGGGAAAAACCCTAATAAATGAGAATTAATAATACCAAAAGGAAATTTGTAAATAAAAATGTATATATCTTGTGTTTTTTTTGCTTTAATCTTAAGATAGATAGAAGAAACCAAATAAAACTAAAAATGCAAGAAATTAAAGTGGGAACACCTATGGTAATGAATGCATGTTGGATGAGTGGTTTGAAGTCAAAATAATTCAAATAGATATTTTTAATGTTCAAATAAATGAAGTTTTTTAATATGTGATTCTTGAATGTGATGCTACTAATTTCTCTTATGCAGTTTTGAGAACAGGTGTTGATATGGAGCTGATCGAAGATCTAGAGTTTTGAGAGATTGTATAGAGGCAACCACTTTCGAGTTGCATGCTTATGTTTTATTGCAAATGGTTTTTGAAGTTCTTTCATGGACTGCATATGTATAAAATGTCATTTTGATGTGATGTTTCTCATGATTTGTTTAGTTTCTATGAGTGCAGGAATGATCAAACGAAGCCAACGGAGATGATGACTAAAGAACAAAGTCGTGAAAATCTTTTCCATTAGCTATCGTGCTTTAACCCTGATCTTTTCTTTGCACCATCCTTGAGATGCATTGCATGCCAAATATGCATGTAAAAATATATAGGAAACACGTCTTTGAAATTCCGTAGAAGCACGTCCATCTGCACAATTAGATAGGTAAATATCATTGAAAAATAATAAAGCAAATTTTGAGTGATAAGAGAGAATAGTTCTGAGTAAGGGAGAGTGATTGCATCTGTAAGAGAGTGGAGTTGTGAGTGATGTGAGCGTTGCTTAGATACCATAAAACCTTGATTTTTTGCACCATTTTTGTTTCCCTTCATGCACCTAACACATGCATAAATGAAATGTAAAGAGCACGAGTAATATTTTGTTTAAAACCCATAGTTGCACGAGTGATTGCACTTGTATTGAAATGTATATCCATGATAAAAATTGAGTGTAAATCCTCAACACCGAATGCCTGATACCTCCCCTATTTGCACCATGCTGTTTTTTATGCACTTAGAGTATGCATATGTAGGGCTCATTACATGGCCGTGCATAGGCACATTTGTTCTAACCCATGCACTTGAATTTTCACAATGATTTGCAGATACCGAGATTGATGGTGGTGCATCCGGAGGATGCACAGGTTCAGAGGGGGTGCATGTGGTCAAGAATTGAAGTCGAACCCTACAAACCACTTGAATGCGATAACCAATACAATTTTCAAGTCAAAGGAGACATGCCAAAATTGCGAAGAAGAGCCTTTCGGAATATAATCGCGCCCTTACCCTTGTTTTTTGGTGATATATGCATATTAGGACTACCATACTAGTTGTATGGAGCATATCTAAAGATATTTTAGAAGGCAAAAAGGAGGAACGAACGGCTGTTTTTGGTATGTGTGCTCACAGTATGACATCCGGCGATCTCATCAACTCAACTAAAAAGTTTGCGGCAGGAGGGAGTCGCATGTCGGCGTTAAGACGTGCCAATAGGTTCTTTCAACGGGGATTACCACATGCATCAGACACTTCCATCAATATTGTATCGTTCTACAATTCGGGATGTAGGCCAGCGAGCTTCACAGATAATGTGGAGTCTATGCAAAGGAGTGCAAGCTTCAGTACAGGCCGAAGCCCAGGGCCCCATCATTGTTTTTTGCATCTCAAAAGGCGATACTTTCATGCTACAGGCCACGCCATGGCTAGCAGGGACTATTATGAAATATTGGGTCTGAACAAGAGTGCTAGCAACGATGAAGATTCGGCCCGTGCCATGTCTGCAGGACAATTACGCTTATCTAATGTGCATCATGCTGGTGAACCAATGCCCGGTTAAGAGAAGGAAGACTTGATCGTGTACAGTAGTCAGTTCAATGTTGTCAACACAAAGTGTTCTATAACTGGAAAGGAAGTCATTGATTTGGAAAACCCTGTGCGCAGTTCGGATTGCATGCATATATATATGATAGAGGATACTATGGTCTAAGATGGTCAGCAGAACTCTTCGCAATGAAGTGGAAATGATAACTAACACCGGTCAGAGATATATTGATGAAGATTCCCTGGCGAAGTGCTGACAATTGGTTAAGATGGGTAACGTTCCAGAAAAGCGTGCCAGAGAAGGACCAGCCACTGATATGGAGAAGGCAAGATAGAGCGCATCAATAGGAGAATTGTGAGTGATCAGCTCAATTCCATTTGAATCTATTTGTTGTTTCTATTTTCCTGAAATACCTGTACTTTTAATTGGCTATGTGCTGTTTCGGTTAAGAATGTTGGGACGTAACTTGTGTGATTTTTGACTGGTTTCTTCCTGCAGTATGTCCTTGTAGTGTCTATAGCATATGAGAACTAATGCTACTCCAATGAAGTCGAACATATCGAATGCTGTTAGCTATTGAAATAAAGTGTATGATTTATGAAATGTTTTAATGAATAGCTTGCTGTCAATGGGAACACTGTACGTCCAAAGTATATAACAGTTTTTGATTTGCGTTCTTGTTGCAGTAAGTTGAACATTTTCCTAGTTTATGAGAACTTAAAAATGTAAACCTCTCTTCTAACAGCGTAATATCTTTCATCTACACATCAGAACTATTACAAATACCTTCGTCAGAGCATAGACTTTAAATTCTGTGAGTGCATCGTGAATCTTCTCTTCATAAAAGATTTATGTTGAATTGTTTCATGCGAACGCATCACATCGTCGGTATTCTTTTTATGACACTTGAGGGTAGAAAGTGAAATCTAAAACATTTTGTGCCTTCTATTTGATTGAATCACATTACTTGAAGTATCATCAGGTATACTAGATTCACTTTCAATCTCCGCCATAACAAATAAATCAGTTATAGAAGTGGTGCAAATGTTGAGATTCATCTTGTGAACCTTGATATGATGAGATCAAACCCAAATCTCACAGGTGCTACATTTTTTTTGTTTTTTGTTTTTATATATAAACTAAGTTTGCTTCAGAATCCGGCTTCCCACCTTAACATTAGGATTTAAAGACTGTTATGGACTGAGCTCAATATTACCTTAATACATGGAGAGATTGACAAAGAGAAATAACGTGAGGGAAAATATGTAACTCTAACAAGAATAGAAAAAGTCTCATGACTCTCGGAATAAATTCTTTACTGTCTTTACGTCCCAAAAATAAAACATAACTCATTGCAATTTACAGAAAGCACTTCAATAGCCGGAAAAATGGATCAATGGTACTATACTCTCGCTTATAATATTAGTTGATTCAAACATGTATTGGAGTGTACTCCCTAATTGAACTAAAAGTTCTATCAATAGAAAGATCTTCGCATTACTCCACCCTCCTTTCCGTGAACCCCGACGACAGCGTCTGAGCCACACACACTCAACAGTCGCTGTGAAAGCTGCCCTATACTCAGCCTCACAGCTGGAAGTGGCCACAGTAGGCTGCTTCTTGCTCAACCAAGATATACATGAGCTACCAAGCATGAAGCAAAAACCACTGGTGGACACACGAGTGTCATAGCAACCAGCCCAATCTGAGTCAGAAAAAGCATGCAAATCTGGCGGTAGTGATCCCCGCTTGGGATAAAACAACCCAAGTAGCCGAGTACCACTCAAGTAGCGAAAGATGCGCTTAACCGCTTTCCAATGCGTGACTCCTGGGCAATGCATAAACCTGCTCATTTGTGAGACAGCAAACTGAATATCTGGCCGAGTAATGCATAAGTAAATCAAGCATCCAACAGCCTGCTGATAGAGAACAGCATCAAATGCATCTCCAACATCATGAAGACTCAATCGTAAACCTGTCTCCATAGTGGCAATAGGCTTACAGTCTTCAAGGCCAAAAGACTACAATAATGTGTCAATATATTTCATTTGACACAAAGCCATTCCACCATCAACTTGCATAAACTGAATGCCCAAATAGTGATGCAAATGCCCCAAATCAGACATCTCAAATGAGGCATGCAAATCAGCCTTGAAATCAGCAATATGCTTCTCAAGAGGACCAGTGAGCAGCATGTCGTCTACATAGACAACAATGATCAAAAGCACATCATTAGCACGCTTAACATATAAGGTGCTTTTAGTTGGACTGTTCTCAAAACTATGTGCAATCAGATAGGCATGTATTTTCTCATACCAAGCACGTGGTGCTTGCTTTAAACCATATAACGCCTTCTTTAACCTGCACACCTGGTTTTCATGCCCTTTCTGCACAAAGCCACGGGGCTGAAAAACATACACTTCTTCATGCAAGTCACCATTCAGAAATGCTGTTTTAATGTCCAACTGATGTACATTCCAACCATGATGGGCTGCAAGTGCACAAATGCTCCGAACAGTAGTCATACGGCATGTAGGTGCAAAGGTCTCATCAAAATCAATGCCTCTAGCCTTATACCTGTCAACTGTACCATCAGGTTTACGCTTCAGCTTGTATACCCACTTAGTGCCAATGGCCTTCTTGCTAGGAGGCAAGTCACATAAAGACCATGTACCATTCTTCATTATAGCATCATATTCAGATTGCATAGCAGCCATCCAATTTTCTGAATTTTGTGCTTCATCAAAAGAAACAGGCTCATTCTCATCACAGAGACTAGATGCAGCCATAGCATAGCAATCTGATGCAAAGGAGGTACTATGAGAGCCTGAACGAGTACGATATGACAAAGGTGCATCTAATTTGCTGTCATGCAAAGTCTGCACCAGCCATTTTGGCATAGTTTTTGCCTGTTCAATATCAGCTCTCTCATCAACAAGTGCATCATGTAAATCTGCATCAGAAATGGAATGATCTGCATCATCATATGAAGCCTGCAAAGGCTGAGAAGTTGCCTCATTAGGACCAGCGCTAGCCTGTCCACCTGTAAAAAGAGGCATCAAAGTATCATACATGTCTTTGGAGCTAACAGATGTCTCCTTAGTACATGAAAGCAATGGCTGAATAGCATCTTCGACAAAGACAACATCACGGCTAACCAGAATGCGTTTAGTGTGTGGATGATACAGACGATAGCCTTTACTTTCAGAACTGTACCCAACAAAAATACATTTTACTGCCTTATCATCCAATTTTCTGCGATGTTGTTCAGGCACTAATGCATATGCCAAACAACCAAAAACACGCAGATGAGCAACAGATGGCTTGCGGTCATGCCAAGCCTCATATGGAGTGATAGACTGCAACGCTTTCGTGGGACACCTGTTCAGTACATATGCTGCACACATGACAGCCTCAAGCCAGAAACTATGTGGTAAAGCCTGACTTTTGACCATGCACCTCGCCATCTCCATGAGTGACCTGTTCTTTCGTTCAGCAACTCCATTCTGTTGAGGTGTATACGGCACTGTACACTGGTGTTTTATCCCACGTTCAGCCAAAAATGCATTAAAATCTGAAGACATATATTCCCCCCCTCGATCAGAACGGAGGGTGCCCATTTTACATTCTGACAGATTTTCAGCCAAAACCAAAAACTGTTTGAAGCACATGAACACTTCAGACTTTGCTTTGAGTGGATATACCCATGCATGCCTGGAAAAATCATCAATGAAAGTCACGAAGTAAAGGTAATTTCCAAAAGAGGGTGTCTGCATAGGACCACAGACATCACTATGTACAAGCTGCAATTTCTGCATAGCCCGAACTGAACCATCTTTTGGAAAGGAAGAACGCTGCATTTTGCCCAAAATACAGCCTTCACAAACATGTTTTCCAGGTGCCTCAAGTTTGGGCAAAGAGGACACCATTTCAGATTTCTGCAGGCGTAACAAACTAGCAAAATTCAGATGACCAAAGCGTGCATGCCAAAGCTTTGCATCTGACATAGCCTGAGAATCATGAACTGCACATGCCGAATCATTCACAGATTTTTCATAGTCTATGAGCTTATACAGCCCACGACATAAAATGCCAGAAGCAATAATCACATCGCCATTTGAGAGATCATGGACTGTACACCTGTCATCAACGAATTTCACAACCAAGCCAATCTTGGCTAATGCAGAAACTGATTACAGGTTCTTTTTGATCCCTGGCACAAATAAAGCATCTGACAAAGTGAAAGAACTACCATCAGCAGTAGTCAGAATGATCTTACCAACTCCCATAACAGGATAAGAGGAGTTATTGGCGCATGTGACAGTATTCCTTGTAGGGGCAGGCTCGAGTGAAGAGAAGAAACTGCGCTGCGAGGTAATATGTTTGGTTGCCCCACTGTCAAAGTACCAAACATCTGAGTCTACTGCAGACATGCACTGATCATGAGAAGATGGGTCAAAACTGCAGACAGTAGTAAACGCCCATTCTTCTTCCTGCACAAGATTTGCAGACTCTGTTTTTGGTGTAGAGGCCTCTGCAACAACCATTCCAGCCTCTTTCTTCTTTGCCTCTTTAGCAGCCAGTTTTGGACAGTTCTTTATAATATGATCATTTCCTTTATAGTACTTGCAGAACAATTTCTGCTTTTCTGATTTCTCCTCATCTTTATCCTGGTTCTTCGATTGTGCAGCATTTGCAGATTTCTGCTTACTAGTAGAAGAGCTCCATTTTCCTTTGCCCTTCTGACTAGCCAGGAAAGCTTGATCTGCAACACGCATAATGGACCTGTTCTGCCTGGACTGATCTTCCTGCAACAGAACAGAGACTAATTCCTCAAATGACAAGGCATTCGGATTGCCTTTCATCATCAATCGAAGAGTAGAGGCAAAACTCTGATATGAATCAGGAAGGCCATTCAGAACGGTCTGCACAAGTGAGCTATCTGGTATAACCTCATCAGCAGAAATCAATTGTTCCTTCAGGTCTTTGATCTTTGTAAGAAAACTGTCCATCGAATCACCTTCATTCATGTGCTCACTCTCCAACTGTTTTCGGAGGTAAGCAACACGAGCCTCATTCCTAGCCTGGTACAAAGTGGTAAGTGTATCCCAAGCATCCTTTGCTGTTCTGCAAGAGCGAATGTGAGGAATAATGGCACGTTTGACAGACAAAGCTATCAATGCATGTGCCTGGGCATCTCTGCCATCCCAACGAATCTACTCTGCAGTAGGTGCAACAGAAACAGCAGCACGAACAGGAATCTGCGGAATATCATCTTCGACACCATCTTCATCAGCTCCAACACCTGTATTTGCAGTACCTTTCGTTACAGGTGTAACAGGACGTCTTTCAACACCCTGCACAATGTTCCACAATCCTTTTGCAACCAGTACATGTCGCATCATATAAGCCCATAATGGGTAGTTGGTACCATCCAACTTATCCTCAACAGCCAACATACGGAATACATCACTGCTTTCAGCCATGGCCGGTGACTAAAATACCTTGATGCAGAAAATTGACTGTATCTCAAAAAGTTGAACAGAACGGCCCAGACGAGTTCTGCTAGACCTGTAGCAGACTTTGAGACGCTTAAACTGGCGAACAGAAACTGGTATATACCTTTGGCACAAAAGGACGAAATAGCCTGCACAAGCACTGCGATAGTGCGTTCGGAGGCCGAAACGAGCTCAGATCGCGATTTCGGCACCACAAAACGAAGCTGTTTTGATCTCGGAAACACCCTGAGTATGCTCACCAAATTTTGTGCGAATCTGAGACTGCAAACAGAGGAGTGTCGACGGCGCCCTAGAAGAAGCAACGACCTGCTCTGATACCAATTGTTGGAGTTAGACGTCTGCGGAAGCACGCGAACAGCACAAGGAAGAAGAAGAAGCTTGGAGCACAACACACAAGACTGAATGTATTACTAGAGAATGTATAAAGATTAGTAGCCCATTAGGGCAATAGGCGTATATACAAGCCGGGGGAAAAAACCTCCTAAAGAGGGAAAAAAGTGCCCCGGCGGTCCTAGAGTGTTCACACACATCACTACCTAAATATATCAACACTTCCCATTGCTCCTTACCTTTTGCTTCATCATAGTTCTGAGGTTCTTCATCATCTTTGACCATATATGCATAGTTCTTCTGAGTTATGTAAGAAGTATCATAAGAATACCTTTCTGGTTGTCTTCTTGTCCTACTTGAACTCCTTGGTTCACATTCTTCATAAGTGTATGGATAGACTTCTTCATCAAATATAGGATCTTCTTCATTCCTTCTTGTTAATCCACTTCTGGATGTACTTGCTTGCATATAGTCTTCATCTCTATTCACCTGCACAATTGATTTTCCTTTCTCACATCTTCTTACCTCTTCTTCAGATTCTTCTTTTGTATGATTTTGATCTCCATACCAACTTTTCTGTTCATCAAATGTAACATCTCTAGAAACAAGAAATTGTTTGGTTAGAGGATTCCACAAACTGTAACCCATCTGCTTTTCATCATAACCAATAAACACATATTTTTCTGCCTTTGGTTCAAGTTTATGTCTAAGTTGTGATGGCACATAAGCATATGCAATTGATCCAAACACTTTACAAGGATCTAGTGTTGGTTTCTTACCCCAACAAGCTTCATATGGAGTCATTCCATTGAGAGCTGCACATGGTAATCTATTCACAAGATATGTAGCTGTATTTACAGCCTCAACCCAAAGATAATTTGGACAATTCTTCTCCTTTAGCATAGCTCTAGCAAACTCAACCAAAGTCCTATTCCTTCTTTCTGCTACACCATTTTGTTGTGGTGTATACCTGCAAGTTATTTATCTCTTAATACCTACATTCCAAAGATAATAATTGAACTCTTGGGAGAAATATTCTCCCCCTCCATCAGACCTCAGTCTTTTAAGCTTTTGACCTGTGACTCTCTCTGCATATGCATGAAAATGCTCGAAAGCTCCAAACACTTCTGATCTTTCCTTCAAAACAACATAATACCTTGAGCCACTGATAGATCCTTCTTTTGTTGGTCCCCATACATCTGTATGAATGAGCTCTAGTAATCCATCATGTTTGAATCCTTTCTTCTGAAATGGTAACCTATGTGCTTTACCCATTTGGCATGCTTCACATTTATAAACCATATGTTGATTCTGCACATTTGGTAATCCTAGTACAGACTGATTTGCAACCATAGCTTTAATTCCTGTTTCATTAAAATGACCTAATCTCTTATGCCAGAGATCAAGTTTTGTAATCACTCCTTCACCATGTGTGAGCAAAGCTTGACCAATGTTCCCTTGTACTCTTAAAGTAAAGAGTCTACCTTCTTTCTTACCAGAGACAATCTGATTATATCCATTCTCTGGATCTTCAACAAATACTCCTTCATTTGTAAACCTGACTTGAAAACCTTTTTCAACTATCTGTCCCACACTAATCAAGTTTTTAGGTATTGTAGGTACATACAAAACATTGGTTAGCAAATCTGCTCCACTCTTGCATTTCACTTTTCTAATTGAATGTACACTATGTCTTGTATTATCACCTGTTTGAACTGTATGACTAGAAATACCTTTTTCCAATTCTGACATCAATTCTATGTTTCCTGACAAATGATTAGAACATCCAGAGTCAATGTAAAATACCTTTAGATCTTCTTTGTCTGATGTGCTGATTGAGTTCATCATCAATGATGTATGAATTTCATTGTGTGTCATTTGCATAGTTGTAGTAGGTGGTGTTGTAGGATTGATTCTGTCCCCAACTTCTTCTTCCACCTGTACCATAGCCTCCTCTTTGATTTTGTCTACCTCTTTGAAAATTACTTTGATATCTTCCACCTCGGCCTCTGCTATTGTTTGTTTTGATTCTGGTTTGATCCTTGTTGGTCGTGCCAACAGTCATGAGCCAAATGATTACTCAATCCACAGATCCAGCAAGCCTTCTTGTTGTTATTCTGATTACCTCTATCTCTTCCAAAACCTCTTGGTCTTCCTCTGCTAGTGCCTTTACCTCTTGCATAATAAACTTGAGAAGTTGACTCTTCTTCATCCTTTGCTTTACCTTTATCTCCTTTCTTCTTATTCTTCATGTACATTGCAGAACTTTGTCCTTTATGTCCATCTCCCTTTAATTCTTGCTCATATGTGAGCATCAAACCAAGTAATTGATTCAAATCTGGAACATAATGATTTAATGAAAGTTCTATTGATAAGACAAAAGGTTTCCACCTTTCATCCCCTCTCAATCCTGCAAGTAGTTGAGCAATCAATCTGTGATCTTCAACATCTGCATCTATGGATCCAAGACTATCTGCTAGATCCTTCATCTTAGTGACATAATCACTAATATTTTGACTTGGCTTCTTCTTGAATGTTCTAAACTCTGACCATAGACTTGCTTTCCTTGCTTTAGTAGTGCTTTGGAAATGATACTCCAATGCATTCCATATATCTTCAGATGACTCCAATCCTCTGATGTGTGGTAGCAAATGATCAGATATTGTATTGTAGATGTAAGCTTTTGCACTTGCATCGTTCTTCTGCCAATAATTTAAAGCATCAAGTTCCTCTTTCTTTGGTCGGCTTTCATCTTCAAATACTGGCTTCTCTTCTTCACCTGTTACATATACCTTGAGATCCTTACTCATAAGTAAGGCTTCCATTCTCATTACCCATGCGGGGTAATTATCTCTGTCCAGTTTGTCAATGGAGATATGATCTGCCATACTCCTTTCCTTCTACTACAACCTGTGACCTTAGAGGATAAAGGATAATACCTTTTGGAGTTCTTTGTGTATGACGATACTTTTGAAGTAACCTTTTGATGCCTTGTGTCTTCAAATACTTCACCTTTCAAACTTTAATGGAAAACTTTCCAAAACTTCTCGTACCTTTGCCGCCTTCTGCTCTTTAGGACCTTTCTGCTCTGATACCACTTGTTGATGTGTAAAACACCACAAGAAATGAATTAATGTGACACTAGAACACTTCTATGGTCACCATTAACTCATTGCCACTTCAAACTTTGAGGAATGATAGCCAAAACCAAGAACTTTACTTCTTTAGAACTTTCCAATCATTGAAATGACATACCTTTAGTATTTTGCTAATTTCTCTTAGCACAAAAATTATTTCTCAAAGATATTTTGGTGGATGAAAGTAGAAGAGTAGAGCTTTCCAATAAGCTATTATTTGCAAGAAACGGATCTCTATAACTCAAGTTATGGCCTTCACAAGATCACCCTGTATGACTTCCCAAAACTGGAAATTTTGCCTCTTTTAGTAATTCTGAGTGTCTAAAAATGAAAATTCGATGCCTAGCATCGACTTGCAACCAAAAGTTGATAGCAGGCATCGACTTGGTGCTTTTTTAGCCAACTTTTTGTTCCTGAAATATGCGCTTAAACCACAGGTGTGAAGAAAACCAGTTTTATGTGGAAAGTCGATGCTAAGCATCGACTTTATGCTGAAACTGGATGCCAGACATCGAGTTGCTCCATAAACTTCATGTTTTTAGAAGATTCAACAAACAGTTAACTCACAGAGAATGAAAACAATGACTTATTAGCACAAACTCGATGCCAGGGATCGACTTGCTTGGAAAACTTCAACTTCTGAAATCATTTCACACAAGACAAAACCTGGAGATGGAAGAAGAAGACTTATACACAGAAGTTTAATAAACTCTTTCCATAACTATGAAAACTCAGAAATGCACAAGTGCTTTCTCATGTAGAGAAGCCCAACTATTCTCAGTCATACAAAACGAGTTCTAACTCAATCTCTCATTGTCTTTGCCATTGCCTCAGTTGATACAAACTAACTTATATAGATTTTCTTATTCTTGTGATTTTTAAAAAACTTCTAGAACTAAAGCGAACTAAGTTTACAAATATAATACACTTGTGAATTTGTCCCTTCACATAGGCATGTGGTTTTCTTGTAAAGCTTTGACCTTGAAATATATGTCCAATTAGTGATTGTTTCTCCAACATTGGGGATCTTCACACAAGTATGCTTGCTTGCATTCTTTGAGCATGATTAATGTGTGGTTTGTGAAGCACTAGTCTCTAAGCACCAATCGGGTTAGCTTGTTCTTGGATTGACAAATTAAAAAGGGAATCCCTTTCCCACTTCTTTGTCATCAAGTCCCTACTGCTGCAATGGGACAGAGAGTTGTTGGAAGGTGAAGGTAAGGTTGTCAACAATGGAAAATACTTTACTTTATGAAGCATAAAGATGAAGTCTTCACTTGTTTCAATATTTGGCATTGGTTGAGAATCAAACAGGTAGAAGTTTGAAAAGACTTAGATCTGATGGAGGTGGTGAGTACTTCTCACATGAATTTGACTCCTTCTTATAGGACAGAGGCATAAAAAGAGAGATTACAACAAAGTACACTCCTGAACAAAATGGAGTGGCAGAGAGAAGAAATAGACTAATAGTAGAAGTTGCAAGATCAATGTTGAATGAGAAAAAACTTCCAAATTACTTATGGGCAGAGGTTGTTTCCACAACCACATACCAAATTAATAGGCTTCCATCCAAGTCTCTAGATGGAATGACACCTTATGAGGCATGGAATGGCAAGAGACCTTCCTCAGATCACTATAAGATCTTTGGGTTCATTGCTTATGCACACATGCCCTTACAAATTAGGGGAAAGCTTGATCCAAAGCCTCAAAGATGCATATTCATTGGCTATGACCAAAATAAGAAAGGATATAGGTTGTATAATCCCATTAATAGAGGATTTATAGTTAGTAGGGGTGTGGTGTTTGATGAAAATAACTCCTGGATTGAGGATGATTGCAAGAAAATAAAGCTATCCTATGATTTGGAAAATGACTTTCCAAATCTAACCAAGGAAGAATCACATACATCAGAGGATGTCAACTTAGAAGATGAAGAACAAATCAACCTTGAAGAATTCAAAGCTTGGGAGTCCAAGGGCAAAGAAAAATTCAAACAATTGGAAGACATTCTAGAGTCATCAAATCAAGCACTTAGGAGATCTCAAAGGGAAAGCAAGAAACCTATAAGATATGGCTATGACAAATCACTAGTCACAAGCATTCTAGATACATAGCTAAAGATTCTATGTCAGAGGAGCCTTCTTCATTGAAGAAACCAATAGGAAGGAAGAATGGAGAGAAGGTATGCAGGAAGAAATTGAAGCACTTCAAGAGAATAACACTTGGGATTTGGTCCCCAAGAAATCACTCATGAAGGTAATAGGATCCAGGTGGATTTACAAAGTGAAAAAGAATTCAGATGGGACAATCAATAGGTATAAAGCAATGCTAGTAGCAAAGGGATTTGCTCAAACACATGGAGTGATTATGAGAAGACCTTTTAACATGTAGCCAAGATGTCAACTATCACAATTTTAGTAAGTATTGCTGCTTCAAAGAATTGGAATTTGTACCAATTAGATGTTAAAATAGCATTCCTTAATGGGTGGATATCTAAAGAGGTCTAATGGCCGAACCACCAGGATATGAAGACAAAGACAAACCTGATTTTGTATGTAAATTAACAAAAGCATTGTATGCTTTAAAGCAAGCTCTTAGAGCTTGGAACCATAGGCTTGTCACATATTTACAGGATCAAGGCTTTGTTGTAAGCAAGGTAGATTCTTCATTATTCATTAATACGACTAATTCAGAGGTTATTTACCTATGTGTTTATGTGCATGACATTATCATTATAGGAGATGATGCCAATGGCATCAAGAAGATCAAATCTTAGATGAAGGAAGAATTCAAGATCAATGATCTTGGATTGCTTACATACTTTCTTGGCTAGAGATTGTTTATACAGATTCTAGTGTTTTTATTACTCAAAGGAGGTATATACATGATATGCTAGTTAATTTCAAAATGGAAAACTCAAAGAATGCAGGTACACCTATGGAATTGAATCACAAACTTAGTTCTCTTGAAGGAGAACTACTTGAAGACATTACATGTTACCAAGGTCTTGTTGGGAGTGTCAATTATGCAACCCTAACAAGAGTGTACATATTCTATGGAGTAATTACATTGAGTCAATTCATGAATACACCAAGAAAACCTCACATGGAAGCTGCAAAAAGGATTCTAAAATACGTGAAGGGTACCGTAAAAGGAGGTCTATTCTATCCATTCACATCTGACTTGGATATCAAGATATATTCTGATGCAGATTGGGCTTGCTCAAAAGATGATAGGAGGAGCACTTTAGGCTACTTATCTTTTGCAGGATCAAAGTTGATTTCATGGTCATCAAAGAAACAACCAATGGTGGCATTATGATGAACTGAAGCTGAATATAGAGGCCTAGCAAATGCAACACAAGAAGCAATGTGGTTAAAGCTACTCTACTCAAAATTAGGCATACATACACACACTCCAATGATCTTTGGAGATAATACTAGCTCACTTCATTTGGCTGCTAATTTTGTATATCATGCAATGACTAAGCACATTGAAGTGCATTATCATTATGTGAGAGAGAAGCTACTCAGCAAGGACATACAATTGTCCTATGTATCAACCAATTTGCAATGTGCAGATATGCTAATCAAATCTTTGGATGGAGCTAAGTTGAACAGGTTCAAGATGATGATTGGATTGTAGGATATTAAAGAGAATTGAAGTCCCAACATATTAGGCTTGAGGGGGAGATGTTGATGCAATTACTCCAAGCCTATATTCTTGATCACTTATCCAAAGGATGCTATGTGCATTCGTGTATCAACACATGAATGACCTCTTGTAAAAGATTGAGTCTTTACTCCTTGTAAAAAGTGCATAGAAGGAATCACTTCAATCACGAATACTTAGGGAGAATCTTTTCACGAGTTATTGGTGAGGTAGATGGAGATTGAGATCCAAAAATTTAGAGAAATTGTTTGGTAGAAGTTTGAATTTCAAATTCAAAAAGAGCTCCAACTTCAACTATAAAAGAGGACTTCAAAAGTCGCATAAAAAATCGCCAATTGAAAGAGATATTAAGAGGGATCTTATGTTGATATTGAGCTCATACCATAGCTCTATCATTTCTCTCACACTTTGCAATGTTTCATTGCCAATGACATTGTAATCTATGTGCATTAATACATACATGTTGATTATATATCACTCTCTCTTCTTTGTCATGTACCACTCTGAACAATGAACTTCTCGGACTTGGTTGTCACTGTATACTTGGTCATTTGAAGTGATTTAAATTAGTATAGATTTAGTATACTGTCTTTTTTTTTTTAATCAAGTATCATTGCCTTATCCAATCTCGAGATATGTGCAAAACACTGCTGATTAGTTTGCATACTATTCGAGGTCGAAAATGTCGAGGACCACCTCTAACTTTCTAAGCATCATTCTTTGTGCATAGTAAATCGTGAAATTACTTGCAAAAGTTAGCTATTATAGTTAGTTGGATATGTCCAAAAGCATTTTATTCAATGGCTAACAGAGAGGGAGTACTGTTCATTTGTTTGAGCAGGTGTGGTGACCAAAATAACAAGTTTTGATTCATAGTTGAAACTCCTACTCATCTATTTTGATCCAATGATTTGAGGATTATACTCCAAAGTACTTGGGTGATTATTTTTGCTTCGTGGAAGGCTCAAGAGGTCTACTTTGAACTCCTCAACTCAATTTTGGCTGGTGTGAAGCAGGGGTTTGCAACACCATCTCATCTCTGGAAAGTGTCCACCATCTCCTCCAACAATTTTTCCACTTGGACCTATGATTATGCAACATTATTCAACTTTAAGAGATTTTTGTCCTCCAAAATTTGTGGAAGTATATTATGTGGATTATTTCCATGTGCCCCATGGTTAGAATTGTTGATCATGGTCTTCATCTCTTTGTTCCACCACTTTATCAAAAGGAGATTCTATCCTAGAATGGTTTTAAAAGAGGGGAATCCATGTGTGGGTTGATCCCACCCAAATCATTTTAAAGACCATCTAGTCATGCATGTGGAGTGAATGAATTGGATGCAAAGTACAGAAAGAATGAAAAAGATGGAGCTAAAGCATCCTTGCTTAATTCAATATTTTGCTATGTACAAACTAGGCATCCATAGCATGAACATATGAAGTAGGTGGATCTTAAGTATTTTGAGCTAAATTGCTATATGGATCTATTTTTGGGCACCATTTGTGCATGTACCTAGAAAAATAGGTGGATCCTCTAACTAATCCAAGATTCTAAGATCCAATGCAAATGAAGCTGAAGTTGTCCAAAAACATCTAACTTACTATATTTCACTTCAACTTCTACTCATTCTTTTCTCAGCTAGAGGACTACTGTGTCCAACTAGGCTTAAGAGCCCTAGTATTACGTAGAAGTGTTTCATTTGTTTCTTGGAAAACCAACTTCATTTTGGATCAAAATCCATTGAAATGAAATCTCTTAGGATATTTTCTTAAGAAATTGACTTGATTTCATGGGATTCTCAAAACTATTGGTGATTCCTATTACCCTTCAATAGTTTATTCAAAATCTTTTTAAAGAACTAGAATCTTTCTTCATCTGTTGGTATGATTATTGATCTTGAAGCAGCACTCAACGGATGAATGACAATGCCTTCTAAGAGTAAATGGGTTCTATACAGAATATCCATTTATGATGCTTGATCCAATTACCTATTCCATCCAATTGAGCCTGTTCTAAAAAAAGTGACTTGAATATTCCTTCATAGTCGAGTCGGGGTTTTGAGAAGCAAGAAGGAAGAATTGACACTATATGCCATGGATTCAACCTATAAGACACTAAACTAGTTTGAGCCATATGCTATGATGTTCAAAACTTTAAGCGTCCATAGATTCAGTTAAGGTTTTAAAGTACTACATGAATCTTGATGAGAGATAGACTAAATTCTCATAAATATTTTTGAAGTTAAGTTAAACCATCACCCACTCACCAAACTAATCTAGTGTGGTAACAAACATCAGTGTCTCGATCCACCAAGCTTTATGACTATTGGATGATGTTTTATTTGACTCCAAAAATGATGATACTTTAGCTAAGTTGATTAATAAATTAATCCTTTTTCCAACCTCTTGAGATTCCTAGAATACCAATCTAGTACTCATCTTTAACTTTCAACAAGGTGTTTTAGGATTACCTATGTCTTGACTTCAACTATGTTGATTTCTAAGCCAATCTTTTCATAGTATCTTAAAACTCATTTATACTAAAACACATAAATTTGAGTCAAGGTATTGATTCAATTAGTGGTATTCTCCACTAAGTGTTTTATCCTAGAGTTATCTGAATCATTTCTACCCTTGATGAGTTTTCAATACTAACTTTAGGATGCCATGAAGTTGCTTTCTGAGCAACTCCTTTTCCAAGCATCTTATATCCTAAAATATGTTCTTCTATCTCTTCTTCCATCCAAGTTTGGTGGGTTTTGGTATTTTCTTCCCCCTTTGAAATTTTTTTGTCCTAAAAAGCTATAGAGTCTTGGCGTCATTCATAAATAGAGAGTCAATTCTATGACTCCTCCCATTATTCTAGTAATAAACCTATCTTATACGTGATTGATTAACGTTGAAAGTATCAAGAAGATGTACCAAAAAATAATTCTAGGTTTTGAATGCAATAAATCATCTTCTAAAACTAACATATTTATGAACTTCTTCTTGATCTTTGAGAATGAATTCTCATGTTCCCAAAAAAACAAGTCCATGTTCATTTGTGTTAGGAGAGGTGGATTTAGGTTTCAAGACCAAAGCATAAATCATATTCTAAAAGTAGCTCAACCATCTATCCTAACATATTTATGAACCTCTTCTTTATCTTTGGGAATCAATTCTCATGTTCCCAAAAAATAAAAGTCAATGTTCATTTGTGATAGGAGAGGTGGCTTTAGGTTTCAAGTCTAATCAACTCTGAGGAGGTCCTTAAGGGTACATTGTTGGAGTTTGGGGTAATAGCATAACGAAGAACAAGAAGAAGCTTGGAGCCCAATGCAACATTGAATGAATTACCAAGTGAATGTACAAATGTAACTAACCCCTTAAGTTTATATGCATATATACAATTTAGAAAAAAAACCTCCTAAAGATGAAAAAAAGTGCCATGGAGGTCTTAAGTGTGTTCCCACACATCAATACCCAAATATATCAAAAAATGCCCTTGGGACTAATGCGATGAACAAGGAACTGGCCCTTATGTATAAGGAAGTGCCAAGCTATGTGGAAAGATATCAATCCACAAAAGGAATTAAGCCCAAAGCTTTGCAAAAAGCTTCAAACTTCTCCCTAAGCAGAGCCTTTATGAAAAGGTATGCAACATTATCCTATGTGGGCACATATGCAAAATTGATCTCTATAGCAGAGAACCTCTCCTTGACATAATGATAATGCACCTCAATGTGCTTTGTGCAAGCATGGAACACATGGTTCCTCACAATTGCCAATGTGCTCTCACTCTCAGTGAAGATGGTGGTGGCAAAAGACTAACCAACATCCAAATCAGCGAAAAGATGTCTAAGCCGCACACACTCAATATTCATTGTGAAAGCTTCCCTATACTCAACCTCAAAATCTGAGTAAAAAAAAGCATGCAAATCTAGCAGTAATGATCCCCCCTTGGGGTAAAACAATCCAAGTAGCTGAATACCACTCAATTAGAGAAAGATGCACTTAACTACCTATCGATTCTTGACACCTAGGAAATGCATAAATCTGCTCATCTGAGATACAAAAAATTGAATATCACGCCGAGTTATGCAGAATAAAATCAAGCATCCAATAGCCTATTGATAGAGAATGCATGTCCAACATCATGAACACTGAAGCGTAAACGTGTTTCCATAGGAGTGCAATATGTTTGCAATCTTCAAGGACAAAAGATTGCAATACTGTATTAATATATTTTGTTTGACACCAAGCTATTCCGCTATCAACTCGCGTAAATTGAATGCCCAAATAATGATGCAAATGCCCCAAATATGACATCTCAAAAGAGGCATGCAAATTAGCCTTAAATTCAGAAATGTGCTTTTCAATAGGACCAGTGAGCAACATGTCATCAACATACACAAGGATGATCAAAAGTACAGCATCTGCATGGTTAACATATAAGGTGCTCTTAGTTGGACTATTCCAAAAACCATGTGCAATCAAGTAGGCATGTATCTTTTCATCCCAAGCACATGGTGCTTGCTTCAAACCATATAATGCCTTTTTTCAACCTACACACTTCGTTTTCATACCCTTTCTGCATAAAACCACGAGGCTTAAATACATACACTTCTTCATGTAAGTCACCATTCAGAAATGTAGTTATAATATCCAACTGATGTACATTCCAACTATTAATTTGATATCTTGTCCGATTAATTATAACGTACTTATCCACTGCTTATGGGTTCTTGGGATGGTCAGGGTCTGTAATACAGAGGCCCTATATATATTTTCCCAGTCACTTCATTACTATAGTAATTTCTTCATTACTTGTCTAACAATTCCGACGAACTTAACTACTTATCGCCAGTACGCAATAGAACATAATATTCACCACAACCAAATACGCGAGTTCTTAATGCGTGCTAGCACACCATTACCATTAACCTTGCAATTCACCAATGACTCACCGAATATCAACATAGCACCGCAGTTATTCAATACCGAACATAAATAGAACAGAACAATACAACAATGTATATAACTGCGCTGGAATCAATCTACAGACACATCACCGAGATGCATAATCTAGCGATGCTTCTATCTCTCTCTTCCAATCACCTCTTACATTCCTTTTTGGTGGCCTAACACTGGCACACACGATGGACTCGAACCCAAAATGTTATATTACAAAAGCTAAGAGTCATCAATGATGCCCTGTATATACATGGTTCGTGCTAGTTTAAAGGTGCGAGGAAAGTTTTTGCTTCAACGATTCTAACATTTCTTGTAAAATTTGGGGTTCTACTAGATGAGCGTCTATCCATACAGAACTAGAAGCTATTACTTGCGACAACAAAATTTCACATTGATTCTCCAAAAATGCTTGTTGCAAGTAAAAATCATTGGCCAGAGCGGAATCTCTGGGTAACCTTGCTTCTTCTATTTCTACATCAATTCTTGATATTCTATCCTGCTGGATGCCTAATTGTTTCTCCGTGCATTCCAATTCATGTTGCTGAAATTGCATAGTCCTAAAGGAGTCTTGTCTTTCTTTCTGAATAGATTCAATTTCCTTCTTGAGCTTTATGGTTCATCCAATTTCTTCATCCAAAATCTGGGCTTTATGGAATAACTCTTCGGTAACCTTCTTTAGTTCCGTCTCTGCTTGTAACGCCTTTTCAGCCAGCACTTGATAAGCCTGTTCTACCGTAATAAACCTTATGCGAGTGGTGTCTAATTGAGAACCTAACGTGCACATGGCATCCTCCTTATCCATCACGGCCTATTTGAGTTGAACAATCTCTACGTCTCGAGCTGCAATAATATCATCTTTTTCAGTCACCTGTCCTTATAAAACTGTAATCTGATCCTATAATAGATTTGCATCTTCTTTTCTGGCTATAATCTCTTCTTGGAGTGGTGCGATGTCTGCTTCCAACAAGTCTACTTTGGCTTGATATTCGGTACGAAGGGATTGATGAGCATCATGTAGCTGATGCGGGAGTTGCTTAGAGAGGGATGAGAAAATCACCTGTTTGGGCTAACTGGGCAAAGGAATCAAGTACTATAAAGGTTGAAACAGGTCTAGAGCGGTTGACAGATATGGTGGCAGAAGAAGAAGGGGGAGAATAATTAGGAGAAGAAGGAATAGGTCGATAATGGGAAACGGCCACCGAATGATGAGGTGAGGGAGGAGGACTAGGAGATAATGGCACCTTAGATGGTGGAAAGAGGAGGTGTCACGATAGACTCATTATGGGTACTGTGAGTCGTAGCTTTCGATGAAGGAAGGTGCACAGTGGAGGTTATCGTATCGGGTTGAGCATCCTGATGAACAAGAGACTCCTCATTTTGTGTTTGCTCCGTTGGGTTAAGAGAATCTATGACAGTGTGGGGTGCTTTATCAGTAGGCTTCTGCTATTGTTGATCAACCGTGTCAATAGGTTGAACATCTTCCATGACCGTGTCCTTATTAGTTTGACCCTTAGGAGATGGTGGGGTAGAGAGGACTTGCATAGAGGAAGCTGCGTCCTTCAGAATTATTGTAGCGGAAGAGGGTTGTGCTTGACTCTGCGAGGGATTGAGTTTCCTACACTTTCCTCAAAAAAATTGCAGAAGATCATCGTTATCATCATCAACACCCATAACTTGCTCTGATTGTTCGCAGAAAATCTTTGGAGGAGCCTAAACAGCTTGAACAACAGGAAGGAGAAAAGAGAGAAAATGAGGAAGACAAGTCCGAGGGATATGACCTTTGGCTATTTGTCTTGAAATCACCTCCCATTCACAGTGGATTTGCTGAAAAAAGAATAACGCCCAGTTCAAGGGCTTCGCGGGCAGTAGTGTCGATCATGGAATAAAAAGGTCGAGAGATCCCATACGCGTGTTTCTCGGGGTTGAGAGCAGCCACCAAAAATTGAAGGGCAGAGAATTCCGGTTCAAGTCAGCATAGGATAGCAAACTTGTTAGAAGATTGGCGAGGGAATAATTGCTTCATTGTTGTCATAGGCAGCAGATGGACATCCACACTGCCATCTTGAGGTAGATGGAACCCTTCAACCACAATTTTCAGGGTAACGACTACACATGGATGGAGGCAGGTGATCGACCAATAGATTTCTGTCCGAGGGGTATCGACAATAGTGACAATAACTTGAGTTAAGAAAGGATGACATTCGATCGAATGCCAAGGCAATTTGACGAACACCAATAACCCGCGGGCACGCAAGAACTCACTCAAGTCGGGAGATAAACCAGCACGGAAGGTGGTAATATTGGATAGAGCTTCCATGGCGATTGATAGAAAGCGAATGCACACAGTATAATAGAGAGGACACAGAGCGCAAGTACACAATAGCAAAAAAGAGGATGAGGATCTTGGTTAAGTAAGAACGCCGAATGGAAACGCGGGTAGAAAATGCAATCATCACCAGTGGTTGGGAACATGCATGCATAATGACAACATTCGCCCATTAACAAAATCCCAAACATGGAGTGCGATGGCTAATCATGGATAGGTAATAAAAATGGGAGGTTATGGTCAGACGATCAACCGAAACACACATACTGTTAACAACGGTCAGGATACAAAACAAACATAAATCGGATGAATAACAAATACTATCAACGAATTAAGATGAAGTAGCCATTGAACAATACGGATGAAGTTTTGACCCATTGATGGGTTTGGGAAGAAGAGTACCAGCTAAAGTGAATAACTGGAAAGTAGCTGGTCCAACCTGATCTGCAATACGGTAGGGACCAAACCACCAAAGCTTGAAGTTGCCCGCTAAACGATTAGACTTAGCATTATGGAAAAGAACTAATTGTCCTTTGGTAAAGACGGGAATCTGGAGAAATCGATCATGTCTCTTAGCTTGGCTCAGTTGTACTTCTTGCAGCATCAGAGAACTTTCAAGACGTTGTTCGTCCAAGGACCGCAACACAACCAACCAGAAAGGAAAGGACTCTTCCGGTAATAGTTGATGGTCCAATGCCACCCATAAACTAGGTACCACCAACTCCATAGGTGCAATTGCATCCAAACCATATGCCAATTTAAAAGGCGTACTTCCTATAGCAACTTTGTAAGTAGTGTTGTAAGCCCATAGGACCGAAGGAAGGAATTGAACCCAACGCTCCGGACATTCTAGCACAAGTTTCTTTAGCATGTTAAGAAGGGTTTTATTGGTACTTTCAGCTAGTCCATTGGCACGAGGATAATAAGGGGAGCTAAATTTATGGGCAATCTTCAGGGTGCGGGTAAGCTCTTGCATTAAGATATTAACAAAATGTGTACCTTGATCCAAAACAATCTCCAAGGGAGGACTGTAGCGAGGAAAAACATCACTCATCAACCATTTGACTACCACTGACGTAGTTGCGAACCGCAAAGCCCAGGCTTCAGCCCACCGAGTAGCATCGTTAGTACAGGTGAGTATATACCAATGATTAGTAACCATAGCAGGAGGTGTAATGGGACCAATGAAATCCAAGCCCCACTTTTGAAAAGGCTCAAGGGGAGAGACATGCTGAAGTGGGAAATGATGCTGTTGTCAAGGTTTCCCAGATCGTTGGCAAGCATCACACTGATTGACATGAGCAGCAATGTCACGTTGCATAGTGGACCACCATAATCCACTCTGCAGAATTTTTCGATAGGTAAGATCTACCAAAAAATGACCACTCGAAGGAGCAGAATGAGCCATTTCAATAACCGCAGAAACTTCATGTGGGGGAATACATTGTAAAAGCACACCAGATGGATCCATATAATACAGATGTCCCACAATGATCCGAAATCGTCAACTATACATGGACAATTTACGTCGAGCAAAAGTGGAAGTATTAGTCGGGGATCATCCACTCGTTAGAAAAATCATAAGAGTATCATAGTACGACGGTACCATAGGGAGCACCTGACAATCATCCTGAACTAAATCAGTCGCATAGATAGCGGGATAGTATCATCAATACCACCAGGGAGTTCATCAAAATCAAGTTAAGATAGAAAATCAGCAAGAGAATGCGCTGACCCCGGACGATGTATAACCTCATAATCAAATTCTTGTAGCAACAACACCCACCTGGCTAATCTGCCCCCTAAATGTTGTTGGCGGACAAGATAAACCAGAGCCACATGATCCACATGCAAGGTAAATGGACATCCCAGTAAACAGTGCGGGAATTTCTTCATCGAATAAACCAAACCCAGACATTCGTGCTCAGTTACAGAATAATTCTGTTGAACAACAACTAATCGTCGACTATCATAATAAATAGGATGGAACCACTTATCTTGTTGCTTCATTAGCACACTGCCAATTGCGATGTCAGATGCATCCACAAAAACATGGAACGGGAGCTGCCAATTCAGTGCTTGCAGAATAGGAGCCTGTGTTAATAGTGTTTTCAGACGATCAAATGAAAGTTGACACTCCTCAGTCCATAGAAACTATCGAGGATTGCTAGTAATAAGTTGATTCAGTGGTATAGCTACATGAGCAAGCACCGAAGATGTTGTCCATGCCATTCTATTTGTCCAAGGAATCGCATAACTTCCTTTGGTGTCGTAGGAGCAGGTGCATTCAACACTGCTTTCACTTTATCAGGGTCCACTTGAATGCCTTGTTACGAAATGATATGACCAAGCAATTTGCCACAGGAAACTGAAAAGATTGACTTGTTGGGATTTAAGCACAAACGGAACTCCTACACTTAGAAAAGCAGCAACATAGGTGATAGAGGTGAGCCGATGCGTCACCAAATAACGAAAAATCATCTAGATACACCCGCATAAACGTAGTTAAGTAGGGAGAAAAGATTTCCTGCATGCATCGTTGAAAGGATCTGGGAGCATTGCGGAGACCAAACCACATCACCGTACAAGCATACACGCCCCAATTTGTAATAAATGCCGTCTTTGGGATGTCCAGTTCAGCCATGCGCACCTGATTATAGCCACTATAGCCATCCAAAAAGGAATACATTTCTCGTCCAGCAACATCATCTAGCATCGTGTCCAAAAAGGGAAGTGGAAAGGGATCAGGCATTGTCGCTGCATTTAACTTCCGGTAATCTATGCAAATACACAATTGCTTGTTTTTCTTTGGGACAATGACAATAGGCAAAATCCATTAAACATGCTCAATGGGAACAATGAAGCCTACTTTCAACATGCCATCCAATTCAGCTTTCACTTCAGAAGCATAGTTGGGATTCATTCAGTAACTAGGTTGTTTAATTGGCCACGCATCCGGTTTCAACATCACACGGTGTTGATAGATGCGAGGCTCCAACCCTTTCATATCGTGCTAGTCCCATGTGAATACATCTTCAAATTCTTTCAGCAACTGTAGTAAATCGTTTTGAAAAGTTTTCGGTAGCCTAGCCTTAAGCTTAACCGATCGCGGAGTAGCCTCATCTCCCAAATTACAAGTGGTTAGCTGATCTTCGAGTACATAAAATTGTCCGGGTATGGAGATTTCCTCAGATGAATGGAATAATTGTTGTAAATTCGTGGCATTCAAGACCTGATCCAAAATTGGGTCCACTCCTTCGGTAAACGGAACTACCGTACAAACGATCGGAGTCCAATTATCTACAATAGCTTGTAAATCAACTGTACCCAGTGCTAGCAAATCCTGGTTAGCATTTAGGAAAGCTTCTTCTTCATCATCTGAAAGTCCATCCAACATGTGCAGGGGTTCGGCCACGTAAGGTCGAGCATGACGGTCACAAGGCTTCATCTCGTCCAAGGGTACCACATATTTTTGATGATTGCTTTTGAAAATAAGTTCATGTGCAGACCAATTCTGTAACGTTTTTGCTTGTTTAAGCCAGGGCCTCCCAAATAGTAAGTTGTAATCGAGACTTGATTCACGTAATTCCAAAACAACAAAAGTCATTTTGAACACCGCTCCGTGAAGAGTAATGTGTATATCACGCAGCAAACCCACTGGATGTACCCTAGATTGATCATCCATTCTCACAAAAAACTGAACATGTTCAATCTGAGTCCACCCTAACCTTTTACAAAGTTTTGCTGTAGCAATATTCACATCGGAGCCTCCATCAATTAATAGTTGAGTAATTTTGTTGTTTTTATACCATACCGTAATTAAAGGAACAACGTGGTCCACCACAGAATCAAGTTCCGGACTAATAGTTGCCATCGCAGGTGTACACGAAGATCCTAGATTGATTTGTTGTTGGAATTGTTGTCATACGCCTGGGACCAAGGGTAACAGTTGCCCCAACGGCATCGTAATAGACACTTTTGATAAAATATTCCACACAGAGTCAAGATTTGATGTACCCGGTGCCGAGTCCGGTGGACTCTCCGATGGCAACTTGATCGGATTCATATCTTTCGATGGTATATTCGATACTATTTGCTAGACCACAGGTACCGGATTGGGGAAAATGGTTGGTTCTTGACTAGCCCATTTACTAGCTTTGGTAAAAATTCTCTGCTGTTCTTGAATTCCTAGCTCAAAAATCTTAGCAGCTGGTTGTAAATTCTTATCGGTCGCATCTTTGCAATATCTGGGGATATGTCCAATCTCGTCACAAAAATGGCATCTTGGTGGTGGAAGAGATGCACCTTCACCTGATTGGCCCGAGTTCCATTGGGTCTATCCGAAAATGTTTGCTCGTGGTCCCCTATAGGTTTTGTAACTTTGGTAAGAAGTATTTCTCAAATGCGGTGGTACATAATGGGTAGCTTGTTGTCCCTGCTCTTGTATTATGGCATTTACGGTTGGTCTGGTCTGCACATTGGCATTATATGGACATGTTTTGGTGGAATGACTCCGCGTATTACAAATAGCACAATATATTTGATTTAATGCACATGCGGAAGTAGTGTGTCCCAGTTCTTACATTTGGTGCAATACACCTGTTTCAATGGATCCTCGATCGTGCTCTTGGATGCCTTTAACCAATCCAGATCTTCAGTAAAACCACCAACTTTATGCTCCATCTGTGATGCCATGGCTATGACTGCATCCAAGGACATATCGCCCTCACATCGTATAATCATAACTTGTTTGAGTTGAGGGTTTAATCCATTAATGAACTACTAAGTAATCACGTCATCTCGTAGGTTAGCATGCACCGACGGCAGCTGTCATAGATGAGTACGGAATAAAGTTGCATACTCTTGCACATTCTGATGTGGTTTCTATCCATTATTTTGCAAATAATCAAAGATCTCAACCGCATTTTTCTTTAATAAAAAACGTTGCAAGACGGCATCCTTAACATTGTCATATTGACCAAAATGATTAATGTTATTTTCGGTTAACCACCGGGAAGCCTCATTAACCAGAGTAGATTGGAACACTATAGCCTTATATGCCGCATCCGCTGGATAGTTGAGTACAACATAATTAATTTCAAAAGTACGCACATGAGCATCATGATCATCACCAAGAAATCCACCAAATTTCCTATACGTAACTTTAGCAGGTACTGGTCATGGGGGTATGATCTGCTGCTGCTGTTGGTGTTACTATTGTTGATGTTGTTGTTGTTGCTCTTGATGTTGCTACTGATGTTGTTGTTGCGTACCACTCATGTTGTTTAAATCAGGAGGAAGTATCACTTCAGAATGGTTTGAACAAGTTGATCCTAATTGCTGCTTTGTCATCTCGCCACCTTGCAAATTCTCTAGTAATATGATATCATTGAGTCAATCACACACACCTACACTCAACTGCCATTCCTCGTATTTGGCTTCTAAGGTAAAATTTTCACTAGAACTTTCATCCACCGATACACTAGTTTCTATGAAATTGAAACCCGAAGTAGAACTATCATCAAAATTCAACAAGCCGCCCCCAGAATTTTCCAAGCTACCACCGGATTTCAACAAATTGCCACTGAAATTCTCCAAATTATCACCGGAATCAGCGATTACTCCACCAACCGTACTTTTCGCGGATGGGGTTGGTTGCACTTCTGGTATACCCTGTAGTCCTTGAACAAGAAAATATTGAAGTGGCACTCCACTAGCCCATATCTCCCGCTTTCCTTCGGACGATTATCCTTCACCACTACCACCAGGAGGCATTCCCAATGCGCTAGGAACTTTCCAAGGATGTTGAACACTTCTCTACTTTGGGTAAAATTCTCCGGAATGCGTTACAGGCATATATCATAGGATTCTTTCTCAAACCTTAATCCGCTCTTAGACTGGCTACTCCACGCCCCATGGTCGGCGCCAGTGTTAATTTGGTATCTTGTCGGATTAATTATAACGGACTTCTCGACTGTTCATGGGTTCTTGGGATGGTTAGGAGTCTGTAATACAGAGGCCCTATATATATTTAACCAGTCACTTCATTACTATAGTAAATTCTTCATTACTTATCTGACAATTCCGACAAACTTAACTGCTAATCTCTAGTACACAATAGAACATAATATTCACTACACCCAAATACGTGAGTTCTTAATGCCTGCTAGCACACCATCACCACTAACCTTCAATTCACCAATGAATCACCGAATATCAACACAACACTGCAGTTATTCAATACCGAACATAAATAGAACATAACAATACAACAATGTATATAACTGTGTTGGAATCAATCTACAGACACATCACCCAGACCCACAGTCTGGCAACGCTTCTGTCTCTCTCTTCCAATCGCCTCCTCAATTATAAAAAAGTTTTTATTACTCAAAGGAAGTATATACATGATATGCTAGTTAATTTCAAAATGGAAAACTCAAAGAATGCAGGTACACCTATGGAATTGAATCACAAACTTAGTTCTCATGAAGGAGAACTACTTGAAGACATTACATGTTACCAAATTCTTGTTGAGAGTCTCAATTATGCAACCCTAACAAGAGTGGACATATGCTATGGAGTAAGTACATTGAGTCAATTCATGAATACACCAAGAAAACCTCACATGGAAGCTGCAAAAAGGATTCTAAAATACGTGAAGGGTACCATAAATGGAGGTCTATACTATCCATTCACATCTGACTTGGATATCAGGCTATATTCTGATGTAGATTGGGCTTGCTCAAAATATGATAGGAGGAGCACTTCATGCTACTTATCTTTTGTAGGATCAAAGTTGATTTCATGGTCATCAAAGAAACAACAAATTGTGACATTGTGATGAATTGAAGTTGAATATAGAGGCCTAGCAAATGCAACACAAGAAGCAATGTGGCTAAAGCTACTCTACTCAAAATTAGGCATACATACACACACTCCAATGATCTTTGGAGATAATACTAGCTCACTTCATTTGGCTGCTAATTCTATATATCATGCAATGTCTAAGCACATTGAAGCGCATTATCATTATGTGAGAGAGAAGCTACTTAGCAAGGACACATACAATTGTCCTATGTATCAACCAATTTGCAATGTGCAGATATGCTAATCAAATCTTTGGATGGAGCTAAGTTGAACAGTTTCAAGATGATGATTGGATTGTAGGAGATTAAAGAGAATTGAAGCCCTAGCATATTAGGCTTGAGGGGGAGATGTTGATGCAATTACTCCAAGCCTAGATTCTTGATCACTTATCCAAAGGATGCTATGTGCATTCATGTATCAACACATGAATGACCTCTTGTAAAAGATTGAGTCTTTACTCCTTGTAAAAAGTGCATAGAAGGAATCACTTCGATCACGAATATTTAGAGAGAATCTTTTCACGAGTTATTGCTGAAGTAGATGGATATTGAGATCCAAAAATTTAGAGAAATTGTTTGGTAGAAGTTTGAATTTCAAATTCAAAAAAGCTCCAACTTCAACTATAAAAGAGGACTTCAAAAGTTGCATAAAAAGTCCCCAATTGGAAGAGATATTTAGAGGGATCTTATGTTGATATTGAGCTCATACCATAGCTCTATCATTGCTCTCACATTTTGCAATCTTTCGTTGCCAATGACATTGTAATCTATGTGCATTAATACATACATGTTGATTATATATCACTCTCTCTTCTCTATCATGTACCACTCAGAGTAGTGAGGTTCTCATTGTATACTTGGTCGTTTGAAGTGATTTAAGTTGGTATAGCTTCAGTATACTATCTTTTTTTCTTGTTATCAAGCTTCATTATCATTGCCTTATCCAATCTCGAGATATGTGCAAAACACTAGTCACTAGTCTGCATACTGTTGGAGGCCGAAAATGTTGAGGATCACCTCTAACTTTCTAAGCATCATTCTTTGAGCATAGTCCATCATTTCAACTGAAATTACTTGCAAAAGTTAGCTATCTTAGCTAATTGGATATGCCCAAAAGCCTTTTATTCAATGGCTAACAGAGAGGGAGTACTGTTCATTTCTTTGAGCAAGTGTGGTGACCAAAATAACAAGTTTTGATTCATTGTTGAAACTCCTACTCATCTATTTTGATCCAATGATTTGAGGATTATACTCCAAAGTAATTGCGTGATTATTTTTGCTTTGTGGAAGGCTCAAGGGGTCTACTTTGAACTCCTCAACTCAATTTTGGTTGGTGTGAAGCAGGGGTTTGTAGCACCATCTCATCTCTGGAAAGTGTCCACCATCTCCTCCAACAATTTTGCCACTTGGACCTATAATTATGCGACATTATTCAACTTTAAGAGATTTTCATCCTCCAAAATGTGTGGAAGTATATTATGTGGATTATTTGCATGTGCCCCATGGTTAGAATTGTTGATCATGGTCTTCACCTCTTTGTTCCACCACTTTATCAAAAGGAGATTCTATCCTAGAATGGTTTTAAAAGAGGGGAATCCATGTGTGGGTTGATCCCACCCAAATCATTCTAAACACAATCTAGTCATGCATGTGGAGTGAATGAATTAGATGCAAAGTACAGAAACAATGAAAAAGATACAAATTAGGCATCCATAGCATGAACATATGAAGTAGGTGGACCCTAAGTATTTCGAGCTAAATTGCTATATGGATCTATTTCTGGGAACCATTTGTGCATGGACCTAGAAAAATAGGTGGATCCTCTAACTAATCCAAGATTCTAAGATCCAATGCACATGAAGTTGAGGTTGACCAAAAACATGTAACTTACTAAATTTCACTTCAACTTCTATTGATTCTTTTCTCAACTAGAGGACTACTGTGTCCAACTAGGCTTAAGAGCCTTGGTATTACGTAGAAGTGTTTCATTTGTTTCTTGGAAAACCAACTGCATTTTGGATCAAAATCAATCCAAATGAATTCTCTTAGGATATTTTATTAACAAATTGACTTGATTTCATGGGATTCTCAAAACTAGAGGTGATTCTTATTACCCTTCAATAGTTTATTCAAAATCTTTTTAAAGAACTAGAATCTTTCTTCATCTGTTGCTATAATTATTGATCTTGAAGCATCACTCAATGGAGGAATGACAATTCCTTCTAAGAGTAAATGGGTTCTATACAGAATATCCATTTATGATGTTTGATCCAATTACCTATTCCATCCAATTGAGCCTGGTCTAACAAAAGTGACTTGAATATTCCTTCATAGTCGAGTTGGGGTTTTGAGAAGCAAGAAGGAAGAATCGACACTATATGCCATGGATTCAACCTATAAGACACTAAACTAATTTGAGCCATATGCTATGATGTTCAAAACTTTAAGCGTCCATAGATTCATATAAGTAAAGGTTTTGAAGTACTGTATGAATCTTTATCAGAGATAGACTAAATTCTCATAAATATTCTTGAAGTTAAGTTAAACCATCACCCACACACCAAACTAATCTAGTGTGGTAACAAACATCAATGTCTCGATTCACCAAGCTTTATGACTATTGGATGATGTTTTATTTCACTCCAAAAATAATGATACTTTACCTAAGTTGATTAATAAATCCTTTTTCCCACCTCTTGAGATTCCTAGAATACCAATCTAGTACTCATCTTTAACTTTCAACAAGGTGTTTTAGGATTACCTAGGTCTTGACTTCAACTATGTTGATTTCTAAGCAAATCTTTTCATAGTCTCTTAAAACTCATTTCTACTAAAACACATAAATTTGAGTCAAGGTATTGATTCAATTAGTGGTATTCTCCACTAAGTGTTTTATCCTAGATTTAATTAGTCGAACTTACCTTGCTTAAAAGGATCTTTCAAGGTTCTTTCTCTTCAGAAATACGTGTAGCATTTTGGATAAAGAACCTAGAAAGTAATTTCAACTTCATGATCTTGAAACTTTCCACTCAATTTGATACTTGAAGTTTTGGTCATATTCTTGACCATTATAATTGAAATTATCATAACTTAAATGATCATATACTAGTCTTATTGAAAACCTTTATGAAGATCCTCAAAAGTACTTTCAACTTTATAATCTTCAAACTTCTTTGTCAATTTGATACTTGAAGTCTTGGTCATTTTTTTGACCATCATATACTTCATCTTTATCTATGAGATTTTGATGCCCATTGGGATTGAGTCTTGCTTCAAGTCATGAGCCCAAGACCAAAAGATACCTACCATCTCGAGGTCAGATATCCGATACCATCATTCCTACATTAATGTGAATATACAATACAATGTCCCATTCCCCATGCTTTATACCCAACATTGCTGTGTGGATGATAGTTATCTTAAAATAATAAATCTTTATTTAATTATCGAGTACCTTTTAATCAATTTTTTTTTGATAAAATTTGAAGTCAAAGAATTACTTATATGTTTCCTATTCTAGTTACTCTTCTTGGGTTTCCAACACAAGATCATTCTATGATCTAATGTTTTTTTATTGTTGCATGCTTGTCTTTGGAAGATCTAACTCTAAACTATCATGTAATTCCATGTGCCTTATATTCAAGATCTAGTTAGTTCTTGCTCAAATAACTTGTAATGAAAAGAGATTGTCCTTGCCTTTTGGATTTCTTCTTGATTGAAAGATTTCAAATAGCTATCTTGGGGTTTTCTAGGAATCCCTTTTTAATAGTTAAGTCTAAGCATCGACTAATTCTTTTGTATTTATCTTGAAATTCCTTTAAGGATAAGCGAATAGAAGTAAGTATAATTGGTCATGATTGTAGAATATCTACTTGGGATCCCAACTTCTTTGTGTACTTTCACTTCTCTTAAAGAAGTTTAGGATTTAGCATGCTGTATCCACTTGGTGGTTGCATAGTTATCTGAATCATTTCTACCCTCGATGAGTTTTCAATACTAATTTTAGGATGCCATGAAGTTGCTTTCTGAGGAACTCCTTTTCCAAGCATCTTATATCCTAAAATATGTTCTTCTATCTCTTCTTCCATCCAATTTTGGTGGGTTTTGGTATTTTCTTCCCCCTTTGAAAAGTTTTTGTCCTAAAAAGCTATAGAGTCTTGGCTTCATTCATAAATAGAGAGTCATTTCTATGACTCCTCCCATTATTCTAGTAATAAACCTATCTTATACTTGTTTGAACGTTGAAAGTATCAAGAAGATGTACCAAAAAAGAATTCTAGGTTTTGAATTCAATAAATCATCTTCTAAAACTAACATATTTATGAACTTCTTCTTGATCTTTGGGAATGAATTCTCATGTTCTCAAAAATACAAGTCCATGTTCATTTGTATTAGGAGAGGTGGATTTAGGTTTCAAGACTAATCAAAGCATAAATCATATTCTAAAAGTAGCTCAACCACCTATCCTAACATATTTATGAACCTCTTCTTTATCTTTGGGAATGAATTCTCATGTTCCCAAAAAATACAAGTCAATGTTCATTTGTGATAGGAGAGGTGGCTTTAGGTTTCAAGTCCAGTCAACTATGAGGAGGTCCTTAAGGGTACATTGTTGGAGTTTGAGGTATGCAAAAGCATGCTAATAGCATAAGGAAGAAGAAGAAGAAGCTTGGAGCTCAACACAACATTGAATGAATTACCAAGTGAATGTACAAATATAAATAACCCCTTGGGGTTATATGCATATATACCATTTAGGGAAAAAAACCTCCTAAAGACGAAAAAAGTTGCCATGGAGGTCTTCAGTGTGTTCCCACACATTAATACCCAAATATATCAACAAATGCCCTTGGGACTAATGCGATGAATAAGGGGCTAGACCTCATGTATAAGGAAGTGCCAAGCTATGTGGAAAGATATCAACCCACAAAAGGAAGTAAGCCCAAAGCTTTGCAAAAAGCTTCAAACTTCTCCCTAAGCAGAGCCTTTGTAAAAAGGTATGCAGCATTACCCTATGTGGGCACATATGCAAAATTGATCTCTATAGCAGAGAACCTCTCCTTGACATAATGATAATGCACCTCAATGTGCTTTGTGCAAGCATGGAACACATGGTTCCTCACAATTGCCAATGTGCTCTCACTTTCAGTGAAGATGGTGGTGGCAAAAGACTGACCAACATCCAAATGAGCCAAAAGGTGCTTGAGCCGCACACACTCAATAGTCATTGTGAAAGCTTCCCTATACTCAAGCTCACAACCTGAGTAAAAAAAAGCATGCAAATCTAGCAGTAATGATCCCCCCTTGGGATAAAACAATCCAAGTAGTTGAATACCGATCAATTAGAGAAAGATGCGCTTAACTACCTATCGATGCTTGATACCTCCGAAATGCATAAACCTATTCATTTGAAATACAAAAAATTGAATATCACACTGAGTTATGCATAAGAAAATCAAGCATCCAATAACTTATTGATAGAGAATGCATGTCCAACATCATGAACACTCAAGCGTAAACGTGTTTCCATAGGAGTGCAATAGGTTTGCAATCTTCAAGGCCAAAAGATTGCAATAATGTACTAATATATTTTGTTTGACACAAAGCTATTCCACTATCAACTTGCATAAATTGAATGCCCAAATAATGATGCAAATGCCCCAAATATGACATCTCAAAAGAGGCATGCAAATTAGCCTTAAATTCAAAAATGTGCTTTCGAATAGGACGAGTGAGCAACATGTCATCAACATACATAACGATGATCAAAAGTACAACATCTCCATGGTTAACATATAAGGTGCTCTCAGTTGGAGTATTCTAAAAACCATGTGCAATCAAGTAGGCATGTATCTTTTCATCCCAAGCACATGATGCTTGCTTCAAACCATATAATGCCTTTTTTCAACTGACACACTTTGTTTTCACGCCCTTTCTACACAAAACCACGAGGCTGAAATACATACACTTCTTCATGTAAGTCACCATTCAGAAATGAGTTTTAATGTCCAACAACTGATGTACATTCCAACTGTTAATTTGGTATCTTGTCGGATTAATTATAATGTACTTCTCAATGGTTCATGGGTTCTTGGGATGGTCAGGGGTCTGTAATACAGAGGCCCTATATATATTTTCCCAGTCACTTCATTACTATAGTAACTTCTTCATTACTTATCTGACAATTTCGACGAACTTAACTGCTAATCTCCAGTACGTAATAGAACATAATATTCACCACACCTGAATACATGAGTTCTTATTGCCTGCTAGCACACCATCACCATTAACCTTGCAATTCACAAATGATTCACCAAATATCACCACAACACCACAGGTATTCAATACCGAACATAAATAGAACAGAACAATACAACAATGTATATAACTGCGCTGGAATCAATCTACAGACACATCACCCAGACACACAGTCTGGCGACACTTCTGTCTCTCTCTTCCAATCGGCTCTTCCATTATAAAAAAGGTTATAATGCTTGGGTGACATCCTTTTGATGTGCATCTTTTCAAATTTCATTTTTCTACTAGATATAATTACATTCCTTTCCGACAGCCTAACACTGGCACATAGGGTGGACTCAAACCCAAAATGTTATATTACAAAAGCTAAGAGTCATCAATGATGCCCTGTATATACATGATTTGTGCTAGTTTAAAGGTGCGGGAAATTTTCTGCTTCAACGATTCTAAAATTTCTGGTAAAATTTGGTGTTCTACTAGATGAGTCTCTGTCCGTACAAAAATAGAAGAGAACAATACAACAATGTATATAACTGCGTTGGAATCAATCTACAGACACATCACCCAGACACACAGTCTGGCGACACTTCTGTCTCTCTCTTCCAATCGGCTCTTCCATTATAAAAAAGGTTATAATGCTTGGGTGACATCCTTTTGATGTGCATCTTTTCAAATTTCATTTTTCTAGTAGATATAATTACATTCCTTTCCGACGGCCTAACACTGGCACATAGGGTGGACTCAAACCCAAAATGTTATATTACAAAAGCTAAGAGTCATCAATGATGCCCTGTATATACATGATTTGTGCTAGTTTAAAGGTGCGGGAAATTTTCTGCTTCAACGATTCTAACATTTCTTGTAAAATTTGGGGTTCTACTAGATGAGTCTCTGTCCGTACAGAAATAGAAGCTATTACTTGTGACTGCAAAATTTCACTTTGATTCTCCAAAAATGCTTCTTGTAAGCAAAAATCGTTGGCAAGAGTGGAACCTCTGTGTAACCTTGCTTCTTCTATTTTTGCATCAATTCTTGATATTCTATCCTGCTGGATGCCTAGTTGTTTCTCCCTGCGTTCCAATTCCTGTTGCTGAAATTGCATAGTCATGAAGAAGTCCTGTCTTTCTTTCTGAATAGATTCATTTTCCTTCTTGCGCTTTATGGTTCATCCAATTTCTTCATCCAAAATCTGGCCTTTATAAAATAACTCTTCGGTAACCTTTTTTAGTTCCATCTCTACTTGTAATGCCTTGTCAGCCAGCACTTGATAAGCATGTTCTATCGTAATAAACATGGTGCAAGTGGTGTCTAACTGAGAACCTAACGTGCACTGAGAACCTAACGTGCACATCTAACCTCCTTATCCGTCACGGCCTGTTTGAATTGAACAATCTCTGCGTCTCGAGCCACAATAATATCATCTTTCGGTCACTTGTCCCTATAAAACTATAATCTGATCTTGTAATAGATTTGCATCTGCTTTTTTGGCTAGAATCTCTTCTTGGAGTGGTGCGATGTCTGCTTCCAACAAGTCTACTTTGGCTTGATATTTGGTACGAAGGGATTGATGAGCATCATGTAGGTGATGAGGGATTTGCTTAGAGAGGTGGATGAGAAAATCACCTATTTGGGCTAACTGGGCAAAGGAATTAGGTACTATAAAGGTTGAAATGGGTCTAGAGGGGTTGACAGAGACGATGGCGGAAGAAGAAGGGGGAGAATAATCAAGAGAAGAAGGAATAGGTTGATAACGGGAAACGGCCACCGAATGATGAGGTGAGGGAGGAGGACTAGGAGGTAATGGCACCTTAGATGGGGAAAGGGGAGGTGTCACGATAGACTCAGTATGGGTTCCGTGAGTCGTAGCTTTCAATGAAGAAGGGTGCACAGTGGAGGTTATCGTATCGGGTTGAGCGTCCTGATGAACGAGAGACTCCTCATTTTGTGTTTGCTCCGTTGGGTTAAGAGAATCCGCAATAGTGTCGGGTGCTTTATCAGTAGGCTTCTGCTATTGTTGATCAACCATGTCAATAGGTTGAATGTCTTCCATGACTAGGTCCTTATCAGTTTGACCCTTAGGAGATGGTGGGGTGGAGAGGACTTGCAGAGAGGAAGCTGTGTCCTACAAAATTACTGTAGCAGAAGAGGGTTGTGCTTGACTCTGCGAGAGACTGAGTTTCCTACACTTTCCTCAAAAAAATTCAAGAAGATCGTCGTTATCATCATCAACGCCCATAACTTGCTTTGATTCTTCGCGAAAAAGGAGGGTATTATTCGGAGGAGGCTGAACAGGTTGAACAGCATGAAGGAGAAAAGAGAGAAGATGAGGAAGACGAGTCCGAGGGATATCACCTTTGGCTAGTTATCTTGAAATCACCTGACATTCACGTTGGAGCCGTCGAAAAAAGAATAACGCCCAGTTAATAGCTTCGCGGAGAGCAGCATCGATCATGGAATAAAAAGGTCGAGAGATCCCATACGTGTGTTCCTGGAGGTTGAGAGCAACCACCAAAAATTGAAGGGCAGAGCATTTCGGTTCAGGTCGGCATAGGATAGCAAACTCGTTAGAAGATTGGCGAGGGAATAATTACTTCATTCTCATCATAGGCAGCAGAGGGACATCCACACTGCCATCTCGAGGTAGATGGAATCCTTCAGCCACAATTTTCAGGGTAACGACTACACGTGGATGGAGGCGGGTGATCGGCCGACAGGTCTCTGTCTGAGGGGTATCGGCAATAGCAACAATAACACTAGCAAAGAAAGGATGACATTCGACCAAATGCCAAGGCAATTTGGCAAACACCAATAACACGCGGGCACGTAAGAACTCACTCAAGTCGAGAGATAAACGAGCATGGAAGGTGGTAATGTTGGCTAGAGCTTCCATGGCGATTGACAGAAAGCGAATGCGCACAGTATAATAGAGAGGACCCAAAGTGCAAGTACACAATAGCGAAAAAGAGGACAAAGATCTTGGTTAAATAAGAACGCCGAATGGAAGCACGTGTAGAAAATGCAATCATCACCAGTGGTTGGGAACATGCATGCATAATGATGACATTCGTGCATTAACGAAATCCCAAACGTGGAGTGCGGCGGCTAATCATAGATAGGTAATAAAAACGGGAAGTTTACAGTCAGACGGTCAACCAAAATGCATGTAATGTAAACAACGGTCAGGATACAAAACAAACATAAGCCAGATGAATAAAAAATACCATCAATGAATTAAGATGAAGTAGCCGTTGAACAATACGGATGAACTTTCGAACCCATTGATGGGTTTAGGAAGAAGAGTACCAGTTAAAGTGGATAACTGGAAAGTAGTTGGTCCAACCTTATCTGCAATATAGTAGGGACCAAACCACCAAAGCTTGAACATGCCCGTTGGATGATTAGACTTAGCATTATAGAAAAGAACTAAATGTCCTTTGGTAAAGACGAGAGTCCAGAGAAATCGATCATGTGTCTTAGCTTGCCTCAGCTGTACTTCTTGCAGCATTAGAAAACTTTCAAGATGTTGTTCGTCCAAGGACTGCAACACAACCAATAGGAAAGGAAAGGACACTTTCGGTAATAGCTGATGGTCCAATGCCACCCGTAAACTAGGTACCACCCTCCATAGGCGCAATTTCTTCCAGACCATATGCCAATTTAAAAGGCGTACTTCCTGTAGCAACTTTGTAAGTAGTGCGGTTAGCCCATAGGAGCGAAGGAAGGAATTGATCCCAATTTTAGCACAAGCTTTTTTAGCATGTTAAGAAGGGTTTTATTAGTACTTTCAGCTAGTCCATTGGTGCGAGGATAATAGGGGGAGCTAAATTTCTGGGCAATCTTCAGGGTGCGGGTAATCTCTTGCATTAAGGTATTAACAAAATGTGTACCTTGATCGGAAACAATCTCCAAGGGAAGACTATAGCGAGGAAAAATATCACTCATCAAACATTTGACTACCACTGACGCAGTTGCAGACCACAAAGCCCAGGCTTCAACCCATCGAGTAGCATAGTTAGTAGTGGTGAGTATATACTGATGATAAGTAACCGTAGCAAGATGTGTAATGGGACCAATGAAATCCAAGCACCACTTTTGAAAAGCTCAAGGGGAGAGATAGGCTGAAGTGGGAAATGATGCCATTGTAAAGGTTGCCCAGATCATTGGCAAGCATCACACTGTTTGACATGAGCAGCAATGTCACGCTGCATAGTGGGCCACCATAATCCACTCTGTATAATTTTTCGATAGGTAAGATCTACCGAAAAATGACCATCGAAAGGAGCAAAATGAGCCATTTCAATAACCATAGAAACTTCATGTGGGGGAATACATCATAAAAGCGCACCAGATGGATCCATATAATACAACTATCCCACAATGATCCGAAATCGTCGACTATACATGGCCAATTTACGGTGAGCAGAAGTGGAAGTATTAGTCAGGGACATCCACTCGTTAGAAAAATCATAAGAGTATCATAGTATGACGGTACGATAGGGAGCACCTGACAATCATCTTGAACTGAATCAGTCGCATAGATAGCCGAAGTAGTATCATCAATACCACCAGGGAGTTCATCGAAATCAAGTCGAGACAAAAAATCAGCAAGAGAATGCGCTCACCGAGGACGATATACAACCTCATAATCAAATTCTTGCAGCAACAACACCCACCTGGTTAATCTGCCCCCTAAATGTTGCTGGCCGACAAGATAAACTAGAGCCGCATGATCCACATGAAAGGTAAATGGCCATCCCAGTAAATAGGTGCCGGAATTTATTCACCAAATAAACCAAACCTAGAAATTGGTGCTCAGTTACGAAATAATTCCGTTCAGCAGCGGCTAATCGTCAATTAGCATAATAAATAGGGTGGAACCACTTATCTTGTTGTTGCATTAGCACACTGCCAATTGTGATGTTAGATGCATCCACAAAAACATGGAACGAGAGCTGCCAATTCGATGCTTGCAGAATAGGAGCCTGCATTAAGAGTGTTTTTAGACGATCAAATGAAAGTTGGCACTCCTCAGTCCATGCAAAGTGTCGAGGATTGGTAGTAATCAGCTGATTTAGTGGTATAGCCACATGATCAAGCCACTGAAGATGTCATCCATGCCATTGTATTTGTCCAAGGAATTGCATAACTTCCTTTGGTGTCGTAGGAGAAGGTGCATTCAACATTGCTTTCACTTTATCAGGGTCCACTTGAATGCCTTGGTGCGAAATGATATGACCAAGCAATTTTCCACAAGAAACTGAAAAGATTGACTTGTTGGGATTTAAGCACAAATGGAACTCCCTACACTTAGAAAAGCAGCAGCATAGGTGATACATGTGAGCCGATGTGTCACCAGATAATGAAAAATCATCCAGATACACCTGCATAAACGTATTTAAGTAGGGAGAAAAGATTTCCTCCATACATCGTTGAAAGGTACTGGGAGCATTTTCAAGACCAAACCACATCACCGTACAAGCATATACGCCCCAATTCGTAATAAATGCAGTCTTTGGGATGTCCGTTTCAGCCATGCACACCTGATTATAGCCATTATAGCCATCCAAAAAGGAATACATTTCTCGCCCAACAAAATTATCTAACATCCTGTCCAAAAAGGGAAGTGGAAAGGGATCAGACATTGTCACTGCATTTAACTTCCGGTAATCTACGCAAATGCGCAATTGCTTATTTTTCTTTGGGACAATGACAATAGGCAAAATCCATTTAGCATGCTCAATGGGAACAATGAAGCCTACTTTCAACAGGTGATCCAATTTAGCTTTCACTTGAGCAACATAATTGGGATTCATTCGGTAACTAGGTTGTTTAATTGGCCGCACATCCAGTTTCAGCATCACACGGTGTTGATAGATGCGAGGGTCCAACCCTTTCAGATCGTGATAGTCCCACACAAATACATCTTCAAATTCTTTCAGCAACTGTAGTAAATCATTTTGAAAAGTTTTCGGTACCCTAACCTTAAGCGTAACCGATCGCAGAGTAGCCTCATCCGGTACATAAAAATGTCAGGGCATGGAGATTTCCTCAGATGAATGGAATAATTGTTGTAAATTTGTGGCATTCAAGACCTGATCCAAAACTGGGTCTGCTCCTTTGGTAAACGGAACTACAGTACAAACGACCGTAGTCCAATTATCTACAATAGCGAGTAAATCAACTGTACCCAGTGCTAGCAAATCTTGGTTAGCATTTAGGAAAGCTTCTTCTTCATCATCTGAAAGTCCATCCAACATGTGCATGGGTTCGACCATGTAAGGTCGAGCATGAAGGTCACAAGGCTTCATCTCGTCCAAGGGTACCACATATTTTTGATGATTGCTTTTGAAAATAAGTTCATGTGCAGACCAATCATGTAACACATTCGCTTGTTTTAGCCAGGGCCTCTCGAATAGTAAGTTGTAATCTAGACTTGATTCAGGTAATTCCAAAACAACAAAATTCATTTTGAACACCGCTCCCTGAAGAGTAATGGGTATATCACGCACCAAACCCACTGGATGTACCCTAGATTGATCAACCATTCTCACAAAAAATTGAACAGGTTCAATCTGGGTCCACCCTAACCTTTTACAAAGTGTTGCTGTAGCAATATTCATAGAAGATTGTCCATCAATTAATACGTGAGTAATTTTGTGGTTTTTATACCATATCGTAATTAAAGGAACAGCGTGGTCCATCGTAGAATCAAGTTCCAAACAAATAGTTGTCGTAGCAGGTGTACACGAAGATCTTGGATTGATTTGTTGCTAGAATTGTTGTCACACGCCCGGGAAAAAGGCTAATAGTTGCCCCAATGGAATCTTAATAGATGCTTTCGATAAAATATTCCACTCAGAGTCAAGATTCAACATACCCGATACCGAGTTCGGTGGACTCTCTGGCGGCAATTTGATCGGATTCATATCTTTCGGTGGTATATTCGATACTATTTGCTGGACCATCGGTACTGGATCGGGGAAAACAATTGGTTCTTGACTAGCCCACGTGCTAGCTTTGGTAAAAATTCTCTGCTATTCTTGAATGCATGGCTCAAAAATCTCAGTAGCTGGTTGTAACTTCTTACCGGACCGTGTTTGAACTGATGCTGCTTGGGTATCCACTGCAGAAATATATACCATATTTGCCATTGGATGCTGTCGTTCTTTTCTTCATTTATCATACTCGGCCGCATCTTTGCAATATCTACAAATATGTCCAATCTCACCACAAAAATGGCATCTTGGTAGTGGAAGAGATGCACCTTCACCCGATTGGCCCAAGTTCCACCGGGTCTGTCCGAAATTTTTTGATCGTGGTCCCCTGTAGGTTTTGTAACTTTGGTATGAAGTATTTCTCAAATGTGGTGGTACATAATGGGTAGCCTGTTATCCCTGCTCATGTATTATGGCATTTACGATTGGTCTGGCTTGCACTTTGCCATTATATGGATAGGTTTCGGTGGAATGACTCCCCGTATTACAAATAGCACAATACATTTGATTTAATGCACATGTGGAAGTAGTGTGTCCCGGGTTCTTACACTTGGTGCAATACATGTATTTCAATGGATTTTTGCTCGTGCTCTTGGACACCTTTAACCAATCTAGATCTTCAGTAAAACCACCAACTTTATGCTCCAACTGCAAAGCCATGGCTATGATTGCATCCAAGGTCATATCGCCCATACATCGTATAATCATAACTTGTTTGAGTTGAGGGTTTAATCCATTAATGAACCACTAAGTAATCACGTCATCCGGTAGGTTAGCATGCATCGGTGGCAGCTACCGTAGATGAGTACGGAATAAAGTTGCATACTCTTGCATATTCTGATGTGGTTTCTATCTATTATTTTGCAAACAATCAAAGATCTCAGCCGCATTTTTCTTTAACCAAAAATGTTGTAAGAAGGCATCCTTAACATCGTCATATTGACCGAAATGATTAATGTCATATTCGGTTAACCAGCCGGCAACCTCATTAACCAGAGTAGATTGGAACACTATAGCCTATATGCCGGATCCACTGGATAGTTGAGTACATCATAATTAATTTCAAAAGTACACACATGAGCATCAGGTACATCACTGGGAATCCACCAAATTTCGTATACGTACTTTAGCAGGTATCGGTCATGGGGGTATGATCTGCTGCTGCTGTTGATATTGCTGTGGTTGATGTTGTTGTTGATGTTGCTGCTGATGCTGTTGTTGCGTACCACTCATGTTATTTAAATAAGGAGGAAGTATCACTTCAGAATGGTTTGAACAAGTTGATCCTATTTGCTGCTATGTCGTCTTGCCACCTTGCAAATTCTCCGTTAATCTTATATCATTGAGTCGATCACGCACCTACACTCAACTACCATTCCTCGTCTTTGGCTTCTAAGGTAAACTTTTCACCAGAACTTTCATCCACCGATACACTTGTTTCTCCCAAATCGAAACCTGAAGTAGAGCTGTCATCAAAATTCAACAAGCCGCCCCCTAGAATTTTCCATCTACCACCGGATTTCAACAAACTATCATCGAAATTCTCCAAACTGTCACTGGAATGAGTAATTACTCCACCAACCGTACTTTTCGTGGATGGGGTTGGTTGCACTTTTGGTATACCCTGTAGTCCTTGAACAAGAAAATACTGAGGTGGCACTCCACTAGCCCATATTTCCCGCTTTCCTTCCGACGATTGTCCTTCACCACTACCACCAGGAAGCATTCCCAATGTGCTAGGAACTTTTGACGGATGCTGATCACTTCTGTACTTTGGGTAAGATTCTCCATCATATGATTCTTTCTCAAAACTTAATCTGCTCTCATAATGGCTACTCAATGCCCCATGGTCAGTGCCAGTGTTAATTTGGTATCTTATCGGATTAATTATAACGTACTTCCCGACTATTGATGGGTTCTTAGGATGGTCAGGGGTCTGTAATACAGAGGCCCTATATATATTTTCCCAGGCACTTCATTACTATAGTAACTTCTTCATTACTTATCTGACAATTCCGACGAACTTAACTGCTAATCTCCAGTACGCAATAGAATATAATATTCACCACACCCAAATACGCGAGTTCTTAATTCCTTCTAGCACACCATCACCATATACCTTGCAATTCACCAATGACTCACCGAATATCAACAGAGCACTGCAATTATTCAATACTAAACATAAATAGAACAGAACAGTACAACAATGTATATAACTACAGTGGAATCAATCTACAGACACATCGCCCAGACGCACAGTCTGGCAAAACTTCTGCTCTCTCTTTCAATCACCTCTTCCATTATAAAAAAGGTTACAACACTTGCGCAACATCCTTTCGATGTGCGTCTTTTCCAATTTCATTTTTCTACTAGATATAATTACATTCCTTTCCGGCGGCCTAACACAACCATGATGAGCTGCAAGTGCATAGATGCTATGAAGGGTGGTCATTAGATATGTGGATGCAAATGTCTCATCAAAATCAATGCCTTTCTCTTGAGCATAACCTTTTGCAACAAGCATAGTCTTATACCTGTTAACTATTCCATCAGGCTTACCTTTCAGCTTGTATACCCATAAAGTGCCAATGGCCTTTTTGCCTAGAGGCAAATCATGTAAAGACCATGTACCATTCTTCATAATAGCATCATATTCTGATTGCATAGTAGCCATCCAATCTTTTGAATTTTGTGCTTCATCAAAAGAAATAGGTTCATTCTCATCACAAAGACTAGAGGTGGTCATTGCATAGCCATCTAATGCAAAGGAAGCTCTATGAGAACCTGAATGACTATGATATGACTTTGCATCTGAGATAGCATGAGAATTCGAATTGCACATGCTAAAACTTTACCAGATTTTGCATGGTCTATGAGCTTATACAACCCATGATATAAAATGCTAGAAGCAATAATAACATTGCCATTTGATGGATCATGAACTGTACATCTCGAATTTGAGAGCCAATCCAATCTTGGCTAATGTTAAAACTGAAAACATATATTTCTTGATCCTTGGTACATATTAAGCATTTGACAATGTGAAAGAACTACCATCAGCAGTAGTAAAAATGATCTTACCAACTCCCATTACACAAGAAGAGGAGTTTTTAGCACATGTGATAGTATTCCCTATAGGGGCAAGCTCAAGTGAATGGAAGAAACTGTGTTGTGAGGTAATTTGTTTGGTTGCCCCACTATCAAAGTACCAAACATGCGAGTCTATTGCAGACATACATTGCTCTTGAAAAGATGGTTCATAGCTGCATACAATAGTAAATGCCCATTCTTCATTTTGAACAAGATTAGCATACTCTAATTTAGGTGTAGAGGCCTCTGTAACAACCATTCAAACCTCTTTCTTCTTTGCCTCTTTTGCAACCAGTTTTGGACAACTCTTTATGCCATGATCATTTCCCTTATAGTATTTGCAGATATGTTTCTTGGTTTCTATTTTCTTTTTATCTTTGTCTTCCTTTTCCAAGTATGCAACATTGGAAGAATTTTAGTTACTAGTAGATGAGTTCCATTTAACTTTGCCCTTCCAACTGGCTAAGAAAGCTTGATCTACAACATGCATAATGGACCTGTTCTTCTTGGACTGATCTTTGTGCAACAAAATAGAGACTAACTCCTTGAATGTTAAGGCATTTGGATTTCCTTTTCTCATCAATCAAACAGTAGAAGAAAAACTTTGATATGAATCCAAAAGACTGTCAAGAATAGTCTACACAAGTGAACTATCTCACAAAATTTCATTAACAAAAATCAATTGTTGCTTCAAATCTTTGATGTCTATCGAGAAACTGTCCATATAATCTCCTTCATTCATTTGCTCACTCTCTAACTATTTTCAAAGGTAAGCAACATGAGCCTCATTTCTTGTCTAGTATAAAGTGGTAAGTGTATCCCAAACATTGTTTGTTGTTTTGCAAGAGTGAATGTGAGGGATAATGGCATGTTTCATAGAAAAATTTATCAATGCATGTGCGTGAGCATCTTTGGCATCCTAACAAAGTTGCTATGTAGTAGGTGGAGTAGGAACTGGAGCATGAATAGGAATTTGAAGATCATCATCTTCAACACCATCTGCATCACCTTCAATAACTATATTTACAGGTATAGTAGGATGTTTTTCAACACCTTGCACAATATTCCACAATCTTTTGCTACCAATACATGATGCATCATATATGCCTCCAAATCACATGAAAATTCATATACTTGTAAAGCCTATCAAAGGCAATCTATAGCTTGAATTTCACATGAAAATGGATTTTCTAGCACATTGATATGCCATGTGCATTTTGTAAAAAATGCAATTTTTTCACTTAGACCCTACAAAATCTTGTATAGGAATTTTTGTTAGCCATATGGTTTGGCATGTATAAAGGCCATATGAGCCTACAAATTTGTACAAAGTTTCAAGGCTATCAGAGCTTCCTAGAGATCTTAATGCCACCTTGCAAGCTTCCAAATGTAGTCAAACTTGTACAAGCGAGATTTAAATGGGAGTTTTTTCTACATATTCTTAAAGGAGGCGTTTCAAAACATATCCCTACAAATTTTTATCTTCATCAAAGGATACTTAAAGGGTCAAAGAGCACAAAATCCAGTTTTCAAGGTCACCAGAGTTCCCTAGAATGAGAAAATTGAAGGCTTGAAGGGATGCCACATGGCAAACAATGATTGAACCATGTTGTATGGTCAAGATGAGCTCATATTCAAGGGTGGAGATGCACTAAAGCATAAAGCAAGGAGGATCCACAAGTTTTTTCATCGGATAAGCCTTTTTTGATGATCAAAGATCAATAATGCAAAGTTTCTCCAAAAATAGTGGCTTATCTTATCCAAATTGATGTCAGCACTGATCCGACGATCCAGATCAGCCCCATATCCAATGGTGGAGAAGGAAGGTGCCTATTTTCCTCCCCTTTGCCTAGATATCATATAAAGAACCAAACCTAACCATCCGTTTAATAAATCCAATGGATGTAATCAAAAGAAGCTGAGCTTAGGTTGAGAGTTGACTTCTCTAGATCCAAGGGCCCAAATTCATTCAAAAAACTATATAAACCCCCCTCCAAAATCCTAGAGCATCATTGTTGTTGGTGCAATTCAAGCCTTCACACTTGGCTTGGAACCTTGGAAATTTGGTGTTGAAACCTTGGAAGTTTAATCCACTTGAAGAAAGGACCATATGAACTTATGCTTATAAGTTCTTACCTCTTTACCCATTGTAAAAGTCTATATGACTTGGCATCTCATGTAATCACACCTACTTGATAGATTCGTGGAAAAATTGGAACTTGTGATTGAGAGAATATCTCCCTACTTTTAGAGGAGAGATTCTAGGGAGCTTAGATTTTAATTTCAAATTCAAATGATCACTCAACTCATATAAAAGTGAAGAACAAAAACTCGCGGGTCAGCTAGTCTCATTGAGCTCACTCCCCGAGGCATTCCACTATTGTAACTCAGTGTGTGTTAGTGCTACTTCATAGCCTACACCACAACACCTCAATTAGCTATGCTTGTCATGCTAATGAGATTGTACAAACACATTAATCAATAGAAGTTTACACATTCACTATCTCTGTTGTCTCTGAGTTATCTACTCCAAGTCTGTCAACTTCTGAGGAGCATATCTCAGGATCTACTGAACCAAATCAAGTGATTCAAGGCTTGTTGGAACCAGCACAAAGTCATCTACAGGCCTACAAAATTTGAAGATCATTGAATCAGCCATCTGAGAGAAATCGCGCTCGAGGTGGACTCTGGTATTCTGCTGCAGTGTTCCTAAAAAGTCGGGGGTACACATATTTTTGCTAAACATCTTTCTCTGAGTATAGTCCATCATTTTATCTCATTCCACTTGCAAATGGTAGCTTGCTAAGCTAATTTAATATGTCCAGAAGGAATTAGATCAATTGTAAGTGTGCTGGTCATACTGAGTGAAAGACTGAGCAGGTATCAAGATCAAAATAGAAAGTTTTCAAGTCTAGTGAAGTACAAACTTATCTGTTTTGATCTAATCATTACTCAAACCTTTTCCAAAGTACATATAGCATATTTTGGTATCATTTGGAAGCTCAAGAAGTCTACTAATCATATCTGGAGTCACTGAGGGCTGGTGCAAAGCAGGATTAGCAGCATCTACTCAATCTTCTGAGTGCATCCAACCATCCTTCCCAACAGTGGTATCAGAGCAAATAAGGTAAACATGGGAGATGGTTTTCCTTCATTCATTGACAAATTGGACAGGAACAATTACCAAGCTTGGTCATTGAGGATGAAGACCTATCTACAAGGAAGAAGCTTATTTGGATACATATCAGGAGATGAGGAACTGCCCTCATTCAAAACTAGAGGACTACCCACCAAGGATGAACATGAGAGGCTCAACCAATGGTGTGCAAAGGATGCCTTGGCAAGGTCTTACCTTCTTAACTCTATATCTGATTTCCTTTTACCTCATGTAAGGAACTGTAAGACTTCCCAAGAGACTTGGGAAACTCTGTCAACATATTTTTCTTCCAACACAAGGGCCAGGAAGAATCAACTGTGGATTGAATTCACAACCCTTAGGAAGCAGCCCAAGCAATCAGTCTCAGAGTATGTGACCAATATTAAAGATGTGGCAGACCAATTAGCAAGCATTGGAGAGGAAATTGAAGAGGAGCAAATAGTCAGGCAAGTAACAAATGGACTCAAGGCAGATGATAAGTGGGAAAGTTTCACCACTGCAATGGACCTCTATATGGACATGCATACCCCAGATCTCACAACACTCATGGGCCAACTATTCACACATGAAGCAAAGTTTACAAAGGCAGGAGATCAATCAAAAGGTAACAACCCCTCTGCTCTATATACTGATAAGAAAGTTAAGGATAAAGGTAAAGGGAAGAAACAGGATGAAGAAGGCTCTACCTCCCAAGCTAATTATGCAGGGAGAGGTAGATCTTCAAGAGGAAGAGGCAGAGGAGGTAAGTCAGGTAGGGGGAGACCCTACAACTCATCACCATGCAACATTTGTGGATTGTCCAATCATACCACAGATGAATGCTACAAGAACTACAAGAATCAGAGAGGAAGAGGCTACTCAAGAGGTGGATACTCTCAAGGAAGAGGCAGATTCAATCAACACCAAGGCTACAATGGATACAACAATCAATACAACAACAGTTACAACCACAATCACAATGGTAACTACCAAGGTGGATTCAGAAATAGAAGGGATTATAACAACTATACAGAGGAGCAAGATGACTCCCTATTGATCATGAATATGACCTCCAAGACAGGTACAAATGATGATCATTTATTTTATATTGACTCAGGATGTTCTAACCATGTAGCTGGCAATGTGGCACTACTTTCTGATTTGGAAGAACCCAAGGGCAAACATCAGGTACAAACAGGTGATGATACTAAACACTCTGTTGTAAAGATTGGAAATGTAAAGACATGTGATGGTAACCAGAATCTATTGAGCAGGGTACTCTATGTACCAACCATCACCAAGAATCTAATGAGTGTTGGTCAGATTGTGGAGAAAGGTTTGCAGGTCAGATTCACACAACATGGAGCATATGTGGAGGACCCAAGACATGGTTTCAAAAGAATTGCCAAAGGGGAGAAATCAGGTAGATTGTTTACTTTTGAGCTAGAAGATACAAAAAATATTGCTTTATACAACTACAAGGATCAAACACTTTCAGAGTTAGAAATATGGCACAAGAGGTTAGGTCACATAGGTGAAAGAACTCTAAAGCAAATGTGCAGGGATCAATGTGTGCTTGGGATACCTAATGTGTCCAAGCAACACATGATTTACAAGTGTGGAGCATGTCAGTTTGGTAAGTCTCACAGATTACCCTATTCAAGGAAAGGGTTCATGCATAAAGACTACCTAGACTTGGTACACACAGATGTTTGGGGACCTAGCAAGGACCCTTCCATTTCAGGTTCAAGGTATTATGTGTCCTTTATTGATGACTATAGCAGGTGGACCATCTTATACTTTATGAAGCATAAAGATGAAGTGTTTAATTGTTTCAAGAGGTATCTTGCACTTGTTGAAAACCAAACAGGAAGAAGCTTGAAGAGGCTAAGATCAGATGGTGGAGGAGAGTACTTCTCCAATGAGTTTGAAGATTTCTTGCAGGAAAGAGGCATCAAGAGGGAGATAACTACAAGGTACTCACCTGAACAAAATGGAGTAGCTGAAAGAAGGAATAGACTCATAGTAGAAACAGTTAGGTCTATGCTTAATGAAAAGAAGTTGCCAAATTATCTTTGGGCAGAGAGTGTATCTACTGCCACCTATCTCATCAACAGGTTGCCATCCAAATCACTTGATGGCATGACACCATATGAAGCTTGGCATGGTAAGAGACCCTCTCTGGATCATTGCAAAATCTTTGGTTGTGTAGCATATGTGCATATTCCCTCACAGGTAGGGGGAAAGCTAGACCCTAAAGCTGAAAAATGTATCTTCATTGGTTATGATTTGAACCAAAAGGGATACAGATTCTACAATCCAACAAACAAAGGCTTCAAGGTAAGCAGAGATGTCATCTTTGATGAGAATGACTCTTGGTATGAGAATGAATGCAGGAAGGTTAGTCTACCCTATGATATGGAAGAAGATTTCCCAAAGCTCACCAAGGAGGAATCAATCCAGAAAGATGAATCAAGCTCAGATGATGATGATACAATAAACCTTGAAGAATTCAAGGCTTGGAAGTCCAAAGGAAAGATGAAGATGAAAAAGCTAGAGGATATACCAGAATCCTCAACTCAAGCAATTAGAAGATCTCAGAGAGAAAGCAAAAGACCAATCAGATTTGGGTATGACACATCACTTGTAACTAAACATTCTGTATATCTTGCAAAGGATTTGTTGAATGAAGAACCAGGTACCTATGAAGAAGCAATCACCAAACCAGAATGGAAAGAAGCTATGGATGAAGAAATGGAAGCTCTCAAGGAGAGTGATACTTGGGACTTGGTACCCAAGAAAGACTCTATGAAGGTGATAGGATCCAGATGGATCTACAAACTAAAGAGAAATTCAGATGGAACAATAAACAGGTACAAAGCTAGGTTGGTAGCCAAGGGTTTTGCACAAACCCAAGGCATTGATTATGAGGAGACATTTTCTCCTGTGGCTAAAATGCCAACTATCAGAATATTGGTGAGTGTAGCTGCATCCAAGAATTGGAACATGTACCAATTAGATGTCAAGAATGCTTTCTTGAATGGATGGATATCTGAAGAAGTCTACATGTCACAACCACCTGGCTATGAAGATCCCAAGAAGGTAAACTATGTTTGCAAATTGAAGAAGGCTCTGTATGGTTTGAAGCAGGCACCTAGAGCATGGAATTACAGGTTGACAACCTACCTCCAAGACCAAGGATTTGTGATGAGTAAAGCAGACACTTCTCTATTCATAAAGAGAAGTAGTACAGAGGTAATATACTTATGTGTTTATGTTGATGACATCATCATTACAGGCAATGATGTCAATGGGATTAGACACATCAAAGGACAGATGATGAAAGAGTTCAAGATTAATGATCTTGGATTATTGAAATACTTCTTAGGTCTTGAGTTAGTCTACACCAACTCAGGTATATATATCACTCAAAAGAAGTATGTACAGGATATGGTCAAGAAGTTTGGCTTGCAGGATGCTAAAGTCTCAACTACTCCAATGGAAGTCAACCTAAAGCTAAGTGCTCATGAAGGGGAAGAAGTCCAAGACATCACAGGATATCAAAACTTGGTAGGCAGTTTGAATTATGCTACCTTGACAAGAATTGACATAGCATATGGAGTTAGTGTGCTTAGTCAATTCATGCACAAACCAAGGGTACCTCACCTAGAGGCAGCAAAGAAGATCTTGAAGTATTTGAAGGGAACTCAGAACCATGGTTTGTACTTTCCTTATACATCAGATATTGACATTAAAGTTTATTCAGATGCAGATTGGGCAGGATGCAAGGATGATAGGAGGAGCACATCAGGTTACATTTGTTTTGCAGGAGATAAACCTATTTCTTGGTCAGCCAAGAAACAGCCTACAGTGGCATTGTCATCCACTGAAGCAGAGTATAGAGGGCTTGCCAATGCCACTCAAGAAGCTATCTGGTTGAAGCTTCTATATACAGAGTTAGGTCTATACACTAGACCTCCAATTATCTTTGGAGATAACACTAGCTCTCTTCACCTTGCAGCTAATCCAATATATCATGCTAGAACCAAACACATAGAGGTTCATTACCACTATGTGAGAGAGAAGTTACTAAGCAAAGAGATTCAATTGACATATGTGTCTACTAATATGCAATGTGCAGATTTACTCACTAAAGCATTGGATGGAAGCAAGTTATGCAGATTCAAATCAATGATTGGATTGCAGGATGTGATTGAAGATTAAAGACAAAGACTTAAGCCAAAGTGTTTGGCTTGAGGGGGAGCTATTGGTGCAATTCAAGCCTTCACACTTGGCTTGGAACCTTGGAAATTTGGTGTTGAAACCTTGGAAGTTTAATCCACTTGAAGAAAGGACCATATGAACTTATGCTTATAAGTTCTTACCTCTTTACCCATTGTAAAAGTCTATATGACTTGGCATCTCATGTAATCACACCTACTTGATAGATTCGTGGAAAAAATTGGAACTTGTGATTGAGAGAATACCTCCCTACTTTTAGAGGAGAGATTCTAGGGACCTTAGATTTTAATTTCAAATTCAAATGATCACTCAACTCATATAAAAGTGAAGAACAAAAACTCGCGGGTCAGCTAGTCTCATTGAGCTCACTCCCCGAGGCATTCCACTAGTGTAACTCAGTGTGTGTTAGTGCTACTTCATAGCCTACACCACAACACCTCAATTAGCTATGCTTGTCATGCTAATGAGATTGTACAAACACATTAATCAATAGAAGTTTACACATTCACTATCTCTGTTGTCTCTGAGTTATCTACTCCAAGTCTGTCAACTTCTGAGGAGCATATCTCAGGATCTACTGAACCAAATCAAGTGATTCAAGGCTTGTTGGAACCAGCACAAAGTCATCTACAGGCCTACAAAATTTGAAGATCATTGAATCAGCCATCTGAGAGAAATCGCGCTCGAGGTGGACTCTGGTATTCTGCTGCAGTGTTCCTAAAAAGTCGGGGGTACACATATTTTTGCTAAACATCTTTCTCTGAGTATAGTCCATCATTTTATCTCATTCCACTTGCAAATGGTAGCTTGCTAAGCTAATTTAATATGTCCAGAAGGAATTAGATCAATTGTAAGTGTGCTGGTCATACTGAGTGAAAGACTGAGCAGGTATCAAGATCAAAATAGAAAGTTTTCAAGTCTAGTGAAGTACAAACTTATCTGTTTTGATCTAATCATTACTCAAACCTTTTCCAAAGTACATATAGCATATTTTGGTATCATTTGGAAGCTCAAGAAGTCTACTAATCATATCTGGAGTCACTGAGGGCTGGTGCAAAGCAGGATTAGCAGCATCTACTCAATCTTCTGAGTGCATCCAACCATCCTTCCCAACAATTGTTATGCAACCATAGGGCCCTTGCTAGCACATGGTTTCCTTGAGACGATCACCCTCAGTTGAGCGTGTGAGGATCCAAGGTGGGCTAGTAAGAGCATAGTTCCTAGATTCAAATTTTAGACTTCCTCTCTAGGATAGGCTCATAAACCCAGTTTCTCTTTCTTTGCTCACCCTCAGTGGAGCATGTGAGTGAGTTAGAGCTGGTTTTATGTGTCTTAGACTTCTTTAGAAAAACATCACGATCCTAGAAAGACATAGGGTCAATGAAGTGGAACCTATCCTCTTACGTGTGACATTCGGTTGAACTGTCATGGTGAGAGGGTCGTGAGGACCACCTTTGACCAGTATGATGCTTAGCTTGACGTTTCACGACATTCATGTATATTTTTATCATAACAAGATCTTCTAATTCATGTCTCATGTCTCTTATCTCTGTGTCTCTTCTATGTTTTTACATGTCACCTTCTATCTCTTTCTATGTGTGAGAAGGCTCCACAATATTGCGTTGAATTAGTGAGGATGATCCATTAAGGTTGAGAGAATAATTTTCTTTTCATTCATAAATCATGACCCACGTGCATTCATACCACCCACAAACACCCATACATATGTTTTAGTTTCGAAAGTGTATAAGAAGCTCCATTCTTGGACCATTCTTCCTTTCGAGATGATTCATGTGTGTGGTTTTAGTTTTTTTTCTCATCATGCATTCATTCCATTCAAAAGAACCTATGAATGTGAATTAAATTTGGAAAGTGTTTAATAAGCTCCATATTTTTGGACCATTCTTCCTTTCCGAATTGATTCATGTGAATGGTTTCTTTTGTCCTCATCATTCATGTTCATGCGATTATCTTGTGTTCATATGTTCCCCTTTCTCTAATCAAATAATGACATCTCTTCGCCCCATACCCAACTTCATCTTCACCTTCACATTTTTTATTACATAAACCTTCCAACACCACTAGCTTCATACACTCTGGATGTGCCACGACTAGACCCGATCCACCTGGATTGCGATCACCTCCACAATGAACTGAAACTTGTATTCATGTTTGGCACAAAAGGAGAAATTTTCCTACACAAGTGTTGCAATAGTGCATTTGAAGGTTGAAATGAGCTAAGATCAAAATTTTGGCACCACATAACAAAGTTGTTTTGAAGTCCTAATCGCCTTGAGTACACTCAACAATTTTCATGTGATTCTAAGATTGTGACTGGAGGGGTGTCAAAAATGCCCTAGATGAAGCGATGGCATGCTCTGATACCAATTGTTGGAGTTTGAGGTCCACAAAAGCATGAAAATAGGAGAAGGAAGAAGAAGAAGAAGAAGCTTGGAGCACCATGCAAAACTAAATGAGTTACCAAGTGAATGTATAAAGATAAGTAACCCATTAGGGTATATGCATATATACAAGCCAAGGGAGAAAAACCTCCTAAAGAGGGAAAAAAGTGAATTGGTGTTTCTAAGTGTGCTGAAACACATCACTACCAAACAATATCAACATACAGCTTCTTGGTTGTACATTACAAATTTAAAGTTCGTCCATTAAGAACTATTAGATCTCCTAAAGAAAACCCATGTTGGTTTTCATATTGAAATACTAATGTCTTGAATTATTGAAGCCTTATAGTAACTTGAAATCTCTTCTAAGAGGAAAACATTAAAAAAAATTGATGATAATGTGAGTACTTTACACCATTTTTATCGATGAAAGTCTTTGATTGAACTTATGAGTTCAATTGCTCATATTTTGCTTCCATGATTGTCTTTGATGGAGCCATATGAGAGCTTTGTATCATGATACTTTTTGACCCATTTTGGGGTGCCATCGTTTTTATGATATCAATGATTCCTTTGGAACCATCTCTAAGTAACTTTTATATTTAGCATTGAGTATGGTAGGTTCTTCTATACTAATGTATATATGACATTGGAATGATATCATAATGTAAAGATCTGAACCAAAAAGCTTTTCAAAAAAGTCATTTAAGTTATTGAAGGCATTAGATGTATTCGGGTGCCATCTACTTAAGAAATCTGATTTACAAGCTTGTTTTGGAACCATCTCTAAGTATCACTATTATACTTAGAGTTAACATCAAAGATGCTAGTTTCTCTATAGTATTATATATATGACATTGGGACCATGTCATAATGAAAAACTTTGCCTTGAAAACTTTCCAAGTTATCAAAGGCCTTAGACATGTTTGATTCACTACAACATATCAAGCGTATACTAAGGCTTCTACTGGAGAAAATGCATGGGTGCGATTTTGCCTCGACGTCGGTGTAAGGGTTGGCATAGGCATCAGTAACAAAGGGCTAGTATAGGCATCGCTATATTAAGCATTGGTATTATCGATGCTCATATTGGTGCCTATATTGGCGACCTTGTTGGGAGTACTATAGCACATACCGGCGATCGTGCTGCGAGTATCGACACACATATCGACGACCATATCTACAAATTGTTTTTGGGCAGAGTCTGTTGTCTCTTGCTATAGCAACATTACCATGATGTTGTGTAGCAAAAGACAATAGACTCTGCCCCAAAAAACCGAGTACATGTGACATGTACTCTAATGGCAACCAAAACATGATTTCATAAAGAAAAATACTATTGGACACAAAAGAGATGAGCAAAGTGAACCATGGACCATGTACAAAAAATTTATATATTCCATAAATGAAGCACGTAAAAGAGTGTGGCAAACCATTGCCATATATGAGCCAAATACAAAATGTGGAAAAGCACTACCATATAGGAAAAAAAAGTAATTTGATGCACCACTACCATATACGAGGCAAATACAAAATTATGGCACAATACTGCCATACATATGCCCAAAAGGATCAAAATATCTATATCAGTAGTCGTGCAACAAAGAACATTTATGAAATGAGACAAATTGACATGATATGATTTACAAACAACAATTAAAAACACCAAACCAAGTTTATAAGTTCATCACCTCATCGTAGATGCTGTTGGAGCAAGTCTATGACAAGCCTAAGTATTGGCTTGAGTCCCACAAAGTCTTAGAAGAAGCCTTAAAAAGAAGACTATGTAAAGTTCACTTGTGAACTACCTCTTGTAACTTTTGAAGAGTTTACTTAATGTAAAAGTGAAACAATCTTAAGTGGTTGAGTCCACTTGATCAAGAATGGAAAGAGGAGCCACGAATTCGTGATTTGTGGTAGCTAGAGAATCAAATCAATCATTGATTGATTGGAGAGTGATTGAGGGAAGTTAGCCTCCCAAAGTCAACTATAAATAGATGACAGTTTTAGTCGTGGCTAGAGAGACCTATGTGAAGACCTCCAAGAGCTGAGCTTTATGCCATATCAAGGTGTGATTACAAGGCACACATATGTATCAGTAATTCATTGTATTGTACAAGCAATATACTTTCATTTTCATGATATTTGAGTTCATCTTTCCATGTTCTTGTGAAGTGTACTACTCACTGCCCTATCTCTCAGTTTTCTCAGTCAGCTTGCAGAGATGTTTTCTCTGAGCTTGGTGCATCATTTTTAGTGATTTAACTTGATAAAGTTAGCTCTATAAGTCTACTATATGCTCACAAATTTTCATGTCATTTGGAGGTTGCAATCTTCAGTTATGTTCATTTGAAGTCAACAGGGTATGTTCATCTTCACTTCTCTGTCAGGTACTCGACTTTTTCACTCATCTTTTCAGAGCCATTTCGCAGTGGTTACTTATTCAAATTCAGTGATTTAAAGCTTGTTAGATAGAGCTTACTGTCTAGTATAACCATACAAAATTTCATAATCATTGGACTCCTACATTTTGAGTTATGTTGATTTTTCTGCTCACTGGTCTCAAACTGTAGGAGCCCGTGAAAATCGGGATGATGTCATCACTTGTTAAAACTCATTCTCAGTGTGTGGTTTATTATTTTTGATGAGATTACTCTTGAGAGTTAGCTCTTTAAGCTACCTAGACTTCCCCAAGAGGAATTAAGCTAATTGCTGCTGTGCTCAGAGAATTATGTAAAACACTGGACAGGTGTATGAACCAAGAATAGCAAGTTTTCACCTATGAGCTAACTCCAACTTATCTGTTTTGATCTATCTTTTTGAGAGTGATCTTCCAAGGTACATAGGGTGTCTAATACATCCATTGGCAAGCTAAAAGGGCCCACCATATACTCCTGGAGTTCATTTGGCTGGTGTAGATCAAGGATTTTGCAACACCTCTTCATCTTCAAGCACATACCTATCCATCTCTTCATAGTGGTATCAGAGCAAGGTTGGACAACATGGTAGATGGATTTCCTTCATCAATTGACAAATTGGACAGAGGTAACTACTCAGCTTGGTCATTAAGAATGGAAGCTTATCTCCAAGGTAGAAGTTTATATGGTTATGTGGCTGGAGATGAAGTTATGCCAAGTTTTAGGAACAAAAGTCAACCAACACAAGAAGGGCAAGAAAGATTGAGCACATGGTGCTCCAAGGATGCACTTGCAAGGTCTTATCTCCTCAACTCTATCTCAGATTTTTTGTTGCCTCACATTAGAAGTTGTAAGACATCTCAGGAAGTGTGGGATGCACTTGAAGCTTTCTTTTCTTCAAGTAATAAAGCTAGGAAGCATCAACTATGGCTGGATTTCACAACTCTCAAGAAGGCTCCCAAACAAAATGTGACTGATTTTGTCACAAAGCTCAAGGACATAGCGGATCAGTTGGGAAGCATTGGAGAGGTAATAGATGAAGAGCAAATTGTAAGGCAGGTCATCAATGGCTTGAAGGCAGATGACAAGTGGGAAGCATTCACCACAGCTATGGATTTGTACATGGACATACATGTACCTGATTTCAATACACTGATTGGACAACTACTTACTCAAGAGGCAAAGCTTATAAAAAATGGAGAAAGCTCTAAAGGTAATCAATCTTCAGCTTTATACACTAATAAAAGCAAGTCCAAAGATAACAAAGGAAAGGCAAAGAAAGTGGATGATGAAGCAGGTACATATCAAGCTAACTATGCAGGTAGAGGAAGACATGGTAGAGGTAGAGGAAGAGGAGGTAGACAAGGCAGGGGGAGATCCCAAGACTCCAACTCATGTTCTATTTGTGGACTAACTAATCATACAACTAAAAATTGCTTTAGGAATTCCAGGAATCAAAGAGGCAGAGGATACAATAGAGGAAGTTATGGCTACTCAAGAGGAAGGTTCAACAACTACCATGGCAACTACAACAACTACAATCATTCAAACTATCAAGGAGGCTACAAAGGAAGGAGAGACTACAATAACTACACAAAAGACTCAAACAAAGAGGATTCATTATTGATTATGAACATGGCTATGCCACAAGGTAAATCTGATGAGCATGTTTTCTACATAGATTCAGGTTGTTCAAATCATGTGGCAGGAAATGTGGCACTCCTATCAGATTTAGAAGATCCAAGGAATAAGCATGAGGTACAAACACGAGATGATACAAAACATCCTGTGGAGAAAATAGGCAATGTCAAAGCACCTGATGGAAACATCAACCTACTCAGTAAGGTACTCTATGTCCCTACCATTACAAAGAATTTGATAAGTGTTGGGCAGATAGTAGAGAAAGGGTTGCAAGTTAGGTTCACAAAAGTAGGAGCATTTGTTGAAGATCTAAGTCAAGGATTCAGAAGAATTGCAAAAGGTGAAAAGACAGGTAGATTGTTCACATTTGAATTACAGGACACTAGAAACATTGCTCTCTTTAATTATGGTAGTCAGACACTCACAGAATTGGAAGTATGACACAAAAGGTTAGCACATATTGGTGAAAGGTCATTAAAGCAAATCTGCAGGGACCAAAGTGTACTTGGACTTCCTAATTTGTCAAAACAACATATGATTTATAAGTGTAGTGCATGTCAATTTGGAAAGTCTCACAGGTTACCATTCATGAAGAAAGGTTATATGCATGGAGATCTCTTGGAGTTGGTTCATACAGATGTATGGGGACCTAGCAAGGAAGCTTCAATATCTGGATCAAGGTATTATGTTTCCTTTATTGATGATTGCAGCAGATGGACTATCCTATTCTTTATGAAACACAAAGATGAAGTTTTTTCATGTTTCAAAAGATATTTGGCTCTTGTGGAGAACCAAACAGGTAAATCACTAAAAAGGCTAAGGTCAGATGGAGGGGGAGAATACTTCTCCCATGAGTTTGATTCTTTTCTTCAAGAAAGAGGAATCAAAAGAGAGGTAACTACAAGGTACACTCCTGAGCAAAATGGAGTGGCAGAAAGGAGGAATAGGACAATTGTTGAAGCTGCAAGGTCTATGTTAAATGAAAAGCATTTACCTAATTACTTATGGGCTGAGGCTGTATCTATAGCCACTTACTTGATTAACAGGTTGCCTTCAAAATCCCTTGATGGGATGACTCCATATGAGGCTTGGAATGGAAGAAGACCAAGCTTAGATCATGTAAAATTTTTGGATGTATTGCTTTTGCTCATGTTCCTTCACAGGTTAGAGGCAAGATGGATCCAAAGGAAGAAAGGTGTGTATTTATTGGATATGACAACAATCAAAAGGGCTACAGGTTATACAACCCTACCAACAAAGGATTCTTGGTAAGCAGAGATGTAGTTTTTTATGAGAACAATTCATGGTATGAAGATTCATGCAAGAAGGTCAATTTACCATATAATCTTGAAGAAGATTTTCCAAAGCTTGGTAGAGAACAACCGAAGATTGAAGAACAAGACACCTCAGAGGATGATGAAGAATCTTAGATGGAAAAGATCAAAGCATGGAAGTCTAAAGGTAAAGCAAAATTGCAAGAACTTGGACATGAGGCAGAATCATCACATCATGGCCTAAGAAGATCTATGAGGGAAAAGAAAAAACCGGAAAGGTATGGGTTTGACACCTCATTAGTAACTAAACATTCTATATACATAGCACATGACATAAACCAAGAGGAGCCATCATCATTTGAAGAGGCCAAAGCAAAAACAGAATGGAAGCATGCAATGAAGGAAGAGATCGAAGCACTTGAGAAAAACAACACTTGGGATTTGGTGCCCAAGACTTCATCCATGAAGGTAATAGGCTCAAGATGGGTCTATAAACTCAAGAAGAATTCTGATGGTTCAATTAACAGGTATAAGGCAAGGCTTGTGGCAAAAGGCTTTGCACAAACTCAGGGAATTGATTATGAGGAGACTTTCTCTCCTGTGGCAAAGATGCCTACTATTAGGGTTTTGCTTAGTATTGCCTCTTCCAAGAATTGGAAGATACTTCAACTAGATGTAAAGAATGCATTTTTGAATGGTTGGATAACAGAAGAGGTATATATGGCACAACCACCTGGTTTTGAGAACCAAGTTTATCTTGATTATGTGTGTAAACTTAACAAAGCGTTGTATGGTCTCAAGCAAGCTCCAAGAGCTTGGAATTTCAGGCTTGTTTCATTCTTGCAGGACAAAGGCTTTCAACCAAGCAAGGCAGATCCTTCACTCTTTATTAAAAAGAGTAATTCCGAGGTCATCTACCTATGTGTATATGTAGATGATATTATATTGACAGGAAATGATGAAGATGGTATGAAGAAGATCAAAGATCAAATGAGAGAAGAGTTCAAGATAAGTGATTTGGGTTCACTTACCTACTTCCTAGGTTTGGAAGTTGTCTACAAAGATCATGGTTTGTTTCTTACTCAAAGAAAGTATGTTAAGGACATGTTGGCAAAATTCAAGATGCAAGATTGTAAGATTGCAGGTACTCCAATGGAGGTCAATCACAAATTGAGCTCACATGAAGGTGAACTCATAGAGGACATCACATCATATCAAAGTCTAGTGGGTAGTCTCAACTATGCCACATTGACAAGAGTAGATATATGTTACAGTGTGAGTGTGCTAAGTCAATTTATGCACACACCAAGGAAACCACATATGGATGCTGCCAAAAGGATTCTCAAGTATCTCAAAGGAACCATCAATGAAGGACTTTATTATCCTTATGTATCTGATTTAGGTTTGAAGCTATTTTCTGATGCAGATTGGGCTGGCTCCAAGGAAGATAGAAGGAGCACTTTAGGTTATCTTAGCTTTGCAGGTTCAAAGCTTATTTCATGGTCATCCAAGAAGCAACCCACAGTTGCTCTCTCTTCTACTGAAGCTGAATATAGAGGTCTTGCCATAGCTACACAAGAAGCTATGTGGATGAAGACATTATTCAAAGATCTTGGATTGGAGTTTGGAACTCCAACTATTTTTGGTGACAATATGAGTTCTATTCATTTGGCTGCTAATCCTATTTTTCATGCAAGGACTAAACATATTGAAGTTCATTATCACTATGTACGAGAAAAGGTTCTAAGCAAAGAGATTCAAATATCATATGTGTCCACTCATCAACAATGTGCAGATATTCTAACCAAAGCATTGGATGGTACAAAGCTTTGCAAATTCAAGGCTATGATTGGTTTGCATGTAATCTTGGAAGATTGAAGACCTCAAGCATACTTGGCTTGAGGGGGAGCTGTTGGAGCAAGTCTATGACAAGCCTAAGTATTGGCTTGAGTCCCACAAAGTCTTAGAAGAAGCCTTAAAAAGAAGACTATGTAAAGTTCACTTGTGAACTACCTCTTGTAACTTTTGAAGAGTTTACTTAATGTAAAAGTGAAAGAATCTTAAGTGGTTGAGTCCACTTGATCAAGAATAGAAAGAGGAGCCACGAATTCATGATTTGTGGTAGGTAGAGAATCAAATCAATCATTGATTGATTGGAGAGTGATTGAGGGAAGTTAGCCTCCCAAAGTCAACTATAAATAGATGGCAGTTTTAGTCGTGGCTAGAGAGACCTATGTGAAGACCTCCAAGAGCTGAGCTTTATGCCATATCAAGGTGTGATTACAAGGCACACATATGTATCAGTAAGTCATTGTATTGTACAAGCAATATACTTTCATTTTCATGATTATTTGAGTTCATCTTTCCATGTTCTTGTGAAGTGTACTACTCACTGCCATATCTCTCAGTTTTCTCAGTCAGCTTGCAGAGATGTTTTCTCTGATCTTGGTGCATCATTTTCAGTGATTTAACTTGGTAAAGTTAGCTCTATAATTCTACTATATGCTCACAAATTTTCATGTCATTTGGATGTTGCAATCTTCAGTTATGTTTATTTGAAGTCAACAGGGTCTGTTCATCTTCACTTCTCTGTCAGGTACCCGACTTTTTCACTCATCTTGTCAGAGCCATTTCTCAGTGGTTACTTATTCCAATTCAGTGATTTAAAGCTTGTTAGATTCAGCTTTTTGTCTAGTATAACCATACAAATTTTCATAATCATTGGATTCCTACATTTTGAGTTATGTTGATTTTTCTGCTCACTGGTCTCAAACTGTAGCAGCCCGTGAAAATCGGGATGATGTCATCACTTGTTAAAACTCATTCTTAGTGTGTGGTTTATTATTCTTGATGAGATTACTCTTGAGAGTTAGCTCTTTAAGCTACCTAGACTTCCCCAAGAGGAATTAAGCTAATTGCTGTTGTGCTCAGAGAATTATGTAAAACATTGGACAAGTGTATGAACCAAGAATAGCAAGTTTTCACCTCTGAGCTAACTCCAACTTATCTGTTTTGATCTATCTTTTTGAGAGTGATCTTCCAAGGTACATAGGGTGTCTAATACATCCATTGGCAAGCTAAAAGGGCCCACCATATACTCTTGGAGTTCATTTGGCTGGTGTAGATCAAGGATTTTGCAACACCTCTTCATCTTCAAGCACATACCTATCCATCTCTTCACAGATGCTCCCATGAAACAATCGCATCGTGTCCCTCCAAGTCCTCCAATATTGCAACCAATCCATGATGATATCCATAAACCTCCTCAGTTCGTATTGGAGGACGACCCACTGCCAACTCTTGCAACAAATATGCAAAACGTTGGATGAACATACATGACATGCTTAACACAAACAAATTCAATACACCCAATGATACTTACAAACTCGTGATGCATAGTTTCATATCCTCCGCTACCCAAATGTGACAGGCCGACCGTATCTAGATGTGTGGTTGCCGTATCTCACTGTTGGCAATATCGGTCAGGAGTCTACTACTGATCATCCGGAATCATATCCCACTCCTCAACATCTAACCATACAGGCTTTGGTAAGCCAGCTCTGAAAGCATCACGATCCTCGGGTCGTCGATGGGACATAACCTCACATGTCGTGTGCTGAATCCACTCTGAGTTGACAATAAGATGCCCATGTTTTGGTTAGAACTCTTGATAGACCGTCTTTGTGATATAAGTTTTATGATATTTATCGTGTTCACTCCATTTCATTATGACAGAGTGTCCAAACTGTATGGAGCAAAGTTGTCATATATGTTGACACATGGCCTTTCTAATCGCATCCATTATCGGAGATCCATCATGGATACTATACACCTTAGAGTCATCATGGTCATGAGGACTCTAAGGTGTACGTGGTGTACCATGTGGCATACCTACATCTGAGGTACTCGCTCTAGGAGTAGAAGTGGGCGACATAACATCCGTCGCACTACCTCCACAACACTTGCCTCCTCCAGAGCCACCTATAGATCCACTTCTAGAACCTCCTCCTCCAGAGCATGAACTTGACCTATGAGACAGGCCAACACCTATATCGCACTGAGGTGTCGAACGCACATGTCTACTACTAGAGCCACTAGGGGATGGCTGAGAAGGTGGTGGTGGTGGAGTCCTAAAGCTAGGATACATACCTTCGACGGGAGTAGCCCTGCCCCTAGGAGTGATGCCGATGGGAGTGACACCGATGGGAGTGACACCGATGGGAGTGAGGCCATAAGGAGTGAGGCCAAGGGGAGTGCTACCGCAAGAGATCCAGTATTGTGATGCAACGGCCATATACGTGAGAGGCACCTGAGATGTAAACTCCAAGAACTGCTCCTCTATCATGGAATGTGGAGTGACTGGAGGACTATCTCCCATCGTGCTCTATAACAAAAGAACTCAAATAGTTAGCATTCAATAATAAAGGTAATATAGAGAAATAGTAGTGTACAAAAGAACATAGCAGAAAAAATAAACACGAATTAGTACATACAAGTGTTTGATTCAAAAATCCTCTATTCTAGCATCCTCTTGGAGATATGATGCACAAAGGATATCTATCTCTACATTGGAGACTTCTAGATCTCTTGGTATGCTAGCTTCTTCTTGATCATCATCTATTGCTTCATCGTGTGTCTCATCTTCTTCAAAGACCTCTTCATCTCGGACAATGATCTCTTCGTCCTTGATTACTGAATGAATCTCAGAGTCCATTACAGATGGACTTTCTTCTACATCAATGTTCTCACAAATTTTTCTGCTATGTGGGGAGACTTGTAAAACAAATAGCCACTCTAGTTCTTCCAAATCTAGCATAAAAACAACTTGCTAGCAGTGTTTGGGAAGTACAAATGTATCTCATCATCCATCCATAACTTTTTGGAGTCGAGTTGAAGCAAACCACTCTTATCCCACCTCACTCTTGTGTTTGTTCAAGATGTGACTACTTTGAACCATTTAACATAAAAAACAAAGTAATCAAACTTCCTGAAGGATAGCTTCAAGATATCTAGAATCACTCCATAATAATCTAGCTAGCCTTCTTGAGCATTTTTGTCTCTTGCACTATCTCTACTTTTTTGGAAAAAGTTCACCATCACCCCACTATCAAAATAGACCTATTTTCGTCGATTCTCATGATCCGAAAGTGTCGTATGAGACTATAGGCATCATATTTAGAATACTCCCAATCACGTCCCTTTGCTAGTTCTTCTTATTCTTCTTCTTTAGAGATATGTTCACCCACTATCTTTGCTTGTAAAACCGCTATATCTAGCCATCTGCTCGTTGGAAAGGGTGGAAGTAGCTCTTTTCATATTTATTTATCTATACAATTATCCCATTTTTTTAATATATTTATTTATATATTCTAAATTTTTTTCTTAAGTTTTTTCTTATATAAATTTAATTGAATTAGAAGATCCTAAAACCCTATTTTTTATATATAATTATTTATATATTATAATTTTTCTTCTCAAAATTTTTCCTAATTTTTTTCTTATATAAATTTTAATTGAATTAGGAGACCCTAAAACCCTATTTTTTATATATTTGATTATATATATGTAAAAAACTTAAAAATCCTAAAGACCTATTTTTTATATATTTGATTATATATATTTATTTTTATTATATGTATGTAAAAAACCTAAAACCCTAATCCTAAAGACCTAGACCTAAAACATGTATATGTGTGTATGCATGTGTATATACATGTATATATGTATATGTATTATATGTGTATATGTGTATATATGTTATGCATGTGTAAAAACCCTAAACCCTAATCGTAATGACCTAGACCTAAAACATGTATATGTGAATATGCATGTGTATATAAATGTGTATGTGTATGTATATTATGTGTATATGTGTGTATGCATGTGTAAGGGCCTAAAAACCCTAATCCTATTTTTACATATTTAATTTGATAAAAACCCTAAAATCCTATTTTTATATATCTAATTAAAACACTAGCTATTCTATATTCATTTATCTATCTAAAATCCTATTTTTATCTATATTTAATTATATATTCTAATTTTTTTCTTTTCTTTTTCTTATATATATTTAAATTAATTAAGAAACTATAAATCCTTATTTTTTACATGCTTGAATATATATATGTAAAAAACCTAAAAATCGAATGGAAATATTTTTTATGTATTTAATATGTGTGTATGCATATGTGTGTATGTATTTATGCATATGCATGTGTTTATGTATGTATGCATATGCATGTGTATGCATATATGTGTGTGTATGTATATGCATATGTGTGTGTATGCATATGCGCGTGTATGCATATGTGTGTGTATGTATATGCATATGTGTGTGTATGTATATGCATCTGTGTGCGTATGCATATGCATGTGTATGCATATGTGTGTGTATGTATATGCATGTGTGTATGTAATATGTATGCGAGTCTGTGTATAGGTGTGAGTGTGCATGTATATATGTGTGTGTGTGTGTGTGTGTATATGTATGTGAGTGTGTATGTATATGTGTGTGTATGTATATGTGTGTGTATGTATATGCATGTGTGTATATAATATGTATGTGAGTGTATGTATATGTGTGTATGCATGCATGCATGCATATGCATGAATATGTGTATGTGAGTATGTAATATGTATGTGTGTGAATGTATGCATGCATATGTTTGTGTATGTATATATGTATGTATGCATATGTTTGTGTATGTATATATGTGAGTGTGTGTATATGTAGGTGTATATGCATGTGTGTATGTAAGATATGCATGTGTGTATGCAATATTGTATGTGTGTGAATGTATGTATGCATATGTTTGTGTATGTATATGTGTATGTATGCATATGTTTGTGTATGTATGTGTGTACGTATGCATGTGAATGTATGTATGCATATGTATGTGTATGCATGTGTGTATATGTGTGTGTATGTATGCATGTGTGTATATGTGTGTGTGTATGTATGCATGTGTGTATATGTGTGTATGTATGTATGCATGTGTGTATATGTGTGTGTGTGTATGTATGCATGTGTGTATGTGTGTGTATCTATCTCTATCTTTCTCTCTCGTTCTCTCTCTTTATCTCTCACTCTCTTTAATCTCTCTTCTCTCTCTCTCTCTCTTTATCTCTCTCTTTCTCTCTCTCTTTCTCTCTCTCTTTCATATCTCTCTCTTTCATATCTCTCTCTTTCATATCTCTCTCTTTGTCTCTCTATCTCTCTCTTTGTGTCTCTCTTCCTCTCTCTCTCTCTTTCTCTTTTCTCTCTCTTTCATCTCTCTCTCTCTCTCTCTCTCTCTCTCTCTCTCTCTCTTTCATCTCTCTCTCTCTCTCTCTCTCACTTTCTCACTCTCTATCAATAGAGAATAAAATAACCAATTACAATTATGTCCCTCTTTTGATTGCTGTCATCTAAGCCTAATGAACGTCGTCTCTCTTCGAATTCCAAAGAATCGACACCAAAAAACTCCTACGAAACCAAAGAGAAGAGAAATTATAAAACAGAAAGCATAAAGAAAGAGAAAGGCTAAGAGTACATGCACCACTTCCCAAGATGTGAGATCTAAAGAGAGAGAAGGCATGTGTGTAGAGAGAGAGATCTATGTGTGTGTGTGCACAAAATAATGCGCGTAATGATTGAGTTCGCGTGGACAAGTTTGACAGAAGTAGTGCCCAATTCAAATGACGTGGAAAATGCCAAATTTTTTCTCTTGGGTCCCTGTATGTTTAAAACATGGCACCAATATATGTGTCGATATAGGTGTCAGTATAAGCCTCAGTAATTTTAGCAAATTATTGATGCTTATACTAAACCTATACCGATGCATATACCAATGACGGCAATGGATATTGATGATCCATTTTAAACAGTCATACCAACGATCAAGTGACTGTCGGTATGCATAATGAGATCTTTAGAGATATTTTCAACGATCATATCGATGTCGGGGGTGATCGACAGTATAGACAACATCGATATGCCCCTCATATGTTGTAGTGATTACTAACTCCATGTATACATTGCTTGCTTCTTTATGGAAAGTGAATCTCTCAAATGAAAGTTCTTGAATTAATAGACAAGACCTTAGGTAGCCAAATATTACATTGGGAGAAAGTTGCAAAGTATTTACTTTGAAAGATATGCTAGCTAGATTTTGCAAATACTTATCTTTGCCTCATCCCAAATGTCTTGCTTTCCTAAAAAATAAACTACTAATCAAGACCATGATCATTTAACCATTTTCACCATCGAATAAAATAAGAAGTGACTCCTATTCATGTCCATGCATGTACCTATATGAAAATGTATATGTGGAATTTAAATTCCAAGAAACAGTCCTTGCTTCTATAATGCTTAGCATTTAAGCATTCCATGATTTTTGTGGTCCCTTCATATGCACAACCATACCACACATGTTTCTTGTGCTATACCTTAGTAGGTTACAAGGAGTACAATGGATTCCTAGGTGATTCTCTTAAATGATTCGGTCATTACATATGGCTTGATTGGTTTTATGTGGAATCATGAGAGGAGAATGGGTGGCACATATCAAGAATTCTGGGCATGGAACCCATGAAGTTGATCTGACATGATGCTATCTTTGGGAATCAACCCTTCCATCACCTTTTGCTGAATTTCTTTAAGCTTTAAGGGGGATTCTCTCACCTTGGATGACTTACCAGGCAAAGTTGTTTATCTGGATAACACATTCAAAAGAATGTTCTTGGTAATAGAGCATGACAAGCATGCATACACTTGGAAGAGTGAATTGATTTTCCCTCTACTGAGATCTAATGTTTCCCATGGTCTCCAAGGAGTAGATCATCCCAAGCTCATGAAAACTAGAGGGAACGAATTAGGGAGAGACCTAAGTTAAGCTTTGCACACACAGTGGGAAAAGATAGACTAGCCTTGAAAGTGAAAGACATGAAAGAGAGAGACATAGAGCACATAGGCATGAAAGAGATGAACATGATTTTCCATTGCCTAGACCTCGTGAGTACCCAAGAAGCCTTAGACCCTCTCAAGTGGTCAAGACAATGAAAAACTACTTTGACGGGTTAGGAGATCCTTAGGATCATGTGGCCGAGTTCAAACAAGTGTTAAGAGTTGAACAGGTTGAGGACTTGTTCACCCGATTTGACACATTTGGTTTGACCCTTAAGGGTACTGCCTTAGCTTGGTTTTAGCCCTTAAACAATTGCAACTACCAAAATATGTGTCAATTGCTAGAAGAATTCATCGTAGAATTTTCCAAGAGGGGCATCAAGCATAATACATCATCCTTGATCCACTGCTTCAAGCAAACACCCCAAGAAACAGTCCGACTAGCCAGGCACAGATTTAAACAATATGTGGTGAGATGTCCCACACCTGAATTACCTAGACAAGAAAAACAAGTTTCCCGATTTCTAGATGGATTTCTAAGCAGGAAACTTAGATCACATGTATATCTCAAAGAGCCAATCACACTAGACCAATGCTTGAGAATGTGTATTGACATAGAGGACAACTTGGATGAGGAGTTAGAATTGATCAAGCTCTATAAGGATTCCTGACAGTTACTAGTCATACTTCTTGACCCTCCACAGAGATAGATGAGATAGTTGAGCAGGTTGCAATGAAGCTAGGAGTTCAAAATAGACAAACACCAAGGGTCACCTCATTGAAGCAATGTTATACTTGTGGACGAGACCACATGGCTAACATATGCCCAATGCAAAATGAGAACATGAGAGAATGGAATGCTACATATTGCACAATTGAGAAAAAATAGAGCAACCATACAACTCAAGATTGTCTATACAATAGGTAGGCTATCAAAAAAACTTATCAACAACCTTACCAACAAGGTAGGTATCAGAACCAATACCAAGATTCATATCATAGGCCACAACAATATTATCCTCAATACCAACAACAATATCAAGCACCATATAGGCCACAACCAGTCTTAGGAAACCAACTGCCACCTCCTACCAATGTGATCCTAGTTAAGTATGCAGTGGCAGAGGAGAACCCTAATAGAGCATTGGTGCTAATGATCCCTTTAGTCTCAGAAAATGACACTCATGCTTAGAGTTTTGACTACACTCATGAAGATAGTCCACGAGCTTATTACACAGAGTCACTTGAACATAGTGATTGAACATAGTGACACTTATCCCTATCAATATGAGGCACTACCTATGGAACCGAATTGGGAGCCAAAATACTCCAATGTTGCCAGAATACTCCAATGTCATGTATACAAATCCTAATTGAAGGCCCCAATTGAGACAAATGAGACCACAAGCCCCTCGAGGACCATGTGTTAGATGTCAGAGTGACCATTTTATTCGTGAATGTCCCCACCCACCAGCTTCGGGACAAGGACAAAACATCACAATACAAGGCTTTTGTCCTGAGTGCACCAAAGAACATCTCCCAAGAGATTTTCCAAGGAACCCCTCTAGTGTGCCCAAGGTTACACCAATTAATGTGGTAGGCTTAGTGGTGGATTCAAGTTTAAGTAGGATTAATGTGGCTCCTATACATGCAGTTACTATGGCACAAGCCATATAGCAGACTAAACTAGATGAACAATCAGAGTCAAGTGAATTAGGAAAGCCTAGTAAAAGAAAACAAGAACCTGGAAGGATACCAGAGAGAAGACCAATTGTAAGTTATCTGAACTAGAAGAAAGCTTGAGAGACACAAAATAAAAATTGAAGACACTGCATCTCAACACCCCTTGCATGTCAAAAATCCATGCACTCCATTTCATCCCACCCCACCACTCATTGTAAATAGAACACAACCAAGGTCTATTCTCATAGATCCAATCCTATAAGGCTTGGACACGATGTTAGGCCTACTAGGCTTGACTTCAAGAAGTCAAAGTAAAACCTGAGTCATGGAAATAGGTGGCGAATCAAGTTCCAAAACTTGATTCCAATGTATCAAAAGCAAGATCTAAGTAGAAAGTTCCAGAGATACCTCTAGACAAAATAAGATACATGAGTGAAGGTGAAGAAGGTAATGCTTATCTTCCAATCACCTACCATGGTCACACAACCAAAGCTATCTTAGATTCAGGTTTTGATGTTGTGATTGCAACCACCTCCTTATGGAAGCAATGGGGTAAACCCACATTAAGATCAACTAGAATGAAGCTTCAAATGGCTGACAACCATATTGAAATACCTCTAGGATTGCTAGAAGGGATAACTCTAACCACTTGTGGTGTAGAGTTTGAACACACTTTTGCTATATGTGACTTTGGCAAACATAACGTCTATGAGATGATCCTAGGAAGACCCTTCCTACACCAACTACTACAAGATTGCAGAACCAAGTCCTTGTACTTGTAGAACTTAGGGGTCACAACCAAGGTCATCCTGAAAGATTATACCTTTAGAGATGTACCATCCTTATAGTGGAATCCTATCCACAAGGTGCAAGAAGACTCAATCTCTATGCATTCTGAAAGTTCTTTTGATCCATCTTGGATGCATGAAGATAATCACTTATGGATGTGCAAGGTCGCAAAGGAGAGGAAAGATGCCTACAAGCAAGAGAAGAAGGCACTTCTCAAGAAACCAGACTAGTTACATACCCAACCTACACACCGAGATCTTTCCGAATGAGGAATTTGAGCCTCACGATTGGGTGGAAATCCTAGCCACCATGGACACTGTTGTCAATGAAGAACAATGGATGCCTCATTGCGGTGAGGAGGGTTATGATATCTCTGTGTTCATGTGTGAACCCTTGCTAGAAGAGTGTGACTCTAATGAGGTCATAAAAGAAGAAGAAGAAGACGATGATGATCTAGAGTCCACTGTGATGGATAGTTTCTTTGACTTAGAAGAGCACTATCTAGAAAATGTAGGAATATTTACCCAAAAAGAAGAAGAACCCTTCACAAGCATTAAAACTGTAACTTCAAGGGAAGAAAGTAAAGGTAGTCAAAAGAAAAAGAAAAGAAAAGCAGTGAAACATAGGAATCATTATTCAAAGTACCAGAAAATTTCAAGAAATATGAAGTTGACAATCAGAAAATTTTGGTACAAATGCCTAAAAGAGAGGGCACAACAAGAGAAGCACATGATAATAAAGGAAAGACCAAAAAAATTGTAGTAACCATTGAAGAGAACGAAGAGCAATGTAGATACATAGGGGAAGACCTAAGTGCAGAAGAAGAAGCAGAGGTTGTATCTTTATTAAGGGAATATAGGGATATGTTTATGTGGACCTATAGAGACTTGAAGGGGGTAGATCCAGAAATATATTCTCCCCATTACTACTAATGCCAAGCCCACCAAACAAAATCCCTACGTATATAATGACACTTATGCAACCAAAATAAAAGAAGAAATTGACAAACTGATTGAAGAGGGATTTATCTATGAGATTGAGCATACTGAATGGGTGTCCGCCATCATAGTGGTGCCCAAGAAGAATGGGAAGTTTCACGTGTGTATTAACCTTAAAAAAGTTAATGCCGTTATGATCAGAGATAGCTATCCACTTCCAATCACCAAACATTTATTGGAGCGTGTCGCAAGCAAGGAAGTTTATAGCTTCCTTGATGGATTTTTAGGTTACAACCAAGTAGCTATTGCCCCAGAAGATCACCATAGAATGGCCTTCACCACAGAGTGGGGAATCTTTGCATTTTGTGTGATGCCATTTGGGCTCACCAATGCACCTACAACATTCCAACGGCCCGTGTGTCATGTCTTCAAAGAGTTCTTGCGAAAGAGCTTAGAAGTATATGTGGATGATTTATGTGTTGATTCCCAAGAAAGAAGATACCACATCCCTGAGCTCAGATAGATCTTTAACAAGTGTAGAGAATATCAAGTGTGTCTAAACCCAAAAAAGTGTGTATTCATGGTACGTCAAGGTAAGATATTAGGTCATATTGTTTCTAAGAATGGAATTTCAATAGATGAGGACAAAGTAAGAGCCATATCAGAGTTGCAGAGGCCAAGGAACATTAAAGAGGTACAAGCCTTTATAGGCCATTGTGAATATTATCATAGGTTTATCCACATGTATGCGATTACAGCTAAACCTCTTTATGCTCTATTGACAAATTTTGAGTGGAATGACGAATGCAAAAATTCCTTCAATGAGTTGAAGAGATTTTTGTGCACAACATCAATACTGACCACTTCTGATTGGAATAAACCATTCCATGTCCATGTAGATGCATCCAATTATGCAATAGGATGTGTGCTAACACAACCGATAGGTGAAGAAAATCTAGATTTGCCTATAGCATATGCTAGTAGATAGCCGAACACAACTGAACGAAACTATACAACAACCGAAAGAGAAGGCTTAGGCATGGTATATGCCATGAAGAAGTTTGGACACTATCTGTTGGCCAACAAGTTCAAGTTTTTCATTGATCATCAAGCTTTATTATATTTGGTCAATAAACTTTGGAATACAGGATACTTAGTAAGATGGTTCCTCTTACTAATGGAATATGACTTTGAAGTGGTTGTTAGGAAAGGTAGGACCCACCTCAAGGTGGATCACCTTTCTCGCATCACTTTTGGAGAGTCACCACAAGGAGTGTCTGTTGAATTTCCCGATACTTATCTGTTCAATTCAGAAGTTGCTCCTAAATGGGAAAATAAGTTGGTACCTGTCCTAACCTTCAGACCCACAAATAAGAATGTGAAAACGAAAAAAGATGAAATTGTAAAATCACAAAACTATCAAATATTGGCAGGAAGCATGTACAAACAAGATGTTGATATATTTAGGTAGTGATGTGTGTGAACACTCTAGGACCATCGGGGCACTTTTTTCCCTCTTTAGGGGTTTTCCCTTGGCTTGTATATACGCCTATTGCCCTAACGGGCTACTTTTCTTTGTACATTCTAGTGGTAATACATTCAGCATTGGTGCTCCAAGCTTCTTCTTCTTCCTTGTGCTGTTTGCGTGCTTCCACAAACATCTAACTCCAACAATTGGTATCAGAGCAGGTCACCGCTTCATTTAGGGTGTTGTCTACACCTCTCCGATTGTAGTCTCAAAATCGCATGAAATTTGGTGAGCATACTCAGGGTGTTTCAGAGATCAAAACAACTTTGTTGTGTGGTGCCAAAATCGCAATCTGAGATCATTTTGGCCTCCGAATACACTATCATAGTGGTTGAGCAGGCTATTTTGTCTTTTTGTGCCAAAGGTATATACCACTTTTGCTTTGCTAGTATAAGCATATTGAATTCTGCTACAGGTTTAGCAAAATTCATCTCAGCAGTTATGTTCAACTTTTTGAGATACAATCAATTTTCTACATCAAGGTATTTTAGTCACCACCCATGGTTGAAAGCAGTGATGTATTCCATATGTTGGCTATTGAGGATAAGTTGGATGGTACCAACTACCCATTATGGGCTTATATGATGTGTCATGTATTGTTCACAAAAGGACTATGGAATATTGTGCAGGGTGTTGAAAGACGTCCCATTACACCTGCGAATATAGGTACTGCAAGTATAGGTGCTAGAGTTGATGGAGATGGTGTTGAAGATGATGATATTCTGCAGGTTCCAGTTCGTGCTGCTATTTCTATTGCAACTACTGCAGAGCAAATTTGTTGGGATGGCAGAGATGCTCAGGCACATGCATTGATAGCATTGTTTGTCAAATGTGCCATTATTCCTCATATTTGCTCTTGCAGAATAGCTAAGGATGCTTGGGATACACTTACCACATTGTACCAGGCTAGGAATGAGGCTCGTGTTGCTTACCTCCGAAAACAATTGGAGAGTGAGCACATGAATGAAGGTGATTCTATGGATAGTTTTCTCACAAAGATCAAGGATTTGAAAGAACAGTTGATTTCTGCTAATGAAGTTATATCTGATAGCTCACTTGTGCAGACTGTTCTGAATGGTCTTCCTGACTCATATCAGAGTTTTGTTTCTACTCTTTGTTTGATGATGAAAGGCAATCCAAATGCCTTGTCATTTGAGGAGTTATTTTTTGTTATGTTGCAGGAAGACTAGTCTAGGCAAAACAAGTCTATTATGCATGTTGCAGATCAAGCTTTCCTGGCTAGTTAGAAGGGCAAAGGTAAATGGAGATCTTCTATTAGTAATCAAAAATCTGCAAATGCTGCACATTCGAGGAAGGAAGACAAAGATGAGAAGAAATCAGAAAAGTAGAAATTGTTTTGCAAATACTGTAAAGAAAATCATCATGTCATCAAGAGCTGTCCAAAACTAGCTGCTAAACAAGCAAAGAAGAAAGAGGCCGGAATGGTTTGGTTGTGAAATTTGTTGACAACAGATGTACAGTTCATGATCTGTCGAATGGCGACGTCATTATTGCTTCTGGCATTTTATGTCGTGGGATGTATAAGCTCATAGACTATGAAAGATCTGTAAATGATTTGGCATGTGCAATACATGATTCTCAGGCTATATCAGATGCAAAGCTTTGGCATGCACGCTTTGGTCATATGAATTTTGCTAGTTTGCTATGCTTGCACAAATCTAAAATAGTGTCATCTTTGCCCAAACTTGAGGCACCCGGTAATCATGTATGTGAAGGTTGTATTTTGAACAAAATGCAACGTTCTTCCTTTCCAAAAGATGGTTTAGTTCGGGCTACTCAGAAATTGCAGCTTGTACATGGTGATGTCTGTCGTCCTATGCAGACACATTCTTTTGGGAATTATCTTTACTTCGTGACTTTCATCGATGATTTTTCCAAGCATGCATGGGTATATCCATTGAAGGCAAAGTCCCAAGTGTTTATGTGCTTCAAATAGTTTCTGGTTTTGGCTAAAAATCAGTCAGCATGTGTTGCAGAGCTAAGAAGAGCAAAGAGGCAGAGAAAAAGAAGGGCCCCAAAATTTTTCTGATTTGGACACTTTATTCTTGTATTATAGCCATTTTGTAACATATTTTCCAATGTAAATGCACTAGAGGAGTTATCTAGATGCATACCCATAGAGATTTGTATCTTACCTTTGTAAATTAGTAGGAAATTAGCCTTCTAGTTAATAAAGTTTCGGTCTCTTGTGTGAAAGGACCATTTTTAGGGCACATGTATATAAGTCAATTTGTGTCTCTTTGTAGAGACTTTTTTCCATTGTGAGAATCAAGAGAACATAATTTCGAATTTGTGTCTTCTCCTCTCTGTATCTTCTTCCTTGTGAGCTTGCATGCATGTGTGATTGGAAAGAGTGCTTAGAAGTGTTTTGTATCCATGAAAGTGCTTATTTGCAGTAAGTAAGGTGTGTGTGAAGTGAAGGAAGATCATTCTTGTGTTTTAGTATTTTGCTCATAACTTGGCGCAGAAGTGTCAGAATCGAGTGAAAAGACCAGCATTGGATGTGTCTTCTCAAGAGCTTCGAAAGGAACCCGCTATTTGCTATATTCAAAGTTTGGAGCTGAGAGAAAAGCTTGATTTACTGTTGGCTACTGTTCCAAATGTCACGACACCATAACTGATTCTTGAAACTTGTTTGGAATAGATTTATGCTTATTTGCACTTTGTGAGAGTTTGTTTGCATTGACCATCATTTGAATGCATGTCTTCATACACTTGGCTAGGTTTTGATACTCCTTGGATTGATAAAGCATGAGTCCCCATTATATGTACTTGAGGGGGATCGAGGTATAGTCTCTTTCTCCACAAGTCCCTAAGTGGGTACTTAGGTACACACGTTTTTGGCACCGTTGCCGGGGATTGTCGAATCAAACCGAGGCATTCATGTGATGGTGAATAGCTCTTAGCATTGAAGCGAGTAGAGGAGTTGTGAATTTCTCTTCTTTGGTAAGTCACTATCAGTCGCACTTACTACTTCTCACTCTTGGAGTGTGTGTAGTGAGTTGATAGTCTAGGGAAGTGAGTAGAGATGTAAGTTAGAGTAGGAAGGAGGAAGTAAGTGAGTAGGCTAGGAAGATAGGGTAGTTATCAATTTAGCTCTTTCAGTTTTTCAGTCAAGTAATTTTCAACAAGTATAAAAACCAAAAAATTTCAAAGCTTTTCACTTCATTTGCACGAAGTTGAGTGTCGAGTGCATTGGACAGCGAATACCACGAGTAGAGAGCAGAGGTGGAGCAAGTGAGGGTGTGGAAGAACTTGGGATTCAGCCTCCAAGGTGAGCACATAAAAACCCTATTCTCTACATCCATTGAAGTCAAGTAACACAGGAAAACAACCTTCAACGAGTGTCGTGAAGCATGCTACAGGGGCTGGGAAAGTTTTTTCTTTGAGTCAGGCATTTGGGAGGGGAGAGACAAACTCTAGGAACACCTACCTTCAGCTAAAACTCAAAATCACTTGCTAAAAGTTTAAAAAATGTCAAGTGTCGTGTTCTCCCACGGTTGAGTGTCGCGACATCTATATGTCGTGATCTCTTGTGGTTGAGTGTCGCGACATTTAGCCACGTCGGGTATCGTGTGAATATTTCATGACATCTTGCAGATATCGGGTATCGTGGGATTTTCTTCACGACACCTGATGAGTGTCGAGTGTCGTGAACTCAGTCTCATGACACCTATCTGATATCAAGTATCATGAGATTCTTCTCGCGATATCTATTGCCTATCGAGTGTCGTGGACTTACTTTTGTGTCAAGTATCGAGTATCATGGACGATTTCTTGCAACATTTGGTAGATATCGAGTATCTTGGATATTCCTTGCGAAATTCCTCAAGTGTCGTGTATCGTGGGACTTCCTTCTCGACATTTGTCAGGTGTCAAGTATCGTGGATTTCTCTTGTGACATTTGTTGAGTGTCGTATATCGGGACTCTGTAGGTGTTGGATGTCGTGGATCTCCATCGCGACATTTGGTGAATGTCGAGTATCGTTGAGTTCTGAGAACGATATTTTTCCAGTGTCGAGTGTTGTGAATTTAGCAAGTGTCAGGTGTCATGCAAGGAGATTGTCAGATTCTTCAGTGTGAATTTCCAAGTCAACAAAATATTTCATACAACTCTGAGATTCAGCAAAGAGCATTGGGAGCTAGGGGATTGTCAAAACTCGACTAGAGCTTTTAAGTGAATGAACCTAAGATCCGGATGAACCTTAGGGAGCCGAAGAAGCGTAATCTCTTATGTGGGAAGCGTAGCCGAACCGAGTATTCACTCACACTACTCTGAAACCTCGAGTGAGTCTGAGGAGGAAACCCTTATGGCCTCAGAAGACATGCAAACTTCTGTACCAATAATTGGCATGATGTCAATTATTGAGGGTGAATATCGAACATCTTTAGAATATGTGAACACCAATCAACTTGGTTTACCCATCTACCTAGATGGGCTAAACAGATCAGTGGCTAGGTTGAAGAAAGCTACAGATGCTTACATAGTACCTAGGCCAATTGTTAAGTATGCAAGAGGATTCTATATGGATAAAAGAGATATTCTGTATGTAGTAACAGAGCATCCTGAAAACATCAACGAACAAAGGGAAGATGCGGATACCCACAACCTTAATGGAGAGGGACATGAAGAACAGGTATCTATACCTAGAGGGAAGTCCATTGTAATTAGGATTTGGAGAGGAGACCTAATTCCCCAAGATGATTCCTTGATGGATGTTTATTTAATCAACAAGATGGAGCATCTACTTAGAACACATTCTTCATTGTGGGAAGAAGCCACCAATCCAGCCACCATCTATGAATTGCAAGATCCTAAAAACCCCACTCACATTACATACTTGGATAAGAATCAGAGAAGGTACTGGCCTTTAACAGAATTAGAAAGAGCAGGATTGAAATATCAGAACATCCCAGTGTTCCCACCTAGGGATCAAGCCACAACTTCGCAAAACCCCCAAGGAACCTATCAGAATAATTCATATCAGCATTCGAGACAGACACAAAAAACGAACATTCCAGTTAGACCCCATGTGCAGTTCTCTACACCTGGAAATAATCCGAACTACCAACCACCTACACATGCAGAACCGAGGAATAGAATTCTTGTCCATGAGAGATCACATGTAGGAAGAGGACCAAGTATACCAATAGGATGACCAGTCTTCCCTGTAACGCCTAGGCCACCTGAACCCGGAAGAAGATTGAGGCCCATTCAGGTAGCCAAGTGCATGAGGAGTCACTATGATGGCTCTAGTGAACCATACAACCACATAGCTGAAATCAAGCAAGTAATAAGAGCAGAACAAGTGGAAGACTTCTTGATTCAATATGAATCCTTTGGCCTAACTCTTACAGACACGGCCTTGGCTTGGTTGCAACCATTAGACCCTAATAACTTCCAAAACATGGAACAAGTCTATCAAGAATTGATTGAAGAATTTACCAAGTCTGGAATTAAAAACAACTCATCCTCATTAATCCATAGTTTTAAACAAGCTCCTACGGAATCGGTAAGAATGGAAGGAAGAAGATTTAAGCAATATGTGGATAGATGCCCTGTTGAAGAGAGACCCACTCAAAACAAAATGGTTTCATTGTTTTTGGAAGGATTAGTGAATGGATCATTGAGATCATTAGTATATGTGAAAAGAGTCCAAAATTTGCAAGAGTGTATGAAAGAGTGTATCGACCTAGAGGACAATCTAGCAGAAGATTTGAAAATACCTCAAGGCAGTGTGAAAAGTGAGGATACCGCCAGCAGCACGTCAAACCCCAGGAACAATGCAGAGGAAATAGCTGACTTAGTGGCAAAAAAGCTGAACATTCAAGGGCAGAGGAACTACCCAAACAATCCTATGAGAGTACCCATGCTTAGAAGATGTGTGCACTATGGAGGTGATCATCCTTCTCATTTGTGCAATAGGGGAGTAGTTCGAGCACTTGCTTATGCTTACAATAGACCACCCGTCCCAGGCCCTATGCATTATTGCAACATAGAACAAAGGTACACAAATCACAACACATAAAACTCTCCTTACAATGGGCAATCAAGACCGGTACAACCACCCATGAGACCTTATGGATACCCTCAGAGAGATCAAGGAGGAGAAGCCTTTAGATATCCCACATATCAGCAACAGGCACCAGCACCGCGACCTTATGCTTACCAAGGGTACACTCAACCACAACCCGTGTTAGGACAACAACCACCACACCCTCAGAATGTTGTCCTAGTAAAAATGGCTCAACCTGAAGAGAACCCAGAGAGAGCAATAGTCCCAGCCACGCCATTGGCTAGTAACGTGACTTACAACCCATCTTATGACCATAGTCAAGGAAATTATTCCGCATATGAGAGCACTATAATTGAATACGGACAATCTTACGAGCCATATGCTTATGGTATGGAAGGACCGGATAGCTCTTACGGATATGAGCAGGACTATGTGTCATTAATGTACACAGCTCCTAGAGCATCCGTACCCTCCCGACCAATGAATAGACCACCTGCACCTAGAGGACCATGTTATAGATGCGGAGGAGATCATTTTATCAGAGCATGTACATTAACCACCCCACCACCACCGCAGAGAATTTGGGAGGGATATTGTAGTGATTGTGGTAAAGAACATCTTTTTAGAGATTGCCCCAAGAACCCCAACAAAGTTAACTCAAATGTGCAAATCAATGTAATAGAAGTGATAGAGTCATCGGGGTGTGATAAGGAGTACACAGTGCCACTAAAAGCAATAACAAGAGCTAAAGTGAGAGAAACCTTAGAAAGAATCAAAGAAAATGATCATGCCAACAAACACTTGAACATACCCCCACCTCAAGTAGTTGCAGATTCTGAAGAGTCTGGGAAAAGTATTAAAAGTAAACAGACCCAAATATGGAAGAATCATAGAGAAAGGATGAAAGGAAAGAAACTACAACAAAAGATTGGGAACGAGAATAACGAACAAGGCCAGGAAGAAAACGAGAGCTTGAAGGAGACAGTAGGATAGAAAAGTGTAAAAAAGAAGAGGCAGGATCAGTTCTGGCTGACCCTATGCCAAAAGAGTTGGCCATGTGGATTCAGGCATACCAGGCACGAATAAGAGCAGGACCAACCATTGAACAACATGAAAAGGAATATCCAAGAGGTGACCTAGAGAAGGAAAGATTGGAGATACGTAAAAAACTAATCGAAGTGGCTCAATAGACTCTAGAAAAACCTGTTCAATGACTACCCAACTCAAGAATTCCCAAAAAAGAATTCCAAGAGTATGTTACCCCTAATGACCCCAAGAAAGGAAAAGACGACGAGACCGGTGGTGAAAATTACTGCGAGAATAAAAGAGGAGGGTCTGTTGTCCCTGAAGTCGATGAGGAATGGCCTAAAGACTTGTGGGCAAGAGTCCAGGAAGATAGATGGAAGAGAGCGGAAGGAATTGAACCTCCCTTTGAGGAGTTAGAAGCAGAAGGTGAATTCGAAGCATCAATACCCGAAGTAAACTCAGAAGGATTGTGACAACTGGATGAGAGCAAAAATGACGAAGACAGTGTGAAGGCTTTGCCGAACTACACGAGAGGAATATGAACATAACTCGGAATTGTATTGCATTCCCTCAGTGAGAAAAAAAGAGCAGAACCCATCGATTGAAACCTTAGGTATTATACAACATCTTAAAAAAGTAAAAATCCCTTGTACTCTAACGTTGGAAGAACTCTTGAAGGTAAAACCGCAATTGAAGGAGAAGCTCACTAGTCAATTAGAGACAAAGTCAGACGAAAATAAGGAATCGGATGGAGTTACCACAATTAAAATCCCAATCGATAATGTTGGAGATTTCAGCGAGGGAGATGAAGGAAACACCTGCCTCCCCATCACTTACAGAGGTTACACCACTGTAGAGCAGGTGAGCTTGCTAGCATTTGATTGACTTTATTTGGGGAGAAGCTTCGGGGAAGTGTCAAAGCATGAGCAATTTGAAGCAAAGTCTTTGGGAGGAAGTGGACGGCACCTTCTTGGACTTCGTATGCAATGGGCGACGCCTTCTTAGGCTACATATATGCAAAAGGGCGAGCCTCCTCCTAGACACCAAAGAATTTGAGCGACCATCTACCTGGGCGACCCTCCACCTCTTCCTCCATATTGGGCGACTCTAGCCCACGGCGACTCTCCACCTCTTCCTCCATATTGGGCGACCCTAGCCCAGGGCGACCCTCCTCCCTTTTCCCCATTTGGCCCGGCCATGGGGCGACCATCATCCTAGGTGACTACCACTTGTGCTAACTGGGCGACCACCCATGGAGACTCACTACAAAGCAAGGCGACTACCGACTTAGTATGGGCTCCACCATGAGCTACTTGGGCGGCAAATGACGGGCGGAGGAATATTGCCACTTGGCTTTGGCGGTGTCAGAAGCTAAAATTGGGGGCCTTATTGAAGTTGGCTACCATCCTCCACCTCTGGACCACCACTTTGGCGCGTGCGGCACTTAAGGCTGGAATTTGGCAAGGCCACCCTTGGCCACTCTGGGTCTATATAAACAGAGGTTTGGCACTCATTTGGGGGGCTGAATCGGATGTAATTTGAATCGTATGGGCTATTGTGTATCATCACTACCATCATTTGTTGATGCTAGTTGAGGCTATTTTTTTGGTCTACTCTCTGCACTCTGTTGCTACAGGCACACTGTGGAAGGTCACTCTGTGATGATTATACAGAGCATGGGCCTCCAGTGGAGTTGGTGATTAGCATTACAGGGTGATTGAGTGGCTTGGATCTAGTCATTGGCATGCATCGGTGAATTTCTTCAGGAACAAGTCATCTTCTTTATTGTATTCACTTTGTTGGTCTCACTCTTATATTGTTGCTAGTTAGTTTTGGAATGGCATGCTAGCCCACTGTTACATCCTTTTGTAGTATTTTAGCTCTCTGTAATCATTTTCAAAGTTACGAAGTGATTTCCTCTCTCAAGAGCACTTGTCATTGATCCTTTCTCTATAACTGTACATTTTCACTTCTATTGGTTTCTCTGTTATCAGTGAAGGTACCTGCACACAAGAATGTCACAGGGTATACTTCCCTAAGGAGAACCCCCCTTGAGTAGACGGAGTACTGGAAATGTATACAATTTGATATTGTTGAAAGTGGCTACCCCAGTACCTCCTCTACAGTTTGGCACGCCCGGTGGGACACTTGCATTTTTGTGTGAGGTATTTAGTGTGCACTATATAGTTGTTGTTGCATTAATTTCTTGATTTTTTGCATTCTGTGAGTGGGTACATGACCCACACTCGAGTAGACAGAGAACCCCTTCGTGTACAAAAGAGCCTCAAGAAGTCAGCTCTACCTTCGGCTAGTACCCCTCTACCCTTAAATTTTTCCATCGATTTGGCTTCAACCCCGCTTTCAAAAGAGAAGCTGAGGAGGACGTTAGATTTTTCCTCTGATACTTCAGAAGAAGCACCAGTGCCAATGGAGGAACTTTCTCATTTACTCTCTAGGTTGAACATCAGGTTCCCTACATTTAAGGGATTGGCTTATGAGGATGTGGATGACCACGTGAGGAGATTCGTCTCATTATGTCGTGGACGAGGATTGCAGAACCGAGAGGATGCAATGTTGGTACTCTTCCCATCTACATTGGAAGGCCTTGCAGACAAATGGTATAGTCAATATGCAGATGGACACTTCACTACATGGGAGGCACTGAAGACGGCATTCTCGCAGACATTCCGACCAAGCAACTCCTCGGAAAGAGCTCTAGATCAGCTAGAGAACCTAAAATTGAGATCAGGTGAATCCTTTCATGAACTTCACACTAGAACAAAAGCACTTGTTTCACGTCTGCCACATGCTCCAGGTGATTTCTTGGTAAAAAAATGGATAGAGAAAGCTCTGCCCAAGTCATCTCAGCAGAAGCTTCGTGAATCTCTTAGATTGGATGCAACACTTGATGATTTTTTTGCAACTGCATCGCGCATTGAGGAGGCTAGATTACATTTTGAAGGGGAGGCCCAATCAAATTATGCATCAGACTTGGATCCTATCGGGCAACTCAGGAAGGAGTTGGAAGCCTTAAGAATGCAGCAAAGTCGCCAAGAAGAGAAGGTCGTGCCGCCGCCCCCGCCCCACACTGTTGATGAAGTAGCTCAACTTCGTCGTGAGCTCGAAGATTTGTGGACTACACAGGACATACGAAGACAGGTTTGGTGTACAATATGTAGCAAGAGTGGACATTCCAATATTAATTGTCCTAACAAGGTCAGTTGTCAATTCTGTGGCAAAGATGGTCATGAAGCTAGAGACTGCTACTACCTCAAGGGAGCACAACAACGAGGTAACCATCAAGCTTTGGATTCATATTATGCTAGTACTTCGAATGCACCTAATAGAGAAGAGACCCGTCCAACTCGGCCTAGATATAATAGGCCACTCATGTGTTATCGTTGTGGTGAGTATGGCCATATGCAAAACAAGTGCTCCCTACCAGAAGGTGCACCTCCCTGTCAGCATTGTCCAGATGCTAAGGATCACTACACCAGAGATTGCCCAAGGAGCCGCCCTCCTCCAATTCACATGATTGCAGTCTCCCCACAAGTAGAAGGTATGACGCTCAGTCTTATGCTGTTTCATCCTCGTCAATGCCAATGATGACTAGAGCCAGGCAAGCGGCAGTAGCCTATAGGGAGGAACAACAAGGACTCAAAGATAGAGATGAGGAAAAGAAGGTGGGATGGAAGGACCAAGCAGACATTGAAGGAGCTTATGAGAGGGTGACTACTTTGCTAAAAGATCAACCAACAAGTCCTCACGAAGACACACAAGAGGTGAATGTTGAGGAAATCCTGAGAGGTATTCATCATAAAATTAGTCTGTACCAACTTATAAAGATGGATTCAAAAGTAAGAAGTGATTTGTTGAAGATTATACACTCTGCATGCTTGTGCCCACCTCCTAGCATAGATGGTTTTATGGTTGACTTTCCCCCTGCACCCCTGGCTGACTATCAGAGCTCAAGATTATCTGTTTTTATAAAGGATGAAGCTCTCAAAGGTGTTATCATAGATGGAGGTTCTGGCATCAATTTGATGCCAGATTTCACCATGAAGAAACTAAAGTTGAATCCCACGAAGGCAGCACCCTTCACAGGTACATTAGCAGATCAACATCGGGTTGCACCACTTGGCATTGTTGAAAAGGTACTTATGATAGTGCAGGGTTGTCACTTTGTTCTAGACTTTGTTGTTATTGCCCTGCCACAGGAGACCTCATACCCTCTACTCTTGGGAAGGCCTTGGCTAAGGCAAGCAAAGGCTCTACAGGATTGGGGAAAGAACAAGTCATGGATTTCCACATGTACTAACAATCAATTACAGATACATTTGGAAGAAGGATCAGACATCAACAAGGCTACTGGGTATACAATGGACACTCAGGTAATGCCTTCTGAAGATGATACCCTATTAAACTGGATGATGGGGAGTACAGAATGCTGCACAGTGGAGATATGTGAAGTAAATGAGGATTTTATAGAAGCAGCCCAAGGAGGCCAGAAAGAGGAAAAAATTGATGTTTTTCACTTGAACAGTATGGAAGAGAGTAAGATATGTGATCGCAAGAAACTAGAGGAAGAAGCAAAAATTGGGCACCATGAGGCCCAAGTTAGGCACCTCGCTCATATCAGGCACCAAAAAGCCCAAGTTGGGCACCTAGCTGGTGGTGGCCCAAGTGGGCGACAGGAGGCCCAAGGTGGTGGCCCAAGTGGGCGACAGGAGGCCCAAGGTGGTGGCCCAAGTGGGCGACAGGAGGCCCAAGGTGGTGGCCCAAGTGGGCGACAGGAGGCCCAAGGTGGTGGCCCAAGTGGGCGACAGGAGGCCCAAGGTGGTGGCCCAAGTGGGCGACAGGAGGCCCAAGGTGGTGGCCCAAGTGGGCGATAGGAGGCCCAAGGTGGTGGCCCAAGTGGGCGACAGGAGGCCCAAGGTGGTGGCCCAAGTGGGCGACAGGAGGCCCAGGGTGGTGGCCCAAGTGGGCGACAGGAGGCCCAAGTTGTGCACTTAGCCAAGAGTGGCCAAAATGGGCCAATCCTTCCTCTGGAACTCACTTCTTCTCTTAAGCAAGGTAGTCGAGCTTATCTTTTGCAGGCACCTCCCGAAGGACCGAAACCTCTAATTGGGCCAGTAGACCCAGATAGTCAAAATTTGACAATAGGCGCCACTACAATGATATGTAAGGAAAAGACAGGTAAACATGAAAAATTGGATGATTTTATGCTTGCAGGACCAGAAAGTGACAAAGTTGTGCGTGCATCTGAGGAGGCTAATTTTGACCTTCAAGAACTCCCATTTTCAAATATACCTTTAGGATGGATCAAGGAACAGATTGTGGATCATAAATTGAACTCCGCTCCTGCATATAGTGGGGATGAATTTTCAAGTGAGTCCAATTCTGAAAAGTTTGTTCAAGAATTAAATCTTGGAGATGAAGAGAACCCTCAAATAGTTCACTTGGCACCATTCGAATTTATTATCAGGAAGGAAATTGGAGCCAGAACCATTGGAATTGAGCCTCCCATTAGAAGACTTGTGGCATTGGAAGAATATAGGGAAGCAGCAATGAGGAAACTACAGGTAAAGCAAGAGGAACGCAAAAGGTTGCATGACAAGTATATAAGGACTAATGAGGTACAGGAAGGATCTTTGGTCTTGGTGCATCAGATCCCGCCAGCATCCACCAAACTGGCACCTAAATGGATAGGGCCCTACAAGGTGATAAAGGTATTATCACAAGGAGCAGTTCATTTAGAGAACTTGCAGGGTGAAACAACACCCCTGGTCAACATCTCCAGGGTGAAAAGCTATTTGAATTAATGCAAGCAGATGGAATTCACTCACTGTACATACCATAGTTCTTTTCATTTTCTGCAGTTCATTTTGTTTGATAGAATAAGCAAATAAATGAGTCATTGCACCGGGACGGTGCAAAGTCTTGATGTGGGGGTCTGTAGAGCAGGTGAGCTTGCTAGCATTTGATTGACTTTATTTGGGGAGAAGCTTCGGGGAAGTGTCAAAGCATGAGCAATTTGAAGCAAAGTCTTTGGGAGGAAGTGGACGGCACCTTCTTGGACTTCATATGCAATGGGCGACGCCTTCTTAGGCTACATATATGCAAAAGGGCGAGCCTCCTCCTAGACACCAAAGAATTTGGGCGACCATCTACCTGGGCGACCCTCCACCTCTTCCTCCATATTGGGCGACTCTAGCCCACGGCGACTCTCCACCTCTTCCTCCATATTGGGCGACCCTAGCCCAGGGCGACCCTCCTCCCTTTTCCCCATTTGGCCCGGCCATGGGGCGACCATCATCCTAGGCGACTACCACTTGTGCTAACTGGGCGACCACCCATGGAGACTCACTACAAAGCAAGGCGACTACCGACTTAGTATGGGCTCCACCATGAGCTACTTGGGCGGCAAATGACGGGCGGAGGAATATTGCCACTTGGCTTTGGCGGTGTCAGAAGCTAAAATTGGGGGCCTTATTGAAGTTGGCTACCATCCTCCACCTCTGGACCACCACTTTGGCGCGTGCGGCACTTAAGGCTGGAATTTGGCAAGGCCACCCTTGGCCACTCTGGGTCTATATAAATAGAGGTTTGGCACTCATTTGGGGGGCTGAATCGGATGTAATTTGAATCGTATGGGCTATTGCGTATCATCACTACCATCATTTGTTGATGCTAGTTGAGGCTATTTTTTTGGTCTACTCTCTACACTCTGTTGCTACAGGCACACTGTGGAAGGTCACTCTGTGATGATTATACAGAGCATGGGCCTCCAGTGGAGTTGGTGATTAGCATTACAGGGTGATTGAGTGGCTTGGATCTAGTCATTGGCATGCATCGGTGAATTTCTTCAGGAACAAGTCATCTTCTTTATTGTATTCACTTTGTTGGTCTCACTCTTATATTGTTGCTAGTTAGTTTTGGAATGGCATGCTAGCCCACTGTTACATCCTTTTGTAGTATTTTAGCTCTCTGTAATCATTTTCAAAGTTACGAAGTGATTTCCTCTCTCAAGAGCACTTGTCATTGATCCTTTCTCTATAACTGTACATTTTCACTTCTATTGGTTTCTCTGTTATCAGTGAAGGTACCTGCACACAAGAATGTCACAGGGTATACTTCCCTAAGGAGAACCCCCCTTGAGTAGACGGAGTACTGGAAATGTATACAATTTGATATTGTTGAAAGTGGCTACCCAAGTACCTCCTCTACAACCACTAAAGCCATCTTAGATTCGGGAGCAAGAGTAGGAATTGCTACCAAGGAAATCTGGGAAAAATGGGGAAAACCAGCTTTAAGACCCGTGGTCGTTCTCCAAGAAGCCGAAGAAGGAGAAGTAATTGAAAAAGAATGGAAGGAGGATTATGAGAGCATTGAAATGGAACATGAACAGATTGAGGCAGAAAGCAAAAATCAAAGAGTAAGTGTCATAACTAATGGGTTGAATCAAGGAATGACACAAGGAGAAGAACTTGAACAAGATAAAGCAAACGAAGAGGGAAAAAACAAGCCTCAAGATCAATTCGAAGTACCTGCCCACTTCAAGAAATACGAGGTAGAAGAGAGGAAGATTGCTATCCAAATGCCAAAACGGGAAGCACAACCAGGAATAGCATATGACAACAAAGAACAGACCAAGAAAATAGTAGTAGCTTTGGAGGAAGGAGAAGAGCGATGCACTTTTATAGGACAAGATGTCTCAATGGAGGAGGAACAAGAGCTAATACAACTCATAAGAGATTATAGGGATGTCTTTGCTTGGACATATAAGGATTTAAAAGGGGTAGATCCCTCTATTTGTGCCCATAGAATCCCTATGACATCAGAACCCAAACCTTCCAAACAAAGACCATACACGTATAATGATGTTTACTCAGCAAAAAGTAAGGAAGAGATAGATAAGTTGTTGGACGCAGGCTTCATTTATGAGATCGAACACACGGAATGGGTATCACCTTTAGTGGTCGTGCCGAAAAAGAATGGCAAGCTAAGGGTATGCATTAATTTGAAAAAAGTAAATGCCACCACCATACGGGATAGTTACCCATTACCTATCACCGATCATCTTTTGGAAAGGGTTGCACAAAAGGAAGTCTAAAGTTTTTTGGATAGCTTTTCAAGGTATAATAGCAATTGCTCCTGAGGAACAACATAAGACAACCTTTGCAACTGAATGGAGAGTCTATGCATTATACACACATCAGAGCAGATCACCTATCAAGATTGACACATAAAGAGCCCCCCACAGGAGTACCAAATGATCTACCAGATACTTATCTTTTCAATCTCGAGGTAGAGCAGAAAAGTTGATCCCTATCCTCACATACGGACCTAAACATGGAATCAGTACAAACAAAAGTCAGGAGTTATAAAAGACTAAAAATCTCCACATCATTGCTGGAAGCTTATACCACCAAGATCCAAGTGGCTTACTCTTGAGATGTGTGGAGGAAGAGGAACAAGAGATGTGGCTTCAAAAAGCACATGTAAATCAATGGAAAACTCATCTAAATGCAAATGGAACATGGCAGACACTGAAGAGATTAGGCATATACTGGCCAACCATGCAGAGGGATGTACATAACTATGTATCTACCTGCCCAACTTGTCAAGAACGAAGGCTAGAAGAGAACTCTACTCTATGTTACTCCACTGTAGCACCAAGGTGGAGTGTGCCTCTGGTAAAATTCTTGAAGACCAAGGAGTACCTAGAAGGAGCTACTCTAGCAAGAAAACGTGCCCTCACAGAACAAAGCAAGGACTATGTTCTTATAGGAAAACATCTCTTCAAGAGAGGAAGAGACAATCATCTACGAATGTGCATTCATGAAGATGAGTATCTTTCTATCTTAGAGATGGCTCATATGGGAGCTGCAGGAGGACATTTTTCTGCAAATAAAACTGCAAAAATGATTCTCTTTGCAGGAATGTGGTGGCCAACTCTACATCAAGATGTAGCCACTTATGTCCAAAGATGCGATATCTGTCAATGGACAAAGTATCCTATTAGAAGAGATGAAATGCCATTAAATCCTATGATGAGTGCTAGAGCATTTACCAAATGGGGAATAGATTTTGTAGGACCTATTAGTCCACCAGCTAAAGGTTCTCATGCTGAGTACATAATTGTGGCAATAGATTATTTGACCAAATGGGTAGAGGCCAAAGCAACCAAGAAAAATGATGCGAGGACTACGGCCAAGTTTCTCTTCGAGAACATATTCACTAGGTTTGGATTGCCTATTGAAATTGTGAGTGATAGGGGCACACACTTTGTCAATGAAGTGATAGAAGCCATAATGAATGAATTCTTAGTGATTCATAAGAAATCAGCCCCTTATCACTCACAAGCCAACGCAAAGTTCGAACAAAATGTTATGCATAGTCCTCACTAAGATTGTTAACAATGGCAGATCTAACTGGGACAAGCAATTACATCACGCTTTATGGGCATTTTGAGTAGCATACAAAACAGCCATAGGAACTACTCCCTTTAACCTAGTGTACAGACAGAATGCCATCTTGCCAATCGATTTCCTAATACCTACTCTCAGAGTAGTTGCAAATTATGAATGGACTGGACATGAGTTATCAACTCAATTGGATGAAATAGAAAAGTTACACGAAACAAGATTACAAGTTGTGGCAGGTATTTACGCTACAAAAAGGTGATAGAAGGCATATTTTGATGCTCATATTAAAGATAAAAACCTGAAGGAAGGAGATTTGGTCCTGGTTTATACTTTGAAGCAACATGCAAAGAAACTACAGAAAAGAGGATATGGCCCCTTGATAATCAATCGTATATCTACCAGCAGAGCCATCAGCCTAGCAACCCTAGATGGAGAAGTATTGCCAAACTATATAAGTGGTTGTTGCGTAAAAAAGTATTTATAGCCATTAACAGAGGAAATAATGTCACGACTTCTAACAGCTAAAAATAGGCAAGAAGAGGACGAAAGAATACGAGAAGGAGCAAGACAGGAAGCTCTAGAACGAATAAGAAAAAAGAAGGAATGGATGAGAGAGAGAGATGAAAGATATCGACAAGGAGATGAACTCATCCCAATGGCTAATTTTAGAGCCTATAAAAACCTAGGACATCAAACAAAGCAACCATATTTGAATTTGGGTGCTGGAACAGAAGAATACCACTTGGTGGATGCTCTCATTGACATAGGAGCAGCTGTTAGCTGTATCAAGTCTTCGTTGACTCAGAAACTCAAGGAAGAATTACACCCATCTAAAGCACATCTGATTGGAATAGGGGGAAAAGTTACTAAATGCATAGGCGAGATTACCCTGTCACTACATCTCGAAAATAACACGATGCAACAAAAACTCTTGGTGTGTCATGATCAAGACTTATTAGAAGAACTTGTGTTGGGTCAAGATTATATATATGAATACGAAGTGACTATCCAATTAGCCTTGGGTTACATATCGGCCATGGTAGGGCACCGTGAGGTATTCAGCATGTTAGAAGAACGACCTATCAAAGCCAAATGTGTAGACCCGAGAGATCACTCACTCATGCATGATGATGAATGTACATTCAACTCCACTATGAAAACCCCACCATCAAGTACTTCATGTGAGAATATCAATTTGTGACTCTTTGTAGAGACTTTTTGCCATTGTGAGAATTAAGAGCACAGAATTTCGAATTTGCATCTTCTCCTTTCTGTATCTTCTTCCTTGTGAGCTTGCATGCATGTGTGATGCTTGGAAAGAGTGCTTAGAAGTGTTGTCTATCCATGAAAGTCCTTATTTGCAATAGGTAAGGTGTGTGAAGAGTGTAGGAAGTACTGAAATGTAGGAAGATCATTCTTGTGACTCAGTATTTTGCTCATAACTTGGCACAAAAGTGTCAGAATCGAGTGAAGAGACCGGCATTGGATGTGTCTTCTCGAGAGCTTTGAAATGAACCCACTATTTTCTATATTCGGAGTATGGAGTTGAGAGAAAAGCTTGATTTACTGTTGGCTGATGTTCCAAATGTCGCGACACCATAACTGATCCCTGAAACTTGTTTGGAATAGATTTATGCTTATTTGCACTTTGTGAGAGTTCGTTTGCATTGACCATCATTTGAATGCATGTCTTCATACACTCGGCTAGGTTTTGATACTCCTTGGATTGATAATTAAAGTGTGAGTCCCCACTATATGTACTTGAGGGGGATCGAGGTATAGTCTCTTTCTCCACAAGTTCTGGCTGAATGTGGGGTAAAACATCAGTGTATAGTGCCATATACACCTCAACAAAATGGAGTTGATGAACGAAAGAACATGTCACTCATGGAGATTGCGAGGTGTATGGTCAAGAGTCAAGTTTTACCACATAGTTTCTAGCTTGAGGATGTTATGTGTGCAGCATATGTACTGAACAGGTGTCCCACTAAGTCACTGTAGTCTATCACTCCATATGAGGCTTGGCATGGTTGAAAGACATCTGTTGCTCATCTGCGTGTTTTTGGTTGTCTGGCATATGCATTAGTGCTTGAACAACATCATAGAAAATTGGATGATAAAGCAGTAAAATGTATTATTGGTGGGTAGAGTTATGAAAGTAAAGGCTATTGTCTATATCATCCATAGAGTAAATGCATTCTGGTTAGCCGTGATGTTGTTTTTGTGGAAGATGCTATTCAGCCATTGCTTTCGTGTACTAAGGAGACATCTATTAGCCTCAAAGACATGTATGATACTGTGCTGCCTCTTTTTACAGGTGGACAGTCTATTGCTGGTCCTAATGAGACAAATTCTCAGCCTTTGCAGGTTTCATGTGATGATCCAAATCATTCCATTTTTTATGTAGATTTACATGATGCACTTGTTGATGAGAGAGCTGATATTGAGCAGATAAAAATTATGCCAAAATGGTCGGTGTAGACCTTGTGTGACAACAAATTAGATGCACCTCTATCATATCGCACTCGGTCTGGCTGTCATAGTGCCTCTTTTGCATGCTATAGCTGCCTCTAGTATCTGTGATGAGAGTGAACCTGTTTCGTTTGATGAAGCACAAAATTATGAACATTGGATGGCTACAATGCAATTTGAATATGATGCTATCATGAAAAATGGTATCTAGTCTTTATGTGACTTGCCTCCTAGTAAGAAGGCCATTGGAACTAAGTGGGTATACAAGCTCAACATAAACCTGATGGAATAGTTGACAGGTATAAAGCTAGGCTTGTTGCAAAGGGTTATGCGCAGGAAAGAGGCATTGATTTTGATGAAACCTTTGCTCCTACTTGTTGAATGACTACTGTTTGTTGCATATGTGCACTTGTAGGTCATCATGCTTGAAATGTACATCAGTTGGACATTAAAACAACATTTTTGAATGGTGACTTTCATGAAGAAGTGTATGTTTTTTAGCCCCGTGGTTTTGTGCAAAAAGGGCATGAAAACCAGGTGTGCAAGTTAAAGAAGGCATTATATGGTTTGAAGCAAGCACCACATGCTTGGTATGAAAAGATACATGCCTATCTCATCGCACATGGTTTTGAGAACAGTCCAACTGAAAGCACCTTATATGTTAAGCGTGCGAACGATGTGCTTCTCATCATTGTGGTGTATGTTGATGACATGCTGCTCACTGGTCCTCATGACACACATATTGTTGATTTTAAAGCTGATTTGCATGCCTCATTCAAGATGTCTGATTTGGGGCATTTGCATCACTATTTGGCCATTCAGTTTATGCAAGTTGATGGTGGAATGGATTTGTGTCAAACAAAATATATTGACACATTATTGCATCATTTTTGCCTTGAAGACTGTAAGCCTATTGCTGCTCCTATGGAGACATGTTTATGATTGAGTCTTCATGATGCCGGAGATGCATTTGATGTTGTTCTCTATCAACAGGCTATTGGAAGTTTGATTTACTTATGCATTGTTGAGCCAAATAATCAGTTTGCTATCTCACACATGAGCAGGTTTATGCATTGCCAGGTGTCAAGCATTGGCAGGTGGTTAAGTGCATCTTTTGCTACTTTATTGGTACCGGGTTACTCGGATTGTTCTATCCCAAGGGAGGATCACTACCGCCAAATTTGCATGCTTTTTTTGACAGTGATTGGGTTCGTTGCTATGACACTCCTGTGTTTACCAGTGACATTTGCTTCATGCTTGGTAGCTCATCTATATCTTGGTTGAGCAAGAAGTAGCCTACTATGGCCACTTCTAGTTATGAGGCTGAGTATAGGGTAGCTTTCACAACGACTGTTGAGTGTGTGTGGCTCAGATGCCTTATGGCTGATTTGGGTGCTGGTTTGACCACCATCTTCACTGATAGTCAGACCGCATTGGCAGTTGCCAGGAACCCTGTGTTCCATGCTCGCACTAAGCACATTGAGGTGCATTATCATTATGTCAGGAAGAGGTTCTCTGCTAGGGAGATCAGCTTGGCACATGCACCCACGTAGGAGAACATTGTAGACTTTTTTACGAAGGCTCTACCTAGGGAGAAGTTTGAAGCTTTTCGCAAAACTTTGGGCTTACTTCCTTTTGTGGATTGATTCCACATAGCTTGGCACTTCCTCATACATGAGTTCTAGCTCCTTGTTCACCGCATCACTCCTAGGGGAAATTTGTGGATATATTTAGGTAGTGATGTGTGTGAACACTCTAGGACCCCCAGGGCACTTTTTTCTCTCTTTAGGAGGTTTTTTTCCCCGGGCTTGTATATATGCCTATTTCCCTAACATGCTACTTTTGTTTGTACATTTTAGTGGTAATGCATTCAGCATTGGAGCTCCAAGCTTCTTCTTCTTCCTTGTGTTGTTCATGTGCTTCTATAGACGTCTAACTCCAACACAAGATACAGAGGGTGTTCTAGCTTGTTTTATCGAGGAGGATGAACATAACATGGATTGCAAGGAACTCACTATTCTAAACAATGAACATTGCAAAATCTAAAACATTTAGGAGTGTATTGGCCGAGTATGGACAAAGAAATACATGAGTGGATTAAGAATTGTCCAATGTTCTAGGAGAGAACCCTAATGGAGTATTCTACCCTTTATCATGTGTCCTTAATTCCATATTGGAGTGCTCCATTGGTAGAATTTATGAGATCTAGAACACTACCCAATGAGGCTAGTCTAGCAAGAAAACAAAGCATGGAGCAAGAGGCTTAGGAATATGCCTTAGTAGGAGACAACCCATATGAAAGAGGCAAAGATGGTTACTTAAGACTGTGAATTCACGAATCAAACTATTTGAAAATCTTAGAAATTACACATAGCAGTGTTGCAAGTGGACACTTTGGGCCTGACTGAGTAATTAAGGCCATTCTATTCTCAGGACTTTGGTGGCCCACTCTTCATATGGATGCACATACCTATGTGAAGAAATGTGACACATGCCAATGTGCACAATATCCGATAAAAAAAGACGAGATGCCTTTGAAGCCAATGACGATAGGATGCGATAATTCTCGAAGTGGGGTATAGACTTTGTAGGTCCTATCAACCCCCCAGTTGAATATATTATTGTAGATGTAGGTTACCTAACAAAGTGGGTAGAAGTAAAAGCCACGACAAAGAGAGATGTTCAAATGATGGCTAAGTTCTTATTTGAGAACGTGTTCACTAGATAGGAGTTACCAATAGAGTTAGTAAGTGATAGAGGTATGCACTTTTTGAATGAAGTCAGTGAAAACCTTCTTCAAGACTTCTTGGTGATACATAAGAAGTCTGCTCCCTATCATCCACAAGCTAACGAACAAGCTGAGAGCACAAATAAGATCCTATGTAATGTATTGATAAAATTGGTAAATAATAAATGCTTTGATTGGGCAAAAAAACTTCATCATGTTGTTTGGGCTTACTGAGTTGCCTACAAAATGGCACTCAATGACATCCCATTTTAGATGGTCTTTGGATAGAATGTTTTTTTACCATTGGACTTCTTGATCTCCACTTTAAAACTAGTCGCACAAGTGCATGAGCAGAATGGACACAAACTATCCTCTAGGATATTTGATCTAGAATGCTTATGTGATACGAGGCTACGAGTGACAAAAGACATCTATGCTACAAAGGAAAGACAAAATGCATACTTTGATGCACACACAAGGATAAAGGATTGAAAGAGGGAGACCTAGTGTTGGTTTATACACTAAAGCAGCATGCCCGTAAATTGGAAAAGCAAGGCTATGGACCCATGATTGTTAATAGAATATCAACACGTGGAGATGTTCAATTGGCCACTCTAGAAGGTGACATCTTGGCAAGCTACATTATTGGTTGTCAGGTCAAATTATATCAAGAATCTGTTACAGAGGATATGCTAAGGAGACTCAACACTACTAAGAAGCGAAAAGAAGAAGAGTTGAGGGTTAGAGAAGAAGCATAGGTAGAGGCTAGAGAGTGCATTAGGCAAAATAAGTTAATGTGACAAGGCCTAGATGTTAATCATAATGCCCCAAGATATCACATGACCATGTGTGAAACATGATGTGAAATTGCTCCTCGAATAATCGATCAACGTCCCTTTGTGACTATAGAGGTAGGACAAGGAAATTGTGTCAGAACTGTGAGAGCTTTGACTAACTTAGGTGCAGCAACTAGTGCAGTTAGACTCTCATACTACCAAGATCTTCATTTGAACATCAATTCCATAGAAGCCTATCTCATAGGATTGGGAGGTGTAGAAACCCCCTGTTTGGGTGAGGTGGAACTTCCCATCTACCTTCAAGATGTCCCAATAACAGTCAAAATGCTAGTGTGTCAAAATGAGGACCTTACAGAACCAGTTGTCTTGGGTCAAGATTGGATCTATGACCATGCAATCAACTTAAACCTAAGAAGTCAACTTCTTCAAGCTTGGGTACATGAACGATGCATTACATTAGAATTAGAGAATTGCATGATCACAAATCTAGGTATCACACATTCTCTTAGTTCTTCTATGACTAATCTTAGAGAAGAAGATGTTGTATGTGTCAAAAGCTCTATGATGTACAAGGACTCAATCATGGAAGAATAGGCTCAAAGGCAAGTGTTCTTCTTTTTCAAAGACTCATGCAACCACAATATTTCAACCACAGAGGTAAGCAAAACAGCACAAAGACAATTGCTATATCAAATAAACAAATAGAATTCAAGAAGAAAGTACTTCTGAGCATGAAGCAAATCTAGGTATGAAAAAGAGAGCAACCACTAGCTTTTCCACAACAATTTCCATCCAAGCAGGCCAACCATGCCAAAAGAAGAACCAAGCAACTAGGACAAGCTCAACCACAAGGTATCCGACAAATTTGGGTGTCTAAGAAATTAGTTGCAGTTCAACAAGGACAATTACACATGTGGGTACCCAAGGCACTCTTACATGCACAAAAACCCAAGGTCTCACTCACGAGAAAAGTCTCAACAAAGAAGGCAAAGAGAGGAAAGTGTAAAAACTGAGCACAGAGACCAAAAGAAGATAAATTCACCTCTTCGGGAATATTAAGAAGACAATCATCAAGGATATGGGTTTGTAAGCCAAAAGCACCAATAGCCCCCATAGAACCAAAGAGCTAATCACAACAGATACAAAAATTAAGAAACCATCTAAAGACGAAGAGGCCAAAAGTGATTAATACGCAGTCAAGCACTGTTCTAAAATGGATCCCTATAAGGAGGAATGATTATTTTTCATTCAACCAATGGACACCTCCAAGCACAGATTGCATCAATGTTTGCAAGTAACATCGGAAGCCTCAAGGTGCAAAAACCATGTGCCCTTGGCATAACCCGATCTTTTGCACTATTCAGGTCATGCATGTCCAAAGTATGCATTAAAATAGGGCCACATTACAAGGCCGTGCATAGACACAGTTGAGAATCCGAGACACATGAAACACATTTGACATATGTAAAATATTATTTTGATGCTAATCACTTTCTTCTTATTTTGTGACATTATTCCACAAAAAAAAGAAAAAAGAAGGTAGGGACATGACCATGCGCCCAAAGAATCTCATCAATGACCAATTAGCAAGGACATCCATCAACACAAAATGACAAGCCACTGGTCAATCATTGTGATGGGAGTACAACACAAAGAGATAAACATTGACAGACCTTTCACCATGGTAAGAATACCCTAATTTGTCAACACTATAACCATGATAGATTGGGAAACCTCTTCGTTAGCATACCCTTGAGCACTCATCTCAAGATCTAATTTTTTGCACCATACTTCTTCCAATGCATTCCCCAAGTAATCATGCATAGGGCTACATTACAAGCCCATGCACAAGGCACATACTTTCTTCAATCCATGCACTAACACGCTTACCCATCATTCACTATGGATTACAAGTACTTGGCATGAAAACTATGAAACACATGTTTGAAAGATTTAGAGGACATTATGGTTACAACATCAATACCTTTGAAGCACTTCACAGACGACAACTGCTCAAAATCAACATTGAGAACCTCTTTCGAGCAACTAGAAATTTTTAAAGCTCACAAATATATCATCATCCAAGAATCCAAGGATGAAGTACATACAAAGGGAATAAAATTTGCAAAGGCTAGTAGTGATAAAATGTAGAACATGATAACCGACCCTCCTACATTTGGAAGATAGACTACTCTTACTAATACATGATGGACACTACCTCTCAAAGTACTACATGGAACAACCACTCCAACAAGGGTCTGTCAGGGATGACAGACTCAAGAGGGGGGGAGTGTTGACACTCAAGATCAAGCAAAAGATGCAAAAATGTGCAAAAAATGTGGAAACACAAGAAGAGGGAGCCTTTAGGGAGCCCCAAGAAGTATATGTCAAAGTTTTAGAAGAAATCCCTATAAAAAAAGTGAGTTTGATCACTAAAAACCATTGTAAATATCATTTCACATTTTTACGACTCCATTTTGTTCAAGTTGAGGAGTCCTAAAGCTTGACGAGTATTAGAAGTACCAATTTTCATAATTTATAGACTCCGTTTGAGCCCTTAAATAAGCCCTAGAACCTAATTTTTAACTAGATAAGACACTAGGTCTAGGCAGGGCCAAAACTACTCAAAAAACTATAAAAAGAGTTAGAGAGCTCATTTTTGAGGTTGGTCTTTTGGAGATTGAAGCTTTGTAAGAGACTTCTTTTGTAATACAAAGCTTTCCATTATTCCTCTCTTTGCTCTTACCTGTATGCATGTGTGTGTGTATGTGTGTGTATGTCTGTGCATGCTTGTGTGCTTCTCACTCACACACTTGTTCCTTCACTCGCTCATGGTCTTCAAACCAGTCCTCACATCTCCATAGATTCAAATTTATGAGTTGAATCTTCTCATTGTGTCACTACTAGCCTTTGGAAGTTTTAGTCCCTTTGTATCTCTATGTTGGATTCCAATGTGATGGTGTATCCGTGAGCTTTCAAAATTGTTGGTTGCTCTAAAGAGGTTGTCGATGTTGATTTGGAGTAGGTGTCGAGTGTGATGTGCTTTATAGGTACTAGTGTCGTAACCTTGATGTCCCCTGGATCTTTGAACCATGGCTTTCATAGTTATCATGCCAAGTAATCGTAACCCATAATGAATGATGGGTAAGTGTGGTAGTGCATGGGTTGAAGAAGATATGTGCCTTGTGCACGGCCTTGTAATGTGGCCCTATGCATGCATACTTGGGGAATGCATTGTAAGCAGTATGGTGCAAAAATTGGGTCTTGAGCGAGGTGCTCAAGGGTATGCTAATGAAGAGGTTTCCTAATCTATCATGGTTATGGTGTTGCCAAAGTAGGCAATTCTTACCATAGGGAAAGGTCCATTGATCTTCACTCTTTGTCTTGTATGCCCATCACATTGATTGACCATTGGCATGTCTTGCTTTGTTGATGAATGTTCTTGTTGATGATTCACTAATAAGATTCATTGAGCTTCTCTTTTTCCTTTTTTTCTTTTTTTTTCTTTCTTTCTTTTCTCTTTTTTTTCTTTTTTGGAACAATTTCACAAAACAAGAAGAAAGAGGTTAGTATCAAGAAAATACTTTACATATGTCGAGTGTTACTCATGTGTCTGGAATTCCTCAATTGTGTTTATGCACAGACATGTAATGTGGCCCTATATTGATGCACACTTTGGAAATGCATGACTTGAATGGTGCAAAAGACAAGGTTATGCCAAAGGCACATGGTTGTTGCACGTCGAGGCTTTCAATGTGCTTGCGGATATTTATGAAGCCTCTGTTGGAGGTATCCATTGGATTTTGAAATGACAATTGATCAATCCTCCTTATAGGTAATTGCCCTTGTTGAGCTGTAACTACTTTCTTAGGCACCCAAATGGTTGAGCTTATCATACTTGCTTGGTGCATCTTTGGGCATGGTTGGCTTGCCTGAATGGAAATTGTTGGGGCAAAGTTGGTGGTTGCTCTTCTTTTTGTACCCGAATCTTCTTCATGCTTGGAACTACCTTCTTCTTGAATTCTTTGTTTCTACTTGATATAACAATTCTCTTGTATTGTTTTACTTGCCTCTTTGGTTGAGTTGTTGGGACTACAGTAGTCTTTGAAAAAGAAGAGAGGTCCACCCGCCTTTGAGACTGTTATTCCATGATTGAGTCCTTCTGGATCATAGAGCCTTTGACACATTCAACATCTTCTTCTCTAAGATTAGGCTTAGAAGATCTAAGAGAATGTGTGATGCCTAGATTTGTCATCATGCAATTCTCAATTCTACTGTAATGCATTGTTCATGTACCCAAACTTGAAGAAGTTGACTTCTTAGGTTTAAGTTGACTGCATGGTCATAGATCCAATCTTGTCCCAAGATAAGTGGTTCCATAAGGTCCTCATCTTCACACACTAGCATTTTGATTGTGATTGGGACATCTTGAAGGTAGATGGGAAACTCCACCTCGACCAAACAAGGGGTCTCTACACCTCCCAATCCTATGAGATAGGCTTCTATGAGATTGATGTTCAATTGCAAATCTCGACAATAAGAGAATCTAACTACACTAGTTGCTACACCTGAGTCAATCAATGCTCTCACATTCCTTACATTTTGTCCTTGTCCTACCTCGATGGTCATAAAGGGGCATCAGTCAATTATTCGAGAAGCAAGTACACTCGATGTTTGGCACATGGCCATGTGATATTGTGGGGCTTCAAGATTGAAATCTAGGACCAATCACCTTAACTTATTTTGCCTAATGCACTCTCTAGCCTCTGCTTGTGCTTCTTCTCTAACTCTTAACTCTTCTTCGTTTTGCTTCTTAGCAATGTTGAGTCTCCTTAGCATATCCTCTGTAAGAGGTTCTTGATATAGCTTGACTTGGCATCCACTAATATAGCTTGGCAAGATGTCACCTACTAGCATGGCCAATTGAACCGCACCACTAGAGGAAATTCTATTAATGGTCATGGGTCAATATCCTCTTTTTTCCAATTTACGGGCATGCTGCTTTAACTTCTAAACCAACACTAGGTCTCCCTCTTTCAATCCTTTATCCTTGATATGTGCATCAAAGTATTCCTTTTTCCTTTTCTTTGTAGCATAGATGCCTGCTGTCTCTTGTAGCCTAGTCTCACCGAAGCGTTCTAGATCAAAGATCCTGGAGGACAACTCATGTCCATTTTACTCATGCTCTTGTGCTACTTTTAAAGTTGGGATCAAGAAGTCTTATGGTAACACAACATTTTGTCCAAAGACCATCTGAAATGGGGTGGCATTGAGTACCTTTTTGTAGGCAACTCGGTAAGCCCAAATAGCATGGTCAAGTTGTTTGTCCCAATCAAATTGTTTATTATTTACTAGTTTTGGCAATAAATTACATAGGACCTGATTTGTGCTCTCGACTTGTGCATTAGCTTGTGGATGATAGGGGGTAGAATTCTTATGTATCACCAATAATTCTTGGAGAAGGTTTTCAATAACTTTGTTCAAGAAGTGCATGCCTCAATCGCTTACTAACTCTATTGGTAGCCCATATCTAGTGAACACATTCTCGAAAAAGAACTAAGCCATCATTTGAGCATCATTGTTTATCGCCGCTTTGACTTCTACCCACTTAATAGGGTAATATATGGCTACAATAATTTATTCTAGATGGGAGTCTCTAGCTGGGGGTTAATAGGACCAACAAAGTCTATACCCCACTTCGAGAATGCACGTCCTCCCATCATTGGCCTCATAGGCATCTCGTCTTTTCTGATTGGATATTGTGCATGTGTCACATTTCTTCACATGGGTATGTGCATCCATATGAAGAGTGGGCCACATAATTCTTGAGAATAGAATGGTCTTAATTACTCGGTCAAGCCCAAAGTGTCCACTTGCAATACCACTATGTGCAGTTTCTAAGATTTTTGGATAGTCTCATTCATGAATGCACAATCTTAAGTAACCATCTTTTCCTCTTCGGTATAGGTTGTCTCCTACCAAGGCATAGTCTTGAGGCTCTTGCTCCATGCTCTGTTTTCTTGCTAGACTAGCCTCACTGGATAGTGTTCCGGATCTCATAAATTCTACCAATGGGGCACTCCAATCTGGAATTAATGATACATGATAAAGGGTATCATATTCCACTGGGGGTCTCTCTTGGCACATTGGAAAATTCTTAATCCACTCATGTATTTCTTTGTCCATACTAGGTCAATACACTCCTAATCGTTTTAGATTTTGCAATGTTCATTGTTTAGAATAGTGATTTCCTAGCAATCCTTCATGGGATTGTGGCAACCAACTACTATGTTCATCCTCCTCGACACAACAAGCTAGTACACCCTCTGTATTTTGTTTGTACATACTTCCTACCAATATTTGATATTTTTGTGATTTTACAATTTCTTCTTTGTTTTTTTTCACATTCTAATTTGCGGGTCCAAAGGTTAGGACAGGTACCAACTTATTTGCCCATTTAGGAGCAACCTCTAAATTGAACAAATAAGCATCAGGCAATTCATCAGCCACTCATTGCGATGGTTCTCCTGAAGTGATACGGGAAAGGTGATTTGCTTTGAGGTGGATACTACCTTTCCTAGCAACCACTTCAAAATCGTACTCCATTAGTAAGAGAAACCATCTTACTAAGCGTGCTATATTACAAGGTTTATTGACCAAATATAATAAAACTTGATGATCAGTAATGGAATGGTTTATTCCCATCTGGAGTGGTCAGTATTGGAGCTATGCACAAATATCTCTTTAGCTCATTGAAGGAATTTTCACATTCATCGTTCCACTCAAAATTTTTCAACAAAGCATAAAGAGGTTTAGCAATGATCACATACATGTGGATAAACCTATGGTAATATCCACAATGGCCCATAAAGGCTTGTACCTCTTTAACGTTCCTTAGCCTCGACAACTCTACTATGGCCCTTACTTTGACCTCATCTGTTGATATTCCATTCTTAGAAACAATATGACCTAAGATCTTATCTTGAAATACGATGAACAAACACTTTTCTGGGTTCAGACACACTTGATATTCTCTACACTTGTTGAAGATCTGCCTGCGCTCACGGATGTGTTACCGTCTCTCTTGGGAATGAGCACGTAAATCATCCACATATACTTCTAAGATCTTTCGCAAGAACTCTTTGAAGACATGACACATGAGCCTTTGGAATGTTGCAGCTGCATTACTGAGCCCAAATGGCATCACACAAAATGCAAAGATTCCCCCCGGCAAACACCATTTTGTGTTGATCTTCTGGGGCAATGACTACTTGATTGTAACCTAAAAATCCATCAAGGAAGCTATAAACTTCCTTGCCTGCAACATGCTCCAATAGATGTTCTATGATTGGAAGGGGATAGCTATCTCTAATCATAGCGGCATTAACTTTTTTAAGGTTAATACACACACACACACACAAATTTCCATTCTTCTTGGGCACCACTACAATGGGAGGTACCCATTTAGTATGCTTAATCTCATAGATAAATCCAGCTTCAATCAATCTATCAATTTCTTCTTTTATTTTTGTTGCATAAGTGTCATTATATGTGTAGGGCTTATGTTTGGTGGGCTTGGCATCAATCATCATGGGGATCGTATGAGAACATATTGTTGGATCTACCCCTTTTAGGTCTCTATAGGTCCATGCAAACATGTCCTTATATTCCCTTAATAAAGCTACAAGCTCTACTTCTTCTTCTACACTTAGGTCTTCTCCTATATATGTACATCGCTCTTCGTTCTCTTCAATGCTTACTATAATTTTTTTAGTCTTTTCTTTATTATCATAAACTTCTCCTATGATGGCCTCTCTCTTAGGCATCCATACCAAAATTTTCTGGTCTTCAATTTCATATTTCTTGAAATTCTCTGGTACCTCAAACAATGATTCCTCCTCTTCTTGTTTCACTGCTTTTCTTTTCTTTTTCTTTTGACCACCCTCACTTCCATCCTTTGAATTTAGAGTTTTAATGCTTGTGAGAGGTTCTTCTTTCTTTTTGGTTCAAAACTCCTACACCTTCTAGATAGTGATCCTCTGAGTCAAAGTAAGTATCCATCACAATGGACTCTAGATTGTCGCCATCCTCTTCTTCTTCTATGACATCACTAGGATCAAATTCTTGTAGCAAGGGCTGACACATGAACATAGAGATATCATAACCCTCCTCATCACAATGGGGTGTCCATTGTTCTTCATTGATAGCAATGTCCATGGTGACTAAGATTTTTTCCCAACCATGAGGTTCAAATTCCTCATCTGGAAACATCATCGGTGTGTAGGCTGGGTCTCTAACTGGTTTGGATTCTTGAGAAGTTCCTTCTTCTCTCACTTTTAGATGTCTTTCCTCTTCCTATGCAACCTTGCACATCCACAAGTGAGTATCTTCATGCATCCAGGATGGATCAGAAGAGCTTTCAGAATGCATAGAGATTGAATCTTCTGGGACCTTGTGGATAGGATTCCACTATAGGGTGGTACATCTATGAAGGTATAATCTTTTAGATTGACCTTGGTTGTGACCCCTAAGTGCTGCAAGTACAAGGAGTTGGTTCCCCAATCTTGTACAATCTATACTTGTCATAGGAAGGGTCTTCCTAGGATCATCTCATAGAAATTATTTTTGCCAATGTCACATATAGCAAAGGTGTGTTCAAACTCTACACCACAAGTGGTTAGAGTTATCCCTTCTAGCAATCCTAGAGGTTTTTCAACATGGTCGTCAGCCATTTGAAGCTTCATTCTAGTTGGTCTTAATGCGGGTTTGCCCCATTGCTTCCACAAGGAGGTGGTCGCAATCGCAACACCTACACCTGAATCTAAGATAGCTTCGGTTGTATAACCTTGGTAAGTGATTGGAAGATAAGTATTACCTTCTTCACCTTCACTCATGTCTCCTTTTTTGTCTAGAGCTATCTCTGGTACTTTCTGCTTAGAGCCTGATTTTCACACATTGGAACCAAGTTCCAGAACTTGATTGGCCAGATGATTCCATAGCTCAAGTTTTACTTTGAGCAGCTCTTCTAAGATGAGATGACACTGCATCTTAGTGTTCTTCACGACTTCAGTGCTTCTTGGAACCACTGACTCTTCATTTCTTACCAATATTGTGGGAGCTCTGATCTCGAGAGATTTTGATTCCCATGGGCATGTGAATTTTGGCAACTCTTGTAAAGAATTAGATTGAAAATCTAATCTTTTGTCTTCTTGTTTCTCTACTTGATCTCCATAAATAGATGGAATGTCTTGGGAAAATTGATCATGAAGATCATCAATTTTAGGAATAGAGGGGGATTACCCTTCTCCTTGGCCCATTTCTCTTCTTGCAATTCCCCCAAGAACTCTTGAGAGTACTGTTCAATTGAAAGAGGAGTTCCATCATCCATGGAATCAGGAACATAAGCATTCATTGGTGGTGAGATTTCTCTTTCAACAATTGGTTGAGTGTGTGGAGGTAAAGAAGCTTGCGGCTTGTTTACCAATTGCTCTAATTTTTCTAGTAAGCCCTAGAAGTGCAAACCCGATTTGATCGAATTTGTCTGATTGAACATTTGATTGGTCTCAAGCATAGCCTGAGCTAGCTCTACCATTTTCATGCACATTTTTTTCCATTCAATCTCTAAATCTGCTCTAGGGTAACTCTTGTCTAGGTTTGCAGCTGTTGGACCTTCTTGAAGTTGAGCCTGGTAGGTCTTGAACATCATGTCCAAGTCTTCTAGGGTTGGATATGCAGGAATAGACCCTGGTTGCGGGTGGTGGGGTGGGATGAAGTTGAGCGGATGGAGTTTCGGCATGCGAGGGGCTTTGAAATGCAATGTCTGTTATTTTCATTTTGCAAAACTTTTAGGCTTTCTTCTAGTTCAGATAACTTTTTAGTCCACTTATGATTGGCCTTCTCATTGGTATCCTTCCATGTTCTTGTTTTCCTCTTACTAGGTTCTCATGATTCACTTGACTTTGATTGTTCCGCTGGTTTTGCCTATTGTAAGGCTTGTGCTCTAGTAATTACCTGTATAGGAGCCACATTAACACTACTTGAACTTGAATCCACCACCAAGCCTACCACATTAATGGGTGTAACCTTGGATGCACTAGAGGGGTTCTTGGGGCAATCTCTTGAAAGATGTTCTTTGCCGCACTCAGGACAAAAGCCTTGTATTGTGATGTTTTGTCCTTGTCCCGGAGTTGGTGAGTGGGGACATTCACAAATGAAATGGTCGCCCTGACATCTAGAACATGGTCCTCTAGGGGCTTGTGGTTTCATTTGTCTCAATTGGGGCCTCGAGTTTGGATTCGTATACATGACATTGGAGTATTCTAGCTCCCAATTTGGTTCCATAGGTGGTGCCTCATATTGATACGGATAAATCTCACTATGCTCAGGTGACTCTATGTAATAAGCTTATGGACTATCTTCATGGGAATAGTCAGAACTATGAGAGAGAGAGATAGTCATTTTTTTGAGACCAACAGGGTTATTGGCACCAATGCTCTATTAGGATTCTCCTCTGCCATGTCATACTTAACTGGGATCCCATTGGCAGGAGTTTGTGGTTGGTTTCTTAGGGCTGGTTGTGGCCTATATGGTGCCTGATATTGTTGTTGGTATTGGGGTTGATATTGTTGTGGCCTATGATATGTTTCTTGGTATTGGTTCTAATATCTACCCTATTGGTAAGGTTGCTTATAAGTTTGTCTTTGCGCCTGCCTATTATAGGGACAATCTTGAGCTGTATGGTTCGTGTATTTTCTCTCAATAGTGCAATATGGAGCATTAGGGTTTCCTTGGGGCTGAGCCGTCATCGGGAAAACATTAGCCATGTGGTCTCCTCCCTAGTTATAACATCGCTTCAATGAGGTGACCCTTGGTGTTTGTCTATTTTGAACTCCTAGCTTCTTGGCAACCTGGTCAGCTATCTCATCTATCTCGGTGGAGGTTCTGGAGATATGACTAGTAGAACTGTGAGAATCCTTATTGAGTTTGGACAATTCTAACTCCTCACCCAAGTTTTCTTCTATGTCAATACACATCTAGACACACTCTTCTATGGATCTATGCTCTTTCAAGTACACATATGATCTCAACTTGTGCTTAATAAGCCATCTAAAAACAAGGCCACTTGTTTGGCTGATGTGGGTAATTCTAGCACAGGGCATCTTTCTAAGTACTATCTAAACCGTCTTCCTGCAAGTTGCATTGTTTCTTGGGGTGTCTTCTTAAAGCTATGGATCAAGGATGATGTAGTATGCTTGATACCACTCTTGGAAAATTCTACAATGAATGCTTCTAGCAATTGGCTATATCTCAATAGTCACGACTGTTTAGAGGTTGAAACCAAGCTAACGCAGTACCCTTGAGAGCAGGGTAAAAAATAAGACCACCCCTCTCTCTCAGAAGTATATAAATATGGGCGAATTTCTCTAAGTATCTTATATTACAAGTATAAATATTCTGGTGAATTTTGATAGTAATTTCCATTTGAAAAATAAAAAAGTTGGCGAATTTTAGTGATAACTTATATTTGAAATATAAAATTTTAGGTGAATTTTTATAATAACCTCCCTTAAAAATATAGAAATGTTTGAGTATTTGATACCATTTGCTAATAAAACAAACAAACCTTCCACAACTGATCACCATAGCTTTGCTTGCTACATCTTTGATAGATTCATCTCTAGATCAAGCTTTACTTCTTCATCAAAGAAGAACAGTATAGTGTACTCATGTTCGAAAACCCTTGTCACATCTTGTTTGAGATCTATGCATCCTATACCTCTACTTATGAGGCTAAGTAAAAGAAAGATTTTTGGCTCCAATGCCTTCCAACTGGTTTGAGTGTTGGTCAATCCTCAACCATCACCATATTTGTAGACAATCAATTGGAATTGGCAATTGAAAGAAACCTGGTTTTCCAAGCTCTCATAAAGCACATTGAGGTGCACTATCATTATATCTAGGAGAAAATATTTGCTTGAAAGATGACCTTGGCTTACACGAGTAGACAAAATAACTTTGTACACTTTTTACAAAGACCTTGTCACACTAGCAACTTGAATCCTTTTGCAAAATTTTGGACTTATTCCCTTTTGTGAATTGTTTGGAATCCACACTATTTCCGTATGGGTTAAGTGCAAGTATCTTGTTCATTGTATCACTAGTATGGGGGATTTGTTAATACTTTTTGGTAGGCAGAACACATTTAAGTCTACCTAGGCACTTTTTTTCGTAAGCTCCTTATTATTTGTGGGTTGATTGATGCATGAACGCCACCATGACTTCTTGTTCGATGCACTCTTCTTTTTGTGGTAGGGAGGAATGATAAGACAAGAGTGCATTATGATTACGCAGTTGACAGTGCATTTAGTGCTATGTTTGACTAACATTCTGTAAATAATCTTCCATTTTTCTCTGTAAATGAGCTTACATAGGGCTTTAATCTAGTTTCATTCTTAATCACATGTTCAAAAGAACTACAGCCCAAGATGAGAGGATTTAATATGGAATTGTCTTTCATATTCACATGTGTGTTCATGAATCTAGCTCTTAAAGACAATCGGGTTGGTATACTGCGAGTTATATCTTGTTGATGCAGGAATCAAAGAAAATCGTAGTATTCTTCATTGGTTCCCCACAAGTAATAACATGCAGATTATAGATCATATAATAAAGACCTGTCCCATGTTCGACCCTAAAGTTGGGACAGGAACAAGGTCTGAATAATGAATCCATGTTTTTAAAACTGATCAATCACAAGGTGCAAATTCAATAACAAACTGCTTAAAATTCTCATTAGTGAATTTCTTTTGCAGTTCAGAGTGTGTTTACACTCAGTGGTAGAATGCATTGTGTGCATTTCTCACCCAATGAGCAATCGCCATTTGATCCTACATGTCACATGAGCGAAGGAGCGCATGCCTGAAGGTTGACACATCAAGCAATAAAGTTTTCAATTATGTTCCCATACCCCTTCTCCTGCACTTAAGTGTTCCAACTCTCCTTTTCCCATATCTTTTTATTTATCCACATCATCACATCCTGTTCAAATGAAGGTTCTTGGAAAAAGATCACAAGATCATGTACAAAGCTTCCATTTTGCATATAGATCATGTACAGAGCTTTACTCCACATTGATTTGCGATATTAACGAGCGTTCACTCATCAAGTTTAAAGAAATGCAAAAATTATATTCAATTGACAATTGGACTTACAAAAAAATATCGTTCCAAGAAAAGACACTTATTGGTGGATAGCATCTTCAGATTGATACAAAAAATCTCATAGGAGGAATAATGTGCTTAAGCATCCATTGAAACATACATAGTACATTTGAGGCACAATTTACATATATGGTGGGTAGAAGCCAGACATGAGAGCATGCCGTTCTTGCTCTTTGTGGGCATCCTTTGCAGGTTAGCTATCAGATTGTAAGTCTTGGGAACTGGATCAAAGTCAAAAAGCTACCAGTTCCATGAAAGAAATCAACGTACCTTTCATCAAGAAAGACTGTCAGAGACTAATATCAATATCCTTCGAGGGTAGTGGGGATTTTGGTTTGCTGAGTATTGTATGAATTGTAGTTGATACAGTTATGGCCAATCACATGAACCCAACTTCGCTTGTTGCACCAATCATTGCATAATATCCACACCTAATTCAAAGTGGAAGGAAAATCGTGAAATGATGATCATCCACATCCTAACAATGTTGTATAACACTTACCAACTAGATCAACAACAAAATACGACACAATTGAAAACCCAACAACAAAATAAAGAGCTGGGATGCATTCAGAAAGCTTACAGCACCAAAGAATCACAAAAAAAAAATCGGCACATGTTTATTCAGAAACAGCATACCATCTTGTTTCTATAGGCTTCTGGCATTGGGGTAATTTCTATCTGCAAACAGATTTGAACAATCATGAATATGCAGTGTAACACATAACACATGCACAGATACACAAAGTTATATTCACACTCTCTTTCATGCACATTCCACATATGCATGCATGCATTTAGATTTTTGTGCATTCAAGCATACTCAAATATGCACAAAATTATCAAGACAAAATAACACTTCATCCTTCAACATATGTGCACACATATGCCATCATAAATGCAAACATATACCATAATACCTCCACTAATTTAGTACATGCTTTCAATAAGCTCAGTACTGTTGTCCTGTCTGGCAGTAATCCCTACTTCTGCATGTCATCAAAAAGATTGAGAGCAAATGAGTTGCATACTTGGTTGGCATAATGTTTATCAATGCTCCAAAAGACACTGCATCTGGGCTTGATAAACAATTAAATATTATTTGTGCATAAATTAGATCTCCAATGTTCGAATAAAAATCAACAAGAGTGTTTGCTATGGCCTAATCTGACTCATAGCCCATCTCACAACTCAGATCATGGATTAAAAGACCTTCTTCTATGGCCACATTTCTACTACAGGCTTTCAGGACACCCAAACTTGTAACAACACTTGGTTGTATGCCTTCAAAAAGTGATCCATTGAACAGTTCAAATGCCTTTGAAGTTTCTCCACACTCAAAGAAGCCAGAAATAAGACCACCCCATGTCATGACATTTCTATCTGGAAGCCTCTTGAATATTGCATATGCATGATCTAGAAGCTTGCATCTAGCATAAACGTCAACTAATGCACTCCCTACTGCCATATCCATTTCTAGACCCCTTTCAACAATATGCAAATGCACTAATCTGAGGCTCTGAATACCACATAAAGTACTGCATGCTTCCAACATGCCCAACAAAGTAGCTTTATTTGGTTGTACACCTGTCTCTGGCATTTTCTTAAGCATTTGAAATGCGACAATTGTCTTGTAACTGTGAACATAGCCATCAATCATTGTAGTCCAAGCACACCACATCACAGGTAATAGATGCACTAAACACTTTTTCTGCTTCTTCCAAGCATCCTCACTTGGCATACATGTCAGTCAGGGAACCCATAAGAACCATATCTGTGACCAGACTCTTTTCAAGTATTTCTGCATGAATCAGCTAACCACTATGCAAGGCTCTTTCACATATACATGCCTTAATTATACATAATAGTACAGCCTTACCTGGCATCAATCCTTCAGTATGCATTTTGCAGCAGAATTCCAATGCCAAAAGACCTTGATCATGTGTGACATACCCTGAAATAATGACAGTCCATGTAACAATGTCTTTCTCAACCTGAAATAACGATGGCTTGGTGATGAACATGCATGCCTAGCAACAATGTCCTTGTACGGCCACATGCATGGGACACACACACAAGTGTTACTCTGTCTGGAACTTGATTTGCATGCTGCATTTTTTCAAAGAGCTGAAGGGCATTGAATCCTTCACCTCGCTTTGAATGAGCTGAGATAAGTGAGTCCCATGTGAAAGGTTGGATTTGGGACATCAGCAAACACTTCATTGGCTTCAGAGAGTATACATAAACATATATTTCACACACACATACATCCCAGCAGTAGCACACATGTACATACATACACTTGTACACATACATAAACATATATTTCACACACACATACATTCCAGCAGCAGCACACATGCACATGCACACATGTACATACATACACTTGTACTCTTTCTCTGTTTCTTTCCTTCAGCCGAGCCTAAACTCTCTCTTTCACGTGACCTTGCTTTCACTTCTCTTCCTTCCCTCTTTATCTTTCTTTCTCTTCTCTTCAATCTTAGCCTATCTTCGCTTTTCTCTGGTCTTCCTTTCTCTCAATCCTTCCCCTCTTTTCTCTTTTCTTCACTCTCAACCTATCTCATCTTTTTTCTTCATCTCAACCTATCTCATCTTCCCTGTCTACTCCTTTTTCTTCTTTTCTTCTCGTTTCTTCACTTCTCAGCCCTCTTTCTCTTCATCTCTCTTCTCTTCATTCAGCCTACTACTCTTTCTCTTCTCTCTTTTCCTCTCAGCTCATTGCTTCTCCTCTCTTCTCTCCATTTAGCCCTTCCTCTTGTTTCTTTCCTCCTCTCCTCTCTTTCACTCTTTTTATACTTCCCTTCTCTTCTCCTTTCTTTTCCTCTTCACCTCCTTTTTTTCTCTCATACTCTTATCTCCACTTCTCTCCTCTTGTCCTTCCCTCTCGTTACTTCACTTGCCCTTCCTCTTTCTTTCAACCTCTCTTCTTCATTAATTCTCAGCCTACTTCTCTTTCTCTTCCCCTCTCATTTCCTCTCACCTCCTCACTTCTCCTCCCATCTGTCCACTCAGCCCTTCTTCTTCTTTCTTTCCTTCTCCTCTCTATTGTTCTCACCTTCTCTTCACTCTCTCCTTTCCTCTCTACTCCTTTTACTTCCTCTCTTCTCCTTTCTTCTTCAACCTCTCCTCTCTTCCCTTCTTTCTCTCACCTTTCCTCTCTTCTCGCATCTCCTCTTTTCTCGTCTTCCTTTCTCTCAGCCCTTCCCCTCTTTTCTCTTTTCTTCACTCTCAGCCCTTGCCCTCTTTTCTCTTTTCTTCACTCTAAGCCCTTCCCCTCTTTTGTCTTTTCTTCTTAGCCTTTCTCACCATCTCTCTTTTCAACCTACTTCTCACTCAACTTCAGCCTTTCTTTTTCTCTTCTGTTCTTCTCTTCTTTTCACACTCTCCTCAACCTTCTTTCTATTTCAACCTCTCCCTCTTTCACTCAACCTCAGTCCAGCACTCCCTCCTATCTTCACACACTTCTCTCCACACAATGAACAACATAAGGAAGAATCGACTAGCAATAGATTAATAAAGAATCAATAGATATATGCTCTTCAACTTCCATAGATGATGACATAGCTCAAATGCCTACACATTCTGTGTGTGTGGGTATGTAATGTGGATAGATTGAGGATGCATGTTGTGCAAAAGTAGAAGGCAGCCAATGCCCACTGGAGTGTAGACAGTGAGCAAAAGAAGTTACCCCTTTTGTATGAAAGTAGCAACTGAATGATCCAAGATAATCTTGCCACAAGTGCAGCATGAAGAAGGGACAAGCAGAAAGACTCAAACAAGGAGTTACCATCAGGACTTGTTCTACCATCCCAATGAACAAGAGGAAACATGGATGCTTAGTACATTTTCGAAACCTGAATCAAAGTCAACATCAACATGGAGAGGATCTCTCGAAGATTTTGATGCCAATCAGCTCGCTACCAAAGAAAACTTCAATTGTGATTTTGAATCCAAATCTGAAGTAGCAAATCTACTCATATGTTTACACAACCCTTCATAGTGTCAAAGCTATCACATTTACAAATCTATCCTTGTGAACATTATGAGGCTTCTAAAATTGCAATAATCATATACTATGGACTCAATGGAATCTCAAAATCATAACAAGCAGGGGCTATTATGTTAAACCTGAAAGAAGGAGAATCTAACTGATGGAAAGCAACCATGAAAAAATGAAAATCAGCCATGTGAAGAAAGAGGGAGGCTGGACAGTGAGAGCAACCATAGAGAGGAAAGGAAGCTTATGCTCATGTATGTGGATCTAAGGATGATCGAAGCTTTCCAATGAAAACAAATACAGAGATGCCAATCCAAATACGCAACATGTAAATGAAGGTGCGCTCTTCCAATTCATATAAGAAAAATGTTTCATACCTTATTCTTCATTTTCCTATACATACAAAGATGAATCCAGGCAAACCCCAAATTCACCCTCAAACAAAAGTGCAACTATAAGCTCATGGTAGCCAACCACAAGATTATATAATCATCAGCTCCATAGTATCAAATCAAGACTATGGCAACCCCACTAACATCATCACTATGCATTAATAGTGGGTGTACAACAACGAAAAAATGCATGCTCACACACGCACCCCATGTTGCACACACCACGAGCATGATATAGTCCATTGATCATAATCAAACACTTGAACGTACCATGTCATCATAGAGTCCTTTCATGAGTCTATGAAAAGGACCATTATCAACACTTGCAATCATAACAAATTTTTAGAAATCTAATGTTCATTGAGAAAAACTAAAGATAGGTAGGTAGAGCCTTTCTTAGATCATTTAAATGATATAAGGATGATGCATTAATAGTTACAGGAAATCCTGTCAGATTTTTAGAGTGAGTTGAACTACATTGACGCATGATTTGCTAGCTTGCATAATTAGAGATGTTGAGAGGATCAGCTCAAAAACATAAAGGGTAAACAGAAGAATATTGATGTCAAACTGTTAAAACCAAACTGAACCTTTTTCTTTCCATAGCTGAACCTTTTTCTTTTAATTTCATTTTCATTGGTTAGACCTTGAAAGCTCTTGAAGCCACATGACTGAATTCTAGTTACACAACCATCACAAACTCCCACCAAACTATGAACAAGCTAGTTAATGCTCAGATCACGTGTGTGTCTGAATGAAGATCTACAAATAGTGCACCCAAGAATATATCCATGGCATTATAGGCATGGATATTTATCACTTTAACAAGTACCCCATGCATCATGTAGAAGAACTAAATGAATAAATTATACAAATTATGTGCTCAACAATGCCACATTGCATGAAGATAATCTAATTGCCCACTTCTAGCCCCCAAGACACACACACACACCTACAGCCACATCTAAACATGCACACAAACACAGAGACATAGAAATCGATGGCATAGAAACACACGAAATTCAGTTCAATCATATGACAGGCTTAACTCTTTTTTGCTTCGTCTTTGAGTCAGCTTAAATATCTCAGAAAGATGTCCATGGTTACTGAGCAAGAACGCCAAAGCTAGTGGCACAACAACTCTACCTATAGAGCATTTCCTTTAGTCCCTAGAAAATTATTGAAAAACAAAATGGAGTTGAAAAAATGAAAAATGGTATTTGCAATGATTTTTAGTGATGAAGATCACTATTTTTATAGGGATTTCTTCTGAAAATTTGACATGTGCTTCTTCGAGCTCCCTACATGCTCCTTCTTCTCGTGTGTCCACTTCCTTGATGCGCTTCTCTACTTTATGCTTGACCTTGAGTGTCAACAACACACACACACACACACACACACACACACACACATATATATATATATATATATATATATATATATATATATATATATATATATATATATATATATATATATATAATGTTTTTCTCCTTCCTAATAGAGCTATCAAGTGGATCCTCACATGGGTGCTAAGTGGCATTCATACAAGAGCCTAGGCGGGTGGACTACAAGAGGAGCTTCCTACTTCTCCATAATGAAACTCTTTTGTAACAATGAAGTTATCGATGGTTAAAAAATAGAAAAATAATTTGAACTTTCCTTTAAATTACTGCACTAAGAAACCATGTATCTGGGTGAATCATATGTTTACGCATTAAGAATATGTATCTGGGTGAATCATATGTTTTCTTTCTTTAAACATGTTTGAAAAATGATTTTGAATGCACACAAAAGGTGAAGATTTCAATGAAATTATTTACATGGATTTGGATGCAAGCGTGCTCAATAATTTGAAGACGCTATTCTTTCTTCTATGGATGATTTCCATTGGTAGGTGCATTCTTCTTTGTTCTTCTACAAGCCAGATGTGATTAATGTGTGTGATGATAAAAAGACAACGCATGAAGCTCCTACAACGAAACATACTATCTCTTGGTAAGTAATGTTAAAATACAAGCCGTTGCAATGAGTTGGTAGGGATTTTTTTTTTTTGGGATTTTATTCTAGATAGATGATTGAGGAGTTTTCTGAATGCTTGCAGCAAGGAGTAAAGTAGTGTAGATGGTAGGGTTCGCATATACCATTGGTTTCATGGTTCTTATATAAATGGCATCCATACATACAATCAGGCAGCTTATAATAGCGCAGATTGAGTCATTGAATGATCATATTCATCGTTGCAAACTTTCGAATGTAGCCCATAAGACTTATGGATTCGGGAAAACCTATGCAGATACAAGTTCAAGTATCAAAGAAAAACTGTTATTACTCGCCATCTCTATAATAAATAAGAAAAACATGCTCAAAGAAGGGTCTCTGTACAAAAAGGAAAGGAAAGTATGTTCATCTTATTTACAGAACAAATGAAGCAGATTTAATCCAAAATTCAAGAGATGGAAAAGAAGTGGGCTTGACTTATGTGGAAAAGAGGTGGGCTAGTTTTTTCTTTCTTTCTTTTTTTTTTTTTAATGGAGGTTCAGCCGAAGTCTACTCTCCTAAGCTTTTAACTTTGGAATTGCAACTGTACAAGTGAATGGACATAGTATCCATCGGACCTCCCGTATCCCACAAAAGAGAGGGTAGACGACACAAGAGAGGACTGGTTTCAACTAGAATAACATGATTTTACATTGGCTAGATTTACCAGAGTAGAAATCTCTGAATTAATGGCTTTCGAACCTCACCTCGAGTCCTGCCTTTTGACTTCTATCATCTCCAAGGTACATTGGAATGGCAGTCACAGTTATCAGCGAATCTCCCCACACCATGCTCAATTCAAGCGTGCGATCAGTGCCAAGCTCCATTCTATCAGATATGTCAACTTGAAAACTTCCCTCCAGCTCGACATCTGTGTCGGTCGTATACAGTGGATCTGTTGCGGAGGAGCTGTATATCTCGACGTTTAAAAATCTATCATACCTGCTCAATGGAGAGACGTACCTGGTCTCTGATTCACCGAGATTTACTTGATCTCCCGCTTTGACGAAGGCGGAAAATACATCCCTGCACATTTGTCTACCGTTAGCATCCATGTAAACCAGGTTCTTGGGGTCGTCGGTCTTCGCATGTCTCACTGTGCTAACCCCATAAGTCTTTCTTGAAATCCTTGACTGAATGAAGCTTCTGTTGAGGTAGAGCCAGATACCACCTCCGCATATTGTTCTTCCAGGGTCGTCTGGAATGATTATGCGGAGTTCTCGACCCTTGAAGTGTTCGTTGATTCTCTTCTTCAGGTACGGAGAAGCTGCGAAGCCTCCGACAACCAGCAGTATTTGCACCATGTCGATCTTCTGAGAGATTAAATCGATGACCTTGTCGACTTCAGTATCAAAAACACGCTTGAAGTCGTCGGCATCGAAACACAGATTCCAGTACTCGCGTTCTTCCCGATCTACATGCCGCATTCTGTCATACTCCATCCATGCCTTATGCAGGCCGGAGGTGATGAGGCAGAAATTTACACTAAAATGAGGTGAACCATCAAAAGCCAACTTCACATTTTGCCACCAGTGGAAAAGTTGCAACGAGAGACCCGGATATTCTCGAACGCAAAACTCCCAATAGCACGGAACTTTCTCTATGACCAAATTGAAGAAATTGATGTCCACATACGAGCCTCCACCCGATGATCCATAGCTTGGAACTATTTCCCTCACTTTTGTTGCACCTGTATCTGCACAGTGTTCCGTTACTTCATGGACCACTAGATCGATTGTTCCGCCACCCACATCGGCAACCAAGACTCTATCCTTCGTCGTTAAGGTGATATTTACATCTTCGTCATGCTGACAGAATGCAGATGCCGCTTCCGGCTCCAATATCATATACAGAGGTCTTGGACTTGCTGATACACCTTTCGGACAGTCAGGTCCTTGAATCATTCCAGCCATCTCTGCATAGCGTCTCATTAGCTGCTTCGCCTTTTCATCCCAAATGGCAGGGACGGTAAGGCACCACTGGATATGCCCCTTGGTAAGTGTCTTCCGGAAAAGCTTACTCAGCTCTTGTACTGCGTAATCTGTGAGGCTTCTCAGATAATCCACCACGAGCCTTTCCACCGTGAGACCTGGAGGTAAGGAAGGCAGTGCAGATCCTTGGTTCGTTTCGGGTGCTAGAAAAAGCTTAAACTTGGTCGCGAAATAGCCCGCCTTACCCTCCGTGGGATTCAACGAATCACAAGGTCGTTGATCTGGAGACGTGAGAGCGGATTGCATCGAACAGCCCGCTGAAACTCCACCTTTGAGTCCCTTTCTGGCAAGATCCTGCGCAGCTTCTTCAAAAGCAAGAAACGCTGACCATCCCCATTCCTTAAGTTCGAAAGATGCTTTCGCGTTGGAGCTCGGAAGATACAGCAGGCTAGTTTGATTCTTGCAGTAGGAGATGGCTCTTGCGTTTTCAGCTCCTGGCCATTCACAGTTAACGTTTATTTCAACAGGTGTGACCGAGGTATTCACATATGCGAATCCGGAATATGTTGTTCCGAAATCGACTGACACGACGATATCCGATGAATAGGACGTATCATCAGGCTCATTCTGTGCTGGGCCGTTCTTTCGACGCAGGCAAGACGACACGCAGCCCATCAGAGGGAGAAAATACACAGAATCACAGAGAGAAAATACAAGGAATCACAGATCACGAAGAAGACGATTGACAACTAGGGAAGTAGACTTTGTACTCTCAATACGCATTTTGTGAACAGCATCTACATCGTCAACGCAATTGAAGCAGCTGTGTCTGAAAACTTCATAGCCAATTCTTAACAGCTCCGCTGAAATAAACGTAAGAAATAGAAAAAAAAAATGGAATAGTCCCGCCACCCGCTTATTCGCATATAAGAATGGAACACACACACACAACATGACGGACTGATTATAAATTTTATAAATTCTAAATGTTATGCATTATAAATTTTATAAATTCATTTGCAAATAGTATATGAGTATCATTACGTCCAAAATGTTTTTTTTTTCAAATGGAGGTTCGGTCGAGGTTTACTCCTCCATGCTTTAACTTTGAAATTGCAATTGTACAAGGAAGGGCATAGTACCCATGGAACCTCCTTACCTCACAAGAACAGGGGTTTATATAGTTGGGTTGAACTGTGGTCACAACTACTGTGGGGCATGACAAATAGTGGCACATCAGCCACAACAAGATACAACTTTTGATGTTAAACATGTCCCTTACATCTACAATGTTATAATACATTGCTATTCAATAATTAAATAATAAATCATTCAAATCATCATGATAATTTCAATACATCTAATCACTCCATGTAAGAATCACATAAATCAAATGATTCATACAAAATCGAATATGCATGAATTAGATTCTTTTGCATAAAAAACTAAGAATAAAAATGTTATTGTGCAAAAATTCAGAATAAACCACTGAGAGTCATTTGGAATCAAACAAAATCAAGTATAATATAAAGAAGATTTTTTTTTTTGTTGTAGGGTCAAGTGACAAATACAAATTCAAGTGGAACATTAAGGAGAATCCATTTCTTCAAGGGCTTCACTTCCAAAGAATTGTTGCAATATCATAATGGCATGTTCCTTGTAGTACACATTTAGAGCAAGGTTGTCTCTATGCTCTTAGCTAACTCTGAGGTCATTATCTACTACTTGATTGCTACATTAGGCATGGTCCATGATTTCTTCCAGTTCAATATCAAATGTTACTCCAATCTCCATCATAGAGTTTGTAGATTGCCCTTTGTTGTTCTTTGATATGCCCACCACAAATTATAGATTCGTTATGGCAAATAAAAATGTTATTAAGTTCAATACAAGCAACAAAAGCATCATATTGTAAATGCATATCCTCTCCATTGGCATTCTTATGCTAGATTGAAATACCTTCCAAAAATATTTAGCTTGTGTGGCAAGCACTCCTTGCATCTTTGGAATGGAATTAACATGTATGGTCGAGATGGATATGCACAATCATCCACTAAACAATGATTTTCTAGCTCACCTCTAGCAGTACATTTCTGTCCAATCAATCATACGTTGAGCTAGCCCATCCTACATCATAATTCCATATTATAAGATTGGCAATAGCATTTAGTTGTAGTAAAATAGAGTGGAACCCTTTTCGATTGAAGTAGTCACTACACGATTTTCTCTTAAGGCGTAGAGTAACAAGAACAAGTCCTGGTCCAAGAAGAACCAGAATCTCATTGTGCTTCTCTTCTCTTTTCTTTCGGTGAACCCCATAAGTTCTAGGTTTTTCCCTTCTTCTCTACAAAGTTTGAAACAACATAAAGCTCCACTTTTGTTTAAGTTATGATAAGAAGTGGGTGGAAAACAGACAGAATGATTCCAATTGGTTTCCCATCTCATTAGGCTCTTTCGAAAGTGCCAAGAAGAGATTGGATCAAACAAGTACCAAATTATCAGTAGTCCTATACTAGATTACCACGATTGATGCTTATTGATTGGCTAGATTTGGGCTTTTAGATGTGGGACTTTTAGAGATCATTAGTGACCCACACCTAAAGGGGCTTAGCTAGAAAAAATGAAAACAAAATAGAAGGCATTCGGAGGATAGAACAAAAAGTGCTTTTCCAAATCAGTCTTAAAAAAGAAGTGGTGCACCTATTGGTTGTGGTAATATCAGTTATTAATATAAGGGATAAGGCGTACGAGTTGTACTTCTAAATTTCCACCCTAGTGGAAGAGTAAGTCGAAGACATAACTTCGAAAGAAAGTTTCAAAAAGATGACAAGACGTAAGAGGAAAAAGGTTGTGTATCTTCCCTCTCCTTCTTAATATGGTTTAACTGTTTTTGCTTTGAAAAAAGTTGTTGTCTTATATGTTCCCTCTCCTTCTGGATATGCTTTAGATGTTTTTGCTTTGAAAAAAAGTTAAGAATGGCCCTAAGATGTTTCTTGGATTTATGTTTTCTTTTAAATCAAGACTAATTTTATTGAAAGAAGGTACAAAAAGAAGATGACCTTGAGGATCCCTTGAACGTTGGCCTATGCCCTCCTTTTATTTTAAGCATCACTTGCACCATGGTGGGATACTATCTACCTTCAGAGGATGATTCACGAGCAAGAAGCATGAAGATTGATGGTGAAAAGCTACAACTGATGTTCTACACCAGATGCTCTATTTAACACGTCCTAAGAGTTGAATTGAAGAACCTATTTGAATCTATCTAAGGATTTAGTGTTACTTAGTTTTATTCCGTTTAGTCAAGCTCTTTATTTGTTTCCATATATAGTCTACAGATACATGAAACAAGAACATAGCACAATGGGATGAGTAAATGCAAATAAAAGCATATCCACAAACTAAATTGGGTAGAAATGAAGAACTAAAAATAAATATAAATAATCTAGACCCAGACATGTACTTGTACAATGAGTTTACGACCCATAATCAACACAATAACCTTACTAACTAAACTCAAAAGATAAAATAATTCCTAGGTATTATGAAATCTTCATTTGATCAATTCAGATCACAGCTAATGAGTCTTGAGACGCAAATATCGTTGTTCATATCCACTAAAAAGGAACCACTACAACATATGAGGGGCATACCGACAATGCCTATACCGACGGTCACTCTGGATGTCGGTATAGATGTTGGAAAAATGCACTTAAGCATACCAATGGTCAATTGACCATCGGTATGACCATTTAAAACGGCTCGTCGATATGTTTCGAGACTGCCGGTATAGGTGTTGGTATGACCACCATGCATACACATGCATATGCATACACACATTGAATCAGATGGGATATTCACATTGGATCAGATGGGATCTCCACGTACACCTTGGGGAGTGCATGACCATGACGACTCCATAATATATCACATACGTAATGGAGCTCCAGTCATGGATGCAGCCGGAAAGTCAATGCGTCAGTGCATTCGACAACTTTGCTCCATAGAGTTTGGACATTGTGTAATGTTAAAATGGAGGGAACAGGATAGGGATTCAAAAAATTATATCACACAATCGATATATGAAGAGTACCGGCCAGCACCTGGGAATCCTATTATGAGTTCGGAATGGATTCAGCATACGACACGTGAGGTGATGTCTCATCGATGGTCAAAAGCTCTCGATGCTTTTAGAGCAGGCTTACCGAAGCATGTGTAGTTAGATGTTGAAGAGTGGGAATCGATTCAGGATGAGCAACAACATACTCCTGATCGATCTCATCAACAGAGAGATGCGACAGCCACACATTTGGATATGGTTGGAACGTCGCATTTAGGTGGCGGCGGATACCATAGTATGCACTACCAATTTGTAAGTATCATGTTTATTATTGAATTTGTTTGTGTTAAGCACATCATGTATGTTCATTTAACATTTTGCATATTTATTATAGGAGTTGGCAGTGCGTCGTCCTCCGATGCGAACCGAAGAATCTTATGGATATCGTCATGGATTGGCTACACTGTTGCAAGACTTAGAGGGACGCGGTGCAATCATTTCATGGGAGAATCTATGATTCGGTAAACTTATAGCTTGGTTTCGTATTTTTAGTTGTTGTTTATAAATGTCATGTCAGTTTGTCTCATTTTACACATATACTTTGTTGCAGGATTGTAGGTGTAAATGTTTTGATCCCTTTATGTATATGTATGGTAGTGCTTTGCCACAATTTTGTATTACACTCCTATGTGGCAATGATGTACCATAATTTTGTATTGGATTCCTATATGGAAGTGCTTTGTCACATTGCCACAATTTTGTATTACACTCCTATGTGGTAATGATGTACCATAATTTTGTATTTGATTCTTATATGGAAGTGCTTTGTCACACTCTTGTACATCCTTCATTTATGGAGTATACAACTTTTTGCACATGATTCATGGTTCATTTTTGCTCATATAAAATCATGTTTTGGTTGTCATTAGAGTACATAACACATGTGTACTCGGTTTAGAGTTGGGCAGAGTGTATTTTCTTTTGCTAAACAACATCATGCTGTAGCAAAGGACAACACAATCTGCCCAAAAAAATTTGTGCAGAGATGGTCGTCGGTATGGGCATCGGTACGCCCAGTATAGGTGTCGGTATGGACATCGGTACACCTAGTAGAGTCGTCGGTATTACTGACGCTTATACCGGTGCATATACTGACGCCCATACTGATGCGTATACCGATGACTATATGGACGTTATGTTTTCGATGCCCATACCGACCGCGACACCGACGTCATGGAAAAATTATGCCCGTTTATTTTCATCGGTAGCAGCTTCGGTATACCCTTGATATGTTGTAGTGCCACTTCTACTTCTAGAGAAAGTACCTCAAATGTAGATACGCCACTTGGTACACCATGTGGAACACCACGTACACCTTGGGGTGCTCATGACCATGATGATTCCAAGGTGTATGGTATCTGTGATGGAGGTTCGATGAACACGCTTAGATACGGTTGGATCGTCACATTTGGGCAGCGGCAGATATGATATGATGTGTCACGAGTTTGCAAGTACGATCAGGTTTATTGAATTTTTTTGTGTTAAGCTTTTCATGTATGTTCCTCTAATGTTTTGTATATTTGTTGCAGGAGCTAGCAATGGGTCATCCTCCAACACGAATGGAGGAGTCTTATGGATATCGGCATGGATTGACTGCACTATTGGAGGACTTGGATGGACGCAGTGCAGTCATTTCATGGGAGCATTTGCGATGAGGTCATGGATTTCTAAACTTGGTTTTTACTTGTTGTTCGTAAATCCCATGTGTTTATCTCATTTCATGAATTTTCTTTGTTGTGGGACTACTAATATGAATCTTTCGATCATTCTATGCATGTGTATGACAATGGTGTTCCACAATTTTGTATATGGCAGTGGTGCACCAAAATTTTGTATTTGATTCTTATATGGCAGTGATTTGCCACATTTTGTATTTCCCCCATATATGATAGTGGTTTGCCACACTATTGTACATGCTTCATTTATGAAATATATAACTTTTTTTGTACATGGTTCATGGTTCATAGTTCATTTTGATTATGTCTTTTGTGTCCGATAGTATATTGTTTTATGAAATCATATTTTGGTTGCCATTAGAGTACACATCACATGTACTCGGTTTTTTTTTTGACAGAGTGTATTGTCTTTTGCTAAACAACATCATGGTAACGTTGATGTAGCAAAAGACAACACACTCTGCCCATGGTAATGTCATCGATATAAGCGATGGTACTCCCAGTAGTGTCATCGGTATAAGACAACACACTCTGCCCAAAAACAATTTTGCAGATATGGTCATCAGTATAAGTGATGGTACTCCCAGTAGTGTCATCGGTATAAGACAACACACTCTACCCAAAAACAATTTTGCAGATATGGTCATCGGGATAAGCGATGGTACTCCCAGTAGTGTCATCGGTATAAGCGACGGTACACCCAGCGGGTGCCGGTATATGCAACAGTATAGCCAGAGGCGCCGGTATAGGCACTGACATGCTGCCGATATGAGCATCGAAAATATCGACTCTTATACCGATGCTTATACTGACGTTTATACTGACACTCATACCGACACTCATACAAGCACCTATACCGATGCGCGTATTGGTGCTTTAATACCGACACATATACCCAAAGCTACACTGACATCGGGGAAAAAATGTGTCCATTCAATTTCCTTAGTAAAAGCCTCGGTATACGGCCGATATGTTGTAGTGAACCATAAATCCCTTCATAATGAGCACCACCACTTACGCTTCAAAAGACACTTCGGAAAAATTAATAAATCAACACATGGCGAGCAGTGTTAATGATACTCCCTCTTTAAAAAGTTTAGTTCATCAATTCCATGTGGGTCATAGTGATTGTAATAAGCATGTGGCCTACATTTCTTCAGTAAAAGAGAAACACATTAGAGCATCATGCCTTGGAAGCAATTCTCCTAGTAGGATCACATGCATATAAATATGGTGGATGAACCTTAAAGAGGCATGATGTCTTGTTAGTGAATAAAATATATTGAGAGGTTGCTTAGAGTGTTCATATATTTCCATAGTGATGTGTGTGAACACACTTAGGACTTTCACAACACTTTTGTCCCTCTTTAGGAGGTCTTTTTCCCTCAACTTATATATATATATATATATATATATATATATATATATATATATATATATATATATATATATATATATATATATATATATATATATATATATATATATATATATATATATATATATATATATATATATATATATATATGTATGTATGTATGCCTATAACCCTAATGGGTCACTTATCTTTGCACACTCACTTGGTGATACAATCACTATTGTGTTATTCTTCAAGCTTGTTCTTCTTTCTTGTGCTATTCATGTGCTTTTGCAACCCTTGAACTACAACAATTGGTATTAGAATAGGCTAAAGCTTTCTTTAGGGCATCATTGACACCTTTCTCGTCATAGTTTCAAAATAAAAAAAAAATGGTGAGCATACTTAAGGTGATAAGAATTTCAAAATGTCTTCACTCTATGGCATCAAAATTGTGATTTCAGCTCATTTCAGCTTTGGACACACTATTGTAGCAAATGTTTAGGGTTTCATCCCTTTTTTCCAAACGTATATGCAGTTTTTGGTTTGGAAATAGAGGAAAATCAAAGTCTACTACAAGTCTAGTGGAGCCTAATTGGATATCTCTATTCAAGTTTTTTGAGATATAGTCAATTTTACACATTAGGGTATTCAATCACTCACCATGGATGAAAGCAATGATGTATTCCATATGTTGGTTATTGATTATGGGTTGGATGGTTCTAATAACCTATTTTGGGCATACATAATGCATCATATATTGATAGAAAAAACCTTATGGAATATCATAAAGGGTTTTGAAAAATGTCCTCCTACACCTACAAATATAGTCATTGCAGGTGGTAATGAAGGTGATCATCTTCAATTTCCTGGTCCTACTGTGGTTCATGGTGCACCTAATCTATCTGTCTATTTTTCTATCTATCTATCTATCTATCTATCTATCTGTCTATCTATCTATCTATCTATCTATCTATCTATCTATCTATCTATCTATCTATCTATCTATATCTATCTGTCTATCTATCTAACAAACTTCGTTGGGATGGCCAAGATGCACAAGCATATGCATTTGAGCTTTGTATGTCAAACATGACATGGTTGCTCACATGCACTCTTACAAAATAGCAAAAGATGTTTGGGATACTCTGAGTATATCAATGAAGGAGATTCAATGGACACTTTTTTGAAAAAGATCAAGTATTTGAAAACGAAGCTGATTTATGCTGATGAAATCTTGCCAAAATACTTCACTTGTGGAGATCACTCTTAATGGTCTTCCAAATTCTTATCAGAGTTTTGCTTTTACTCTTTGGTTGATGATTAAAGGCACTCCAAATGCCTTGACCTTTGATTAAAGGCAATCCAAATGCCTTGACCTTTGGGGCAATCCAAATGGAACACACACACAACTTTTTAGTGTTGTCGCTATGAGTGAAACATGATGGACTACTGATTATAAATTTTAATAAAATTCTAAATGTTATGCATTATAAATTTTATAAATTCATTTGCAAATAGTATGCGATTATCATTACATCCAAAATGTTTTTCCCAAGGTGTAGATAATCTTTATAAAATTCCAATACTAGTTCCCTATCCAATTTTTTAGGGAGATAGATTAGAATCTTCTATTTCCACTCCCCACCTAAGGAGAGACTAGTGGTAACAATCAAATCGCACATTATTGATTTCATTGGCTTCTATGGTTTCTTTTGAGAGAGGAAGGATTGAGAGATGAAAAGTGATAAGTATGTGTTTGCATGGTTACATTTTATTGCAATTGTTATGAGTCTTTCTTCCTCGGCTGGTCAGAATGCCTCTCTTAAGATTTCCTCCTTTCATCATTTGCGATTATCTTCCTTCTTAGCATCCGAGCTAAGATCAATCAGAGCTTCTCATTGATTTAGTACATTTGTGGACTCTAAAACTTGTCATTCTACCAATAGAGGTCCAACTTTAAATCTCATATTAAAGATTACCCTGAGCTTCACGGCATGTGGTCATTTGGTCTTCTAGAATAATCTCTTTGTCACCCTCGTTGCTTACTTAAAAATCTTAATGCACCAAGGAGTATAATGATCATGAGATGCCATAAGGCTTCACTTATGGATTTTGAGCAATTGCATGAACTTGAACTCGTCGGATAGATTGCTTCCATAGCTTGCTGTGAGATAATCGTTGCTCGCATTGTTACTCCTTCCTAGTTGAGCTACAACTATTGCCTAATAAATTTTGCACTCAATATGAATATGGATTTCTATCTCATATCAACAGTAAGCCTAAATGAGGGAACATGCTCACCTTCTTGCACTAGCTGCACATTTATCTATTGTAGGAATTGGATGTGAAGGGATGGCCTACCAATTCCACCATGGCATATTCCAACGAATCTTTTCCTACCAACCACTAAATATGAGTCTATGGAGATCTATCCGGAAGGTGTGCTTGATGCATGTTGGACAACCTAGTGTAGTTGGCCATCCTAAATACCATCATTTTGCCACCATTAGCAAAACAATAGCTCCCAAAAACTACAACACTTAGCATACATAACAATTCATAGGAGCACATGAACTCTATCTACACATGCACTCAATGAAACTTGCTCACATGTTCAGTTTGAGCTTAAGTATAGTTACTAGTTTTTCACATGTGCTTAAATTAGACCCACATGTGGATCTTGGATGCTTTGAACTTCAAGAGAATTTCCATGACTACTTTGACTTGCGAGATAAATTGGGTGCCACCATTCATTTTCTATCTTAAGTACTCATGTGAAATATGAGTTCATTTCTTTCTTAAATGAAAAAATTGTGCATAGCTGACTAAGAACTCTCTGATGAATTTCTTTTCTTTTTTCTCATATACATACATCTATATACATTCTTCTTTTTAATGCATTTTCCTAGCTTCAATATGGCTTGATTTTGGACCCATCGACGTTCATCCATAAAACTTATTTGTTGAGTGTGGCTAATTTGAAAGTGGACAGGCTAACCTTAAAGTGAATATGAAATGGTCCAATCCATTGCAATTTGAAATTTCAAACCTTATGCTTCATTTTCTAATTAAAAAAAGAGAACTAGATCTTCAATCTAGAACATTGGTATTAAATTCGCAAACTATGTTGTTTGATTGAACTTCCTAAAGCAATAAGAAACCCTGATATTGATCTTCCTCTAATTGGTGTAATCTATCCATTTCATATTCCAAAGACTATTAAGGTAAGAGATTTTTATCGACTACTACTCATAGACTAGCAACAACAAATTCCAAGGGAGCAATAATTTCTAATTTTTGATCGAATTCAAATGGCGTAAAAACCACTACAACCTCATAAGACATTCAATAAACTCATAAACAATAGATAAATATTGCTCCCACTTCAATGGATGCTTGGATAATATCTTTTGTAGCATCATCAATAGTACTTTTTCCTCCTTTCTACCAAACCATTACTTGTAGGATACTATGGAGAACTAAATTTTTGCTCAATGTTGTAATAATACCTAATATGTTTAATCAACTATTAAGAAAATGGGTACTAGAATCAAAAACCAACTTCAAAAGAAGTCCTTAGCACATAATAATTCATCAATTGGGAAATCGCTACACTCTCTACCATATCATGCTTAAGTGGCCATCGGGTTACAAAATTTGTACATATCAAAATGAAAGTTCGACTTGAACTAGATGGGCGTTGAATTGGACAATGAAATCTGGTCCCCACTTCTAGAATGATTTTGGAAGCAAAATTGACTAAAGTGGAAATTGATGGATATGACAAGGTTCACATGTCCATTTACAAGGATCACATTGTCAAACAAAATCATGAACATCTCGATGTAAAGTTTGCAATCAAACTCCGTTTTGAATAATTTTCTTTGGGGTTAAGTCAACACCATAATGCCTTGCATTCCATAAACATATGAGAAGGTATGGGGCTAGTCCAGAGCTTGCAATATAGGGGCCGTAGTTAACAAAATATTTAATCACCTAAAAACTAAGTCAAATTCATCTATCCATTGAAAATCTCTGGACTTGGGTATGAGTGAGCCTATTGAGTGGGATGGCCACACGAGCGAGAGAGCATATGCCAACCATGCTAACATGGTCCAAGAAAATGCAATACTTCCTTAGACATGTGTAGAGGTGGATCTTGCAACATTGCCTTGACTTCGTTTTGATTGACACCAATCCCTTCCTTTGATATAATATGCTCTAGTAGATTAGCACACTTGCCACCAAACACTAGCTTTGTAGGGTTCAAACACAAATGCACATCTCTACACTTATTAAGGCACATCCATAAATTATATGAATGATCAGTGAATTTTTTGAAGACAAAGAAATTATCCAAAAAATTCTCACATGAAACATGTGAGATATGGCGAGAAAGTATGTTCCATACATCACTGAAAGGTACAAGGTGCGTTTCATAGTACAAACCACATGACTATCTATACATGCAAAGGCTCCCCAATTTGTAATAAATATTATTTTTGGAATATTTGAGTTAGCCATTTGGACCTAATTGTATTCATTGAACCTATCAAGAAAAGAATGGATCTCATGTCTAGTGATTTCATTCAACACATATCCATAATTTGTAATACAAAAGGATCAAGTAGTATAACTGCATTCAAATCTATATAGTCCACAAAAATGTAGAGAAAATTCTTCTTCTTCCATATAATTACTATCTGTGAAACCCTCCTTGGATATGCAACTAGGGTAATAAAGCCAACCTAAAGTCATTGATCTAGCCTTTCCTTGATCTGCTTAGAAAAGTTTGAATTCATTCTATACCATTGCTAAATGACTAGTGATGTGTCCACTTTAGTTGATTTGTGACAAAATCAGTCACATTTTGTATCGGATCTTTCTTTGAGAGTTGTGAAGTCTAGCCATAGTTGATGCTTCCTGGCCTTTGTACTTGAAGAGAAGAAGGCTTCAAGTGCATTCCACACTTCCTGAGATGTTTTAAAACTTTTAATGTGAGGCAACAAAAAATTTGAGATAGAGTTGAGGAGATAAGACCTTGCAAATGCATCCTTGGAGCACCATGTGCTCAATCTTTCTTGCTCTTCTTGTGTTGGTTGACCTTTGTTCCTGAAACTTGGCATAATTTCATCTCCAGCTGTATAACCATATAAATTCCTTCCTTGAAGATAAGCTTCCATGCTTCATGACCAGGATGAGTAGTTACCTCTATCCAATTTGTCAATTGATGAAGGAAATCCATCTGCCATGTTGTCCAACCTTGCTCTGATACCACTGTGAAGAGATGGATTTGTAGTTGAAGAAGATGAATTGGTGCTGCAAAAACTTTGCACTACACCAGCCAAATGGACTCCAGATATATGTGGTGGGCCCTTTTATCTTGCCAAATGATGTATTGGACACCCTATGTACCTTGGAAGATCACTCTCAAAAAGTTGAATCAAAACAGATAAGTTGGAGTAGATTTAAGAGCCAAAAACTTGCTATTTATGTTCATACACCTGTCCAAAGATTTGGTTAATTCTTTGGCCACAGTAGCAATTAACTTAATTCCTTTTGCGGAACTCTTATGCACTTAATAAGCTAACAATCATGAGTGATTTGATCAAAAACGATGAACCACACAAAGAGAAACAAACTTAGCAAGTCATAGGATGACCCCGATTTTCTTGGGCTGCAATAGTACATAGACCCATGCGCAGTAAAATAGATATATCTCACGATTAAAGAATCCAGTTCTCATGAAAATTTTTAAGCATATACTAGAAAGTATGAATATTCTAATAAGCTTAAAATCATGGAAAATGGTGAAGTATACACTAAGAAACAGCCCTGACAAAATGACTATTTTGAGAGAGTGCTGGCAGAGAAGAAGAAAATGAGGTGACATAGTTGACTTCAAATGATCATAACTGAAGAGTGAAACATTAAAATACAATGAAAATTGGTGAGCATATAGTAGACTTATAGAGCTAACGTTATCAAGTTGAATCACTAAAAATGATGCACAAAGCTCAGAGAAATCATCTCTGCAATTTGACTGAGAAAACTGAGAGATATGGCAGTGAACAATACACTTCACAAGAACATGAAAATATGAACTCAAATGATCATGAAAATGAAAGTATATTGATTGTAAAATACAATGGACTTATTGATACATATGTGTGCCTTGAAACCACATCTTGATATGGCATAAATCTCATCTCTTGGGGGTCTTCTCATGACCACGACTAAAACTTCCATGTATTTATAGTTGATCTTGGGAGCCTAACTTCCTACAATCACTCTCCAATCTATTAGAGATTGATTTGATTCTCCAAGTAACTTCAATAACAAATTCGTGGATTCTCTTTCCTCCTTTGATCAAGTGGACTCAACCACTTAAGATTATTTCAGTTTTACATTAAGTAAAGACTTAAAAATTACAAGACGGAGTTCACAAGTGAACTCTAGAAGGAGTAGACATTTCCTTCAAGTTTCTAAGCCTTTTGATGAATGAAGCCAATACTTAGGCTTGTCATAGACTTGCTCCAATAGAGAATATACATGAGGTGAATATTAAAGAAATTTTGAAGGGAATTCATTACAAGGTCAGTTTATTCCAACTTATAAGAATGGATGCAAAGGTGAGAAATGATTTAGTGAAAGTCATACCGTTTGCTTACATGAGCCCACCACCTAGTATAGATGGGTTCATGGTGGATTTTCCCCCTGCACCATTGGCAGATTCCCAAAGTTCTAGATTTTCTGTTTTTAAAACAAGTAAATTTTGATAGGCATCATTGTGGATGGTGGCTCTGGCATCAATCTTGCTTGATTTTACTATGAAGAAATAAAATTTGGACCTCACCAAGGCAGCACCTTTTACTATCACATTAGCAGATCAACATTGAGTCACACCATTGGGCATCATTCAAAAAGTATTCATGATATTGCAAGGTTGTCAATTTCTCTTGGATTTTGTGGTTATTGCCTTACCATAGGAGACCTCTTATCCTCAACTCTTGGGAAATCCGTGGATGAGGCAAGCAAAAGCATTGCAAGATTGGGGAAGGAATAGGTTGTGGATTTCTACAAAGGCTAATAATCAATTGCACATACACCTGTAGGAAGGATCTAACACTACCAAGGCAATTGGGTATATAGTGGACACTCATGTTTCTTTATCTCATGAAGATGATAATCTATTAAACTGGATGATAGGAAGTGTAGAATGTTGGACATTTGAAATAAGTGAAATAAGTGAGGATTCTATAGAAGCAGCACAAGGAGAACAAAAAGAGGTAAAAAGTGATCATTTACATTTGGAAAATAAGAAAGGTAAATTAGGTGATTACAAAAGACTGGATGTAGAAGCCAAAACTGGGTGTAATGAAGCCCTAGTTGGGCACCTCTCTCAAGATGGGCATCTTGAAGCCCAAGTAGGGAACCTCTCCCAGGGTGGCCCAAGTGGGCATCACGAGGCCCAAGTTGGGCACCTCTTCCAAGGTAGATCAAGTGTGCGAGAAGTCTCATGTAGCCAAGGTTGTCAATTTAGGCGCCTGATTTTTGGTGATAAAATGAAACTTTTGGGTGACCAATTTTCATGTAGGATGAACATGGTCTACTAAACTCTAGCACATCTCAAGAACTGTGGTGCCTAATTTTTGGTGATTTTCATGATGGGCCACCACCAGGTATGCACCTAGGGCCACCACTAGGTAGGCACATAGTAGCTAGTGGGAAAGTAGTCAAGGAGCCTTCCCTTGGACAAAATGGGCTAATTCTCTTTGAAGAACTAACTCCTTTTCTAGAGAAAGATGTTCAACCTCAATTTTTGCAAGCATTACAAGGGAAGTAAAAAGCACTAAGTGGTCCAATTGACCATAATGATCAATTTTACCAAAAGGCATCACTAGAGTGCTTTCCAAATCAAACTCAATAGTTTATTGGATGTTGAATGTGTCAAGGCACCTCACACTACACCTTATGATTCAATGGTATCAAAGGATGTTTTATTTCCAATAGTTTTGTCCATAATGGACCAAGGAGCCAATCATAGAACATGAGATAAGTACCACTCTTGTTCCTATTAATGAAGATTTGTGTAAAGAAGAAGCATTCATGAAAGACATGCAACAAAAAAGAGAAGTAGGGAAGAGGACCTATGGCCAAAACTCAATGGCCAAGAAAGAGATGTTTTATGGTTCCATGTAGCAACTCAAAGACTTGGATGAAGACAAGAAGTCTTTGGCTAGCATTTCTAGGTGGAGTATAATTTTATTTGAATGAAGCTTGAAGAAATGCACTTATTGTACATACCATAGTTCAAATTATTTCATTTTTTGTAGTTAATTTTGTTTGAATCATCAAATAAAGGAGAAGTTGCATTGGGATGGTGCAAAGATATGATGTGGGGGTCTATAGAGCAGATGATCTGCTACTCATGTAACCAATCCCAATTCATATGTTTTGGAAGTTGTTCTCCCCTTTCTTTTGGGGCCTTTTTCTATAGAATCTCCATGATGATTACAATTCTCCACTGGCTTTGGTTTTTGATCTGGCTTGAATATTTAATGGGTGGGCTTTTGGAGTATGATCAATTGAAGACGACCTATTTTCACTCCATCTTGGGGTGACTACCAAGTTGCAACCTCTCTCCTTATCACGTGAGGCAACCACCCATTGGCACCACCTCTCCCCAAGAATTGGATGACTACCTTTTCTCCTCACCACATCATAGGGGGCAACCACCAAATGCTTGGAAATTCGGGAGATCACCTACAACGCTTTGCATATATTTGGGTGAACACCTTTTTGGGATATGCCAATAGTTTGGGTGACTACTACTTGTGTAGATATGGGGCAACTACTATTTTTCCTCAACACTTCATATTAGGCATACTACTTCTTGGTCATCATGGGCTAGCTCCTGCCATGGAAAACCTCCTATATGCCAAATGGGCGACCATAAATTTGAGCCACCACCACTTCTACTACCTATTAGGGCAACTATGCTTTTGGCACATTCTCACTATAATTGGGCATCTACCATTTTGCATTCCCAACTAATTGTGCATCTACCATTTTGCATTCTCACCATGATTGGATGTCTATCATTTTGCATCCTCATCATAATTGGGTGTCTACCATTTTGCATCCTCACCATAATTTGGCATCTATCGTTTTGCATCCTCGCCATAATTGGGTGTCTGCCAAAATTTATACCTCCTCTCATCATCAAGAATTAGGGGACCTCCTTTCTAACAATTCCCCACATCTAGGCAACTACTAGTTTCTCCTCACCACACAACTTGGGTGACTAAAAAAATTGACACCTCTTCATACTCGAGCGAGGCCTCCATCACCTCATTTGGGATGACATCCAATCAAGGGAAAGACTATATTTGAAGTCTCTAAAGTAAGGTAATCAACAAGATTTGGAAGTTAACTCTCTCAAAAGATGTTACATTTATTGCATAGTGAAGAAGATAAATTGTAAGGAATATAGGCCTTGGGTAGCCCAAAAATGTCATATTGTCAGAATCGGGCACCATCACCACACCTCTTTTGGACATGGTCAAAACAAATCGTCTACTCCACCTATTTTTGTAAGGGCTACCATGGGCAGCAAGTGATGGAGTAAAATTTTATTAACTTGTCAGTAAGTGTTAAAGTGTGAATTAATGTAGGGAAAATTGTTGCAAAGCTCTGGTGGTTTCAAAAGACTTAATTGGTGGACCTAAAGGTGTTTGGTGAACAAAGCTAAAATTCGCCCACTCCTCCACCAATCTTGTCAGTTTGGCATGCATGACAGTGAACGTTTTGATTCCGCAAGGCCACTCCTCTGGCCTTTGGAGTCTATATAAATTGATGCTTGGCACTTTTTTTATTATCATCATCATATGGTTGTGGGAATACCATTATCATCCCTCCTCTTTTGGACATGGTCAAAATAGGGTGTCTACTCCACCTATTTATGGAAGGACTATGGTGGGCAACAAGTGATAAAGTAAAATTTTATGAACTTTTCAGTAAAGTGTTAAAGTCTGAATTGATGTAGGGAAGATCGCTGCAAGACTCTAGCAGTGTCAGAAGGTTTAATTGGTGGACCTAAAGGTGGGTTGCTACCAGAGCCAAAATTAGCCCACTCCACCAATCTTGTCACTTTGGTGTGTGCGACAGTGAAGGTTTGGATTGAGCAAGGCCACTCGTATGGCCTCTAGAGTCTATATAAATGGATGTTTGGCACTCATTTTTATCATCCTCATCATCTACCTGTGAGAATATCATTATCATCATCGAGATGTCGAGCTGGAGGGAATCTTTCAAGTTGACATATCTGAGAGAATGGACCTTGGCACTGATCGCACGCTTGAATTGAGCATGGCGTGGGGAGATTCGCTGATAACTGTGACTGCCATTCCAGTGTACCTTGGAGATGATAGAGGTCAAAAGGCAGGAATGGAGGTGACATTTGAAAGCCATTAATTCAGAGATTTTTACCTTGGTAAATCTACCCCATCTCTTTTCCACATAAGTCAAGCCTACTTCTTTTCCATCTCTTGGATCTAGTCTTTATTGAAATGCTTCATTCTTTCTGTAAATAAGATAAACATACTTTCCTTTCCTATTTGTACAGAGACCCTTTTTGAGCATGTTTTTCCTTAAGAACTTTTTGTTGCTTGTTGAATATAGAGATGGCGAGTAATGCAAGTTTTGCTTTGATATTTGAACTATAATCATTTAATGGCTAAATCTGCGCTATTATAAGCAACTGGCTGCTTGTATGTGTGGATGCCATTCTGATATCATTTGTATAAGAACCATCTACACTACTTTCATCCTTGCCCGAAGCATTCAGAAAACTCCGCAGTTTTACTCCAAATTAAAAAGCCCTTCCAACTCATTTTTTTCAAAGCCATTACAACTGATTACAATTCGTTTAATTGACCAAAGCCATTACATGTCCAACCAGGGTTTGAACCCTAAACCTCCACCTCAAGAGGCCAGATCCAAACCAATGTTCCATTGAAGGAGCTCTATCTGTCGTTCTTTTCCATCACACACATTAAGCAAATTTAGTTTTGCATCCTTTCTTGCTTATAGAAGTATTTCAAGTTCCATTAACGACTCAAGCTATGGAATCCTATGAGCATTATTGCACTCTATTATGCACGATTAACAAAGTGTTGTAGGTACTACGGTTGTGCATATTTGTATCTGTTCAATAATACCTCAAGTCAAACAAAAACACAAAAAAATGAAATAGTCCACGTCCCATAGGTGGGTTGGTTAAGCACTTGTCTCTTGATGCAGAGCTCTTCTGTTCAACCCCCGGGTTGGACATGTTATGGTTTTGACTAGGTTAAGCCAATTGTATCAGTTGTAATCTTGTCTAGCCCATGCTTTGTGAGATAGAGGGGTCTCGTTGGTATTATGCCCATTGACCTATACACTTGTTCTTTTAAAGTTAAAGCTCAAGAGAGTAGGCACTTGTCAAACCTTCTTAAAAAAATATATATGAAATAAAAGTAGATCCCCCACTAATGGGGCGAAAAGATTATTCGCTTTCTTTGTAACTCTTTCTATCTGTCTTGTAATTTTCTCTTTGTTATTATTTGAAGCATGATTTTCGAAAAACAAAAAAAGAAAAATGCACCTACAAATGGAAAACATCCATAGAGGAAAGAATAGCGTCTTTAAACAATTGAGCACGCTCGCATCCAAATCCATGTAAATAATTTCATTAAGATCGTCACCTTTTGTGTGCATTCAAAATGATTTTTCAAACATGTTTGGAGAAAAGAAAACATATGATTCACCTAGATTCATGTTCTTAATTCATGAGCTCATATTCTAGAAGAAATTTACCTTTTCATAAAGGCGTTTTAGTGCCGTAATTTAAAGGAAAGCTTGAATTGATTTTCTATTTTTTAACCATCGACACCTTCATTGTTACAAAGGAGTTTCATTATGGGGAAGTAGGAAGCTCCTCTTGTAGTCCACCCACATAGGCTCTTGTATAAATGTCACTTAGCACCCATGTGAGCATCCACTTGGTAGCTCTATTAGGAAGGAGAGAAAGAGAGATAGATAGATAGATAGATGGATAGAGGGAGAGAGAGAGAGAGAGGAAATTATGAGTAAGGGGATCCATGTTGGGGAGGTACTAAGGTCTCATGCAATTTGAGAGAGAGAGAGAGAGAGAGTTATGGGCAAGAGGCTCCATGTTGGGGAGGTACTAAAGTCTCATTCTCTCATACATGTCTTCATCATCATCTTCCATCATCCTCCACAAAACTGAGAGAGATCATTGAGAGCAATTAGAATAACTTGAATCTAACCAAACGTTAGTATGAGAATAGGGGTGCATCTGCAAAGGACGCCAGGTCCAATACTTCTTTTACTCAAGGGGATTTCTTCCTTAGGGAAATGTACCCTATGACATGTTAGTGTGTAGGTACACTACTTGACAATGAAGACATAAACATGGTAAAGTTACAAGTGCATAGATGAGAAAAAAAACCCAATTTCTTGAGACTAAGAATTGATTACAATAAGTCAAAAATTGTCCAAATGAGCATTACAATGGGCTAGTAGCCACTCTAGAGACTAGAAGAAGTCAACAAAAAGAAGTATTAAAACAAAAAGTAATCTCTGCAAGAGAAATGCAATAGACTTAAACTAAGAGATACTAGCCAAGAATGCTCAATCACTTTGTAATGCTGACTTCCACACAACTGAAAAGCCAACACCTTGCATCATCACCATAGAGTGGCCTTGGCACAGAGAGGACAACTTGCAACAAAATGCAGAGAGCATCCAAGACATAGCTAAATACAAAGTGTACTTATAATGAAGAACAACAACAATATGATTTAGCACCTCATTTGGCACTAAGTGCCCCAACATTGTAACTCAAACATCTAAAAACAATATTGTGTGTGTGTGTATGCCCTTGTGGGTTGGAGGCTAGTCTAAGCCCACCCACGAGCTCTTTCAAATTCCTAAGTCTACTCTAAGGCTAGTGTGGTGTGCATAGGGCTATTCTAGGCGCTCCTTTTCACGCACGCTAAGTCGACCTCCTCCAAAGAGATTGCAATGAAGGCCAAATGGCCTTTTAAAAAAGGAAAAAATACCAGTCATCATATGAGCAATGGACCCAAGCTAGGATCGACCACTTCCTCCAAGAATTATAGTTGTAACTTCTATGGAAAAACGGGTCATTTAGAGAAATTTTGCTATAAGAAGAAACAAACCTTGAAGGCTTCTAGTTCCAGGCACTCATCCAAACCTTCACAACACAGGTCACATTGCTCTAGCGAAGAACTCTTTATCTCTATTAAGGCAAATGCTCTAGTTACATCTAGCTCCCCTCACAAATGGATCTTTGATAGCAGAGCGACCTCGCACATGTGTAAAGATAAAGATTCTTTTCAAGAACTTGAAGAGCATACATGTGATGTGTACCTTGGAAATAACGAAAGTCTACCTATTGAAGGGAAAGGCAAATTACAGATCACCAATGCTCAAGGGGAATGCAAATAACTTTCAAATGTGTTATTTTTTCCTAAATTATGCATGAACTTGCTATCAGTAAAAGAAATTATGAATCATAACAAATAGGTGTTGTTTGATAACACCTCTGTCAAAGTCACTGATCCTCATATGAAAGACTCAATGATGTCTGTCAAGCTTGCGCTCAAGGTAAGCAATATAGGGCTCTCATTCCAAAAGAGGTGTCAACAAGAGCTAGCAACCCTTTAGCCATTACCCACATGGACCTTTGTGGACCCATGAACACCCCATCTCTCAGTGGATCACTCTACTTCTTTCTTTTAGTAGATGACCACTCTTAGATACATTTGGGTGTATTTCTTGAAATCAAAGGCATACACTTTTACTAAGTTTCATGAATGGATCACCCAAGTGGAGAATGAAGCTTCCAAGTCCACTAAGACCATCCGATCTGATGGAGGTGGTGAATTCATAAATCCTGACTTTGACAACTTCTTCAAACAAAAAGGGATAAAAAGACAAGTTACTCAACCACAAACTCCATCCCAAAATGGAGTAGCTAAGAGAAAGAATTGAAGCGTGATGGAAATGGTAAGAACTAGGCTTCATAACAAAGACTTACCCTACAATTTTTGGGTAGGAGTAGTGCATATTGTTGTTCACATACTTAATCGAGGCTTCACCAGTGCATTGCACAACAAGCCACCATTTGAAGCATACTATGGAAGAAAGCCTAATGTGCACTAATTTCTAGTATTTGGCAGTGAAGCATTTTTCGACATGCCAAAATAAGATCGCAACAAGTTGCAATCCAAGTATAAGAAGCACATCTTCATAGGGTATAGTGAGCAATCAAAAACATATCGCTTATATGATCTTGAAAACCACTCCATCACAATATCTAAGGATGTAATATTCAATGAAGTTTCCATACACTATAGCAAGGATCCAACAAAAATCGAACATCAAACGTGAGCATGGTCGAGAAAAGCGAAAAGCGAAGATGGAGTTTGCTGCCGGAATCACTGTCCGTCGGACCTTGTTGAAGACGAGCTGACGGAAGCCGAGCTCAACTGCGGTATGTAGCGGACGGACGCGGGAGTTTGCTGCTGTCCGTCGGATCTTAGTGCTGAAGACGAGCTGACAGAGAATACCGGTGCTGACGGTCTGCGCGTAGCTGGTGTCGGGGCTTTGGACTGGATGGAGGCGATGGTCGCTTGATCGACGGGCGTCTGGAGGTTCCACGGGTGGAAGTCGTTGCGTGTCTGTCGCGCTTCAGGGGGCTGGTCTGTCGCGTTTGGGGGGGTCCATCGCCGAGCCTATCGCGGGCGAGATCCAGGTGTCTATCGCGGGATTCCCGGCTGGCCTGTCTATCGCGACAATCGCGGGGGTCCACGGTCTATCGCCGAGCGTCAGTCTATCGCGGGATTCCCGGCTGGCCTGTCTATCGCGACAATCGCGGGGGTCCACGGTCTATCGCGATTTTTTTGGGGTGTCTATCGCCGATTGGGGTGTCAGTCTGTCGCCACGACAGACACTCGCGAGGGTCCACGGTCTATCGCCGACTGTTCGGGGGTCCAGGACCTCAAGCTACTAGTACTACCTACAGCTTGTCCCTTCAAACTCCTACCCCGGGTCACGCGCGACATCAAATCCTTCTTACGCAGGAAGTTTTAATTCTAGCGAGAAAAGAAAAAGGGGGAAAAAAAAAGAAAAGAGAAGAGAGAAAAAGAAAAAAAAAAAAGAAAAGAAGAAAAAGAAGAAAGAAGAAAAAAGAAAAAAGAATAACGAGTAAAGATTCGAAAGAAAAAAATAGAAGAGAGCTACCTTTTATTGTGAACTCTTTGGGTTTTTCTCGATGCTTCTCTTCTCAGAGATTTAGAAAAAGATCATCTTTCCCGGGGTGCCCCTTTTTTATCATGGATTTGGCGACCCCCTCTCTTGGGAGAAGCTTCATGGATGTGGCTTCATCCTCTCTCGTGAAAAGTAATCGGGCCCCCCCCCCTGGGGAGACCGATACACTGGCCGCTCTACTGGAGGGGGGATCGTGTGCCGCTCCTGGGGCACCCGAAAGTGTTGAACCCCCCATCGTGTCCCTCAGTAGACCCGCAGTTCTATCTGCTCAGGAGGAGCTCAAGAAAGTTTGCCTCGTCGGCCAAGTGTTTGGCCCTAGGCCCCCGCTCGAAATCGTGCGACAATGGCTAAGAAAAGAGTGGTTCCCTCGAGGACTAATTGTCAGCAAATGCCAGTTCTTACCAGCAAACCACATGCTGCTAGTCTTTGAAAATGAAGAGATGGCGTTCCAAGCCCTAAGCGTTGGCACCTGGCAGCTCGGTCGGGCGACCCTGTGCCTATTCAGATGGTCCCCGGACTTTACTCCCGACAAATCGAAATCGCTCCGGTACCCTCTTTGGGTGGAGCTCCCTAACCTCCCATACTTCTTGTACAACTTCGTGTGGGACATTGTCTCTCCTATCGGCAAGCCGCTGGCGTCACGCGAAGACATTGGTGGTCTCATCTATGAAGGTGCAAGACACTCTTTCAATGCTAGGTGGCACCCACAAATCTGCGTCGAGGCCGACCTCAGTTCGCCGCTTCCATCAACGATCAAAGTGGACATGGGCGAAGGAGATTTTTGGGAGCAGGATCTCACCTACAAAAACCTTCCCAACGCGTGCTTTCGTTGTGGTCAGCAAGGCCACAGGATTAAAGACTGCCCTCTCAGGCAAAAAAACAAACGATCTCAAGAAGCCTCCAAAACAGCTCAAGACAACGTTGGCGATTTGACCCACTCGACCAAGGTTGGGGAAGACAAGGGTCTCCCCAATCCACAAGTTGATGCTGATGGCTTTACTGAAGTTAGAAGAAGAAGGAAAAGAAGTCCGAGGGCCAAAGGTGAGAGAAACAACCTGCCAATTTCCCCCCACAGCAACTTGTATTGCAATCTTGGTAAGGAGATCAACGAGCTTGACTACCCAGGTGGTAAGCCACCTGGGGTAGACACTTACGACGAAGCCCTAGAGATCCCTGACAACAAAGAAACCCCCCAGGAGGGGTACACTACAAGCAAAGAAGATGGCTTCACCACTAGTAATGAAGACAACATGGATAGTGAAAGTTCCATCATTGGATCGACGATCCCGGAAACGGTGCCGAGCACGAGGCCCAATTCTCCCCAGCAAGGAGCATCCCGCAAAGGAAAACAGCCTATGGAGCTACCATGGAAAAGCACTCACAAGAACCGATTTCTAAGTCGGGATCAGATCCCAGCGAAAAAGAAAGATGAAGCCAAGAGAAGAAAGGACAAGGCTCCCTCCCGCAAAGAGGGATCAACACAAAAATGATTGTTATCTCGCTAAATGCTAGAGGGCTATCCGACCCCTCAAGAGCGACCATCATTGGTCAATGGCTCCGCGACATTAGCTTAAACCCAGACATTATATGTATTCAAGAGATTAAAATTGACGGAGAAGACCTCCAGAAACGGCTCAGACAGGTCTCCTCGGCCCATGTGTGGATCCCAACGAAGCACCAGCGGGGGTCCGGAGGAACGGTTATCGGGGTTAAGCAACGCTGGATCGAAAAGCTTGAGAACTCCATTGAAGATGTAAGCCACCGTTGGATTGCGGCTTCTTTTGGTGCTCCTCTTTGTGCTACTATGGTTTCTTTGTACGCCCCTAACGGGGATTTGGAGAGACTGAACACTTGGGCTTCATTAGACTCGCTCCCCCACAACGTGCTTATATGCGGAGACTTCAACATGGTGGAGGACCCTACGGACAGATGGATGGGCAAGGGCAGGGTCATCGACAGTCGGGAGAAAGAAACGTGGGACATGACCAAACTCCACTTGGATCTGGTTGAATTCAAAGACTCGAATGGCTTTTCTTGGTCGAATCTCCAAGCGGGTGAGGATCTGAGGAAGGCTAGGCTCGATAGATGCTACATCTCTCAGAGCTTTTCTCATCAGTGGGGCCACCCTACCATCACACAACGCACTGACCTCACCATCTCTGACCACTACCCGATAATTATCACTTTTCAACCTCCCAACAAGATCCGCAAGGCGCCGTGGTTCCATGCCAACGCTTCCACCTTCTCTCTCCCCTCCGTCCATCAAGAGATTGCCGATGCGTGGACGGTGGCGTTCGCCCCTGGCTTGGCCCCAGCCAAGTGCTGGAGAAGTGCGGTCGACAGGTCTCGTAAGATCATGATCAGAACTAAGAAGATGCTCGAGACTGTGCGGCGGGCTCGTAGGGAAGCTCTTTACCACAGACTCTGGCGGCTCGAGGAGGAAGTGAACAAAGGAAAACACCAAGCACAGAAAGGTCTCCGAAAAATCAGAGCAGTGCTGAGATACGAGGAAGAAATACAAAGGAAAAACTTGCAAATCTTCTTTAAGGAGTGGTGGGCCGGCAAAGCCGACAAACCCACCAAAGAGATGTGCCGTATCCTTAAAAGGAAACACAACAGAGAGGCGATCCCGCTTTTGCTTGACCCACATGGCAATGTATGCAATTCGGAAGAAGATAACCGTGGCATCATCGAAGGGCACTTCACGAGACTCCTGGGATCCTCGAACCCCCTCTCCCCCCATAGAAGGGACTGCATGGCTGCCATTTCTAGGGTTTCCCCCCGGAGAATACCACCCAACCTCCTCTCCCTGCTTCATGCCCCTATCTCTGAATCAAAAATCATTGAGGTTATTGATGCCCTCCCCCTCGGTAAAAGCCCGGGACCCGACGGACTCACTAACGAGTTCTTTAAGTCCTTCAAGCTGGTGGTTGCCACCCCCCTTCGGTTGGTTTGGCATGAAGCGCTAAAGTTTGGTGCTCTTCCTTCTTGCCTAAATAATGGAATTATCAAGCTGGTACACAAGAAGGGGGAAAAGAACAGAATCGAGAACTGGCGACCTATTACGATGCTCCAAACAGGATACAAGATCATCGCCAAAGTCATTGCCAACAGACTCTCGTGCCACCTGAGATATTGGCTTAGTGAGGACCAAAAAGGCTTCATCAAAGGCAGATCTATCCTGGAAAACATTATGGATATTTGGGAAGGTATTCAATTTGCAAACGAGTCCAAACAAGATGTGGTTTTCCTCAAGATCGACTTTGACAAAGCCTACGACAGACTTGAATGGGACTATATTCTGCAGTCGCTCCAAGACCTCGGATGTAGTCAGAAATTCACCAAGATGATCGCAACCCTTCTCGGAAACGCAACGACCCAAATTAACGTTAACAGCAAGCTCTCGAAGGCGATCCATCTTAAAAGGTCTATTAGGCAAGGGTGCCCTCTGGCCCCCCTGCTTTTTGCCATTGCCACTGAGGGACTGAGCAGACTCGTTGCACATCAAGTGGAGGCTGGCAATATCAAAGGCCTCCGGCTGCCTCACGACCACAGTCAAATCATCATGAGACTTTTTGCCGATGACATGAACGCGTTCGTTCACAATGATAATACCAGCCTGGAGACTTTCTGGACGTGTCTTGCTACCTTTTGTGATGCCTCTGGATCCAAAATCAACCACTCTAAGACCGCCTTTAGGGCTATTACGGGACATCACCCTGACCTTCTCATTGATCAAGGCTGTCAAATCATCCCGCAGGGCCAAATCTTCCGGCTTCTTGGAATCCCCTTGGGGTTTGGCGTCTCAATGGAGCAGCGATGGAGTTGGGTGCTGGCCAAACTCGAAAACAAGCTCAACTACTGGAGAGGCATGCAAATTAATCTTGCTGGACGTGCTATGGTTATCAACACGTTCCTCCTCTCCTCTACCATCTATTTCCTTTCTTGTTGGAGACCAAATGAGCAAGGCCTGTCCAAACTGAATAGTGTTTGCAGAAATTTTCTTTGGACGGGCGATCATAACAGAAGGGGGGTGCCTAAAATCAAATGGGCCATCTGCACTACGCCTAGAGATAGCGGGGGGCTTGGTATCCTAGACATTGAGTGTATGGCTAACAAACTGGCGGCCAAATGGATGATTAAGGCCTGGTGCAATAGGGAGGCCTCTTGGGCCAAGCTGATCTTCAGAAACAAGAATGAGTTAGCCCTCATGGGGATCCCGAACTGGAAGAATCATGACATCATGACCCTGCTCTTCTCCCCGATCCCCGTCTTCCCGAAAGGCTCCAATCTCGTGTGCTCCCTTTGGAAGGGCTGGAACAAAGTCAAAAGCTTCACAAGAATCAGCGAGGACTGGAAGTGGGCGGCCGGAATCAGACAGAACGACTCTATATGGTTTCCGATTCATGGCATCCGGAGTGTGGAGTCGTGGAACATTCAAAACGCCAAGAAGCTATGGAACAAAGGATTCAAAAAATGGAAACACCTCTGGAAACAGCACACCAACAGCTGGATTAACTTCGAGGATATTGACCCGCGCATCAACATCTCCTACGAAGAATGGAACACTTTGCAAAGCAGATGCCTCGCATGGGATCGTCACAAGACTCGCCTTCTCATGGGGCACGACACACCGAACCCGCTTGGTCTCAAATGGCACAATGGAAATAGCCTACTCAAAATCCCGAACATCACAGATACGGCTAACCTCCAGACCAGCCTCAACAAGAAGTGGTGCTTGTCTTGGACGCGGCTTCGATGGGACATGAAATTCATGGGCATCTGGCACCCCCTTATAGAGATTAAGAAGTCTGTTCTTTTATGGCAAATTCTTCATCGAGGAATTTGGACAAACCATAAGGCTAGCAAACTTTGTGGGATCCCTCCTTGGTGCAAACGCTGCCACCGTGCTATCGAAGATGTCCCACACATCTTCCTCACCTGCCCCAACTCCTACAGAATCTGGCAGACGGTCGAGATGAAACTCAGACTGCAAAAACAGCTTTGCTGGAAGCAAATCCTTCTGGGAGAAGCGATCGGCTGCTCTGCGTCACTCTGGAACGCCATCAGAGGGGAAGTCCTGTGGAAAATTTGGCGGGAGAGGTGTGCCCTCAACTTCGGCGACCCCCCCAGGGAGTGGTCGATTGAGAAATCACTATTCCTCCTCGGCAAAAGGATCGCTAACAGTAAGAAATCCCCCCCCTTCAGGCACCATCAAGTCCTCCTCTTGGTCAACAACAAGCTCAAACCCAAATGGGCCCCGCATGAGGGCGATGAGAGGGTGATTAACCTTCTCTGTAACGCGACCTAGGTTTCATTCTAGCTTCCCCTGCTTTGTGGGATCTGGGGGGTCCCGTGGGCACTAGTCCCCTTCATTTGTATCTTTGCTTCTTAATTTAATTCAAGTCCGGGAGAGTAGGCTATTGCCGAACTTCCTTTTATCAAAAAAAAAAAAAGGATCCAACAAAAAATCTTAGTCTACCCATCTACACTACAAAGGGGGACTCAGTCTTTTCCAAACCCAACTCCGAAGCAAGTACTTCAAGTCAACCGAGAAGATCTTAAAGACTTATTGACAAGAGATAGTGAGAACAAATTCACTATGTCAATTATGCCTTGATGCATCAAATTCAACAAATCCTAGAACCTTCTGACTACAAAGAAGCTCAAGGACAACCTGAGTGGGAAGAAGCTATGCAAGTGGAAATGGATCCAATAGAGAAGAACAAGACTTGGAATCTTGTTTCTAAACCCATAAATCATCAAGTTATAGGAATCAAGTGACTTTATAAGGTCAAATAGAAATTAGATGGAACCTTAGATAAGTACAAAGCAAGGTTGGTAGCTAAGGGATACCAACCTTAGATAAGTACAAAGCTAAGGTTGGTAGCTTGGTTGTGAAATTTGTTGATGATAGATGTATAGTTCATGATCTATCAAATGGCAATATCATTATTTCTTCTGGCATTTTATATCGTGGGTTGTATAAGCTCATAAACTATGAAAAATCTATGAATGATTCGGCATGTGCAATACATGATTCTCAGGCTATGTCAGATGCAAAGCTTTGCTATGCCTGCAGAAATCTGAAATGTTCTCTGTGCCTAAACTTGAAGCACCTGATAAACATGTTTATGAAGGCCGTATTTTGGGCAAAACGTAGCATTCCTCCTTTCCAAAAGATGGTTCAGTTTGGGCTATTAAGAAATTGCAGCTTGTTCATAGTGATGTTTGTGGTCCTATGCAAACATCCTCTTTTGGAAACTATCTTTACTTTGTGACTTTCATCAATGATTTTTCTAGGTATGTATGGGTATATCCATTGAAAGCAAATTCCAAAGTGTTTATGTGCTTCAAACAGTTTCTAGTTTTGTCTGAAAATTTGTTAGCATGTAAAATAGGCACCCTCCATTCTAATCGAGGGGGGGAATATATGTCCTTTGATTTTAATGAAGATCTGGCAAAAGGTGGGATAAAACGTTAGTATATAGTATCATATACACCTCAATAGAATGGAGTTTTTGAATGGAAGAACATGTCACTCATGGAGATGGCAAGGTGTATGGTCAAGAGTTAGGCATTACCACATAGTTTCTAGCTTGAGGTTGTCATGTGTGTAGCATATGTACTTAACAAATGTCCCACTAAAGCATTGCAATCTATCACTCCATATGAGGCTTGGCATGGTCATAAGCCATATGTTGCTCACCTACGTGTTTTTGCTTATCTCGCATATGCATTGATGCCTAAACAACAATGCAAGAAATTGGATGATAAAGTAGTGAAATGTATTTTTCTTGGGTATAGTTCTAAAATCAAAGGCTATCATTTGTATCATACATAGACAAAACTCATTTTTCTTATCCGTGATGTTGTTTTTGTGGAAGATGTTATTCACCTCCAAAGACATGTATGATACTTTGCTACCTCGTTCAGGCTCTCATAGTGCCTCTTTTGCATCAGATTGCTATGCTATGGCTGCCTCTAGTCTCTGTGATGAGAATGAGCCTGCTTTGTTTGATGAAGCACAAAATTCTGAAAATTGGATGGCTGTTATGCAATCAAAATGTGATGCTATCATAAAAAATGGTATGTCTTCTTTATGTGACTTGCCTCTTGGCAAGGGCATCGGCACCAAGTGGGTATACAAGCTGAAGCATAAGCCTGATGGAATAGTTGAAAAGTATAAGGCTAGGCTTGTTGCAAAGGGTTATGTGCAAGAAAGAGGCATTGAATTTGATGAGATCGTTGCACCTACATGCCAAATGACTAATATTCCTAGCATCTCTGCACTTACAGCTCATCATGGTTGGAATGTACATCAATTGGACATTAAAACTGCACTTTTGAATGGTGACTTGCATGAAGAAGTGTATGTTTTTCAACCCCATGGCTTTGTGCAGAAAGGGCATGGAAACCAAGTGTGAAGATTCAAAAAGCATTATATGGTTTGAAGCAAGCACCACATGCTTGGTATAAAAGATACATGCCTATCTGATTGCACATGGTTTTGAGAACAGTCTAATTCAGAGCACCTTATATGTTAAGCATGCTAATGATGTGCTTCTGATCATTGTTGTGTATGTTGATGACATGTTGCTCATTGGTCCTCATGAGAAGCATATTGCTGATTTTAAGATTGATCTGCATGCCTCATTTGAGATGTCTGATTTGGGGCATTTGCATCATTATTTAGGCATTCAGTTTATGCAAGTTGATGGAATAGCTTTGTGTCAAACAAAATAGATTGACACATTATTGCAACATTTTGGCCTTGAAGACTATAAACCTATTGCCACTCCTATGGTGACAGGTTTATGATTGATTCTTCATGATGTTGGAGATACATTTGCTGCTATTCTCTATCAACAGGTTATTGGATGCTTGATTTACTTATGCATTACTCGGCCACATATTCAATTTTTTGTCTCACAAATGAGAAGATTTATTCATTACTGAGGTGTCCAGCATTGGCAGGCAGTTAAGCGCATCTTTTGCTACTTGAGTGGTACTCGGGTACTTGGATCCCAATGGGGAATCACTACCACCAAATTTACATGCTTTTTCTAACTCTAATTGGGATGGTTGCTATGACACTCGTTTGTCCACTAGTGGCTTTTGCTTCATGCTTGGTAGCTCATGTATATCTTGGTTGAGCAAGAAGCAGCCTATTGTGGCCATTTCCAGTTGTGAGGTTGAGTATAGGGTAGCTTTCATAGCTACTGTTGAGTGTGTGTGGCTCAGATGCCTTATGTCTGATTTGGGTGTTGGTTAGTCTTCTACCACCACCATCTTCAGCAAATCAGTAGTTGCGAGGAACCCTCTGTTCCATGCTCGCACTAAGAACATTGAACTGTATTATCATTATGTTAGGGAGAGGTTCTATACTAGAGAGATCAGCTTGGCATATGTGCCCATGTAGGAGAACATTGCAAACCTTTTCACGAAGGCTCTACCTAGGGAGAAGTTTGAAGCTTTCTGCAAAGCTTTGGGCTTACTTTCTTTTATGGATTGATTCCACATAGCTTGGCACTTCCTTATACATGAGTGCCAAGTCTTTGTTCACTGCATCACTCCCAGGGGGGATTTATTGATATTAGGTAGTGATGTGTGTGAACACACTAGGACCGCTCGGGCACTTTTTTCCCTCTTTAGAAGGTTTTCTTCCCCCAGCTTGTATATACTCCGATTGCCCTAACGGGTCATTTTATCTTTGTACATTCTAGTGGTAATACATTTAGTATTGTTTGTTGTGCTCGAAGCTTCTTCTTCTTCCTTGTGCTGTTTGCATGCTTCCACAAACCTCAAAATCCAACAAAAATAAAAAATTCTAGAGAGAGATGAAAAAACATGGAAAATCTCTTCATTAACCTATCTTCATGCGACCAAATGAGACCTGAAACATAGGAACTACAAAAAATTCAATCAAGTAAACTTTTTCTACTAGGATACTCTACCTTACACTTTTTCTAATTCCTTAATCTTCATGCTCAAATTTAACACACAAATTCCATGCGACAACTTTCTAGAAAGAGAATGTAAAAAATTATTATAACACACAAATTCCATGCGACAACTTTCTAGAAAGAGAATGTAAAAAATTATTACTACAAAATTTTACAGACATGATCATAATATTACTTGTAACAAGTCTCCTAATCTTCAATCACAATCCCACACAAAATAATAGACTTTCGCACAAGAAGATATGAGGAAGACAAACAGAGTATGCGCAGAACAATAAGAGAGAGAACTTTATTATCTATGCAAATTTACAAGCAGCTCTGATCTGCATTACAAAATCTATCAAATAGCTTCAATATGAAGCCTCATCCACCCAACCACCCTCGAGCTCATCTCAATCCCAATCCCAATTGCAATCACAATCTCAATCCCAATCTCAATCTCAATCGCAATCTCAGAAGCCAAAAATGATCGTGATCAATGCACGACCATCATCCCTCCCTATCTCTTTGTCTTCGACTTTTGGATCTCCACCTTTTTTTGCTAGTGCATGACCAATCACGCCTTTCTAGACATGCACTCCTAGAATCTACATGCTCCAAGATAGTGTCTTTTGCCATGTCTCATGCAAGAGTTCTAGACCACCCATACGTCTACTTTTCATGTCCACCTCAAGAATTGTACCTACAAAAATAGAGGCAATCCCTACAACACACTCACACACGTCGATCACCCAAAATAACCCACATACCCATATGCGTTTTCTAAATCCGTGGACATGAATAAGATGAATCAAGGCTTCTCTTTTTTTTCTAAAGTGTCAAAAAACGGAACTTTTCCAAGCCCTGTAACTCAAAAATGATGAGGAATTAGCTCAAGCTTGTGAGACACAAAAATATTCAGTTATTTGATCTGTACAATAGTGTTAGAGAGGCCTTAGGTCCAAATCCACTTCCACATATCACTTTTGAGCCCTACAAAATCAAAAAGTCTAGAGAGAAATGAAAAAAAATGAAAAATCTCTTCATTAACCTATCCTTATGCAACCGAATGAGACATGAAACATAGGAACTACAAAAAATTCAATCAGGTAAAGTTTTTCTACTAAGAGTACTCTACCTTTGTCTCATACAATGCTTTTTCTGATTCATTCATCTTCATGCTCAAATTTAACACACAAATTTCATGTGAAAACTTTCTAGAGAGAGAATCTAAAAACTTATTGATAAAAAATTTTGCAAACATGATCAAAATATCCTAAACATAAAATCTCATTATTACCTACACATCTTTTTTTGGTAAAATCAATGTGGTACCTTACACTAGTATTTTAAAAATCTATCCAGAGAAAAAACAAATGTGCATGCACTTAACAATACATGTGTGCTTATAGGCACAATTTACATTTCAATAATCAAGTGCACTTTACACACTTTGTCAAAGATATACATGCTTGTGTGCATGGATTACATCAATAACTAGAGGGCACTACACATCCTTGCCAATTTTATATATCCACATGGTACCTACACAAAAATTATGCTACCGAACCTACTTGGAAAACTTTAAATAGAAATGAAAATGTTCATATGTATGCTATCAAGCATCCATGCACATATGTGAGATAAATGCCTACTTTTAATTGCAAACTATGCATGAAAAAAGAGAGTTGTAGGTGCAAATATTGACCAAAAACTTATCTTAGTTTGATAAAATCCTTTTGTAGAGGTGGTGTAGAGGGATGGAAATTTTTAAGAACTTCTCAAATGTGTAAGACTTGATATGGATCACCTATATGCCTTCAAACTACTCTTCAGAATCTCCTCATGTGTTGAAAACCAAACTTTGCATCATTGGCTCAAAGGTAGCCTCGACCAAGTCGCCATTAGAGAGCTATGAAAGCAACAAATGGATAGGAATTGGAATTTCTTGATTTGGACTTGTAGGAACAAAAATATGACTTGAATAGGGAGTATATGGTGCCAAAAGATGCTCTACAAAGGAAGTATGTGAAGAAATTTCTATGAAAGGGAAGGAAGTGACTCATTAGATATTAAACATAGAGCTAAGAGCAAATATGGTCCTACATGGAGACTCTTCATCCTAGATTTTATGTATGGTGTTACAAATTATTGGTATATCTTACTTTTCTTGACAACTCAAGAGAGGGAGAAGAGAGAGCTTCCTCTTACCTATTCATGTGGATGTAGGTGTGTGGGTGGTGGGCATGATAGCACTATCTTTGGTTACTATTGGACATTCCCCCTCTCTTTAGTGCATGTGCACATGTGAAGCCTCCTTTGAAAGGGCTCTTGGGCTCCTTTGAGGGGGATAAAAGCTCTATTTTTTTTTATCTTTTGCCCCGTTGCACTCCTCATAATGACCTTCAATCGATGAAGATGATGACCCTGAAAAAAATCATGCTGCCTTGAGTTCTTCACATAGAAGATTTGAAAAATTTTCTCTTTTCCTATCATTGATACCAAATGCGATGCCTTCCACTAAGTTCATTCAAAAGGAAACTAGGGTGATGTGAATGCAACTCACTGCCCATCCTACTTATCTCCGTACTCCCAAAACAAACAAGGTCTAGAGTGCTCTAGTATGGACATGTTTCCATCATGCACACTCACTCTACTACCTACTTAGGAACCTTAGGATAATCCCTCGAGCTAGTGACTTAAGGGTTAGTAGCTACATAAAACTAGTTTAGAACAAGGGCTAGAAATATAAATACTCCCATGTACGTGTTGAGTTTCTCCTCCATAAGAGAGCTAAATGAACTCTCTTTTAAATCTGTGATGTAAAAGACTATGATAAACCCTTCTTATATAGTTTTTAGCTCAACTTCAAAAATACACAAAAAGTAACCAGAAGAAGTTAAGATCACCTAAATATTTGCTAAGACTTGATGAGATTTCACTCTTTGATGACATGGCAATTTTATGGTGTGACAAACTTATCGATGTGGCAAAAATAGGTGCATAGTCTTAGATTTTGGCATGTGCTAAGTGGATGATAAAAACATTGACCACTGACCAAGAATATTTGACTTTCAGCTGCCACTTACCTTTTGAACAACAAATTAGGGTTAGGTTTTATTCAGATATCAAGCTCAACACGTGATGATCGAGTATGAACCTACCACTTTTCGTTTCTTTGACATGTATAATTATTATGTTGATATTTGTCAGAGATGCTTTTGGTGATCCTGATTCCTCACCAGAGTTATCTACCACGAGTAATGGAACATTTGTTTCTTGCTAAATCACTTGTTCACAAACATTAGGGTTTTCTTTATGTATTAAGGTTTTCTTTATGTATTAGGGTTTTCTTTATGTAGTCCTCTTTATATGCTGTACTAGTTGTATTGTCGCATCAGGCCATTCTCGCACATTCACTTTATGTAATAGAAGAAGTAGAAGAAGACTATTCTTCCTTACCTCAACCTATTTGTACTCATCTCCTTGTGTTTGAGGGTGTGTGAAACCTCTCTTCCTTATCTCCTTTCTCTTGAAATGGTATCAGAGCCAATCTACCTATAAAGAGCTCATAAAAGAAGGCCAACAATGAAGAGTCTATGAGAAGCATGGAGAACACATGCTTTATAAATTATCTCAGATTGCTATGAAATTTGATGTGCACATAGAAGGGCCAAATTTTTTTTGGAGCCATTTCACCCTCCATTTTGAGCCCACAAGGTGGGGTGTGTAGAAAAAACAATTCAGTTTTCAAATCTATAAATTGCCTTCGATTTGAGATCTTCAACATAGTTCAGGTCTAGAATCTCAAGCTATTGTGTTTATTGTTAATACACCAAAGACACTGAAAACCTCCCATACTTACCAGGGAGACTATGGACTAGTTAAGAGCATATGAAGAGTGGAATAAAGGAGCATGGAAGGTAATGTATTGGATATCTATTAACATGATTGGGAACATAAAATATGCAAAAAATAAAAAAGAGGCTTGGAACAATTTGGTCACATTGTATCAGACCAATACAAAGGCATAGAAATTGCAACTCAAGAATGAGCTGCATACACGAGAGTGAAAGAGCATGTTGGTAAGTGACTATACCTTATAAATAAAAAGTATATGTGATTCATTTGCATCTATGGCATCAATGTAGATGATGATGATAAGGTTGAAGTGTGAGTTTATGAGCTACATAAAACTAGTTTAGAACTTCTATTCAAACCAAGGAGAATATTCCAAATTTTGCTAATCTTGTGTTCATGTTGATAATTGAAGAAAAAACCTTGGTGAAGAATTAGACTCCCAAGGAAAAGCTAGTTCTAAGCATTTATTCTACTCGAGTGGAGGTTAAGGCTGATGCAGAGGCTTTGGTAACTGATGATAAAACAATAACCAGGACCAAGGTCAACAACAAAATAAAGCCGAAGGTAGAGGACAATTTTGAGGAAGGAGGAGAGTCCCTAGAAATTTCCAAAGAAATGATTCAAGCAATGATAGTAAGGGATGTTGGAATTGTGGTAAAATTGGTCACTTTGAGAATGATTACAGGTTAAAGAACTGAAACAATAAAAAGAAACAAAACAACTGTGCATCCACATGTGCAGATCATTCAAAAAAACTATTTATGGTCCAACATCATATGATGAACACAATATCACTTTTTATGTTTTAAAATAAAATTTTAATGTTTGTATGTTGATTACTTCAAATCAGATGACCAACCATGGAGAATGGTCTAAGTTTGCAGAAATTGTGAGTTCTTGGATTTGTTGAAATAGGTGATGATACATCACATCCTATTGAGCATACAAGAAGCATAGCACTATTCATAGAGGATGGGGAGGTAAAACACAGTTGGAAAAATGGTTGACTAGGGATTACAAGCGAGTTTCAATCTTGATGGCTTATATGTAGAAGATTACAAGGAGAATGGAAGGTTGATCACCAAATGGAACAAAGTGGGTTGGATGTTTACCTTGAATGTAAAATTTCTTGAAATGAATACAACCATCCTTGCAAAAAGTGTAGATGCTATTGCTAACATTGAGATATGGCACAAACAGATTGGACACACCAATTTGCAGAGGCTGAAGTTAATGCAGTAGAAGGAGCTTGTCAAGGAATTACCAAAATTCAAGGTTGCAAAGATGCAGAACTAGGTATGCAAAGCATATCAATTTGGTAAATAGTCAAGAGCATCATTTCCACATGACAAGTATGTTAGTGATAATGTGCTAGAGATAGTGCATACTAATGTCTGTGGTCCTTCAAAGACCACATCGATGGTAGTAGGTTTTATGTCACATTCATTGATGAACATACATGAAATGTATGGGTATACTTCATGAAGGAGAAGATTGAGGTGTCCACTCACTTTCAAAATTTCAATGCTATGGTGGAAAAACAGACAGGGTAATATATTCAAACATTAAGATATAATGGAGAAGATTAATACATATCAATTGACGTCAATAATTTTTTAAAGAGTTATGGAATTTGAAGGCAATTTTCATGTAGGTACACAAAAAAACAATCACATTGCAAAAATAGCAAGAGCCTTGATGGCTGAAAATAATATGCCTCATTGTTATTGGACAAAAGCTATGGACAGTACTATATACATCACGAATAGAACTCCAACTACTGTTGTACATCAATTCCATAATGTACAAAGAATATAAAATCCTTAGCATGAGCACTGATCTAAACATGAATATATCAAGTGACTTGTATCACAAACATTAGTCCTTGAGCGCCATCAAGATGAGCTAAATCATCAATAAAATGATTTATGGATGCTAAGAACTTTAGTATCATTTTAATCACAACGAGATAATACATTGCATGCCCAAGTCCTCTTTAAATTGCATGGGCCCTTTTTATTCAACCTATTTTTGTTCTCAATATTCGTTCCATTGTAGTACGCTTTAAGGATTGTTCACTTCCATGATATGCAAAATCAATGTCTCTGAACTACAGATCCATAGCCAATGAAGTAGGTTGCTTATTCTTCCATTCTTTGTGTTGGGAGTGATGGTTGGATGCACTCAAGAGATTGAGTTGGTGCTGCAATACCTGCTTCTCACCAGCCCTCCTTTGATTCCAGATATGCTTAGTACACACCTTGAGCTTCCAAATGATACCAAGAAAGCATATATGTACTTTGCAAATGATATGAGTAGTGACCAAATCAAAACAGACAACTTTGCACTTCACAAATTCTAGAAAACTTGCTATTTTTGTAATGACACCTGCTCAGTCTTTCACTCAGTGTGACCAGCACACTTACAATTGGAAGAATTCCTTCTAGAGTTATTCAATTAGCTTATCAAGCTACCATTTGCAAGTGGAATGAAAGGAAATGACAAACTATACTCAGAGAAATCACTTTAGCAAAATAAAGTTTACCCCCGATATTTTAGGAGCTTTGCAGACACAGACCAGTGAGCACCTCGACTGAGATTTCTCTGTAATGGCTGATCCAATTGATTTGAAACTTTGTAGGTGTATAGTAGACTTGGAGCTGGTTCCAATGTGCTTTGAATCACTTGATTTGGTTCAGTAGATCCTGAGATATGCTCCTCTGAAGTTGACAGACTTGGAGAAGATAACACAGAGAAACAGATATGATGAATGTGTATACATCTATTGATTAATGTGTTTGTACAATCTCATTAGCATGACAAGCATAGCTAAATGAGGTATTGTGGTGTAGGCTATGAAGTAGCACTCACACACAATGAGTTACAATAATGAAATGCCTCGGGGAATGAGCTGAAGTGAGTGACACACCCGCGACTTTTCTACTTCATCTTTTATAGAAGTTTTGTGATCATTTGAATTTGAAATTCAAATCTAGGCTCCCTAGAATCTCTCCTCTAAAAGTATGGAGATATTCTCTCCATTTACATCATTCAATTTCCACGACTAATCAAGTAGGTAAGTGATTTCATATAGATGCCAAGTCACTAAAGACTTTTACAATGGAAGTAAAAGTAATAAAACATAGGTATGGGTTCCTATGCCACTTCCTTCAAGTGAAGCCTTGATAAAACTTGTTCAAGCTAATCTTCCAAGGTTCCAAGCCAAGTGTGAAGGCTTGAAATGCACCAACAGCTCCCCCTCAAGCCAAGCACTTTGGCTTAAGTCTTCATCTTTAGTCTTCAATCACATCCTGCAATCCAATCATTGATTTGAATCTACATAGCTTGTTTCCATCTAATGCTTTAGTGAGTAAATCTGCACATTGCATATTAGTAGACACATATGTCAATTGAATGTCTTTACTAAGCAACTTCTCTCTCACATAGTGGTAATGAACCTCTATGTGTTTGGTTCTGGCATGATAAATTGGATTAGCTGCAAGGTGAAGTGAGCTAGTGTTATCTCCAAATATGATTGGTGGCCTTGTATATAGGCCTAATTCTGTATATAGAAGCTTCAACCAGATAGCTTCTTGAGTGGCATTGGCAAGCCCTCTATACTCTTCTTCAGTGGATGATAATGCCACTGTAGGTTGTTTCTTGGCTGACCAAGAAATAGGCTTATCTCCTGCAAAACAAATGTAACCTGATGTGCTCCTCCTATCATCCTTGCATCCTGCCCAATCTGCATCTGAATAAACTTTAATGTCAATATCTGATGTATAAGGAAAGTACAAACCATGGTTTTGAGTTCCCTTCAAATACTTCAAGATCTTCTTTGCTGCCTCTAGGTGAGGTACCCTTGGTTTGTGCATGAATTGACTAAGCACACTAACTCCATATGCTATGTCAATTCTGGTCAAGGTAGCATAGTTCAAACTACCTACCATGCTTTGATATCCTGTAATGTCTTGTATTTCATCCCCTTCATGAGCACTTAGCTTTAGGCTGACCTCCATTGGAGTAGTAGATACTTTAGCATCCTGCAAGCCAAACTTCTTGACCATATCCTGTACATACTTCTTTTGAGTGATATATGTACCCGAGTTGGTGTAAACTAACTCAAGACCTAAGAAGTATTTCAATAATCCAAGATCACTAATCTTGAATTCTTTCATCATCTGTCCTTTGATGTGTCTAATCCCATTTACATCATTACCTATAATGATGATGTCATCAACATAAACACACAAGTAGATTACCTCTGTACTACTTCTCTTTATGAATAGAGAAGTATCTGCTTTGCTCATCACAAATCCTTGGTCTTGGAGGTAGGTTGTCAACCTGTAATTCCATGCTCTAGGTGCCTGCTTCAAACCATATAGAGCCTTCTTCAATTTACACACATAGTTTACCTTCTTGGGATCTTCATAGCCAGGTGGTTGTGACATGTAGACTTCTTCAGATATCCATCCATTCAAGAAAGCATTCTTGACATCTAATTGGTACATATTCCAATTCTTGGATGCAGCTACACTCACCAATATTCTGATAGTTGGCATCTTGGCCACAGGAGAAAATGTCTCCTCATAATCAATGCCTTGGGTTTGTGCAAAACCCTTGGCTACCAACCTAGCTTTGTACCTGTTTATTGTTCCATCGGAATTCCTCTTTAGCTTGTAGATCCATCTAGATCCTATCACCTTCATAGAGTCCTTCTTGGGTACCAAGTCCCAAGTATCACTCTCCTTGAGAGCTTCCATTTCTTCATCCATAGCTTCTTTCCATTCTGGTTTGGTGATTGCTTCTTCATAGGTACCTGGTTCTTCATTCAACAAATCCTTTGCAAGGTATACAGAATGTTTAGTTACAAGTGATGTGTCATACCCAAATCTGATTGGTCTTTTGCTTTCTCTCTGAGATCTTCTAATTGCTTGAGTTGAGGATTCTGGTATATCCTCTAGCTTTTTCATCTTCATCTTCCCTTTGGACTTCCAAGCCTTGAATTCCTCAAGGTTTATTGTATCATCATCATCTGAGCTTGAATCTTCTTTCTGAATTGATTCCTCCTTGGTGAGCTTTGGGAAGTCTTCTTCCATATCATAGGGTAGACTAATCTTCCTGCATTCATTCTCATACCATGAGTCATTCTCATCAAAGATGACATCTCTGCTTACCTTGAAGCCTTTGTTTGTTGGGTTGTAGAATCTGTATCCCTTTTGGTTCAAATCATAACCAATGAAGATACATTTTTCAGCTTTAGGGTCTAGCTTTCCCCTTACCTGTGAGGGAATATGCACATATGCTACACAACCAAAGATTTTACAATGATCCAGAGAAGGTCTCTTACCATGCCAAGCTTCATATGGTGTCATGCCATCAAGTGATTTGGATGGCAACCTGTTTATGAGATAGGTGGCAGTGGATACACTCTCTGCCCAAAGATAATTTGGCAACTTCTTTTTATTAAGCATAGACCTAGCTGTCTCTACTATGAGTCTATTCCTTCTTTCAGCTACCCCATTTTGTTCAGGTGAGTACCTTGTAGTTATCTCCCTTTTGATGCCTCTTTCCTGCAAGAAATCTTCAAACTCATTGGAGAAGTACTCTCCTCCACCATCTGACCTTAGCCTCTTCAAGCTTCTTCCTGTTTGATTTTCAACAAGTGCAAGATACCTCTTGAAACAATTAAACACTTCATCTTTATGCTTCATAAAGTATAAAATGGTCCATCTGCTATAATCATCAATGAAGGACACATAATACCTTGAACCTGAAATGGAAGGGTCCTTGCTAGGTCCCCAAACATCTGTGTGTACCAAGTCTAGGTAGTCTTCATGCATGAAACCTTTCCTTGAATATGGCAACCTGTGAGACTTACCAAACTGACATGCTCCACACTTGTAAATCATGTGTTGCTTGGATACATTAGGTATCCCAAGCACACATTGATCCCTGCACATTTGCTTTAGGGTTCTTTCACCTATGTGCCCTAACCTCTTGTGCCATATCTCTAACTCTGAAAGTGTTTGATCCTTGTAATTATACAAAGCAATGTTCTTGGTGTCTTCTAGTTCAAAAGTAAACAATCTACCTGATTTCTCCCCTTTGGCTATCCTTCTGAATCCATGTCTAGGGTCCTCCACATATGCTCCATGTTGTGTGAATCTGACCTGCAAACCTTTCTCCACAATTTGGCCAACACTCATTAGATTCTTGGTGATGGTCGGTACATAGAGTACCCTGCTCAATAGGTTCTGGTTACCATCACATGTCTTCACATTTCCAATCTTAACAATAGAATGTTTGGTATCATCACCTGTTTGTACCTGATGTTTGCCCTTGGGTTCTTCCAAATCAGAAAGTAGTGCCACATTGCCAGCTACATGGTTAGAACATCCTGAGTCAATATAAAATAAATGATCATCATTTGTACCTGCCTTGGAGGTCATATTCATGATCAATAGGGAGTCATCTTGCTCCTCTGTGTAGTTGTTGTAGTCTCTTCTATTTCTGAATCCACCTTGGTAATTACCATTGTGGTTGTTGTTGTAATTGTTGTTGTATTGATTGTTGTATCCATTGTAGCCTTGGTGTTGGTTGAACCTGCCTCTCCCTTGAGAGTATCCACCTCTTGAGTAGCCTCTTCCTCTCTGATTCTTGTAGTTCTTGTAGCATTCATCTGTGGTATGATTGGACAATCCACAAATGTTGCATGGTGATGAGTTGTAGGGTCTCCCCCTACCTGACTTACCTCCTCTGCCTCTTCCTCTAGATGATCTACCTCTCCCTGCATAATTAGCTTGAGAGGTAGAGCCTTCTTCATCCTGTTTCTTCCCTTTACCTTTATCTTTAACTTTCTTATCAGTATAGAGAGCAGAGGGGTTGTTACCTTTTGATTGATCTCCTGCCTTTGTAAACTTTGCTTCATGTGTGAATAGTTGGCCCATGAGTGTTGTGAGATCTGGGGTATGCATGTCCATATAGAGGTCCATTGCAGTGGTGAAACTTTCCCACTTATCATCTGCCTTGAGTCCATTTGTTACTTGCCTGACTATTTGCTCCTCTTCAATCTCCTCTCCAATGCTTGCTAATTGTTCTGCCACATCTTTAATCTTTGTCACATACTCTGAGACTGATTGCTTGGGCTGCTTCCTGAGGGTTGTGAATTCAATCCACAGTTGATTCTTCCTAGCCCTTGTGTTGGAAGAAAAGTATGTTGACAAGGTTTCCCAAGTCTCTTGGGAAGTCTTACAATTCCTTACATGAGGTAAAAGAAAGTCAGATATAGATTTTAGAAGGTAAGACCTTGCCAAAGCATCTTTTGCACACCATTGGTTGAGCCTCTCATGTTCATCCTTTGTGGGTAGTCCTCTAGTTTTGAATGAGGGCAATTCCTCATCTCCTGATATGTATCCAAATAAGCTTCTGCCTTGTAGATAGGTCTTCATTCTCAATGACCAAGCTTGGTAGTTGTTCCTGTCCAATTTGTCAATGAATGAAGGAAATCCATCTCCCATGTTTACCTTATTTGCTCTGATACCACTGTTGGGAGTGATGGTTGGATGCACTCAAGAGATTGAGTTGGTGCTGCAATACCTGCTTCTTACTAGCCCTCCTTTGATTCCAGATATGCTTAGTACACACCTTGAGCTTCCAAATGATACCAAGAAAGCATATATGTACTTTGCAAATGATATGAGTAGTGACCAAATCAAAACAGACAACTTTGCACTTCACAAATTCTAGAAAACTTGCTATTTCTGTAATGACACCTGCTCAGTCTTTCACTCAGTGTGACCAGCACACTTACAATTGGAAGAATTCCTTCTAGAGTTATTCAATTAGCTTAACAAGCTACCATTTGCAAGTGGAATGAAAGGAAATGACAAACTATACTCAGAGAAATCACTTTAGCAAAATAAAGTTTACCCCCGATATTTTAGGAGCTTTGCAGACACAGACCAGTGAGCACCTCGACTGAGATTTCTCTGTAATGGCTGATCCAATTGATTTGAAACTTTGTAGGTGTATAGTAGACTTGGAGCTGGTTCCAATGTGCTTTGAATCACTTGATTTGGTTCAGTAGATCCTGAGATATGCTCCTCTGAAGTTGACAGACTTGGAGAAGATAACACAGAGAAACAGATATGATGAATGTGTATACATCTATTGATTAATGTGTTTGTACAATCTCATTAGCATGACAAGCATAGCTAAATGAGGTATTGTGGTGTAGGCTATGAAGTAGCACTCACACACAATGAGTTAGAATAATGAAATGCCTCGGGGAATGAGCTGAAGTGAGTGACACACCCGCGACTTTTCTACTTCATCTTTTATAGAAGTTTTGTGATCATTTGAATTTGAAATTCAAATCTAGGCTCCCTAGAATCTCTCCTCTAAAAGTATGGAGATATTCTCTCCATTTACATCATTCAATTTCCACGACTAATCAAGTAGGTAAGTGATTTCATATAGATGCCAAGTCACTAAAGACTTTTACAATGGAAGTAAAAGTAATAAAACATAGGTATGGGTTCCTATGCCACTTCCTTCAAGTGAAGCCTTGATAAAACTTGTTCAAGCTAATCTTCCAAGGTTCCAAGCCAATTGTGAAGGCTTGAAATGCACCAACACTTTGCATAATTCTTTGTATTGCAAATCTTTGTATGTTTCTTTGTATAACGAGTTTTTCAACACATCTTCAATAAGAAAATATTATATGAACTACAAAATTGAAAGAATTGAAGCATGATACATCGTAGTGACCAATCAAATTTTCGAAAAATAAATCATGCAAAACCAATCCATCTATTTCCATGCCTCCATTGTACACTTTCACGGTGCAAGTGAGATATTTGTTTCCTAAGTATTTTTGCATTCCATGTCCATCATTGAAAGATCTTTAAGCATGAGATTCCCAAGCCACGAAATCCTCTCAAAGATGCCTTATTGAAAATGAAGATTTTGAAGTGGTATTAAATCATAAGAATACATGAGAATTCCATTGAAACACACTTGTAGAAAACAATTAATTACACTCCATGCACATTGAGATAAGAAGTTTTCTCAAGATTGAAGTAAAGGAAACAACTCATTTTCATAAGGAAAAAAAAAACAATATCTCTGAAGGGACATATTAAGTATAATGTTTCAATATATATATTAAGTATAATTTTCCTCAAAGGCAAGTGGAAAGCATTCCCATGAATTTATCTTGTAAAGTGGTTTACTGGTAATCGAAAACTAACTTGCAAGTTTCTTTGCTATAATTAGAACATGGATCTTAACATGAGTACATGGATAGTAAGATGAGAAATATGAATCTAAGAAGATGTAGATAGTCTATATTTAGTGGAAATAGTCCTAAAGACAATCATAAACATAGAGTGAAATGCAACTATTTTAATTATGATGTGTTAAAATTTTAGAAATTCATGGCCATGTTAGAGTCCCTTTGCTGATCTGAGAAAAGAATGAAATAAATATAATGATTATTAAGATTAGAAATAACGAGAATGAGACTTGTTTTGGGATTCACACTTTCTCATACATCCTTAGGTTTTATCATTTAATGAAAATGATCATACATTGACAAAAAGGGATTTGAGAAAAAAATGAAATAAATATAATCATTACTAAGAGTAGGAACAATGAGCATGACACTTGTTTTAGGAATTTAAACTTTCTCATACATCCTTAGGTTTTATGATTTAACAAAAATGATCATACATTGACAAGAAGGGATTTGAGAAAAGAATGAAATAAATGTAATCATTATTGAAAGTAGGAACAATGAGCAGGAGACTTGTTTTGGGATTCCAAAGTTTCTCAAACATCCATAGGTTTTATCATTTAATAAAATGATATTGACAAGAAGGAATTTTGAATGTTACAAATTTTATGATGAACTCCAAGAGATTGCTCACGTGATCTGGGTAAAAGGTTTGAATCTTGCATACTCCAAACATGAACAACAACCAAAAACTTAAGTACTTCTTTGATTTCATGTAAATATTCATACAACCTCACCTTGTTGCAAGATATGTTTACATACTTCAAAGGATCCAGCTTAGTGAAAATTTGAGCTCAAAGGGCAGCAAGAGAGACTTTTCCTTTCACGAGGTGCCACTTGGTGGGTTTGGTTTTTTTCTTTCTTTACTCGTTGTTTGATGAACTTTGGAATGGTAGTAGGAATTTTTTTATAGACAATAAGTAGAAATATTAGGGTATAAGCATTATAAAATAGAGAAAAAACTGGAGTGGATGGAAATTGTGCTTGAATTCAACCACAAATGACCATATGGAGTGATGTGTTTCTTCATGAGGAAGAATATGAAATTCTAGCTTGATGGAGCATGTATCCGATGTATGAAAGAGAGTTTTGGAGTGAGAGGGAAAGCTTCTCACCTAGGGTTTTCAAGGAGCTACATAAGAAAATGCCATAAATTTCTCCAAAGAGGATGAATCTCCTGCCATGTGAGTTTTGATGAACATGAAAGATAGATTTTGTGAAGTAGACAAAGATCAGCCGTTCGATTTGGGGGACGAAAGAAAGGTGCCGATCGAAAGAGAAGCATTATCGATCCGGAATGAGTGAAATTAACGAATCAGGAGCGTGGTTTCCGAAGGAGTCGGGCCACGAGACTTCGCTCCATATATTATGACGCTGTGATGTCTTCGTGATCGAAAAGCTTTCAAGTCTCTGCTGATCTTGCACGCTTGATCGCATTTTGAAACTGTAGGAAAAGCCTGATGGCTGTCGAAGGTGCAGAGAAGACTGCTACCGAGAATCCACCATCTGATGTCAAGGCTGATGAGAAGCCTGCGAAGAAAACCAAAGCTTCCAAAGAGAAAAAACCTCGTGCTCTTCGCGCCCCATCCGGTCATCCTCCATACCTGCAGGTTCCCTTTCTTGCACTTCTTTGCTCTTTGATCGATTATCTGTATGGCGACATTTATTCAGTTGTAAGCTTGATGGTTGTGTTACTTTCGCAGATGATAGCGGAAGCAATCGCCGCACTGAAGGAGAGGTCCGGCTCGAGCCAGCCGGCTATAGTCAAATTCCTTGATGGCAAGTATAAGGCTGTTCTTCCTCCGAATTATAAGAAGCAGCTTTCTGTTCAATTGAAGAAGTTTGTAGTCAAGAAAAAGCTCATTCAGATAAAGCACTCTGTCAAGCTAGCAGAGGGTGTGAAGAAGAAGCCAGGCTCGGGAGTGAAGAAGACAGTCCTCCCAAAGAAGAAGATTGTTGCAGAAGTAAAGTCTCCGAAGTCCAAGGCATTGAAGGTGAAGAAGCCGAAGGTCACCGGGGCTGCGAAAGCCAAAGTTGTGAAGCCCAATGTCAAACCATCCGGAGACAAGCCGGCTGCGAAGAAGCCGGTTGTAACCAAGAAGCCTGCTGGCCCCAAGAAACTGAAGCTCACTAAGCCCAAATCTCCAACTCTGAAGAAAGCAGCGGCACCCAAGAAGCTTAAAACGATGAAGCCTAAGCCTCCTTCACCTAAGAAGGCAAAGGCTTCTGCTTAAAGTTCTGCTAAATCTCCCCTCATGTGGTGCTTATGGAGAGCATGTCCGGCGAGTACTCTCACTCATGATCTCGAAAGTTTCGTAGTGTTGTAATTCTGTACATACATAAGATAATGAATCAAAGGAAGGTGTAATTAAGTCCGTGTCCTTGCTTCTGTATCCCCTATTGTCTGTCATGGGAACCATAATGATTGAGCTTCTACATGGTCTTTGTTCATTGTGGTTATGTTCGTGCTCTACGCAAGTAGGGCTTTTATGGTGTGTATATCTGCGTAGTCCACCTGAACTACAGTATGGCTGTGGTAATTGATGTGCAATCATAGAGATGGTAATTTTTGTAAGCCGTGCTGTGTGGTCTAATCTCGTGAGTTGCCAACTTTGCACTATCAGCGTATGTTTAGCAGCTTGAATCAAGTTCTGGCATCATTCTAGAAAAGCCTCGTCCATCTTGATAGGGAATGCACTATGAAATGGCGTGGACATACTAGATGGTTTTGGAAGAATGTAACCTTATAAACTCTCAAACTGGAGAAGGTAAAGCAACCCTTTGGAATGGGAATAGAGAAGAAGCCCTCTAGATTTAAAGGAATAGGGATGTCATTAACTTGGCATAAAAGTTCTCACAATTTTGTCCTACATCCTTGTTTATTGGCCTCCTTTGATCTTCTCCAACTCCCAAGTTCAGCTTTTTCTTTTTCAGTATCGTTATTGATTTTGTTTGAAAAGGATATTGATACACGATCTCTCTCTCTCTCTCTCTCTCTCTCTCTCTCTCCCAACCTCTTTTTCTCTCTTTCATTTCCACCCAACACGTGTATGCATGGTTAAGGATTAGTAGCTCATTTATGAGTATCGTTGTGCACACTTGCATCCTAGCATGTGTATCTAGGTATATGCAATACCAAAGCACATGCGGAAAATGATGGGCTAATAACTGAAAGAGACCAGAATTAGAGTTCTAGTTGAAATTCAATATTTTAGTTCCCTTTAATACTTAACCCCATCTCCGTACATCTGAGTAAATCCACCATTTATTTACGTAAAGGGCATCGCATCATATATAAACATATCATTATGTCATCTTCAACACTTCGTATTCATGTATAGAATAATTTATGACTTCCTCATGTGACCTGCATGTAACCAAATGTATACATGGAAGCCCACATATGCTAAGCATGACATCACCATAAATAAATTTACGATTCCATTTCCACCAGACATTCACAACATCATACATTAATAAACTTCAAAATAGTTGCCTGGACGTATTGATCTGTATACAGTCAATGTCTTGAATCTTAGCATACATTGTATAGTGCATCATCAAATAAATAGCACATCAGTAGTCTGTTTATATGACACAGCGCACATGTTACAATACTGCCTCATAAGATATGAGTCTTGATAGCAAGTGCATCATAAGACCCATAGTTCAATCTTTAATTTCTTGCAACATAAGTCCATGGGTCTCAAGACAACTATTTGTCAGAGCCATCTTCCTGCCTATGTCCATCGAATATATATATATATATATATATATATATATATATATATATATATATATATATAACATTGAGTCATGCCACTCTGAATATCACCTCACTCATTTCTACATCATAGCAATACAACTTTTCACTTTCGTCACCAGTACCATCTTTTATTAACGCATGCATAAGATGCTCTTAGTCCATGTATATCAAGTGTATTCATATCATACTCTCATATGCACAGCAATCTCAAATCATCACAGTAATAATAAATCCACATCATAAATAAAATGCACTATATATGTATATCTGTGCGTATATGCAATCCACGTCAAAATATTCCTTATATTATATTAAGAGAGATGTACATTTTCTTGCTCCTTATTCAATGAAGGAATCACATCAAGGCTTGCTCCTTATTCAATGAAGGAATCACATCAAGGCTGCAACCGAGGAGATAATGAGCGTTACCTTTTTTAATTCAATGAAAGATTATATCAAAACGTTCATCGTGAATTCTCGCCTTGCCTCGTTCCTTATTCAATGAGAATATCACATCAAAACAAGCTTCACTTTGAAGATAACAACGCACTTTGAATACAGTTTAGTTTGCACATGAATATTTTATTATATCTCCATGAGATATAATATACATGATAAAATTTGATGCCTGTTATGCATCCTATGCATAATTCAAATAGATAGTCACATTACCTGTACCATAGCAAAATCGAGCAAGACATCACGATACAGAGATCTGTTTCTGCTACAATCATTCGTCTTCATCTGCAGTATGACTTCGTTCTTCTCAAATCAACAAACATATATATGCTCTCCATTATGTCCAGCACAATCACACAAATTCCTTCAATACTCATAGGAGAGAGAAAGATATAAAATACTCAGCTAATCTTCTATTGATCAATGTATGATACATGAGCAACTCCACGACTGATACAATAGAGAGTGTCGTCTAAGTGAGAGAGAGCCACAGTAATAAAACTTGCGCCCCTTCCTTAAATAAGTATTTGTTCAAATCGGTGGGTTCCACGAATCAAGGAGCATTTTTTTGCTTCGTGCATGAAATGAGGTGACTTCTACGGCTAATTCATGTGAGTCATACAATTTGATGGTGATTCCCCTTTTTCATGCTAAATCTATGGAAGAGGTAAACAGGCTACGAGTTATTTTCAAATGCATGATTTATTCTTCTTTTATTGAAATACTATTTGTTGAAGAGAGCTAATGACTGCGTTCATATGCACTTGGAACATGATCTTTAAACTAGTAACCAAAGGAGAATTCTTATGAAGAAAAATGGAGGATGGAAGATGAACCAATATGAAAGCTTCCATTGAAGCTTGCTATATTTTCAACAGTGTATTGTGTCCTAGTTTTGTCTTGTGCTCATATGATTGTCGAAGAGCTCTTTGTTATAGAGATGAATATATTTGCTACTTAGAGATAGAAAACTAAATATTAGGCCTAGTGATGCATACATAAATATGGCATCCAATGGCTTGTTGATGAGAATCAACATCCAATCCTCTAGCATCATGGAGGCTTAATCATAAACTTGTTTCATGGGAGTGGTTGTAAGTCAAAAATCCTCAATTCTTAAACAATAGAGTGTCAATGCATTGAGTTTAGCACAAAGCAAAGCTCTTATTCGCTTGTATAGACTAAATGCCCAAAGAACTATCTCTATACCTTGAATTTAACATCTCAAAAGAGGCCTGCAAATCAATTTTAAATTAGAAATATGCATCTCATTAGGACTAGTGAGTAGTATGTCATCTCCATAAACAACAATGATAAGAAATACATAATTTGCACACAAGTCCATGTGCTAATAAGTAGATGTATCTTCTCATACCAAGCACATGGTGCTTCCTTTAATCCATACAATGTTGTTTAACTTACACAATTCTCTTTCATACCCTTTCTATACATAACCATGGAGCTAAAAAAGTAAACACTTTGTCATGCAAGTCTGTATTCAAGAATGCAATTATGATGAACTTGCAACCATGCTAAGATTCAGAATGGGATATATATTGTAATGCTTTTGTAGGACACTTGTTAAGTGCATATGCAACACATTATGGACTCAAGCAAGAAACTATGAGGCAAAGCTTGGGTTTTGAACGTACACCTTGCCATTTCTACTAGAGACTTAATTTTCCTCTTTGCAAAACCATTATGTTGTGGTGTATACGAAAATGTACATTGCTGACATTCTCAACCATAAATGCATTTAATTGCAAAGATATATACTCCTTCCTCGATTGAAATAGAGGGTTTCCATTTTATACATTGATAGATTTTCAACCATAACTAGGATTTGTTTGAAGCACATAGATACTTCAAACTTTGAGTTTATGGGTAGAACCGTGCATGGCTAGAAAAGTCATTAATAAAAGTCACAAAGTAAAAGTAATTACCAAAAGACAATGTCTACATAGGTGCAAAGACACCACTGTGAACAATTTGCATCTTATTTGAAATTCAACCTTCACAAAAATGTTTGGATAGCATCTCAAGTTCAGGCACAGAGGAAACCATATGATAATTTTGCAAGCATAAGAAACTCATAAGATTTCGATGACGAAAACACACATGCCAAGGTTTTTGCATTTGAAATGTCCTACAAATCTTGTATTGCACATGCATAATCATCCCCATGTTTTCATTAGGGGAAAAAATGAACCCTGCATGGGCCTTTTAGATTAAGGAGTGATTAGTGATGGACCAATGAGAAGAGGGTGGTGGACACACTCTACGTCCTCAATAACATAGACTAGGCCTAGGCTTCCCTTGTTTCTTAGTGGTCAAACCCTCCAAAACTGCTATGAGATCATGGTTTTCTAGGCGTGGGTGGTATGAGAGTGCACGAAAATTAATTCTTACCGTTAGATGTCTTGAAAGATCCAAGGGTTTAGCTCTTTTTGCAAACGTCAAGGAGGGAATCATTCTTGGCCCTTGGATATCTCATGAATCGTGTGGCTCATGAAAGAATGCCGTCGGAAGGATGCGCTCAAGAATATTGACCATTAGATTTGATTTTCATTGAATGGCTAATACGATCCCGCATTTGAATTTGGCGCCATTCGTTCTCAGCCATAGATCTTGCTCATAATCTGAAGGCTCAAAGAGCTCCCCCAAAAGGTGAATGTGCTGTTCCATATGATCCGTTGGATAGAGGCACGATCTAAGGGCTCATTTTCTTGCAGAAATAAGATCAGCGCCATTTTCGGTATGCCCTCCGATTTCGTATGCATCCGACGGTGGAGATTTCTGCAGAGATGTGGCGCAGAGCAGAATTCGACATCTAGTCCCCACTCCCACGAACATCCATCACTACCGTGGATCTACAAAATCCAATGGCTAGAATTTGTTTGATTGTCTATTCAAAAAGGGACTTGAATGAAATGTTTTTTTAATGTAGGAATACCACTAGTGGTTTATTGTGTCCCCTTAAACTCCCACAAGATTATTTTTAATCCCTAAAAATTAGGGATCCTTACAAGGCCCATGCAGGGTTCATTTTTTCCCCTAATGTCCATAATGTGTGAGCTCATACAGCCCAAGCCACAATATATCAGATGCAATCATTTTGCATTCAAAGGATCATGAATTGTATATTTATCATAAAAAAACTTTACCACTAAGCCAATCTTGTCTAGTCTTGATACTATTGATAGAATTTCCTGATCCCTGGGACATATAAATCATCTCACAATGTGAGTGTACTGCCAATAGTGGCAACATGGACAATTCTTCCAACTCGCATGAGAGGATAAGCGGATTTTTTTGTGCATGTGATAGTATTGCCATTGAGGGCATCCTCAAGTGAGGTGAGGAAACCGTGTTAAGTTTTAATATGCTTGGTCGTACCACTATCAATGTGCGAAACATCCAAGTCGACAACTAACATACAATGAGCATCTCCTCCATCCCATTGAAGTTGCTCTCCAATGGCTAGTGGTGCTTGTGGTATACCTAACATATTTAGAATTCGAGCTAAAAGAGGATTCAATATAGGAATTACAACATAACTCAAACTTGTGATGTCCTCAATACCACCTCCACCAACTACGTTTTGAACATTCGTATTTGTAAGAGGACGTGCAAAATATTTTATTATGCCTTTGCAACCAATAAATTTTGCATCATGTGTCCATAATTGGTTGGAACCATCCAAGTTATCCTCAATAACATGCAAAACACATCAATGTTTTTAGCCATGGTTGATGAGTATATCCTAATCCAAAAGATTGATATTTCTTGAAAACATTGAATTAAGTTACCCAGTTGAGCTCCACTAGACTTCTAGTAGACTTCAAGGAACTTGTATTGGCAAAGAGAAACTTGTATATATATATTTTCCCAAAAGGATGAATTTGCATGCACAAATCACTATGATAGTGCATTTGGAGGTTGCAATGATCTAAAATTGATTTTTAAGCTAACAAAAATTTAAGAGATGCAATGTTGAAGTATACAACTCTGAGATTATGCTCACCAATTTTCATAGCAATATGAGATATTGAGTGGGGGTGTACCAGCAGGACACTCCAAGCAATGGCTTGGTTTATATCCATGGTTCAAGTTTGGGGATTGGAATGCACAAAAACAAAATGAGGAAGGAGAAGAAGCTTAGGAGCACAACACATAATGTATTACTAAGTGCAGATATGTACAAAGATAAGTAGGCCTCTAGGGTAATGTGCATATATAAAAGCCAAGGGAATAAATCCAAGGGTAATGTGGGTATTTAAGTGCCCTCACACTCCTAAGTGTGTTCACACACATCACAATCAAAATATACTAATAGGTATCATATTACTTTAGAGTTTTTTTGGATTTGGAAGAAGTAAGGTTATGAAGTATCAATTCAACAATGAGAAAAATAAAAAGCTCCATTTTCATGTCTACAAGCTTTGCTTGCCTTCCATGACAAGCTTATAAATCATGGAATTTAGGTTTCTTTCTCAGATTTTTTCTCAAAATTTCTCTCAATTCTATATACTATCATTGGTGTAAATTAATGAAGACAACCAAGCTAGTAAACCATTGTATAAACATTAAGTTGACTCAATTCATGTGATAACATCAAGCTAGTATGAGTTACATTAAGTCCACTTTAATTCTTGACATTTTATACTCACATTGATGTAAATTAAAGTGGACTTAATGTACAATTAATCTCAAAACCTTAGACTAGCTTGATGTTATCACATGAAAGTGGGGGATAAATGGGGTCCCCTAGGTGTGTCCAAATAGTTCTTTCAAACTTTCAGCCTAATTGAAGAGTTTTTAGAATATCAAACTTCCAAAGAGAAAAAAGAAATGGAAAGAAATATTTAATTCAAGGTAAACATTATATCCATGATCCATCCTCATTTTTTGCTACAACCACTAGGGGTTGTATATATAATGAATCTTAGTATATATATATATATATATATATATATATATATATATATATATATATATATATATATATATATATATATATATATATATATATATATATATATATATTTATGTATACATATATATATATGTATGTATATATATATATATGTATGTGTATATATATATATATATATATATATATATATATATATATATATATATATATATATATATATATATATATATATATATATATATATATATATATATATATATATATATATGTGTGTGTGTGTGTGTGTGTGTGTGTTGGTTTTGGAACATGATGTATATACATATTGTGAATTGAAAATGCAAGAGACTTGTTAACCTATCTCATGCACATGTAACTTGATCAAGGGATGGCTTGAGAATTTGTATTAAAACTTGTCCTTATATGAAAAGAGAGCATAACATCACTCCAATCTTACCACTCATTTCTTTAGCTTGCCATTATCTTCCTCGAATCACATTCATTGTTTAAAATTGGCCATGTTTTTCCTTTCATATTTTGATTTATCAAGTTGGTGCAATCCATTTTACCTTGGAAAATGGATAACTCCTTGAAGATATAATGTAATAGTTCGACATGTGTTAGATGGATAATTTATGGAATTCGAAGTCCTAAGGCTTGTGTTGTCGAAAAGAGAAACTCTCATGAAAATGCAAAATTTATCAAGGAGAGTGGAAAAAAATAAATTTTCAATAAGTTGGGGAACCAATTGAAGAAAGGGTTTTTGAGAAATGCTGTAGAAAATGATAAAATAGAGGTTAAGATGAATGCTAGCATTTGTGATGTAGTTTTTGATACAAAAATGGCACTTGCAAACAAAGAGACTACGAATAGAGGTAAGAATGAGGATGTAGGTTAGAACAAAGATATAGGTAAGAATATGGATAATGAAGGTTTCCATATAGTGATTGATTTAGAATCACAAAATATATGAGAGGAAAGGGGAAGTGGGTTTATTACTTATGGCATAGTCACTTTTGACATGGTAACTTCCACTATGGTGTGTGATGTAGAATATGGGCTATGGTACAACATGTAAAGCATAGAGATGAGGAGCCAAATGATAGAGACAAATAAACATCAACCATAGAAAAGTGGTGAAAGTGAAATGGGAAAGGATAATGTAGAGAGAGAAAAAGACACTCTTGTGTTTTACGTACAAATAAACCTCTCTTTATGGATAGCCATGCATGTATATGTGTCTTTTATTAGAAAGGGATTCTTCATAAAAAAGTAGAGGCACCTTTGTCCAATGAAAGAGGAGATAAAGAGAGGATAAGATTTCCTTATTATTTAGAGAGGGTCCACACAAAAGCTCATAGCCAACAATCTCCTCTTCCCCCTTTAGCTTTACTACAAAAATAGCTATTTTGGGGACTATTCATTCCCTACATTCAATGAGAGTGGTAAAGATCCATCATGAAGTGATGCAATGGTGATACGCCAAGATGGATTCCCCTTTAAGGGACCTTCATGACAATGCTCTCATGATAGAAAACTAAGATCTTGGTGATGAGGCCAACCTCATATTTCCTAGATTTTACAAATGTGGTCAAACTTATAGTCTTTTTGGTTGCTCAAGACAGTATATCTTTTATTAAAGAACATGTACAAAAGTGCCTGATGGCCATCTGGCCTTTCACATGGACACTAACGGTAACAAACTCTTGCTAAAGGCCAATATGGTCAAAGTGAAATATGAGAGAAAAAATAAAGAACGATAAATGATACTCGAGTGTAAGTATACAAACTATACCTCCCTCCTGATGGGCGTGGTACACAGTCTACAAAAAACTTTGCAAGATCATAAATCAAGTAATCCCCATCAAGTTACAATAGCATTCAAAAGTTGTCTTGTAGTAGAGCATTAGTCAAAGCATCTGCAACACTATCTCGAGTATGAACCTTATCAAGAATAATGTGCTCCGTGGCCAAGTAGTCTCTAATAAAGATACCTCACCTCAATGTGCTTGGTCTTTGCATGATAGACCGGATTCTTAGCCAAAGCAATGACACACTGGCTATCAATGAGCAAATGAGGTACATGCTAAGGTAGACCCATATCACAAGCAAGAAGAGAAAACCACAATGCTCCTTACATGCGTCACTAGCTACAACATACTCTACTTCTATGGTGGAAAGAATACTACATTATTGAGGAGGAGATATCCACAAGATAGCACCTCTGACAAAGTGAGAAATTTACCTTGATGTAGACTTTCGATTGTCTGCACAACCATCATAATCAGAATCTATGTAGCTAATAATTGATGCCTCTCCTCTACATAAGCATAGACACTTGTCCTTAGTTCCACTCATTTATCTCAAAATCATCTTGATCACTTACCAATGCTTCTTGCAAGGATTAGAAATATGTCTGCTTTTGTTCATGAATTCCTCTTCTTCATATGATTTGGGGCAATCATCCTTTCTCAACTTCACATATGTAGGTAAAGGTGTACTCAATGCCTTCCCACCCTATATATTGAACATGTGAAGTACTTTGGATATGTACTACTTTGAGAAAAATATATGCATCTATTGCTCCTATCACGAGTAATTTGCATGCCAAGAATATTTTTGGCATCCCCCAAATCCTTCATATCAAATGTCTCCTTCAACTTCTTCTTGAGCAATGATAAGTCGTCCAAGGACTTCCCGACAATCAACATATCATTCAAGCTTCCATATGACCATCTCTTAGTCTAGAGACAGTGATTCTCATTTCTTCGAGAATAGCCTTGAGATTTCATAAAGGCATCAAAATTTTGATACTATTTACCATATAAGCTCTTTTTTAGCTTACAAATTAGAACCTCTTTGCTGAAAACTACATAACCCTTTGGCTGTTAGATCTTTTATGTAAGATCTCCATGCATGAAAGTAGTTTTCACATCAATTTGGACTAGCTCTAACTCCTCCATTGCAATAACTCCAAGAAACATGTGCAATGTCATCATCTAACTACCGGAGAGAAGATTTCCTTAAAATTTAAACCATGTTATTGCTTAAAACCCTTTGCAATTAGTCATGATTTATTCTTAGAGAAGCACTATATGATGTGAATTTGAATGTATATACCCATTTACATGGTAAAAGTTTCTTGCCCTTTTCTGCATAGCCTCTTTGTAGCAAGAAGGCTCACTAGCATCTATCAGCATACCAAAATCCAAACCTAGAATGCTCACACGTGCTAAACATCTCAATGGTTGCTTAATATGAATATTTGTAGACTAATTTGATTGGACATCCTCAACATCCCTATGTGTAGCATTCTTATGCATGCTAATTGGAGGACTCGCATCCTCAAACACTAGTCTTCTCAATTCAACCTCGTTAATGGGTTATTCATGCCTCTTCAACTCATTGAAAATGACATCACTACTTATGATCACTAACCATGTTTCAAAATCCCATAAACGATATCCAAATAGGCCGTCTCAAACATATCCAAGAAAAATGTATTTCTTTGAATTATATTTCAACTTTTATATAAGATTATTGGGTATATGAATATATGCTTCACACCCAAAAATTGAAGATGATCATAATATGAGTGGCTTCCCTATACATAAATATTGTGCCACTTTCACACCTTTAGTAGTACTAGGTGGAAGATTAATCACATGAACTGTAATCAACAATGCTTTTGACCAAATGCCTTGTGAAAGGTTTGCCTTATGCAACATAGAAAATAATCTATCGTGAATAGTTATATTCATCCTCTCAACTATGCCATTCTGTACTACGGTATGAGGAACTATAAATTCTCTACAAATTCCTCTAGACTGATAGAAAAGTTTGAATTCATGTGAGGTATACTCACCTCCATTATTTGAACGTAAATATTTGATATTAGTTCCTCTTTCAGTCTCAACTAAAGCAAGCCATTTTTTGAAAGTATGGAATACCTCATCCTTTCAATTGATATGATATACTCAGAATTTTCTAGTAGCATCATCTATGAAAGTGGGAAATTAAAGAGAAACACCTAATGACCTTGTGGGCATAGGATCATACATATCTGTATGAACAAAATCAAAAGGCTAAATTGAAGAGTCGATGTGAGTCTTATGCACATTCCTATTTTGCTTTCCATATTGAAAATGCTCACAAACTGAAAAACCAAAGAAAGATAACACAAATAAGTATCCAGAAAAAGAAAGATTTTGCATTCCACTACAAGATATGTGACCCAAATGGCCATGCCATATACAAGCCATAGGTTTTTCAGTGACAACTGATAAGCATTGTTTTTGTGATACAAATTAAGGATAAAGTGAGCCAACTTTTCTTCCTTTTACAATAACCATATTGAACTTTGATATGCTAAATGATTGAGCATAGAAAATAACTTTGTAATCAAGGTCATCAAGTTGCCAACTTACATCAAATTGCATGATAACTAAGGCACATGGCATACATTATGCATAGTAAATTTTAAACAATCAGTGAACTGCACATTTGTATCTCCAAACCCAGAAACAACATACTGATAAGAATCACCTAGTCTAACAATAACAAGAGACTTTTTTGCATAAGTAGAGAACCATTCTCAATGTGGTGTCACATGGAAATAAGCACCAAAATGAAGAAGCTATGTGTGGAAAAGAGAATCAACCATAAGAGCCTCATTGGGCATAATACTTTCAAGTGTCAACACATCAGTATCATTAGAAATAGCATTGATTTCTTCTATTTTCATAGTCAAAGCAGATGGTGTAGGTAATTGTTTAACATGACCATCAACAAGTCAACCTTTGCCTTTAACGTTATTTGATACATATCTTTTTTCTTCATAGTTCCTTCCTTATGAAAATAATGGCACTCGACCATCTTCCTTGATTTTCTTCTACTTTTATTCCATTAACCATTATTTTCCTTGTTCTTAATCTTACCATGTTGTTGATTCTTTCCTTGGTAAGAATCATGAACACTAGGTGCATCTTCACTCTCACTACTAACCATAGACTTTCTATAGATCTCTTCACTCAAGAGTGTTCCACATATTGCATTGTAGACTGTGTTACCACATGGTGCACTATTTCTATATACAAAATGTATCCTATGATGATGGCAAGGTGCATAACAACAAGACACCCTTCATTTCATTATCCATGTCCATTTTTTGAGCCTGTAACTGAAAAATATAGCATCATACTCATTTGGATGAGCAAAAACCCATTTGTGTCCATATAACTTTCTCATCATATACAATTTATTTGATACATTTCTTTTTCATAAGTGTTGCGTAACTTCTCCAAAGCTCCTTTGTAATTTCAAGTCTAATATTTTAAAATAAACACTATCTGCCAGGTGCAATTGCATGGTAGACCTAGAAATTTTATCCTATCCCAATCATAATCATCCATATTAACAAGCTTCTTTGAGATTCCATTTACTGGCTTTCATTGCCTCCTCTGAAGTAGCATATCTTTAATATGATTCTTCCATAGAGCAAAGTTTTCTGCACCATCAAATCTCCATATCTCAAAATAGTCTTTTCCATACAAGTTACAGCTCATCTTGGGAACACTAGCACTACACCTCAATCCACTAGATGTGCTTGAGACCTTGTATTCCATGATGATAGCAAACTCACTAGAATGATAATAGAGCTAGAATAGTCCAAACACCACTAAGGCTCAAAATAAAGGTGAAAAAGTGTCAAATTTGGAAATTTTTTTATAGATTCTCCATAAAAAATGGATCAATGAACAACGCTGAACAACCAAATAGATTATGTGATAATGTATGTGCTCACATTGATAAGTGTATTGAGTAAAGTCAACCACTACATAGTTGAAGATCTAAAATCTAGAAAAACTTTGCCAGAGTCTCCTCTACAAAATAAGCATATGGAAAATATAGAAAAAACCATAAAACTATGAGTATTGACATGTAAGTCTACACAGTGGATCATTGGCTAAAGCAGCAAAGCATTAGCTTTCATGATGCTCAAGTACACATGCACTAATTCAAAGTAGCACTTTGAGTTCGATTGATACATAAGGAATCTAGAAACAATTCTTTGAATGATCAAAGGTAGGATATGTCAATCTTCTTAGCAATTATACAATGATTTATAGGTCTTTAAAGAGAAAGATTAATCTTACATATAATTAAGCTTCAAAAAAATGAAAGTATAAGTCATACCTAGGTTTTCATAGCTAAAGAAAATGACAAGACAAGTGTATCTTTTGGACAAGTTCATTATGAAGCTTAATCACTGAGGTCTTCCAAGGTATTAACAAGCTATCACCTTTGACCAATGATAATAATTTTTGTTTCAAACTCAAGAAAATGAATAAATATCACATATAAATGAAATTTCAAGTCAAAATTTCATGATGTAATGGGAAACCATATCCTAAGATGATATTTATCCTTTATTTTGACACTCAGGAAGCGAACACTGCTCAAGCAATAAAGCTTCATAGTATTGTCCAAAATTCTAGCATTCATTTCAAGGATCATCCAAGAGGTGCAAAAGATTCAAAGATGAATCCTTTGCTCATGTTGTTGACAACTTAACAGTAATCTCAATCACATGAAGAATAAAATTCTCCTAGTAGTGAGGAGAAAACTCCTCAAGCTAGTTTGACAGCAAGTAGTTCCCATGAATTCCCAAACCACCGGTAGTGGTACCTTAAGTCCAATGATTGATATAACCCAAAGTTGTATCAATCTTGATGAGATTCTTAGCTTTGGAATCTTAAAGGGATTAGCACATGCTTCGACTTGAGTTGAGGGAAAGATCTTTAAAAATCCTACAGGTAATCCAAGGAGCTTTAGACAATTTAAGAGATCTTAAAGATAAAGAATAAGTTTTTATTATTGTCACATGGTCAGCAAGAACTAATTACACTTGGAAAATATTGTCCAAGAAGTTGCAATCAGAACTACTTTGAAGTTTTTCCAAGTATTGACAATAGAGCAGATGAATGACTCATGATACTTCCCTCCTAAAATCCTATGAAGGATTGAATTTTGGAAATAGGTTTTTCCAAAAGGAAGGCATAAAGAGGTAAAAGGATCTAGATGTACCCTAGATGTTTGGCCCAAAACATCTTTGCAAGAGCTAGTAGGTGTGCAAACAGAATATAACAACTTCATCTTAGCTCTCAATATTGGTGCAAACAAGGGTTCGAGAAAGAATAATTAGAAATGATCATGAAAGCATTTGAAAGATACAGAAAGAAGGCTAAAAACAGGATGTAATTTTTTGGATTGGAGAAAGTATCCACTTGTATGGGACATTGGAATGCTAAATCCCTTTGATAATTTTGATTTGATGGCTAGAAAGAAAAAAGAACTTATAATTCATAAAAAGCACCAATCAAGTTATCTTTTTATTGGGAAAGTGCATTAATTTAATGTACTTAAACCACTAGATGAAAGGATAAAGAAATGAAGGAGAGTTTTCTCTCATATTCATATCAAAAGTGGTCTCTAAAACTTCACCAAGTTAAAAGTCTTGAATCAGATTAAGGATCAAGGTTGTTGGAGTTAGAAGTATGTAGAGGCATGCAAGTCAGCCTTAAAATCAGCAATATGCATGTCATGAGGACAAGTGAGCAGCATGTCATCAACATACACCACAATGATTAGAAGCACATCACTAGCACCCTTAACATATAAGGTGCTTTCAGTTGGACTGTTCTCAAAACCATGTGCAATCAGATAGGCATGTATCTTATCATACCAAGCACATGGTGCTTGCTTTAAACCATATAATGCCTTCTTTAACCTGCACACCTGGTTTTCATGCCCTTTCTGCACAAAGCCGCGAGGTTGAAAAACATACACTTCTTCATGCAACTCACCATTCAAAAATGTTGTTTTAATGTCCAATTTATGTACATTCCAACCATGATGAGCTGCAGGTGTGCAGATGCTAGAAACAGTAGACATTCGACAAGTAGGAGCCAAGGTTTCATCAAAATCAATGACTCTTTCCTGTGCATAACCCTTTGCAACAAGCCTAGCCTTATACCTGTCAACTATTCCATCAGGTTTATGCTTCAGCTTGTATACCCACTTAGTGCCAATGGCCTTCTTGCCATGAGGCAAGTCACATAAAGACCGGGTACCATTTTTCATTGTAGCATCATATTCAAATTGCATTGCAGTCATCCAATGTTCATAATTTTGTGCTTCATCAAATGAAACAGGTTCAATCTCATCACAGAGACTAGAGGAAGCCATATCATAGCAATCTGATGCAAAAGAGGCACTATGAGAGCCTGAACGAGTATGATATGACAGAGGTGCATCCAATTTATTGTCACCCAAAGTCTACACCAAACATTTTGGCATAGTTTTTGCTTGCTCAATATCAGCTTTCTCATCAACAAGCACATCAGAAATGGAATGATCTGCATCATCACATGAAACCTGCAAAGGCTAAGAAGTTGCCTCATTAGGACCAACACTAGATTGTCCACCTATAAAAAGAGGCAGCAAAGTATCATACATATCTTTGGAGCTAACATATTTCTTCTTAGTACATGAAAGTAAGGTCTGAATAGCATCTTCAACAAAAACAACATCACGGCTAACCAGAATGCGTTTAGTCTATGGATGATACAAACGATAGCTTTTGCTTTCAGAACTGTACCCAACAAAAATACATTTTACTGCTTTATCATCCAATTTTTTTTATGTTGTTCAAGCACTAATGCACATGCCAAACAACCAAAAACACATAGATGAGCAACAGATGGCTTGTGACCATGCCAAGCTTCATATGGAGTGATAGACTGCAACACTTTAGTGGGACACCTATTAAGTACATATGCTGCACACATGACAACCTCAAGCCAGAAACTATGTGGTAAAGCCTAACTCTTGACCATACACCTCTCCATCTCTATGAGTGACTTGTTCTTCCGTTCAACAACTCCATTCTTTTGAGGTGTATACAACACTATACACTGATGTTTTATCCCACGTTCAAACAGAAATGCATTAAAGTTAGAAGACATATATCCCCTCCCCCGATCACAATGGAGGGTGCCCATTTTACATCCTAACAGATTTTTAGCCAAAACCACAAACTGTTTGAATCACATGAACACTTCGGACTTTGCCTTCAATGGATATACCCATGCATGCCTAGAAAAATCATCGATGAAAGTCAGGAAGTAAAGATAGTTCCCAAAAGAAGGTGTCTGCATAGAACCACAAACATCACTATGTACAAGCTGCAATTTCTGAGTAGCCCGAATTGAACCATCTTTTGGAAAGGAGAAATGCTTCATTTTTCCCAAAATAGAGCCTTCACAAACATGTTTTCCAGGTGCCTCAAGTTTGGGCAAAGAGGACACCATTTCCGATTTCTGTAGGCATAGCAAACTAGCAAAATTTAGATGACCAAAGTGTGCATGCCAAAGCTTTGCATCTAACATAGCCTGAGAATATGTACTGCACATGCCAAATCATTTATAGATCTTTCATAGCCTATGATCTTATGCATCCCATGACATAAAATGCCAGAAGAAATAATGACATTGCCATTTTGACAGATCATGAACTATACATCTGTCATCAAAAAATTTCACAACCAAGCCAATCTTGGCTAATGCAGAAACTAATAACATATTTTTCTTGATCCCTGACACAAACAAAACATCTGACAAACTGAAAGAACTACCATGAGCAGTAGTCAAAATGATCTTACCAACTCCCATAATAGGATAAGAGGATTTGTTGGCATATGTAACAATATTCCCTGTAGGGACAAGCTTGAGTGAAGAGAAGAAAATGCACTGCAAGGTAATATGTTTGGTCGCTCCACTATCAAAGTACCAAACATCTGAGTCTACTGCAGACATGCACTACTCATGAGAAGATGGGTCAAAACTGCAAACAATAGTAAATGCCCATTCTTCATCCTGCACAAGATTAGTAGACTCTGTTTTCAATGTAGAGGCCTCTACAACAACCATTCTGGCCTCTTTCTTCTTTGCCGCTTTAGTAGCCAATTTTGGGCATTTGTAGATTTCTGCTTACTAGTAAAAGAGCTCCATTTTCCTTTGCCCTTCTGACTAGCTAGGAAAGCTTGATCTGCAACACGCGTAATAGACCTATTCTTCCTAGACTGGTCTTCATGCAACAAAATAAAAACTAACTCTTCAAATGTTAAGGCATTCGGATTGCCTTTCATCATCAAATGAAGAGTAGAAGCAAAACTCTGATATGAGTCGGGAAGACCATTTAGAACAGTCTGCACAAGTGAACTATCAAGAAGGACTTCATCTACAGAAATCAACTGTTCCTTTCAAATCCTTGATCTTTGTTAGAAAACTATCCATAGAATCACCCTCATTCATGTGCTCACTCTGCACCTATTTTTGGAGGTAAGCAACACGAGCCTCATTCCTAGCTTGGTACAATGTGATAAGTGTATCCCAAGCACCCTTAGCTATCCCGCAAGAGTGAATATGAGGAATAATGGCATGTTTGATAGACAAAGCTACCAATGCATGTTCTTAAGCATCTCTGCCATCCCAACAAATTTTCTCTATAGTAGGTGCAACAGAAACAACATGATGAATAGGAATCTGCAAAATATCACCATCTTCGACATCATCTGCATTAGCTTCAATACCTGTATTTGTAGTACTTGTATTTGCATGTGTAATACTTTGTGCATACAATACTGAATGTACTACCACTAGAATTTACAAAAGATGAGTAGGCCATTAGGGCAATAGGCATATATACAAGCCGGGGGAAAAAACCTCCTAAAGAGGGAAAAAAGTGCCCTGGCGGTCCTAGAGTGTTCACTCACATCACTACCTACAAATATCAACAAAGGTTTATGGAGCCTTTCAACTTAGGTTAGATAGACTAAGTTAAGCACCAAGTTCCTAGTGTAACTTGGTAAAGTCAATCTCTTGACTCAAAGTAATGCACAAGATTTGTATTCCAAGAAAGGAAGTCATAAAGAGATTCAATAAAGAAAATATTAACTTAGTCTCAATTGAAGCATAAATGTTATGAGCAAAAATGTCATCAATGGATCCTTAGTGGGTCAACACACTAATGTTTTGTCACCATGTCAATTTCTTGTGGTTCGTTGGGAATGTAAGGGTCATGTATCCTTACCCCTATATTTTTTATATATAGATCATTTATAGATAATTGCCTTAAGAAGATCATTGTGTGGGTTTCTAGGCTCCCATGAATGTGTGTGTGTGTCTCCTCTTCTCTCTCTCTCATATCTATCTCCTACTTGCTCCACTTGTTCAGCCCACCAAAGCCCTTCATTGGTATCATAGCTTGTTGAAGGCTGATGTGCAAGGATCTTCAATGGAAGCTTAGGGTACAAGAGGCGAATATGTAGGTTAGCATCTTCTACACCATAGATTGGCATTTTGTTCATAATTCAAGCTAGGAAGCTCGGATTGTTGCAATTTAAATTATTGTGTGTAGTTTACATAGAAAAAATAAAATTTTAAAGATAGGCATAGAATCTAGTTTGTATTTTTAGTTTGCTACAAATTTGAAGAATGTAGGGTAATGTAGAAGTCGAATCTACAATCAAATTGGATAACATGTCAAAATTTTGATTGTAAGTTGAGCTTTCAAGGTTGTATTGAATTGATTCAAATTGCTATGTGTAGCTTGAAAAAGCACCTACAAGAATGTAGATCCAGATTCAAAGTGTTATTTCTTCAAAGACACAAAATACAGAGAAACAATGCAGTAAGTAGATGAAAACAACACACCTTGGATTGAGGTGCTCAAAGTGCCTTTGCGTAGCGAGTAAATAAATTTTCAAGTTTATGAAGATAAAAATTTGAGATTGAGAGGTTATCAACTCTGAAACAATAAAACACAAACCAACAAATTTTCATCATAGGAACCCTAATTGCTTTTGGAGGTTCACTTTGATTTGGAGCTTCTGTGAGAGAGACTTCTTGGTGTGCGAGCTCTTAGTTTTAGAGATTGAAGGCATTGGCCATGTATGATCATTGTGGTAGCTCCTCTACATGAGAGTAGAGCATGATCTTGTCAAGTGTTTGACATGTGAGATGGCATTGTGGTATACCTTTTAGGTTTATGCCATCATGAGTTTGATCATAGAATTGTCAATGGATGTATCGTGGCATTTTGGTTTATATCTTGCTTATGCCTCTTGAGTATGGAGTTACTTGCCAATTATACACATTTATAACAGATATTGATCGTATCTTTGATTGGCATTTGGATGTTATTGTTTTCTTTGTAGGTACATGATCTAGATTGGAGCCTCCTTTGCACACTTGTTTGTCACTTGGATTGCTACTGTGTTTAGCCTATGTTCATCGATTTGATATTTTAATTGGAAATGTTATTCTTGTCATATGTTCATGGTGATTTCCACATGGTTATTTGGTTCTAGAGTCCATTTTACAAAGGATATGTTGCCAAAATTTTATCGACTTTTATGCTAGAAGAGTACTCTAGTGGATCCTTGGCACTTATGTGATAGATTTGGATATAATTTCATCTCTAGATACTTGGATAAGATCACAAGTGACTTATGATAACTAGAACCAAATCTTGGTGAGATTCTTTCTCGAGTGGGAGGTGCATGATCATTGTATGGATATGTATTGCCATCAGTTTTTTTGGCATGTGTATTTGCCATCATCTTTGGTTAGATGAGTGATAGGTAGTGACCGGTTACCCACTCTTTTGCTACTAGTTATCTTGCTTTGTTTGCTCAATTTACATGAGATAATCTATCAAAATTTTGCAAGATTCTTTCACATCTAATTAGTCATTTTCGAGACTTCTTGAGCAAGCTTATGCTCATGGTTTTATGTGCATGGTAGACACATGGTTATGTGATGAGTGGTTCACATGGTTTGTTCTCTAGCGAGGCATTTTTAATGTGAGTTATGCATATCTATATGCAGGTGTGGTCCTATTGGTGATAGAGTATTGTTTCTAGTCTATTGTTACATTACTAGTCTCTGCCAGCATTGTGTCTTCTCAATTTGATGGCATTGACTTTCTGAGATGGAAAGATCAAATGTGGCATACAGTGGTTCATGTCAGGTTACATATGTATGTGCATAGAGATGCACAGACGCCTCGTGACATGCCTGACCACATATGAATGGATATGGATGCATTGGCCAACTCCACTATTTGGTTGCATCTTGTGGATTCCATATATGAGTCTGTGATGTATGAGGAGACGAGTAGTGCACTATGGCAGAGACTACATGGTACGTATGCGAGTCCATTGACTCATGTGAGAGGTGGATCATATTTTTATAGTTTTTTGAGTAGTTTCGGCCATGTCCAGACTTAGTGTCCGACCTAGTTAAAAATTAGGTTCCAAGGCTTATTTGAGGGCTCAAACGAAGCCTAAAAATTATGAAAATTGGTAGGATGATACTTCTAATACTCTTCAAGCTCAAGGACTCCTTGACTTGAACAAAATGGAGTTACAAAAATAGAAAATGGTATTTACAATGGTTTTTAGTGATGAAAATCACAATTTTTGTAGGGGATTATTCTGAAAATTTGACATGTACTTCTTGGAGCTCTCTACTTGGTCCTTCTTCTTGTGTGTGTCCACCTTTCTGATGTGCTTCCATGCTTGTGCTTGACCTTGAGTTCCAACACTCCCCCCCTCTCGAGTCTATCATCCCTGACAGACCCTTATTGTAGTGGTTGTTCCAAGTAGTGCTTTGAGAGGGAGTGCCCTTCTGTATGAACAAAATTCGTCTGGCTTACAAATGTTTCAGGGTTGGTTGTCTGGTTCTTCATCTGTCACTGCAAGCCTTTGCAAGTTGTAGTCCCTTGGTATGTGCTTCTTCCTTGGATTCCAGCATGACTGTGTTGTTGTGAGTCTCCATTGATGTCCTCTAGATCTTCCAAAGTTGATGTTCATAGTATTCATGCCAAGTACTCATAACCCATAATGAGTGATGGGTAAGTTTGTTCATGCATGGGTTGAGGAAAATATGTGCCTTGTGCACGGCCTTGTAATGTAGCCCTATGCATGCTTAGTTGAAAAATGCATTGGAAGAAGTATGGTGCAAAAATTGGTGGTCTTGAGCTAAGTTCTCAAGGGGTGCTATGAAGAGGTTTCCTAATCTATCATGGTTATGGTGTTGCCAAAGTAAAGATACTTACCATGATGAAGGGTCGATCGATGTTTATCTCTTCGTGTTGTACACCCGGCATTTGTGATGGAACATTGTCGATGAATGTCCGTGTTGATGGTTCACTGCTGAAAGTCTTTGAGTGACTCGTCTTGTCTCCTCTTTTCAAAGCAACATTTGCCAAGTACTGAGAATTGAATTTCTTTATATTCCTTGACAAACAACATTGGGTGACTACACCAAGCTTAGTTTCACATATTCTCTTTAGCTCACCATAAGCAAGAGTCTTCTCACCCAGAATACAGACAAGGATTTTCAAGGTACCAAACTACCCCTTGTAGATATCTCCTTGGATGCTCTCATACATATAGTAGTGAAGCATCGCTCAAGTTGTGGACCTCCAAGCTCTTCCCTCCTACCATGGTGAGGGGAAACAATAGTTGTGGCTGCCATGTTCATACCAAGTTCTTGACATCTACCAGATAAGGTAGCAATAATATCATCTGATAACCGAGACCCACTTCTATCGAAACTGATAAATGCCCAGTAATCAACGGTTCCACCTGCACATGAGCATGACTCATTCATGTTCTATGAGCCAAACCTGGGAACAAGTTCTTTCTCTCTTTTTTTTTTTGGAATAATGTCACCAAACAAGAAGGTAGATGTTAGTATCAGAAAAAATAGGTGACATATGTCAATGTGCTCTTGTGCATGGGACTCTCAATTGTGTCTATGCACGGCCATGTAATGTGGCCCTATATTAATGCATACTATGGAAATGCATGACCTGAATGGTGCAAAAGACAGGGTCGTGCAAGGAGCACATGGTTGTCGCTCATCGAGGATTTCGATGTTATTTGTGTATGTTGATGCCATCTTTCTTGGAGGTATCCATTGGATCTCGAGATGAAAATTGATCCTTCCTCCTTATAGGGATCCATTTGAGAATGGTCTTCGATTGTTTAATAATCTCCTTTGGTTGCTTCATGTTTGGATGGTTCCTTGAGGGTTTGATCCTTTGTGGTTGGCTCTTTGGTTCTGTGGGGCCTATTGGTGCTTTTGGCTTCCATACCCATACCATTGTTGCTGCTCTTCTAACTCTTGTTGAAGAGGTGAGTTGGTCTACTTTTGGTTTTGGTGTTGGGTTCTGACCCTTGCCTCGCCTTTGCTTCTTTGTTGAGACTTTTCTCATGTGGGAGAGCATAGGTTGTTGTGTATGTAAGAGCTTCTTGGGTACCCATATTTGTAACTGTCCTTGTTGAGCTGCAACTAATTTCTTAGGCACCCAAACTTGTCGGATACCTTGTGGTTGAAACTGTCCTAACTGCTTGGTACTTGTTTTGGCAAGGTTGGCCTGTCCAGATGGGGATTGTTGTGGCAAGGCTAGTGGTTGCTCTACTTTTTGTACCTAGATCTGCTTCATGCCCCGAACTACTTTCTTGCTAAATGGTGTCCTTCGATTTGACATAGCAGTTGTCATGCACTGTTTCGCTTGTCTTTTTGGTTGAGGTGTTGTGACCGCCTTAGTCTTGGCACAAGAGGAGGATGCCACTTGCCTTTGAGCCTGTTCTTCCATGATTGAGATCATCTGGAACATAAAGATGTGGCCACAATCTTTTTTGCAAAAATTACTTTGAGAAGAACTAAGAGAATGTGTGGCATTTGGATTTGTGAGCGAGCAATTCTCTAGTTCTAATGTAATACATTGTTCCTGTACCCAAACTTGAAGAATTTGAATTCTTAGGTTCAAGTTGACTATATGGTGATCAATCCAATCTTGACCCAAGACAAGTGGTTCTGTAAGGTCCTCATTGTGACATACTAGCATTTTGACTTTCATTGGAACATCTTGAAGGTAGATGGGAAGTTCCACCTCACCCAAACAAGGGGTTTCCACACCTCCCATCCCTATGAGATAGGCTTCTATTGGATTGATGTTCAATTGCAAGTCCTGGCAGTATGAAAGTCTAACTACACTAGTTGCTGCACCTGAGTCAATCAATGCTCTCACGGTCCTCACATTCTCTCCGTGTCTTACCTCTAAGGTCACAAAGGGACATCGGTCGATTATTCCAAAAGTAACTATGCCCAATTTTTGGCACATGTCCATGTGATATTTTGGGGCTTTTGGGTTGACATCTAGGCCTAGTCGCCTTAACTTGTTTTGTCTAATACGCTCTCTCTCCTCGGCTTGTGCTTCTTCTCTGACCCTCAACTCTTCTTCTTTTCACGTCTTAGCAGTGTTGAGTCTCGTTTGCATATCCTCTGTAAGAGGTTCTTGATATAGCTTGACTCAACATCCACTAATGTAGTTTGGCAAGATATCACCTTCTAAAGTGGCCCATTGAACAACACCGCTCTATTAATGATCATGGGTCCATATCCTCGCTTTTCCAATTTACGGACATGTTGCTTTAGCGTATACACCAGCACTAAGTCGCCTTCTTTCAATCCTTTATCCTTGATGTGTGCATCAAAGTAAGCCTTTTGTCTTTTCTTTGCAGCATAGATACCTGCTACCGCTCGTAGCCTCATCTCACCTAAGCATTCTAGATCAAAGATCCTAGAGGACAACTCATGTCCGTTCCACTCATGCTCTTGTGCTACTTTTAATGTTGGGATTAGGAAATCTAATGGTAGCACAACATTCTGTCCAAAGACCATCTGAAATGGGGTGGCATTGAGTACCGTTTTGTAGGCAACTCGGTAAGCCCAAATAGCATGATGAAGTTGTTTGTCCCAATCAGAGCATTTATTATTTACCAGTTTAGTCAAGACATTACATAGGATCTTGTTTGTGCTCTCAACTTGTCTATTAGCTTATGGATGATAGGGGGCAGACTTCTTATGTACAACCATGAATTCTTGAAGAAGATTCTCAATGACTTCGTTCAAGAAGTGTGTACCTCTATCACTTACTAACTCTATCGGTAATCCATATCTCATGAACACATTCTCGAATAAGAACTTAGCCATCGTCTGAGCATCATTCTTTGTTATGGCTTTGACTTCTACCCACTTCGTAAGGTAATCTATGGCTACAATAATGTACCCTGCATGGGACTTTCTAGCTGGGGGGTTAATAGGGCCTACAAAGTCTATAACCCACTTTGAAAATGCACGTCCTCCCATCATTGGCCTCAAAGGCATCTCATCTTTTCTAATTGGATACTGTGCACGTTGGCATGTGTCACACTTCTTCACATAGGTATGTGCATCCATATGAAGAGTTGGCCACCAAAGTCCTGAGAATAGAATGGTCTTAATTACTCGGTCAGGATCAAAGTGTCCACCTGCAACACCACTGTGTGCAGTTTCTAAGAATTACAAAAGATCTGATTCATGAACACACAGTCTTAGGTAACCATCTTTTCCTCTCAGGTATAGGTAGTCTCCAACTAAGGTATAGTCTTGAGCCTCTTGCTCCATGCTTCTTCTTCTAGCTAGACTAACCTCTTTGGGTAATGTCCCTGATCTCATGAATTCTACCAATGGACAACTCCAATCTGGTGTTAACGATACATGATAAAGAGTAGCATGCTCCACTGGGGGTCTCTCTTTGCACCCTGGACAATTCTTAATCCCCTCGTGTATTTCTTTGTCCATGCTAGGCCAATACACTCCTAAACGTTTTAGATTTTGCAATGTTCGTTGTTTAGAGTAGTGATTTCCTAGCAATCCTTCATGGGCTTGTTGCAAGATTTTACAATTTCTTCTTGCAATGTTTTCACATTCTTATTTGCGGGTCCGAAGGTTAGGATTGGTACCAGCTTATTTGCCCATTTAGGAACAACTTCTAAGTTGAACAAATAAGCATCCGGTAGGTCATCAGACACTCCTTGCGGTGACTCTCCTGAAGTGATGCGAGAAAGGTGATCTTCCCTAAGGTGGGTTCTACCTTTTCTGACAACAACTTCACAGTCATATTCCATTAGTAAGAGGAACCATCTTACTAAGCGTCCTGTCTCTGAAGGTGTAATCCTTCAAATTGACCTTGGTGGTGACCCCTAAGTGCTGTAAGTACAAGGAGTTGGTTCCCCAATCCTATACTATTTGCAATTGTCATAGGAAGGGTCTTCCTAGGATCATCTCATAGACATTATTTTTCTCAAAGTCACATGTAGCAAAGGTGTGCTCAAACTCTACCCCACAGGTGGTTAGACTTATCCCTTCTAGCAATTCTAGAGGTCTTTCAAAATGACTGTCTGCCATTTGAAGCTTCATTCTAGTTGGTCTTAATGTGGGTTTGCCCCATTGCTTCCACAAGGAGGTGGTCGCAATAGCAACACCCTCACCTGAATCTACAATCGCTTGGGTCGTGTAACCTTGGTAGGTGATTGGAAGATAAGTATTACCTTCTTCACCTTCGCTCATTTCCCCTATTTTGTCTAGAGGTATCTCTTGTATTTTCTGCTTAGAGCCTCCTTTTGGCATATTGGATTCAAGTTCTGGGACCTGATCCTTCACATGATTCCATAGCTCAAGTTTTGCTTTGAGCAACTCTTCTATAGTGAGATGACATTGAACCTTAGTGTTCTTCACGACATCAGTGTTCCTTGGGACCACTGAGTCTTCATGTCTTACCAGTATCGTGGGAGCTCTGATCTGAAGAGATTCAGATTCCCATGGGCCTGTGAATTGAGGCAACTCTTGTAACGAATTAGATTCAAAATCTAATCTTTCATCTTCTTGTTGCTCTGTTTGGTCTCCATAGATAGACGAAATGTCTTGGGGGAATTGATCATGAAGATCATCAATCTCAGGAATAGGAGGGGAATTACCCTTCTCCTTGGCCCATTTCTCTTCTTGTATTTCCCCCCAAGAACTCTTGAGAGTACTGTTGAATTGACGGAGGTATCCTAGCATCCGTGGAATTAGGAACATAAGCTCCCATTGGTGGTGAACTTCCTCTCTCAATAATTGGTTGAGCGTGGAGGTAAAGAAACTTGTGGTTTGTTTACCAACTGGTCTAATCTTTCTAGTAAGCCCTGGAAATGCAAATCCGGTTTGACAGAGTTTGTCTGATTGAACTTTTGACTAGTCTCGAGTATAGCTTGAGCTTGTTCTACCATTTTCATGCACATTTTCATGCACATTTTCATCCGGTCAATCTCTAAATCGATGCAATGTCTTCTATCTTTGTTTTGCTTCTTTCAGGCTTTCTTCTAGTTCTGATAACTTTTTATTCCACATGCGATTGGCCTTCTCTCTGGTATCTTTCCATGTTCTTTTTTTCCTCTTACTAGGCTCTCCTCATTCACTCGACTCCGATTGCTCTGCTGGTTTATCTTGTTTTATGCTTGTGCCCTAGTAACTGCCTATACATGAGCCACATTACTACTACTTGCACTTGAATCCACCACTAAGCCTACCACATTAATGTGTGTAACCTTGGGTGCACTAGAGGGGTTCCTGGGACATTCTCTCGGAAGATGTTCTTTGCCGCACTCAGGACAAAAGCCTTGTATTGTGATGTTTTGTCCTTGTCCCGGAGATGGTGGATGGGGGCATTCACAAAGGAAATGATCGCAATGACATCTAAAACATGGTCCTCTAGGGGCTTGTGGTCTCATTTATCTCATTTGGGGCCTAGGGTTAGGATTTTTGTACAGGACATTCGAGTACTCAGGCTCCCGATTTTGTTCCATAGGTGGTGCCTCATATTGATATGGATAAGTCTCGCTATGCTCAAGTGACTCTGTGTAATAAGCATGTGGACTACCTTCATAGGAGTAGTCTGAGCTATGAGCATGAGAGTCATTATCTGGTATCAATCGGGTTAGTGGCACCAATGCTCTATTAAGATTTTCCTCTCCCACAGCATACTTGACTGGAATCACGTTGGTAGGAGCTGATGGTTGGTTTCCCAGGACTGGTTGTGGCCTATATGGTGCCTGATACTGCTATGGTGGCCTATAATATGGATGCTGGTATTGGTTCTGATACCTACCCTGTGGCTAAGGTTGCTGATAATTTTGTCTAAGAGCCTGCCTATTGTAGGGACAATCTTGAGCCGTGTGGTTCGCGTATTTTCTCTCAATAGTGCAGTATGGAGCACTCCTTTCTCTCATGTTTTGGTTATGCAATGGGCATACATTAGCCATGTGGTTGCCTCCGCAAGTATAACACCGATTCAATGAGGTGACTCTTGGTATTTGTCTATTTTGAACTCCTAGCTTCTTGGCAACTTGCTCTGCTATCTCATCCAGCTCAGTGGAGGCTATGGAGGTATGACTAGTAGAATTGTCAGAGTCTTTATAGAGTTTGGATAGTCCTAACTCCTCACCCAAGTTGTCTTCTATGTCAATGCAAGTCCCCACACACTCTTCTATGTTTCCAGGCTCTTTCAAGTACACATATGATCTTAACTTGGTGCTTAGTAAGCCATCTAAAAACAAAGCCACTTGTTTTGCTGGTGTGGGTAACTTTGGAGCAGGGCATCTTTCTAGGTATTGTCTGAACCTTCTTCCTGCTAGTCGCACTGTCTCTTGGGGTGTCTGCTTGAAGCTATGGATCGAAGATGATGTGTTATGCCTGATACCACTCTTGGAAAATTCTACAATAAATTCGTCTAGCAGTTGACCTATATTGCGATAGTTGCGACTACTTAGTGGTTGAAACCAAGCTAAGGCAGTGCCCTTAAGAGTCAATCCAAATGCCTCGTACTAGGTGAACAAATCCTCAACCTGTTCGGCTCTTAACACTTATTTGAACTCGACCACATGATCATAAGGATCTCCTGTCCCGTCATAATAATTCTTCATTGCCTTGATCACTTGAGTGGGTTTAAGGGTTCTTGGGTGCTCTCAGGGTCTAGGCATTAGAAAATCCTGTTCATCTCTTTGTTGCCTATGTGCTTGATGTCTCTCCCTTTCAGGTCTTTCATTTTCAAATCTTGATCTATTTCTGCCAACAGTGTGCGTAAAACTGACCTTAGGTCTCTCTCTGGCTCTTTCCCTCTGGTTTTCATGAGCCTTGGATGATCCTACTCCTTGGAGGCCATGGGACACATTGGATCGTGGTGGAGGAAAGATCAATTCACCTTGCCAAGCATATGCGTGCCTATCATGCTCTGATACCAAGAACATTTTCTCTAATGTGTTATCCAGGTAGACAACTTTGCCTGGTGTCTCTGGATCCTTGAACTCGTAGATGATGACTATGCCCAATTGGGTAGGTTGATCTGGCTTGAGCCCACTGAAAATTGTGTTTTGTCAAAGTCGTGTTTTTACTTGAAAATCGCGATTTTGCCTCAAAATCATGGTTTTTCAGAAACTTAGAGAATCGCGATTTTGAGCACAACTAGAGAATCGCGATTCTGTGAATGACCCCAGAATTGTGTTCTTTTCAAAAAGCTTTTAGGCGAGAAATAGAAAATCGTATTTTTTTGAAAAAAATTGAATTTTATTGATTTTAAGTCAAAATTGTGTTTTTTGGCGAGAAATTCAAATTTCTGAGCGCCGAGCAATGGCGAGCTCCATATGTGCAGAAAATCATGAAAAACACAGGCGCTTGCTCTCCCTTGCACTTCCTAACTCCTTGCACAATAATGCATGAAAAATGGTATGAAAATGGTGAAAATGCACTAAAAACAAGAAATTTCTATGAAGATGAAGATGGAAGAAAGATGGAGATGGTGATGATGATGAAGATGAAGAGGAAAAAACAGAAAATGAACAATAATGACCGTTTTTTAACCTTCCAATGTCGCAAATCTACAATCTTACCATCACAACGCTTGTCCTCAAAGCTCTCTCCCATGCAACAACGCCAAAATTTGGTGTAGCTCAAGCATAAGCACCACCTCCTTTACTTGTCAATCCGCGGAGACGTGAGGACCGGTATAAAGACCACGAGCAAGTGAAGGCACAAGTGCATGAGTGAAAGCACACAAACATGCACACACATACACACACACACGTGCACAAGGTAAGATCAAAGAGAGGAACAATGGAATGCTTCGATTGCAAAAGAGTTCTCTTACAAAAGCTCTATTATCTAACCAGCTAACCTCAAAAATGAGCTCTCTAGCTCTTTATAGTTTTTTGAGTAGTTTTGGCCTTGTCCAGACCTAGTGTGTGGCCTAGTTAAAAATTAGGTTCCAAGGATTATTTGAGGGCTCAAATGAAGTCTAAATATTATGAAGATTGGTGATACTTCTAATACTCCTCAAGCTCAAGGACTCCTCGGCTTGAACAAAATGGAGTTACAAAAATAGAAAATGGTATTTACAATGGTTTTTAGTGATGGAAATCACAATTTTTGTAGGGGATTATTCAAAAAATTTGACATGTACTTCTTGAAGCTCTCTACTTGCTCCTTCTTTTTGTGTGTGTCCACCTTTTTGATGTGCTTCCATGCTTGTGCTTGACCTTGAGTTCCAACAGTGCTTATGGTGGCTAATTATGCTAGTGATGGTGATTTCACATTTTCCTATGGCTCACCTAGGATTCCTCTTGTTCATTGGATAGCACATATATGGCTTGATTTCTTGATGCATTAGAATTTTTTCATGTTACACCACATCATGAGTGGTTTTGTCGATTCTCGAGTGAGAGTCATGGATGTGTGCATGACTCATGGTATGAGACATGACATGCTACCTAGTGGAAAAGCATGCACATTCAGCATGTATGTTATGTTCCTTGATTACGTATGAGCTTGATTTCAGTAAGTTGGTTACAAGAGAGCAGATGTTATGCATTCCTTGGTGAGCATTATTTTTACTTGCAATTAGGACAACTTATGCTTGTTAGAGGTGCTAGAATTGGGCAAAAGTATCCACTATAGGTAATCCATGTGAGAGAAAATCTCTTTTCAATGGGAGTTCAACCTTATGTGCAATGTGAGACTCATCATGCCTCATTTTTTCTACTTATAGATAGGTCTATAGACATTTATGATGCACATGTATGGCAAGATTTTGATGCTTAAATGGATGCATATGTAGAGGATGCTTTGGATGCTTATATAGAGCATGATTTTTTTAATCATATGGATGCTCTTGTGGAGCATACTTTGGATGATTAGTCGGATGCTTTAGAACATGATTTAGATGCACATGTAGAGCATTGTGATGATATTCAGTTAGAGTTAGATCATTAGTTTGACCTTGGTGTTCATGGTGTGTAGCTAGCTCATGTGGAGCATGATGATACACTTGGTATGGTAGAGCAAGATATCCCTTATGATAAATAGTGTGTGATAGAGCATATTAGCTCTCAAGGTGCACAACTAGACACATCCTTAGGTGAGAGGATGGTTGATTTGGATTATGAGGATTCAACAATTATGCAGTCATTCTTGGATTCTCTGATGCTAGATGTTGACATAGATATATCAAGACATGTTAGACTTGATGGTGGTGCTTTGGAAGCCTTGGATACATGCATGGCTGACAAGATTAGGTTAGCTAGGATAGTACATGTTTCATCCATTCGAGATTCTGATGTAAAGACTTGTTATGCTCAAGATCAAACATTGCAATTTCTATTGGAGCATTTGCACTTAGAGTTTTCAGTCGTTCGATGATTGAAAGGTTTGTAAGAGCGTACTAAGTTTTCAGTCAGCGAGTGGAAGGTTTGTAAGAACTTCATCAGTTCTTGTACCAGTTAGATATGAGCTCTAATCTTATCGATATGAATCTAGAGCAATTTGAGGTGCATTGATACACCTTGTTTGAGGCAATTGGTGTAGGCTGATTGGTATGGGTTGAGATTTAGACTCTTCTTGTACATTATTGTATAGTCCTACATCATTATTTGTATGTGTTTTTGCTTATGTTCACATTAACCCTTAAGTGGAAGATTGTTGGGGATTTAAGGGTCATGTAACCTTAACCCTATATTCATACACATATATCTCATATAAAGTGATGCCTCAAGAAGATGATTGTGTGGCTTTTGAGGCTCCCATGCATGTGTGTGCATCTCTCCTCTACTTTGTCTCCCTCGATCTCCTTCTTGCTCCTCCTGTTCAGCCCACCAAATCCCTTCATGGTCGGATGATGATGTTTAGCTTTACTCCAAGAATCTATATGAGAATCTAGTCTACTCTCTTAAAGATACATAAAATGCTTCAATACCTTGTTGAAACATATCTTGGAAGTGAAAGTCTTGAATCACATAGAGTTTGATTCTAATATCTTAAGAAGTTTGAAGGTTGTACATAGTTTTAATTTTTTTCTTTCTACTTTACACATCTTTGGTTTTGATTCAGATAGAGCACCTGATTCCTCTCAAGAAAGACCAAGGTTAGCCGATTGAAAAAAGGTAAATCAATAAAGCATCCACGTTAGATGTTCTATACAAGAACCCATTCAATCTTCAAAGATTCTAATTCTAAGTTAATTATTCATTTGAGTTTGCTTCAAGTTAAATAGCATAAATCTAATGACTCTCATAGATCTTAGTACGCTCTTGAAAAGAGAAGTTATGAATTGCTCATGAAATTGACAGTTCCAAAGGACTTAAAGCTCAGGTATTTGAGAAAAGTGTCCTAAGTTGGACAAATTTCATTTTGGATTTGTCTTCATCAAGTAAAATTAAGGTTCACAAAAAGTAAGTGATAAACTTTCTCCTACATTCTATGTAGGAGTTTTCAAGCCTAAAAGGAAAAGGTAGTCCTTTTGTCAGGTAAATAATCAAGTAAATGTTGGTTGAGAGTGAACCATAGTACAAATATATAAGTTAGATGTTTGGCACAACCATACTTCTAGTCTCATTTAAAAATCAAATTCAAGAGGAAAAAGAGTTCTCGAATTCTAGATAGGGATAGAAATCTCACCCCAATTACTAAGTCCATGCACCAGTGCTACCTAGAAATGGGCTAGTATATTGTGTCCACCCATTCACATGTTAATGCCTAGATAGCACATGATGAAAAAAGTGATTTGGCTTGGGATGTTTTTAGATCCACCCTTATTATTCATCCCCTACTTTGCACTTAGATCAGTTTATCAAGTGCAAACCTAGATGGTGTTTTGAATTATTTGGGTAGGCATCAACCAGTAGATTCTCCTCTACTCATTTGGAATATGAGGTGAATCCCACCATAGAGATGAAAAAATGTTTCTCTAGGTTAGAACATGAGGCTTGAGGGTATGCCTATAGTTACCATATATAGCTTTATTTTTGAAGAGGAAAATATTTTCCGAGGGGGGAAGAATGTAATACAATAATTTTATGATATGAATGTCTGATCGGTTCAGATAGATCTAAAATCAGACATTGTTTGGTCACCTACGTGAATGGCCAAAGATCTCAAGACTAGACCTAAGCATAGGTTCATGGTCTAAAACAAGTAATCCACTTATCCCAGTGGTTGAGTCTCAAGGTTGGGAGGGAGTAGGTCTTGGCTTCAACCCCCATGTAGAGAATGGAGAGAGAGTTTTTCCCAAAGAGCTCTGGATCCTTTTAACTCAAGTTAAAGTGAGTTAACTTGAGTGGAAACTACACCTACCACTAGTGGACTCTAATGGAAGGTGGTATAGAAGTGGTCAAAATCACACCAACCACTAGTAGACTCTAGTAGAAGGTACTAAAGGAGTGGTGGAGATTGCACATGCACTTGTGAACTCTAGTTATATTTGTGGTCCTTGTTGAATCAAGTACCTATATATAGATGCATAAGGTTGGGAGGAGAGTCATGTCTCTAGCATTTGGTGGTACTAATAGTTAGTTATTTATGTACCCTCCTTCCTTCCTTGTTTGTAACTAGGAGAGCAAGTGGAAACTTTTAGAACTTGACAGTGATGCTTTCAGAACTACTGATAGAGAACTCTTGATAGAGATAAATGACAAGTGTTGCATAGAACTCTTGCTTCACATACTAGCACCCATGTGTGAATCTCTGATAGGGAATTAGAACCTTGAGATGAACCGATTTCACTCTAATACCATTTGATGTAGATTATGGGATATGGCACAACAACTAACACATAGAGATGAAGAGCAAAACGCTAAAGAGGGAGAAGCATCAACCAAAAAAAAGAGGTGAAAGAGAAAAGGGAAAGGATAAGGTAGAGAGAGAAAAAGATAGTCTTGTATCTTATGCATAGATAAATGTCTCTCTATGCACATCTATGTAGAAATATGAAAATGGAATTGTTCTTTGCATCTTCCATTAGAAAGGGCTTCTTTATACAAAAGAAGAGGCACTTTGGCCAATGAAATAGGAGATAAGGAGAGGATAGGATTTCACTCTTATTTAAAGAGCTTTCACATAAAAGATCTGTTGGAGAGAGGGTTGATGCCTCCATGCAAAGGTGAAGAGAGAGAGGGAGAGGAGCTTCATCACTGTACTAATCAAGAATCAAGAAACAAGAAGAATACACACATACAAGAACTAAGAACAAACTAACCACATGCCAGATGCCATTCTTGGTGATGAAAAGAGAGAGGATTTCATTAACTCAATAGCCATCTTTATACATATCATGTAGCCTTTAAGGCTCTTCACACCCACACTTCCTTCACCCTTCAATATAACCTTAGGCTTGTCATAAAAAATGTGCCCCTAACACCGGCATGCACAGTGGACCCGAACTACCACTATCCCTTGATAGTTGTTACCCCTCAAGAAAAATAAAAATTACATGGAAACCATTTATAGGCTGGGCACCTTTATATAACATGTCATACGATCATAATTGATGCAGCTAATCTCTAAGAGTGCTTCAATCCATGAGCCTTCACATCTCTCATGCCTGAGGACACCGGTTCCATCACACTCACCAATGCCAAATGCATCAAGTAAGGCTCTCACATCTCCAAACCAAAACCTTCTAAAGATAAGAGCCCAATCCATAGATAACCTCCATGTGAATCTCCATCATGGTGAAGAAGTAGCACCTCTCTTAGCATAGAGTTGTTCAACTCAAAGAACATATCCAATGCTAGCGACAAACCCATCAATGAAGAAATATATGTGCACAAACTCATCATCTACCCTTATGAACAAGCCTTGCAAACCAAATTGCATGGTTAGACCATGGTATGGAGTGCAAGTAATGCTCATAGCATGTTCGAGACTAAGATCAATGTAAGAGGCAAAGCAGATTGTGTGGAACCTAATCCAAGGGATGCAAATACATCTCACATATCACTTAGATTGCCCACCTATGTGCATGCAAAAAGGAATACATATGATGGTCTGTCATTACAGTGAGTACAAGAAAGTTCACATATAATGTTATAAGACCCAAGTGTTTGCAATCGCTCCAAAAGTTTTCCTCAATAGCTGCAATCAGTCTTGTCTTCATTCGTTATGGACAGTCCCTTGGAATTCTCCATACATACTTCAAGTGGTGCCTATCAAATCTGATTCTTGTAAAATCTTCACCACAATAATTAGATACAGTCACATATCAATGAGTGTAGGAGAGTAGAAATTTTCGTGGATATGCTAAAACAGATGTGCTTGATAAGCTCATATGTTTTGAGGTCTGCTCATAATCGGAACTCTTTCCCATGCATGACGGAAGCATATAAGGAACCATATTAGACATATTCAATAGACCACGTATGCCATCACTATCAACGTGGGTTTATTATTATTATTATTATTATTATTATTATTATTATTATTATTATTATTATTATTAATGGATTGAGCATGAGGATTCAAAACTATGACTCACATCATGAGGTTGTTGCTCTAACAAAATGGTGAGAACCACGTTAAGAAGCTCCACCTCCTTAATATCAATCCACGGAAGAGATAGGAGTGATATGAAGATCGTGAATATGAGATGAAGTGAGAGTGATGGTGAGAAGCATAGAGATGCACACACACATACACACACACAATGAAGAGACAAGCGAGACACAATGGAAGGTAGGAAATCAACTCTATTACTCAAGAACACTCTTATAAGCTCAAGCTCACTCTAGCTCATACAAGTCTACACTAGCTAACACTAAGTAACCTAAAAAATGAGCTCTCTAGCTCTTTTTATAGATTCTAGACTAGTTTTGACCGGTTTCACATCTAGTGATCGACATAGTTTAAAAATAGGTTCTATGTGCTATTTGAAAGGGTAAACGATGTCTAAAAATAACCAAAATTGGTAGGCTCGTTCTACCTAAGCTCTTCAAGCTCGAGGACTCCTCGGCTTGCACAAAATGGAGCTATAAATTACAAAAAGGTTTTTTCTATGTTACATATGGTACAAAAGTGATGAAGATCACTGTTGGAGGTTTTGAAAAGTATTTATAAAACATAATTCTTTGAAAAAATGATTCGACTAACTCCCTCCTTCTTCGTTATGCCCTGTCTTCACATGTTTTTGCGTCACCTATGCCTCTGGCTATTGCCAACACCCCCCTCCCTCTCGCTTTTGTCGTCAGCGACAGAACCTGGTTGTGAGGTTTGTCGGATGTAATTCTAGAGTAGTTCCTGAGCGAGGGTGTGTTCTGATATGCGAATTCCTGGGGCCAGATCTGCCTGGAGAGAGTCGATAGTGCATAGAATATACCATTTGTTCACAGGAAAATAATTGAAGCAAATGCGTGGGCCTACGGATGAACACTTATGAATGATATTCCCAGAAACCAGTTGTGAACATTTCTTCGAAGGTCTACTTATATAACACCGGTAAGTATTTAATTCGAGAGTGCCAGGCGTAACACACCCTGAGCGATGGTGTTGTACTCATGTCATTAGCTAAATCGAGATTGCCATGCTTCAAACCTGGGGTGTTTACATGTGGTGCCTTGATGCGACGGAAGACTTTGAATACCATCTGCATCATGTCAAATATCTTGACAGTCATGTGCGCTACTACATCGTCCATGTGTTTTAAGCGAGGGAGCCAGTGACGAATCGTTTCCATCATGTATCCAACTGTTGGTGGCCCGCGAGGTGGAGTGAAGTACGGGTGATTGAGCCAATCCTCGCATTGCTTGTTGTTTTGTACTTTAATGGCGAATGCCTTCCAGGAGCGGCGACGTGGCACTGGTCCCCAACATGGGTTGTACTTTAAGTGTAGTGGTGCCTTGACCCAAGTACACATCATCTCTGGATATGCTTGTAATAAATCCTTGCGCCAATCTGGTTGATAGATTTCTCCTCGCTGCACATCTAGTGGCAAATCTTCAGGCTCAAACTAGGTCGCATGAGAGGGTTTTTTGCCTGTTTCTTTTTCTATGGCCAGCTGATATTCTGCCATTAACATAAAATAAGGCTTGTATTGTAGCTCATGCCCAGATATGTATCTACGAGGGGCAATGAGCAAAGTATGGAGATTGTAAAATTTGTTCTTCAATCATTGACATGGCATGCAACTGTGCTTCTACGCGTGTTGAGTGGGTTCTTCCAAGTTCTTCAATCATCTTCATCCATGAGGGAGTTGGAAGTTTAAAAGTCATCTGGCCTTCGGCTGTGACTCATCTGCTTGGGATGGGTTGGGGTTTATATGCTTCTTCGAAAGTTTCCTACACTGGAATAGTCACTGTTTCTTCCTCTCCTGGTAGTTCTAGTGGGGAGTCTGGCCTGGGGAGTGCTTCATATACTGCTATCTGTGATTGAAGAGTTGACACCTGGGCCTGTAATGCGTTGAGTTCCTCTAGGATCTGAGGAGAAGGGTCCGCAAGAGCTGGTGGTCCTTGCTCTATAGGTGCTCTTAGTTGGAGCAATTTGTGGTCTTCTTTGAGCTTCTAGAGCTCCTCGTTCATGTTGTCGTATTCATCTAGAAATCTGACATGATCATCTAGTAACATTTTCATAGATTCTGAAGGAACAACTTTAAAGCGATTGGGGCTCAACGGTTGGTCTCGTTGATCAACAGGAGCTTCCAAATTCTCTCTGTTCTATTCGTGTAGACGTTGATTTTCTTCTTTAGTTGCTGCCAAGTGGCATCTGAGCAGTCCCATGTTCCTAGTAAGTGTCGAGTCTGCGCCCTTAACAAGTTGTCGATATCAGTGATGGCCTCTTTTGCCTTTTCTTCACTTTCAAGTTCAAGTTTATGGTATGCCTCTCGTAGCTCTTGGTATCGGGTGTTTAGTGAGGCATTCTCGATGGATAGTGAATTGAGCTGCAACTGTAAATCATTGGTTGTCTTCTGCAACATCTGGTAACTAGCTCCAAGAGATGTAAATTCATCTCTCACTTGAGTCATGCATGTGAACATCTGGCAAAATGTAGTGTCTATAGTGGGTGATAATATTAATGGTGTGCTAAATGAAGATGCGGTGGGTGTGGGTGTTAATGCAAGGGGAATGGGAAATGGGGAGGGAAAGGTGGATGTAGTGGTGATTGTGGAAAACATTGAGGTGCCTAAATATGGTGGTGCCATGAAGGAAGTCAGTGTTGGTGCAGTGGGTGGTGATATATCACTGGATGTGGTATGAAGTGCAGTGACCGTGAATAGTAGGGTGACAGTGGGTGCATGCGTGGGTGTAAATACGGGATTTACAAAAGTTGAAGAGTAATTTACAGAGAGGTTCTCTTGTACTGCTTGGTGGAGAGGAGAAAGAGGAAATGCGGTGGGTCCGAGAGGTGAGACGGGGGAAAAGGTCAATGAAGGTGGAAAGGGAAATAAGGGTCTTGGAGGTGTGGGGAAGGATGGGAAAGATGGATGGAGAAATGGACTGGATAGAAAGGTGGATGTCCGAGGAGGAAAACCAGGTTGGGTGGGTGCGGGAAGTGTGGGAGGAACGGAGGTGAGGAAGGCCTCTGCTACTTCGCCGTAGAAGGAGGTGGATGTTCTGGGAGAAGGAGGGTGTATGGGGGAGACTGGATGGAGGGGAGGTGATAGAGGAGCGGTTGGGGTGGTGGGTACTTCGGTCACAGTGGAGGTATGTACAGTAGTAGTGTGGGGTGGGGAGTCAATGAGGATAGCTTCTTCGGCCTTAGATCTTTCAGGAATTAGGCATGCTTCCCTAGCCTATTGGGATGACGGAGCACCTGTCAGTACACAAATGTATTCACCAGGTTTTGATAATAGCCGTACTCATCGGGGGTCAAATTGTGGAAGTGGTTTTCTCTGCAAATATCTTAATGCTTAGTTAGATCCCACTGACTTAACAAGTTCCCTGAAGCCTTTGATGTATACTTCTTCGAAACCGCCAGAGAAAAGTTCTTGTTCTATAAGTGCTTGGCTCTCTTCCTCAGTTAACTTCTTACGCGCCCAAACTTCTTCCATGGTGCGATATAACTTTTTGATTGCCAAGGTGTATGTTGCTGCTTCAAATGTTTCGTCTTCGTGTGTGCTGGTGTCACCTTGGGTGTTGGTTTGTTGTCCTTGTTCATCTGTCTGCACATTTTCTTGGGAGTCATGAGTGCCCTGGCTGGCTTCATGATGGCCCGTGTCATCATCTGTTTCTGTTCTTTCCTCTTCTGAGCCGGATACTACTTGTCCTTGTTGTTGATCCGGGGGAGTGGTGTTGGCAGTAGCCAGAGGCATAGAAGACGCGGAAGCATGTGAAGACAGAGCATAATGAAGAAGCAGGGAGTCAACTCCAAAAAAATAAAAAAATTCACCATATCCACCCATTCTCCTCATTTCCCCTCATTTGTGCATGCGAGAGAGTGAGAGAGAGCTTTTGTGCTTGCATGTGGTATTGTGTTTTTGAGTTTTCTTGCAGGTGCAGTGCTCCAGAGCATCAGGAAAGCTTGCAAAAGGTAAAATTTCACTTTCTGTCAGAAATTTGCCGTGTGTGTCAGACCATCGCGATGGTCTGCCAAGTTCGGCATTTTTGGTAAACGACCACACCACGAGGTAGGCGACACAAGCGCATACACGAATCCACACTTGCATTTGCAAAATTTGCATTTTGGTGGACCATCGTGATTGGCTCACGCCATCACAATTGTGTCACACCATCGCGATTGGCTCACACCATCGCGACGGCTTGGCCGGACCATCGCGACGGTCTCACACCATCGCGACGGTCTCACACCATCGCGACGGTTCACTCGAACCATCGCGACCGTTTACTTGGACCATCGCGACGATCCCATCGACCCCACGCCATCCGATTGGCTCATGCCATCGCGTCGATGCTGCCACATGGCAAGCTAGACCATCGCGATTGTTCGCTAGTCATGCCATCGTGATTGTCCCAGGTACACCATCGTGACGACTCAAAATCAGACCATGGCGATTGGCTCACGCCATCGCACCCGTAACCATCAAGACGGTTCACTCAGACCATCATGACAGTTCGCATTGACTGTTGACTGATGCCATCGCGATTGTTCGCCGATCGGGCCATCGCGACGGTTCATTTTTGGACCATCGCGATCATTCATTTCAGACCATCACGACAGTTCGCATTTTCGGACCATTGCGATTGTGCCACGCCATCGCGACGGTTCACCTGGACCATCACGATGGTCCCAGACCATCGCGATTGTTGTAGACCATCGCGATTGTCTACCCCAAATGCAATTTTTAGGGTTTCAATTTTTGATCAAATTTGGGGCTATTTTTGGAAAATTTTTGGGTGATTAGACTCATAGGAGACCCGTTAGCTCATAGGGAAAGAAAAACCTGTTAGTTTTTTACCCCCGAGGACCTGAACGATCATATCTTTTTCATCCGAAGTCGCGACTAGAAAGATAATTTGAACGTTGATTTTTAGATAAGATAATTTGAGGTTGACATAGTTGGGACTAGAAAGCCAGGGGGCAGCATAAAAATTTTGGGCAAAAGGGAAAGGACCTTTAAAGGTGTACATACTCAAGTGCTTGATCATCCATTGTGAATTGGTCTAATATTGGAATTTTACAGGTCTAGCAAGGACAATTAAAGGCAATCAAAGCAAGGTAGTGAAGAACGCAGTGCTTGGGAAGCACGGCTTCTTGGGAAGCAAATGCATGGGCCTGCGGATGAACACTTATGAATGATATTCCCAGAAACCGGTTGTGAACATTTCTTTGAAGGTCTACTTATAGCATGCCGGTAAGTATTTAATTCGACAGTGCCAGGCGTAACACACCCTGAGTGATGGTGTTGTACTCATGTCATAAGCTAAATCGAGATTGTCATGCTCGAAACCTGGGGTGTTTACATGTGGTGCCTTGACACGACGGAAGACTTTGAATACCATCTGCATCATGTCAAATATCTTGACAGTCATGTGCGCTACTACATCGTCCATGTGTTTTAAGCGAGGGAGCCAGTGACGAATCGTTTCCATCATGTATCCAACTGTTGGTGGCCCGCGAGGTGGAGTGAAGTACGGGTGATTGAGCCAATCCTCGCATTGCTTGTTGTTTTGTACTTTAATGGCGAATGCCTTCCAGGAGCGGCGACGTGGCACTGGTCCCCAACATGGGTTGTACTTTAAGTGTAGTGGTGCCTTGACCCAAGTACTCATCATCTCTGGATATGCTTGTAATAAATCCTTGCGCCAATCTGGTTGATAGATTTCTCCTTGCTTCACATCTAGTGGCCAATCTTTAGGCTCAAACTAGGTCGCATGAGAGGGTTTTTTGCCTGTTTCTTTTTCCATGGCCAGCTGATATTCTGCCATTAACATAAAATAAGGCTTGTATTGTAGCTCATGCCCAGATATGTATCTACGAGGGGCAATGAGCAAAGTATGGGGATTGTAAAATTTGTTCTTCAATCATTGCCATGGCATGCAACTGTGCTTCTACGCATGCTGAGTGGGTTCTTCCAAGTTCTTCAATCATCTTCATCCATGCGGGAGTTGGAAGTTCGAAAGTCGTCTGGCCTTCGGCCGTGAGTCGTCCGCCTAGGATGGGTTGGGGTTCATATGCTTCTTTGAAAGTTTCCTCCACTGGAATAGTCACTGTTTCTTCCTCTGCTGGTAGTTCTGGTGGGGAGTCTGGCCTGGGGAGTGCTTCATATACTGCTATCTGTGATTGAAGAGTTGACACCTGGGCTCGTAATGCGTTGAGTTCCTCTAGGATCTAAGGAGAAGGGTCCGCAGGAGCTGGTGGTCCTTGCTCTATAGCTGCTCTTAGTTGGAGCAATTTGTGGTCTTCTTTGAGCTTCTGGAACTCCTCGTTCATGTTGTCGTATTCATCTAGCAATCTGACATGATCATCTAGTAACATTTTCATAGATTCTGAAGGAACAACTTTAAAGTGATTGGGGCTCAACGGTTGGTCTGGTTGATCAACAACAGCTTCCAAATTCTCTCTCTTCTGTTCATGTAGAGGTTGATTTTCTTCTTAAGTTGCTGCCAAGTGGCGTCTGAGCAGTCCCATGTTCCTAGTAAGTGTCGAGTCTGCGCCCTTAACAAGTTGTCGATGTCAATGATGGCCTCTTTTGTCTTTTCTTCACTTTTGAGTTCAAGTTTATGGTATGCCTCTCGTAGCTCTTGGTATCGGGTGTTTAGTGAGGCATTCTCGATGGATAGTGAATTGAGTTGCAACTGTAAATCGTTGGTTGTCTTTTGTAACATCTGGTAACTAGCTCTAAGAGATGTAAATTCATCTTTCACTTGAGTCATGCATGTGAAGATCTGGCGAAATGCGGTGTCTATAGTGGGTGATAATATTAATGGTGTGCTAAATGAAGATGCGGTGGGTGTGGGTGTTGATGCAAGGGGAATGGGAAATGGGGAGGGAAAGGTGGATGTAGTGGTGATTGTGGAAAACATTGAGGTGCCTAAATATGGTGGTGCCATGAAGGAAGTGAGTGTTGGTGCAGTGGGTGGTGATATATCATTGGATGTGGTATCAGGTGCAGTGATCGTGAATAGTGGGGTGACAGTGGGTGCATGTGTGGGTGTAAATACGGGATTTACAAAAGTTGAAGAGTAATTTACAGAGAGGTTCTCTTGTACTGCTTGGTGGAGAGGAGAAAGAGGAAATGCGGTGGGTCGGGGAGGTGAGACGGGGGAAAAGGTCAATGGAGGTGGAAAGGGAAATAAGGGTCTTGGAGGTGTGGGGAAGGATGGGAAAGATGGATGGAGAAATGGACTGGATAGAAAGGTGGATGTCCGAGGAGGAAAACCAGGTTGGGTGGGTGCGGGAAGTGTGGGAGGAATGGAGGTGAGGAAGGCTTCTGCTACTTCGCCGTAGAAGGAGGTGGATGTTCTGGGAGAAGGAGGGTGTATGGGGGAGACTGGATGGAGGGGAGGTGATAGAGGAGCGGTTGGGGTGGTGGGTACTTCGGTCACAGTGGTGGTATGTACAGTAGTAGTGTGGGGTGGGGAGTCAATGAGGATAGCTTCTTCGGCCTCAGATCTTTCAGGAATTAGGCGTGCTTCCCTGGTCTGTTGGGATGACTAAGCACCTGTCGGTACACGAATGTATTCACCTGGTTTTGATAATAGCCATACTCATCGGGGGTCAAATTGCGGAAGTGGTTTTCTTTGCAAATATCTTAATGCTTCGTTAGATCCCACTGATTTAACAAGTTCCTTGAAGCCTTTGATGTATACTTCTTCGAAACTGCCGAAGAAAATTTCTTGTTCTATAAGTGCTTGGCTCTCTTCCTCAGTTAACTTCTTACGTGCCCAAACTTTTTCCATGGTGCGATATAACTTTTTGATTGCCAAGGTGTATGCTGCTGCTTCAAATGTTTCATCTTCGTGCATGCTGGTGTCACCTTGGGTGTTGGTTTGTTGTCCTTGTTCATCTGTCTATACATTTTCTTGGGAGTCATGAGTGCCCTGGCTGGCTTCATCATCACCCGTGTCATCATCTATTTCTGTTCTTTCGTCTTCTGAGCTAGATACTACTTGTCCTTGTTGTTGATCCGGGGGAGTGGTGTTGGCAGTAGCCAGAGGCATAGAAGACACGGAAGCATGTGAAGACAGAGCATAATGAAGAAGCATGGAGTCAGTCAAATCAATTTTTCAAATAAATATGTTTTATATTACTTTTTCAAACACTCAACATTGATTTTCATCACTTTTGTACCATATGTAACATAGAAAAACCCTTTTTGTAATTTGTAGCTCCATTTTGTGCAAGCCGAGGAGTCCTCAAGCTTGAGGAGCTTAGGTAGAATGAGCGTACCAAATTTGGTTATTTTTAGACACCGTTTACCCTTTCAAATAGCGCCTAGAACCTATTTTTTAACTATGCCGGTCACTAGATGTGAAACCGGTCAAAACTAGTCTAGAATCTATAAAAAGAGCTAGAGAGCTCATTTTTGAGGTTAGCTAGTGTAGACGTGTATGAGATAGAGTGAGCTTGAGCTTGTAAGAGTGTTCTTGAGCAATAGAGTTGATTTCTCACCTTCCATTGTGTCTTGCTTGTCTCTTCGTTGTGTGTGTGTATGTGTGTGTGCATCTCTATGCTTCTCACCTTCACTCTCACTTCATCTCACATTCACGATTTTCATATCACTCCTATCTCTTCCGCGGATTGACATTAAGGAGTTGGAGCTTCTTAATGTGGTCCTCACCATTGTGCTAGAGCAACACCAAATTTGGCGCCATTGTGGGGCATCGAGTCTAGGACGATTGTGTGATGGTAAGAGTATAGCAAGAAGTGGCATTGGAATGTAAAAAGTTCAGTTTTTGTTGTTGTTTTTAGTTAGTTTTTAGTGTATTTTACCTCCCCAACACTCCATCTTCATCACCGCATCATCATCTTCAACTCCAAAAAAATCAAAAAATTCACCATATCCACCCATTCTCCTCATTTCCCCTCATTTGTGCATGCGAGAGAGTGAGATAGAGCTTTTGTGCTTGCATGTGCTATTGTGTTTTTGAGTTTTCTTGCAGGTGCAGTGCTCCAGAGCATCAGGAAAGCTTGCAAAAGGTAAAATTTCACTTTCTGTCAGAAATCTGCCATGTGTGTCAAACCATCACGATGGTCTGCCAAGCTCGGCATTTTTGGTAAGCGGACACACCAAGAGGTAGGCGACACAAGTGCATACATGAATCCACACTTGCATTTGCAAAATTTGCATTTTGGTGGACCATCGCGATTGGCTCACGCCATCGCGACGGGTCGGCCGAACCATCGCGACGGCTCGGCCGAACCATCGCGACGGCTCGGCCGAACCATCGCGACTGTCTCACGCCATCGCGACGGTTCACTCAAACCATCGCGATGGTTCACTTGGACCATTGCAATGATCGGGTTGACCGCATGCCATCGCGATTGGCTCATGCCATCGCACCGACACTGCCACGTGGCAAGCTAGACCATCGTGATTGTTCGCTAGTCATGCCATTACGACTGTCCCAGGTACGCCATCGCGACAACTCAAAATCAGACCATCGCGATTGGCTCATGCCATCGTGTCCATAACCATCGTGACCGTTCACTCAGACCATCACGACGGTTCGCATTGACCGTTGACTGACGCCATCGCGATTGTTCGCCGATCGGGCCATCGCAATGGTTCATTTTTGGACCATCGCGATTGTGCCACACCATCGCGACGGTTCACCTGGACCATCGCCACGGTCCCAGACCATCGCGATTGTTGTAGACCATCGCGATTGTCCACCCCAAACGCAATTTTTAGGGTTTCAATTTTTGACCAAATTTGGGGCTATTTTTGGAAATTTTTTGGGTGATTAGACTCATAGGAGCCCCCTTAGCTCATAGGGAAAGAAAAACTTGTTAGTCAGTTTTTACCCCCGAGGACCTGAACGGTCATATCTTTTTCATCTGAAGTCGGGACTAGAAAGATAATTTGAACGTTGATTTTTAGATAAGATAATTTGAGGTTGACATAGTCGGGACTAGAAAGCCAGGGGGCAGCATAAAGATTTTGGGCAAAAGGGAAAGGACATTTAAAGGTGTACATACTCAAGTGCTTGATCATCCATGGTGAATTGGTCTAATATTGAAGTTTTACAGGTCTAGCAAGGACAATTAAAGGCAATCAAAGCAAGGCAGTGAAGAACGCAGGGCTTGGGAAGCACGGCTTCTTGGGCATAAGAGCACTCAAAGCAGCTGACTTGAGGTTGGAAGATTACACAACCACCTCAGTCAATTACTAGCTTAAGCTGAATGTTAGCATTGTGGATTAGATTAACTACGCTAGGAATGCATCAAGTTCAAGAGATTTAACTTTTCAAGTACAAGACTAAAGTAAAGGTGTGTGATACGAACACCTAAAGGAAATAATTAAAGTCTGATGGAAAGAGAACTCAAAAGTACCACGGAAAGTCGATTCGTGACGCTTAAAGACAGATAAGACAAGAATCTAAAGGAACTTAAAAAGAACCAAGCAATAAAAAACAAGGAATATTGACGATCAGAGAGTGCCACGAAGTAAATTCATGAACCTTAGATTGGGTAAACACATAGGTAAGTCAGACCGACGAAGCCTTAGATCATCCGAAGCAAGTGTAGGAACTACTGCACGATCGTGGGAACAATAATTGAATAGTAATTACCCTTATGAGTTGAGCTCAAACACGAGTGAATCAGAAATGGCTTTTAGCACGGAAAGACCAGAAGGAGGGTCAAACGTAGCATACTTAGAAAGACCCGAAGGACCCTATAGGACTCAATTAGAATTACTCCGAACCAACCGCTTAGGTGCTTGCATCTATGAGGATGGTTTGAGAAGACAAGTGGTGCAAATGCACAACCCGGATCAACCCATTGGATTGGAACGTCCAGTGGTGAAATTCGAAAGAGATGCATACATAGACAAGGAAGGAACGATGTACATCTTAAGTACTCAACCAAACAATACCAATGAGTTTGGCATAATTAGAGACAGAAGCTAAATCCCAAGGAAAAGAACCAATAGAAGAAGAACCTAGAACATCTAGAGGGAAATCTGTACTGACACGAGTACTAGTTCCAAATTGGACCCCTCAGGACAACAGAAGCATAGAGTTGTTTGTGAATAAAGAGACAGATGAAGCATTTTGGAGGTACAGAATGAAACAACCTAGAGAGGTAGGCTCCATCATAATCTACGAATTCAAGGACCCAGATACACCTGGAAAGGTTGTATACCTGGATGAAACTTCAGAGAGAGTATTTGTAGTGCCAGACCATGCTAGAAATACATACACATGGAGAGGTGAGTTGGTATTCCCTCCATCACAAGCAAATGTAAATGCGAGCCAACAAGGGGCAGGAACATCCTCAACCCATGGTACTCAAAGAGAGAAAAACAAAGAAAGACTTGAAGTAAGCTTCAATCATCCCATAGGGAGAGATAGAACCACCATAGACACGGATAGAGTGGATAGACAAAGAGAACCTAGAATACCAGGTGGTAGAGTTGATTTTCCTCTACCTAGACCACGTGAACACGCAAGAATATTAAGACCCACTCAATTAGTAAAATCCATGAAAAACTACTTTGATGGGACACGAGATCCCTATGACCACATTGCGGAATTTAAGCAAGTGCTAAGAGCAGAGCAAGTAGAAGACATGTTTACGCAATACAATGCTTTTGGACTAACGTTAAAGAATACCGCTTTAACTTGGTTCCAACCATTGCAACAAAGGAAATTTAGAGACATCCATCACTTTTTAGAGTTGTTCATCACGGAATTCTCTAAAAGTGGGATCAAACATGACACATCTTCGTTGATTCATAGTTTCAAACACACCCCTCAGGAAACAGTTAGATTGGCAGGACGTAGGTTTAGACAATATGTTGAAAGATGTCCAATGCAAGAGTTACCCTCATAGGCCAAACAAGTATCATTGTTTTTAGATGGTCTGTTGAGCTCTAAACTACGCTCCTATGTGTACTTGAAGAAACCTAGAACGCTAGAGCAATGTGTAAGAATTTGCATAGACATTGAGGATAACTTAGGAGATGAGTTGGAACTCTCAAAGGTCTATAAGGACTCGGATTGTTCATCTCTAGTATCCACGAAATTGTCTAGCTCAATAGAAGACCTAGCAAAAATAGTGGCCCAGAAACTAGGAGTTTCTAGTAAACAGATGCCTAGGTTAACAACAAACAAACATTGTTACACCTGTGGTGGTGATCATATGGCAAATGTGTGTCCCAATGTAACACAACAGCAAACCAACCCTAGTGGCCAATATTGCACGATTGAAAGATGATACACAAATCATATGGCTCAGGACTGCCCATACAACAAACAAACAGTGAGACAAAACTACCCGCAAGCATACCCACAGCCAGGTAGCTATCAAGGCTAGTATAATACCCAGCCTCATTACTATAGGCCTCCTCAGAACTATCCTTATCAGGCTCAACAGAGACCACAACCTGTTTTAGCTCAGCAGCCACCCCCACCAGAGAATGTCATCTCAGTTAAATATGCTGCTCCAGAAGAGAACCTCAATAGAGCTTTAGTTCCCGTTTCACCCCTAATTATTGACAGTGATCCGAACTCAAATAGTTTTGAATCTACTCATGTAGATAGTCCACCAGCATACTACTCAGAGTCACCAGAACACATGGAAACATATCAATATGATAGTCCACCAGTGGAACCTAGTTGGGAGCCCGACTACGCTAATGTTATGTATACAAACCCGAATCCGCGACCCCAATTGAGACAACAAAGACCACAGGGCCCTAGAGGACCATGCTTTCAGTGCCAAGGAGATCATTTCATAAAGGATTGTCCACATCCTCCGATAGCAGGACAGTCTCAATATTATAACATACAAGGCTTTTGTGCCGATTGTGGTAAAGAGCACATAATCAAACATTGTCCTAAAAACCCTGTGAATGCTTCAAATGTGACACCCATCAATGTGATAGGTATTGTAAACAACGCAGATGGATCCCAGGCGCTCTTACAAAACCAACAGCTTAATCAAGAGAAAGTAACTGGAACTAGTGAAGTTGGAGAGTCTAGTAGTAAAAAGACGAAATCTTGGAAAGATTCCAGAGAAAGGATTAAGAGAATACTAGAATTCACTAGAATTGACTTCACAGGAACCGAATCAAGAGAACCTAGCTCAGAGATCAGGATCAGTTCTAGCAAAACCCATACCAGAAAATTTAGACATGATGTTTTGTGCATATCAAGCAAGAATAAAAGAAGGACCTCAAATAGCTGAAATGAGTAAGAACTACCCTCGAGCAGACTTAGAAATTGAGAGGACTAAACTTTGCATGAAGATGGTAGAGTTAGCACAAGCCATGTTTGAAGCCTCTAGATATCTTAATTGGAATAACATGGCAACGCCTGAATTACACTTTCAAGGACTCATAGAGAGGCTAGAATACTTGATTGATAGCAAAGAGAAAAAGAATCAGCATAGGAATCCTATTGCCTCAGAGACACATGAAAGGAAGGCACCATCCATGTCTCAAGTACCCAACACAGAAGGTGAAGACAACTTGTCTTCCATACATAAGTATTCACATGAATTTTTAAGAGAAATCCAAGAAGAGAAATGGAGAAAAGAATAAGGAACCCATCCTCCTATTCAAGAAATAGACGACTTGCAAGAGCAATTTCCCCAAAACATCCCCTCTATTTATGATGATGTAGAGGAAGAGCAACTGAGTGAACACACGGGTTTTGAATCTAATTCTTTGCAAGAATTACCTCAGTTCACAGGACCTTGGGAAGCTAAGTCTATTAGCATGAGAGCACCCACGATAATAGTGAGGAATGACGATTCCGTAATCCCTAGAAACACGGAAGTGATAAAGAACACTAAAATACAATGTCACCTCACTCTAGAGGAGTTTTTAAAGGTTAAACCAGAACTGTGGAAACACATAGCAAATCAATTCCCTGAGCTTGCTACTACTCCCTCACAAATAGGAACACCCAAGAAGGTACCAGAGATACCCATAGAAAGAATCCGAGATGTAAGCGAAGGAGAGGAAGGTAACACTTATCTTCCTATAACCCATCAGGGGTACACAACGAAGGCCATCTTAGATTCAGGAGCCGGAGTAGCCATCGCTACCACCGCCTTATGGAAGCATTGGGATAAGCCAGCATTAAGACCTACCAGGATGAAGCTACAAATAGTTGATGGACATATAGAGAAACCATTAGGCTTACTAGAAGGCATATCTCTCACCACTTGTGGTGTGGAATTTGAGCATACCTTTGCCATTTGTGATTTTGTGAAAAAGCATGCTTACGAGATGATTTTAGGACGACCATTCATGCATCAGTTGCAAATTGTACAATATTGGGGAACTAATTCTTTGTACTTGCAACATTTAGGAGTGACTACTAAAGTCAATCTTAAAGACTATTCACATCGAGATGTACCCCCAATACAATGGAATACCATCCATAAGACAGGTAGAAACGGAATCGGTACACTCATTGGAGTCAGATTCCTCATGGGTGCACGAGGATACTCATCTATGGATGTGTAAGGTAGCCAAACAAGAGGAAGAACGGTTAGAAGCCAGGACCTTAGGTGCAGAACAACATCCACGAACCCTTCAAGACCCAGCTTACGCACCTGTAGTATTTCCAGACGAAGAATTCGAACCCCATGGTTGGGCAGAAATCCTAGCAACCATGGATGTAGCCATCAATGAAGAACAACGGACACCCACTATGATGAGGATGGCTATGACATTTCAGTTTTCACAATAGAGCTAATCATGTGTGATTCAATTATAGAAGAATGTGAACCTAGCACTGATGCATTTGAAGACACGAGTGATTTCGATTTAGAGTCAATTCTTATGGACCCACCCTTTGCATCAGAAGAAGAATACTTCTACGAAGTAGAAACTCACCCTCAGAGACACGAAGAAATTATGCATGATGTGAGGATGACCACACAAGTGACCACTAAGAGTGAAGGTAAGAAAAGAAAGAAGAAAGAAACCATGTCAGAAGAAGAAGAATCCTTGTTTGAGGTTCCGGAGAACTTCAAGAAATATGAAATAGAAGATAGACGAATCATGGTACGAATGCCTAACAGAAAAGCTGACGTTGGAGAAGTATATGATAATCGAGAGAAAACCAAAAAAATAATAGTTGCCATAGAAGGAGAAGAAGAAAAATGTACATACATAGGGCATGATTTGACAAATGAAGAAGAAGAAGAGTTAGTTGCCCTATTGCGCGAATATAGAGATGTGTTTGCATGGAGTTACAAAGACCTGAAAGGAGTAGACTCGGATATATGTTCTCATAGAATCCCTATGACTCCAGATGCAAAACCCATGAAACAGAAACCATACACGTACAATGATAACTACGCTGCGAAGATTAAAGAAGAAATAGATCGATTGATAGAAGCAGGATTCATTTACGAAATTGAGCATACCAAATGGGTATCCCCCATTGTGTTCGTGCCCAAGAAGAATGGAAAATTGTGTGTGTGTATTAACCTTAAAAAAGTTAATGCCATCATGATTAGAGATAGTTATCCTCTTTCTATCATAGAACACTTATTGGAAAGAGTTGCGGGCAAGGAAGTTTACAGCTTTCTTGATGGATTTTCAGGCTATAATCAGGTAGCCATTGCTCCAGAAGATCAACAAAAGATGGCTTTTTCCACATAATGGGGCATATTTGCATTTCGTGTGATGCCTTTTGGCTTGACAAATGCACCCGCTACTTTCCAACGACTCATGTGTCATGTTTTTAAGGAATTCTTACGTAAGAATTTGGAAGTCTATGTCGATGACCTATGTGCACATTCAAATGTAAGACAGACACATATCCCAGATTTAAGACAAGTATTTGACAAATGTCGAGAATATCAGGTTTGTTTGAACCCAGAAAAGTGCGTTTTCATGGTCAGACAAGGTAAAATTCTAGGACACATTGTGTCAAAAAATGGAATCTCTACAGATGAAAAAGTGAAGGTAATTGCAGATCTACCTAGGCCAAATAACGTAAAGGAAGTACAGACATTTATGGGTCATTGCGGTTATTATAGACAATTCATACACATGTATGCAATCATAAGCAAGCCTCTGTACTCTCTTTTAACCAATTTTGAATGGATAGATGAGTGTGAGAATTCATTCAATGAACTTAAAAGACGTTTGTGCTCAGCACCTATATTGACAACCCCGGATTGGAGCAAGCCATTCCATGTACATGTGGATGCTTCCAACTATGCCATAGGATGCGTGTTAGCACAACCCACGAATGAAGGTAATATAGATCTCCCCATAGCTTACGCGAGCAGACAGTTGAACGCAGCAGAATGAAATTACACCACGACGGAACGAGAAGGATTAGGAATGATCTACGTAGTAAAGAAATTCAGGCATTATTTGTTGGCAAATAAACTCAAATTCTTTACAGATCATCAAGCATTACTGTACTTAGTCAATAAGCCATGTAACACCAGAAGACTGATACGTTGGTTTCTATTACTCATGGAGTATGACTTTGAAGTAGTTTTGAGGAAAGGAAAAACACATCTTAGAACTGACCACCTTTTGAGACTAACCACGAGAGAAGCTCCTCAAGGAATAGTGGATGAATTACCAGATGCATATCTGTTTAACCTTGAGATAGTATGAGAATGGGCTAAGCCTATTGTCCCTATTCTCACATACAGACCCAAGAATCCTAGGATAAGGATCAAGGAAGGAGAGATTACCAAGTCTCAGAGATATCAAATAATAGCAGGAAGTATATATAAACAAGATAATCAAAAGATTCTTGCTTGTTGTGTAGATGAATCAGAACATGCAAATTGGTTGCAATTAGCACATGTAGGTGCATTAAAGCAACATCACTCGAAACATCGTACATTGCAGACTCTGCATAGACTAGGAGTATATTGGACTTCTGTGTAAGTAGATGTCTACAAGTTGTGTAAAGAATGCCATGTTTGTTGTGAAAGACCACCAGTAGAACATTCTACATTATATCATGTGTCTCTCACACCAAAATGGAGTGAACCCTTAGTAATGTACTTGAGGACGAAAACATTCCCTCAAGGAATGACCTTAGCACGACAAAGAAGTCTAGAGCAGGAAGCTCAAGACTACTCACTTATTGGCGATAATCTATACAAACGAGGACGAGATGGATACTTAAGACAGTGTGTCCATGAATGCGATTATTTGAGCGTACTAGAGACTGCACATCAAGGTGTTGCAGGAGGTCATTTTGGACCCGATAGGATAATCAAAGCCATCCTCTTTGCAGGATTATGGTGGCCCACTCTTCACATGGATGCACATACCTATGTTAAGAGATGTGATGTGTGCCAAGAACTCAGTTTCCTACTCGCAGAGATGAAATGCCATTGAAAACCATGATGGGAGGACGTGCATTCTCTAAGTGGGGTATAGTCTTTGTAGGACCCATTAACCCCCCTGCAAAAGGTACACATGTTGAATACATTATCGTTGCGACATATTATCTTACCAAATGGGTAGAGGCAAAAGCCACAAAAAAGAATGATGCACACACGACTGCAAAATTCTTATTTGAAAATGTCTTTACAAGATATGGATTGCCTATAGAGTTAGTGAGCGATCGAGGAACTCACTTTCTAAACCAAGTCATTGAATATTTGTTACAGGATTTTATGGTGATTCACAAGAAATCTGCACCATCTCATCCTCAAGCCAATGGTCAAGCAGAAAGCACTAACAAGATCCTTTGTAATGTACTGATGAAACTCGTGAACAACAAACGTTCAGATTGGGACAAACAGTTACACCACGCTGTTTGGGCTTATCGAGTGGCCTACAAGACCGTACTCAATGCAACTCCCTTTCAGATGGTTTTTGGTCAGAATGTTGTGCTTCCTTTGGACTTCTTGATACCGACCCTTAAGGTTGCACAAGAACATCAGTGGACTGGCCATGAATTATCAACAAGAATAATGGACTTGGAATGATTAGGAGAAACCAGGCTGAAAGCAGCAGCAGGAATATATGCAGCAAAGAAGCGACAGAAAGCATATTTTGATGCACATGTGAAAGATAAAGGCTTGAAAGAAGGAGATTTAGTCCTAATATATACGCTGAAATAGCATGCATGGAAGTTGGAAAAGCAAGGTTATGGACCTATGATCATTAACAGACTCTCGACAAGTGGAGCAGTACAATTAGCCACCTTAGAAGGAGACGTAATGCCTAATTACATTAGTGGCTATAGAGTCAGGCTATATCAGGAACCTCTCACTGAGGATATGCTTAGAGGACTCACGTTGGCAAAGAAGCGTAAGGAGGAAGAAAATAGAATACGCACGGAAGCTCAGGCAGAAGCTATAGAACGCATTAAGCGCATGAAGCTAAGAAGACAAGGACTAGGGAAAGAACATTATAACCATCTGGAAACAACACCCAGATACCCCAAAGCCATGTGTCAAGTAAAGTCAACCACTCATCCTAGCATAGTGGACAGGAGACCATTCATTATAGTCAGGCTAGAGCACGGCAACCCTTGCCAAGAGCTCAAGGCTTTAATTGACTCAAGTGCAGCGACTAGTGCGATTAGATGGTCCCACTATAAGGACTCAGGAATAGAAATGCTGCCAATTGAGGCATACCTCATAGGGTTAGGAGGCATGGAAACCCCTTGCATGGGTGAGGTGGACCTTCCTATCCTCATACATGATGTGACTATGACAGCAAAACTACTAGTGTGCCATGATGAGGACCTGATAGAACCCCTAATCCTGGGCCAAGATTGGCTATACGATCACTCAGTGGACCTAAATCTTAGACAAGGCTCCTTACAGATTGGAACCTTAGATCAGAAGCGAGTGATACCGCTTGACTTCCCTAACAACCCTCCGCTTGAGGCATGTGACCCGCGACCCTATGAAATGCTTGCGACGGAGGACCGGAAGATATTTGGCCAAATTTCTCGACTAAGCACACTCCTTCCAAAGTCAACCCATGAGAGCTTGGCGATGGATTGTTGCCAGATAGAAGAGTGTCAAGAGATCTTCCCTCGGTCTTCCAGCAGCGGACAAATGGGGACGATTGTCAGAAAAATGGGCACAATCAGCAGACAAATGGGGACAATTGCAGGACAGATGGGGACACTCAGCAGTCAGGTGGACTTCATCAACGTCCACATGGGAAAAACACCTTGCAGTGCCCATCCTTCCACACTTACTGCGGACTGGCCTAGATCTGTGGTACAGAATGCCTCACTTCCTAATGGGTAGGTTTCAGAAGTGTTGGACCTCCCTTCTTTTCCAAAGCAGAGTGTCCATCCGACCTCTCAATCTCAACCACTAAAGAGTCAACCCCGACAAAGGAACCCAGACCGACGACAATATCAAACGACACAAAGAGGAAAGCAGTATCAGTATCATAAAGTAAGAGGCACGAGACAAATATGGGTGCCAAAAGGATAGAAACCACCTGCAGAATTCAACAATGCGGACAATGACAAGAAGAAGTTTCAATAGAAGCAGAGGCAATATTCAACATCTCCTCGACCTTCTTCTACAAGTACGACTCTTCGACAGATTTGGATCGCCAAGAAGTACCTTACGAATAGACCCACACCCACGCACATTTGGGTACCCAAACAATGTATTATAGCTCAACCCTCAAGCCATGTAATATATACCCCTCAAAAACCTATTCACCCGTCACCACCATCGTATCGAACACCACCTTTTGTCCCTCAATAGAAACATATCACCCACCCAGAAACTCTTAGGAAGTGGATACCGAAACGTATCCAAACGTCTTCTCCGAACCCATTGTCTAACATAACTCCCACCCCGACTAATAACCATCCTTGTAATAACTCATTCACGACTGAACCTTGTACAAATCCACACACTATAACCCAACATCACTCGTAATAACATCTCATCAAGAAATGTATGCATTATCTGAAGCATATAGGTGTCTAGCGACCTGCATTAGTTTTGCAACAATCATTCCATAAACCACGTCACAACACTCGGCTACACGGGTTACACATCAGTTATGGAAACGGATTGCGGTCTCACTTTAATGGGATCATGATTAATTTCCATACTAATGTGTTAATCTTTTGTAGCAGATCCGCTACACACTCGCATCAATAATCATGCAGGCAGAAGGACCATCCAAAGCTGGCACACAGTGTACTAATGGCAAATATTGGCAAATTACTAGTTGAACCACATCCAACGGCACAACCACCAGAATTTCAGGGATTTCCAGGGCCTATGCCGATTGACGATCCTCCTAGGGGATACACTGAAAAGATTCATCGCAATTCTCATTGGTTCCAAGGATTAGCAGGCCCGTTGGCAGACGTAGATTTTATTTTTGAGGCCAACTTGACTTTTGATACCCCCACATGGGCCAAGTACCAATTTCTCTCAAGAGAGTTCGAAGGACTACAGAACACAGAAGACTTAACGCATGTTTGGGCAAGAGCAGGCTTCACAGAATATTTCAGTGATCCTTTGCCTAAATCGGATTTCTACAGATGTTATTATCTAGTAACCACTTTGACAGCTTCGGAGAACAAAGATTTATCGGGAACATTTATTTTGCCATCATTAGTAAATGATCTGCCATATAAGAAGTTTTATCTGTCTAAAGATTTGATTAGAGCTGCAATAAAGATACATGGAACGCATACGCCGACAAAACGAGAAAGGCTAATTCCAGAGCCTGTGAAACGGGGGGATGTTACTAAATGGGAAGATATTTCAGCGATCACACCTGAGCTCTCTAAACCATTAAGAATATGCATGCAGCATTTTGCTTTCCCCGCTCAGGATAGATTCACCATGCCCCACAAGCGCATATGGTTTGGGCTATATTTAGCATGTACTGGACCTCAAACGGTAGATCTTGCCAGCTGGATAATTGATCAGTTGTATCTAGCACAACATAGATGGGAAAGAAAGAAGTTAATCAATGGATGTTGCGCTCTTACGAGAATTGTATACATGTGTTTGGCATATGACTTGCCAATAGAGCATGCATTGACAAGTGAGGAGTTGAAAGCATTCAAGGGGACCACAAAGAAATCTAGGAAGGCTAGCAAAGGACGAGCAGGAAAGTGCATGAGAGGAACTATTCCCTGCCTACAGGTTCCAGAATCACCGTCACCACAACCCTCCCTAGAACAGTCTCCTACAAAAGCCCCTACTCCTGTACAACCCATTCGCATACGGTTATCATGACCTATCGTTACAGAAGGCACTACCAGTGCAGTTACCTCACAGGCAACATCAGTCCAGGAACCTACCACCACTGCAGCAGAAGCTCCCACCACTATTGGTGCAGAAGCATTTTCTTTTCCGATACCCAACATGGAAGCAGAACCCATAGATACAACGTTTGATTTTGAAATGCCAGATGCTTTCTCAAATGAATTTCAGTTTTTAGAAGGACAGATCTTTTCTCAAGAATACGAACATCCCAGCTACCTGGCCACTCCACTTGATCAACAACAAGGACAAGTAGTATCCAGCTCAGAAGGAGAAAGAACAGAGACAGATGATGATGAAGGTGATGATGAAGCCAACCAGGGCACTCATGACTCCCAAGAAAATGTGCAGACAGATAAACAAGGACAACACACCGATACCCAAGGTGACACTAGCACACACGAAGAAGAAACATTCGACGCAGCAGCTTATATGCTGGCCATCAAGAAGTTATATCGTACTATGGAAAAAGTTTGGGCACGTAAGAAGTTACTGAAGAAGAGAGCCAAGCACTCATAGAGCAAGAACTTGTCTCAGGCGGTTTCGAAGAAGTATACATCAAAGGATTCAAGGAACTTGTCAAATTAGTGGGATCCAACAAAGCATTAAGATACTTGCAGAGAAAACCACTTCCGCAATATGACCCTCGACGAGTACGTCTACTATCCAAACCGGGCGAATACATTCGTGTGCCGACAGGTTCTCAGTCATCCCAACAGGCCGGGGAAGCTCGCCTAATTCCTGAAAGATCTGTGGCCAAAGAGAGATCCTCATCGACTCCCCTCCCTACACTACTACTGTACATACCACCGCTGTAACCGAAGTACCCGCCACCCCAACCGCTCCTCGTTCACCTCTCGTCTCTCCAATCTCTGTGAAGAGAGATAGTGGATGCAATCCGAAGATGAGTAGGTGATGCTACAACCAGCTTCACACCAGCCAACTGAGACTTCAGAGTTGATTAGTAGACCCTTTAAGCTTCCTAAATCCACCAAAATATCAGCCAAGTACTTTGGAACATGTATCCCAAAAGTTTAAGTCAAGACAGACTAGTTGCGAAATGACTAGCTCCCAAAACTTGCTATTTTTGGACATACACCTGCTGCAAAAAATGAACAGTGCTCTCAACCTGGTAGGAATTAGAAACATTCCTTTTGGGCATAGCAAATAGACTTAGCAAGCTTCCCAATCCAAGTTAAAACACTTCAAATGATGGACTGAGCACTGAGAACAAGTTTCATCAATTTTTGGAACATGCCCACCATTCTCGGGGCTCTGCAAAGATAGACTAGTGAGCAGTAAAATGCAGATATCTCCAAAAGTATAAATGCAATGACCTTGAAAATTGATATGCAGAAACTAGACAGTAAGAGCTATCAAACGCACATTAAATAATTGAAAAAGGATTAGCACAACTTGAGATATGACCTTCTGAAGGTACTGCTCTGAGTGAGTATAACAGAGAACAAAACAGAGAAGTGAATGATGATAAATGTATAAATTCATATATGATTACAACCAGATTGGCAATGAATCTTTGCACAATGGGAGTAGAATGATAGAGCTATGGAGTAAGCTCTTCAATCTCTACAAAATGACATGAATTGGTCACGTACAAGGCTTGCTAATTTCCTCTTCCTTCTTGCTCCTTTTATAGCTATTCTTGGAGGGAGTTTTGAATTCGAATTCGAATGGCTCCACCTAAAAGTGATCCCCAAAGTTAGGAGAGATTCCCTCAGCTCAAAAATTCGTGATTTTGGTAGTTGGAGCCACGAAATTGCTTTTACATCATGCATGAGGTAAGCCATCCTTTTCCTTTTTCTTTTTTCAATTACAAGAGATAAAAATGAACTCTTTTACAAGAGGTGTTCACATGACTACTCATGTGACTTACAAATGAGGATGATATCAAATATATCAAGCATGTAGGCTTGGGTAAAATGCACCAACAGCTCCCCCTCAAGCCTAACATGCTTGGCCTCCAAATAAGTCTTCAATTGTCCTTGATTTCCTGCAAGCCAATCATCAACTTGAATCTACTTAATTTTGTACCATCAAGAGCTTTAGTCAACATGTCGGCACATTGCATATCTGTAGAGACATAGGATAGTTGAATATCCTTGCTCATTAGCTTCTCCCCTACGTTGTGGACTTCAATATGCTTGGTTCTAGCATGGTATACCGGATTAGCTTCTAGATGTAATGAGCTTGTGTTGTCACAAAAAATGTGAGGTGTTGAAGAATGAAGTCCAAGATCTGTGTACAAAGACTTTAACCACATGATTTCTTGAGTTGCGTTAGCCAAACCTCTATATTCAGCTTCAATAGAAGATAATGCCACGGTTGGTTGCTTCTTCGATGACCAAGAAATAATTTTTGAACCTGCAATTGATATATACCCGGATGTGCTTCTTCTATCATCTCTAGATCCGGCCCAATCTGCATCTGAGTAGACCTTTAGCTCAATATCTGAAGTATATGAATAGAACAAACCTTCATTCATGGTCCCCTTTAGGTACTTGAGGACTCTCTTGGCCGCTTCCATATGTGGTCTTCTCGGCTTATGCATAAACTGACTCAATATGCTAACACTATAGCATATATCCACCCTTGTGAGTGTTGCATAGTTCAAACTTCCAACCAAGCTTTGATAGCTTGTGATGTCTTCAATTGGCTCTCCTTCATAAGCACTAAGCTTATGATTTTGCTCCATAGGTGTACCTGCACACTTGGTATTTTCCATCTTGAACTTGACGAGCATGTCATGGACATACTTCCTTTGTGTGATGTATATACCTGAATCTGTGTAGATCAACTCCAATCCAAGAAAATAAGTGAGTGGTCTGAGGTCACTTATTTTGAACTCCTCCTTCATTTGACTCTTTACCTCTTTGATTCCTTCAAGATCATTGCCTGTGATAATAATATCATCAACATACACACATAAATAGATCACTTCAGATCCATTCCTCTTTATGAACAAAGAGGTATCCGCCTTGCTAGCTTTGAATCCTTGGTCCTGCAAATAAGTCACCAATCTGAAATTCCAAGCTCTTGGAGCTTGCTTCAATCCATACAAAGCTTTCTTTAGTTTGCATACATAGTTAGGATGATGTGCGTCCTCATATCCAGGAGGTTGTGCCATATACACTTCCTCAGAAATCCATCCATTCAAGAAAGCATTCTTTACATCAAGTTGATAAAGATTCCAATTTCTAGATGCAGCAAGACTAATGAGAACCCTAATTGTAGGCATTTTTGCAACAGGAGAGAAAGTCTCCTCATAATCAATACCATGGGTTTGAGCAAACCCTTTAGCAACTAACCTTGCTTTGTGTCTATTTATACTTCCATTTGGATTCCGCTTGATTTTGTATATCCATTGAGATCCAATTACCTTCATAGATGGCTTGTTAGGTACAAGCTCCCAGGTGTCATTCTCCTTCAAGGCTTCCATTTCTTCATCCATTGCATCTCTCCAAGCTTTCTTGCTTTGTGCTTCTTCGAATGTGGTAGGTTCTTCATTGGTTGAATCCTTTGCAATGTAGATTGAGTGCTTCGTGACCAAAGAAGTATCATAACCAAACCTCTCTCGTTTCTTCTTCTCCCTTGAAGACCTTCTAAGCGGTTGATGTGAGCTCTCGGGTCCATATGTAGCATCCTGCATCTTTGCTTTACCTTTGTTCTTCCATAGCTTTAGTCTTTCCAAGTCTTCTAGGTCAATCTCTGAATCACTTTCTTCAATCTGCTTTGGCTCCTTTGGTTGAAGTGATGGAAAATCTTCATCCAAGTCATATGGTAGCTTCACTTTCCTGTCATCATCAAACAATGATTTGTTTTCATAAAAAATTACATCTCTACTCACAGAAAATCCTTTATTGGTTGGATTGTACAATCTATATCCTTTTTGGTTTTGGTCATAACCAATAAATACGCACTTCTCTGCCTTGGGATCCAATTTCCCTCTTACTTGAGAAGGAATGTGAGCATAGGCTAAGCATCCAAAGATTTTGCAATGCTCTAGACTAGGTCTTCTTCCATTCCACACTTCATATGGAGTGGTTCCATCTAGTGACTTAGATCGAAGTCTATTTATGAGATATGTGGCTGTAGACACAGCCTCTGCCCATAGGTACTTTGGCAATCCCTTTTCGTTGATGCATGGACCTTGCAGCTTCGACAATAGCTCTGTTCCTCCTCTCTGCTACACCATTGAGTTCGGGTGTATACCTTGTAGTGACTTCCCTTTTAATGCCTCTTTCATGCAAGAAGGCATCAAATTCAGAAGAGAAGTATTCTCCTCCACCATCTGATCTGAGTCGTTTCAAAGTCCTACCTGTTTGGTTTTCAACAAGAGCAATATACTTCTTAAAGCAATTAAACACTTCATCCTTGTGCTTCATGAAAAACAGAATGGTCCACCTGATACAATCATCTATGAAAGACACATAATATCTTGAGCCTGATATAGATGGCCCCTTACTTGGACCCCACACATCCGTGTGCACTAGATCCAAAGGATTTTGATACATATATCCTTTCTTATTGAAAGGTTGTCTATGAGCCTTGCCGAGTTGACAAGCTTCACACTTATAAATCATGTGTTGCCTTGTGATATTAGGCAAACCAAGTACACTTTGGTCCCTGCAAGTCTGTTTGAGTGTCCTCTCACCAATGTGAGCAAGCCTTTTGTGCCATATCTCCAACTTTGTAAGAGTTTGAGATCCATAGCTAAACAAAGCTATGTTCTTTGTATCTTCCACTTCAAAAGTGAAAAGCCTTCCTGTCTTTTCTCCTTTGGCAATCCTTCGAAAGCCTTGCCTTGGGTCTTCAACATATGCTCCAAATCGGTTGAATCTAACCTGCAATCCTTTTTCAACAATCTGTCCAACACTTATTAAATTTTTGGTAATTGTAGGGACATACAAGACTTTGCTTAAGAGGTTCATATTCCCATCTGATGTCTTCACATTACCTATCTTCTCCACTGAGTGCTTTGTGTCATCACCTGTCTGCACTTCATGCTTGTTATGAGGATCTTCCAAATCAGAAAGTAAAGCCACATTTCCTGCTACATGGTTCGAGCATCCCAAATCAATGTAAAATATGTGATCATCATCCTTACCCTTCTTCGCTGATAGATTCGTAATCAATAATGAATCTTCTTGACTTTGGTCCTCTGCATAGTTATTGTAATCTCTTCTTCCTCTATGGCCACTTTGATAGTTGTTGTTGTAATTGTTGTTGTAGTAGTTGTTGTTGTTGTAGCCTCCATTGTACCTGCCTCTATTTGATCCATAGCCACCTCTATTGAATCCTCTTCCTCTTGAGTTCCTCGGGTTCCTGAAACATTCTTCAGTAGTATGATTAGATAAGCCACATATATTGCAAGGTTGAGATGATTGGAATCTCCCCCTACCTTGCTTTCCACTTCTGCCTCTTCCTCTAGCTCTTCCTCTACCTGCAACGTTTGCTTGGAAAGAGCTACCTTCATCTTCATTCTTCCTATTCTTTGACTTGTCCTTGACCTTAGCTTTATCAGAATATAAGGCAGAAGTTTGATTACCTCTTGAGGACTCACCACCTTTGCTAATCTTTGCTTCATGAGTGAAGAGTTGGCCCATGAGTGTGTTGAGGTCGGGTACATGCATATCCATGTATAAATCCATGGCTGTTGTGAATGACTCCCACTTGTCGTCTGCTTTGATTCCATTCTGATTTGTCTAATGATTTGCTCCTCTTCAATTACCTCTCCAATGCTTCCAAGTTGGTCGGAAATCTCCTTCATCTTTGTGACATAATCAGTCACATTTTGCTTTGGGCTTTTCTTCATTGTTCTGAACTCCATCCACAATTGGTTCTTCCTTGCTCGAGTGTTGGAAGAGAAGAACGAAGCAAGTGCATTCCAGGTTTCTCTTGATGTCTTGCGTCCCTTGACATGAGGTAAAAGAAAATGAGAGATTGAGTTTAGAATATAGGACCTTGCAAGTGCATCCTTCGAACACCAATTCGAAAGTCCTTCCACTTCTTCATGTGATGGTTGCCCTTTGTTCCTCATGGTTGGCATTGCTTCATCTCCGGATATGAATCCATATAGATTCCTCCCTTGAAGGTAAGCCTCCATCCTTAGAGACCATGCCGGGTAGTTGTTTCGATCCAATTTGTCAATTGTTGATGGAAATCCATCTCCCATGTTGCTTGACTATGCTCTGATACCACTGTGAAGAGAGATGGTGGATGCAATTCGAAGATGAGTAGGTGCTGCTACAACCAGCTTCACACCAGCCAACTGAGACTTCAGAGTTGATTAGTAGACCCTTTAAGCTTCCTAAATCCACCAAAATATCAGCCAAGTACTTTGGAACATGTATCCCAAAAGTTTAAGTCAAGACAGACTAGTTCCGAAATGACTAGCTCCCAAAACTTGCTATTTTTGGACATACACCTGCTGCAAAAAATGAACAGTGCTCTCAACCTGGTAGGAATTAGAAAAATTCCTTTTGGGCATAGCAAATAGACTTAGCAAGCTTCCCAATCCAAGTTAAAACACTTCAAATGATGGACTGAGCACTGTTTCATCAATTTCTGGAACATGCCCACCATTCTTGGGGCTCTACAGAGATAGACCAGTGAGCAGTAAAATGCAAATATCTCCAAAACTATAAATTCAATGACCTTGAAAATTGAGATGGAGAAACTATACAGTATGAGCTATCCAACGCACATTAAATCACTGAAAAAGGACCAGTACAACTCGAGATATGACCTTCTGAAGGTACTGCTCTGAGTGAGTATAACAGAGAACAAAACAGAGAAGTGAATGATGATAAATGTATAAATTCATATATGATTACAACCACATTGGCAATGAATCTTTGCACAATGGGAGTAGAATGATAGAGATATGGAGTAAGCTCTTCAATCTCTACAAAATGACATGAAGTGGTCATGTACAAGACTTGCTAATTGCCTCTTCCTTCTTGCTCCTTTTATAGCTATTCTTGGAGGGAGTTTTGAATTCGAATTCGAATGGCTCCACCTAAAAGTGATCCCCAAAGTTAAGAGAGATTCCCTCAGCTCAAAAATTCATGATTTTGGTAGTTGGAGCCACGAAATTGCTTTTACATCATGCATGAGGTAAGCCATCCTTTTCCTTTTTCTTTTTTCAATTACAAGAGATAAAAATGAACTCTTTTACAAGAGGTGTTCACATGACTACTCATGTGACTTACAAATGAGGATGATATCAAATATATCAAGCATGTAGGCTTGGGTAAAATGCACCAACAATCTCCCCTGTACACCCTCCTTCTCCCAGAACATCCACCTCCTTCCACGACGAAGTAGCAGAAGCCTTCCTTACTTCCATCCCTCCCACACTTCCCGCACCCACTCAACCTAGTCTACCCCCTAGGACATCCACCCTTCCACCCAGCCCATTTCTCCATCCATCCTTCCCTTCCTTCCCCACACCTCCAAGACACTTTTTTCCATTCCCACCTCCATTGACCTTTTCCCCCCTGTCTCACCCCCTCGACCCACCGTAATTCCTCTTTCCCCCTTCCACCAAACAGTACACGAGAACCCTCTGTAAATTACTCCTCAACTTTTGTAAATCCTTTATTTACACCCACACAAGCACCCACGATCACTCCACTATTCACGGTCACCGCACTTGACACTACATCCAATGACATGGATATCTCACCACCCACTGCATCACCACTCACTTCATTCATGACACAATCATATTTAGGCACTTCACTTTTTTCCACAATAACCACGGCATCCACTTTCCCACCCCCTTTCCCCATTCCCTTTGCATCTACACCCAGTGCATCTTCGCTTAGCACATCGTTAATATTATCACCCACTGTAGATACTGCATTCCGACAAATGTTCACCTGCATGACTCAAGTAAGAGATGAGTTCACATCTCTGGGAACTAATTATCAGCAGCTACTGAAGACAACCAATGATTTACAGTTGCAGCTCAATTCACTGACCATCAAGAATGCCTCACTAAACACCCGCTACCAAGAGCTACGAGAGGCTTATCATAAACTAGAACTAGAAAGTGAAGAAAAGACCAAAGAGGCCGTCACAGATATCGATAACTTGTTGAGGGCCCAGACGATTCACAATGCAACACTCACTAGGAACATGGGCTTACTCAGACGACACTTGGCAGCAGCTAAGGAAGAAAATCAACGTCTACAGGAATAGAACAGGGAGAATTTAGAAGCTTCTCTAGATCAACTAGACCAACCGTGGAGCCCTAGTCGTTTTAAAGTTGTTCCTTCAGAATCTATGCAAATGTTGTTAGATGATCACGTGAGATTGTTAGAAGAATACGACAACATGAACGAGGAGTTCCAAAAGCTAAAGGAAGAACACAAGATATTGCAGTTAAGAGCACCTGTACCACAAGGACTACCAGCTCCTACCGACCCATCTCCTGACATCATCGAGGAACTCAATGCATTACGGGCCCAGGTGTCAACACTTCAATCACAGATAGCCCAAGGCCATACTCCCCACCGGAACTACCAGTAGAGGACGAAACAATGACTATTCTAGTGGAGGAAACTTTTGAAGAAGCATATGAACCCCAACCCATCCCAGGCGGATGCGTCACGGCTGAAGGCCAGATGACTTTCGAACTTCCAACTCTTGCATGGATGAAGACGATTGAAGAACTTGGAAGAACCCACTCAACACGGGTAGAGGTGGAGTTACACGCCATGGCAATGATTGAAGAAAGAATTTTACAATCTCCTTATTTTGCTCATTTGGCCCCTCGTAGATACATATCTGGGCATGAGTTACAATACAAGCCGTATGTTGGCAGTAGTCAAGGAACCGAAGGAGTCACAAAACAAGGAAGCCTACGAAGGGAGTCGGAGCGAAGAGACAGCACAAGCAGACACAGTAGTCAAAGAAGATCTGGCAAGTAGGCCATTTAAATTTTTCAGGCATGAAAGAGTTGGGCACAAAAAAAGAAGGAGCAAGTAGGGAGCTCCAGGAAATGTATGTCAAAATGTTAGAAGAAATCCATAAATAAATAGTGATTTTCATCACTAAAAACCATTGTAAATACCATTTCATATTTTTGTAGCTCCATTTTGTGCAAGCCAAGGAGTCCTTGAGCTTGAGGAGCTTTAGAAGTACCTACCCATCAGTTTTCACATTTTTTAGACTCCGTTTGAACCTCCAAATAGGGTAGAGAACCTAATTTTTAACTAGGCCGGACACTAGGTCTGGACAAGGCCAAAACCTAGTCAAAAACTATAAATAGAGCTAGAGAGCTCATTTTTGAGGTTAGCTTGTAATTGATTTGAACTTGTAAGAGCTTTTTGAAAGTAATCTAAGAACTCCATTGCTTCTCACTCTTTGTCTTGCCGTGTGTGCGCGTGTGCGTGTGTATGTGTGTACATGTTAGTGTGCTTCTCACTCATGCACTTGTGCCTTCACTTGCTTGAGGTCATCATACCATCCTCACGTCTTTCCGGATTGACATTAAAGGAGGTGCTACTCATCACTGAGCTACACCAAATTTTGGCGCCGTTGCCGGGGATCGAGCTTTGAGGACGAGCGTGTGATGGTAAGACGTAGACTTGACGTGTTGGAGTCATAGGTATTTTCTTCACTTTTATCTATTTTCTTTTGTTTTTCTCATCACCATCATCATCCTCACCATCTCCCACATCCATCTCCATCATCGTGAAGCGAGAGAGCGAGAGAGCGTTTGTGTGCTTGTGATTTTATGTATTTTTTGAGATTTTCTGCAAGAATCAGCATCCCCAGCAGCTGCACCAGCTCCAGCAGGTAAAAAATTTGACTGTGCAAGTCCCGGGGTGTTGACCTTTGTCAATCGTGACCAACAGAAAAAATGGTCTTTTTGCTAAACAAAGTACATAATCATGGTCTACATGCCTAGAGCTTCCCAAATGTGTGCTTGAAATTTTAAAATTCCTCAGATTTCTGTCAATCACGATCGCTCTGTCAATCGCGATCGACAAACCATGACGGACACATGCCGACGGCTCTGTCAATCGCGACCGATAGAGTCAACGACCGACTGACCACGACTGACAGAACCTACGCGTGACACATGTCAATCGCGATTGACTAGTCAATCGTGACTGATAGCCCCGATTGACCAGTCAATTGTGACTGACAGCCCCGACGGACCTGTCAATCGCGATTGACAAAGTCAACGATTGCTTGACCATGACGGACAGACCCTCGTGAAGGACCTGTCAATCGCGATCGACCCATCAATCGCCACTGACAGAGTCAACGACCCTTTGACCACGACCGTCTGAAAATTCGGGCCACGAGTCAATCGCGATTGACCTGTCAATCGCGACTGACAGCCACGACGGACCTGTCAATCGTGACCGACACGTCGATCGCGATTGATCTATCAATCGCGACTGACAGAGCTTGCGGACGCGATTGAAGGGCAAATTTGGCCAATTTTTTAGGGCAAAAAATAGTGGACTATTCTTCACAAATTGTGGGACAAATACTAGGGTTCATCATTGCATTGTGAGGCCATTACACAAAGTATTTCGAGAAGTCCTGTTTGCCTGCTAACCTGTTTAAAATCATGATTTGGCCCCAAAACCCTGAGTGGACATAACTTCCTCATACGAAATCTGATTGTGGTGATTTTTGTTTTGTTGAAAAGCTCGTGGGGAATACAACCCAAGCTTTGACTGGTTATGGTAGAATTAATGTCAAGATTATTAGACAGGATAATTTGAAGTTGACCATATCCCGGGGTAGGAAAAAATTGAGGGTCCCTTGGGATTGTTTTCCATAAAGGCAAAAGGCAAAACTAAATTCAATTCTTGAGCTAATTGTGGATTTTTTCAAGTTCTTTGAGAGCATCGAAGGGTACTCGAAGCAAGAGTAAGTGTGAGCTTGGGAACACGCTTCCTGGGCATACAAGGGCAACCAAGGGAAGAACTTAAGGTGGGAAATTGTCAACACCCTCTGTCAATCCCTAGCATAGGCTAAGTACGGATAGAGGTTTTGATTAATGAGGAACAGGTTAAGAACAACCAAGTCCAAGAACTCTAATCACTCAAGTGCAAGTGTTAGGAGATTACAATCGCGAAGCAACCTAAGGGAAAAGAAATTAAATTGAGCGACCACACTCAAAGTACGATAAAAATTTAAGTGTTTCTTGCGGCGAAGAGTAACTGGACAAGAAGTGACACCCTAAGGGATTAAAAAAGAACAAGTGACTAATACAAAAGAACTCAGCAACGCAAGTGTACTTGGGAAAATTTGGGATTATTCAATTGGGCTTATGAACCTTAGATCAGGTCGACACCTAGGGAGAGATAGACAAAGTCTTAGATCTTCAGAGGCTAGTGTCAATCATACTGCTAGGTCTTGGGCCCAGCAGTTGAGCCATCATTTGTACTACCCTAGCTCTGAGACGAGCGAGTCTGAGATCTCCCACGGTATGGAGAGACCTACAAGACATTCTGGGGTGCCGTATTTACATAGGGTGGAAGGCCCTTACAAGATGCAACTCGAATACCTGAGGACCAACCGATTAGGTGCTAGCATCTATGAGGACGGCCTAGGAAGATCTGTGGTCCAGATTAAAAACCCTGACCAATCCATTGGACTAGAGCACCCAGCTGTCAAGTTTGAAAACGGAGCATACTTAGACAAGGAAGGGACAATATATGTAGTCACCAGTCACCCAGATAGGACAGATGAATTTGGGAATGTGGTCCCAGAAACGGACTTAGGTGACCTAGAGCAAGGAAACATGGGTGTAGAACCTAGAACCCCCCGAGGTAAGTCTGTTCTCACTAGGATTATCACACCAGAGTGGATTCCCCAAGATAATAAGAGCATAGATCTACTCCTGAACCGAGAGACTGATGAAGCCTTTTGGAGATATAGATCTAATCAGCCGAGTGAGGTAGGACAATCATGATATATGAGTTCAAAGATCCTGATAGCCCAGGTAGAGTAACCTACTTAGATCACGCTTCAGAGAGGATCTTTGTGGTTACAAAAAATGATAGGCATGCTTACACTTGGAAAGGTGAATTTATTTTCCCCCAACCAAGATCGAATGTGTCCTTTGGTCACCCAGGGGCTGGAACCTCCCACGCTCATGGAATTCAAAGAGACAGGCATAGAGATAGGCCGTAGGTAAGCTTTGCCAACCCAGTGGGAAGAGACAGAACGAGAACGGAAACAAATAGAGTGGAACCTGAAGGATTTAGAGCCCCAAGGAATCAGAGGAATGTTGATGATTTCCCTCTGCCAAGGCCTAGGGAACATGCCATGATTTTGAGACCGGCTCAGTTAGTTAAGTCCATGAAGAATTACTTCGATGGCACAGGAGACCCATATGATCATGTGGCAGAGTTTAGGCAAGTCTTGAGAGCTGAACAAGTTGAGGACCTATTCACGCAATATAATGCCTTTGGTCTAACACTTAGGAACACAGCCCTTACGTGGTTTCAACCATTGAATGAGAGACAATTCAGGAGCATAGACCAACTCTTAGAGGATTTCATCACCGAATTCTCTAAGAGTGGCATAAGGCATAATAGATCTACAGCTTTAAGCAGACCCCCCAGGAGACTGTGAGACTTGCAGGGAGAAGATTTAGGCAATATCTTGAGAGATGCCCTGTTCCTGAGCTACCTACACCTGCCAAACAAGTGGCTTTATTCTTGGATGGATTGCTAAGTACAAAGTTGCGATCCTATGTGTACTTGAAGGACCCTAGGACTATAGAAGAGTGTGTGCACATGTGCATTGACATGGAGGATAACCTAGGGGAGGAACTAGAGCTTTCAAAAATCTACAAAGATTCCGATAGTGTGTCTAGCCTCTCTTCCTCACAATCCACATCAATTGAGAAACTTGCAGAGAAAGTAGCTCAAAAACTAGGTGTCTCTAGTAAACAAATTCCTAGATTTGCCCCAGTAAAGAGGTGCTATACTTGCGGTGGTGACCATATGGCGAACGCATGTCCCATCATGGCTCAACCCCAAGTGAATCCTAGCAGCCAATATTGCACCATAGAACGGAGATACAAAAATCACACAGCACAAGATTGGCCGTACAATAAGCAAGCAGTTAGACAAACCTACCCTCAACCCTATCCACAACAGGGAAGATACCAGAACCAGTACCCCCCACAACAATATGGTAGACCGCAGCAGCCCTATCAACAACCCTACCAGAACCAACAAAGGCCACAGCTTGTGTTAGCTCAACAACCTCCAACCCCAGCTAATGTGATTCCTGTAAAGTATGCAGCAGCTGAGGAAAATTTGAATAGAGCTATAGTGCCAGTAACACCACTGCTCTCAGAAAGTGACCCAAGTGATCATAGCTTTGATTCTACACAAATTGATAGTCCACATGCTTACTACATGCAATCTCCTGAACATGGTGAGTCCTACTACAGTGAAGAACCAAGCGAACCTAGTTGGGAGCCAGAGTACACAAATGTAATGTACACAAACCCTAACTCTAGGCCCCAGCCTAGGCAGGTAAGACCCCCATTCCCTAGAGGACCATGCTATAGATGTCAGGGAGATCACCTCATTCGTGATTGCCCCTTACCTCCACCTACACAACCCCAGTCAGTGACAATTCAAGGCTTTTGCCAAGATTGTGGAAAGGAGCATCTCTTACGAGATTGCCCTAAGAATCCTAATAATATGCCAAAAATAACTCCAATTAACGTTATTGGCTTAGTTGTAGACTCAACAAGAAGTGTCACTTCCACTGCACTAGTGCAAGTGGTCACTAGGGCCCAGGCTTTGCAACAAAACCCAGGAATAGGTCAAGAGAAGAGTGCAAAGGTTAGTGAAACTGAGAGCATAGCCAAGAAACGGTCGAGAGCCTGGAGGGATAGTCGAGAAAGAATGAAAAGACAATGGTCTAAAAAGATGAGCGACTTAGAAGAAAGCATAAGAGAAACAAAAGCCAAAATTGTTGAACTCACCTCTCAAACAAACTCTCACATACCACCACCACCCTCACTTCCATCACCATCTAACCCACCATCTGTCCACCTACCTCAGACCATCCCACCACCCCCTAGAGTAGGATCAGTGTTAGCTGACCCCACTCCTGAAGACATAGACATGATGCTTAAGGCATATCAAGCCGGAATCCAAGAAGGGCCAAATGTGACGGATCATGACAAGTGCTACCCTAGAGATGACCTAGAGATAGAGAGAACCAAGCTATGTGCGAAAATGGTCGCATTGGCTCAGACCATGTTTGAAGCCAGTCGCCTTTTCAACTACTCAGGCTCAGCTAAGACACAATTGCACTTGGATGGACTCCTAGAGAAGTTAGAGAGTATAATTGCAAGATCTGCCAAGGAAGAAAAAAATCAAGAAAGAGATGAGGCAAGCAAAAACATAAACCATCCCCCACAGGAAGCTTATGTACCCAATTCCACTGAACCAGACACCTCCTCTTCTATGAATAGGTTCACTCCAGAATTCCTACGAGAGATTCAAGAAGACAAATGGGCTAATGAAAGCGAAGCCCCTCCTCCCATTGAACTTGTGGATGACACGCAGAATCAATTCCCACAAGATATTCCTTCCATTTATGGAGAGCAGGAGAGCACCTAGTCCCAAGAGAGATTAGACTTTGAGTCTAATTCTTTACAGGAATTACCCCATTTCACAGGCCCATGGGAAGCCAAGTCGACCTGTATGAGAGCACCCACCGTCATGGTAAGAAACAAAGACTTAGTCATACCTAGGAATACGGAAGTAGTGAAAAACACTAAAGTGCAGTGCAACCTCACTTTAGAAGAGCTAATCAAAGTTAGGCCAGAGCTATGGAAACATGTAGCCAAACAAGTACCAGAGATAGCAAAACCTCGTTCCCAGGTAGGTTCTCAGAGGACAGTGCCAAAAATTCCTCTATACAAGATAGGAGATATGAGTGAAGGTGAAGAAGGAAACACCTATCTTCCCATTACCCATCAAGGGTACACAACCAAGGCAATTCTGGACTCAGGTGCAGGAGTTGCAATTGCTACAACTTCCCTCTGGAAGCGTTGGGGCAAGCCCGCACTCCGACCGACGAGAATGAAATTGCAGATGGCTGATGGCCATATTGAGAGGCCCTTGGGATTGCTAGAAGGCATAACTTTCACTACATGTGGTGTTGAGTTCGAGCATACATTTGCTATATGTGATTTTAGCAAAAATCATGCCTATGAAATGATCTTGGGAAGACCATTTATGCAACAGTTGCAAGTGGTACAGGACTGGGGAACCAACTCCTTGTACCTGCAACACTTAGATGTTACGACCAAAGTGAATCTCAAAGATTACTCTCATAGAGATGTCCCTCCTATCCAATGGAATCCCATCCATAGAGCTAAAGATGATACAGAGTCGGTGCACTCCATAGGATCAGGATCCTCATGGATGCATGAAGACACTCACTTATGGATGTGCAAAGTGGCAGTAGAAGAGGAGAAGAGAGAAAAAGCCAGAGAAATAGGTGCAAACAAAACACATAGATCCATTCAAGACCCAGCCTATGCACCTGTAGTATTTCCTGATGAAGAATTCGAACCCCACGGCTGGGCAGAAATTTTAGCAACCATGGATGTAGCCATCAATGAAGAACAATGGACACCCCACTATGATGAGGATGGCTATGACATTTCAGTTTTCTCCATAGAGCCAATCATGGAAGATGCAATTTTAGAAGAATGCGAACCTAGCCCTGATGCATTTAAGGATGCGAGCGACTCTGATCTAGAGTCAATCATTATGGACCCACCTTTTGCATCAAATGAAGAATACTTCTATGAAGTAGAATTTCAACCCCAGAGACACGGAGAGATAACAAATGATGTAAGGTTAGCCACACAAGTGACCCCTAAGGATGAAGGAAAGGAAAGAAAAAAGAGAGAAGTCACACCAGAAGAGGAAGAATCTTTGTTTGAGGTCCCGAAAATTTTTAAAAAGTATGAGATAGATGACAGGAGAGTCATGATAAGAATGCCTAAACGAGAGGCACAATCAGGAGAAGCCTATGATAACAAAGAAATCACCAAGAAAATAGTAGTGGCCCTAGAAGAAGGAGAGGAGAGATGCACATACATAGGCCATGACCTAACAGAGGAAGAAGAGCATGCGTTAATACCCTTGCTAAGAGAAACAGAGATGTATTCGCTTGGAGTTACAAGGATTTGAAGGGTGTTGATCCAGACATATGCTCACACACTATCCCCATGACCTCAGATGCCAAACCCTCCAAGCAAAAGTTATACACATATAATGATAACTATGCTGCTAAGATCAAAGAGGAGATAGATAGACTGGTAGAAGTTGGATTCATCTATGAAATTGAGCACACTGAATGGGTATCCCCCATTGTTGTGGTGCCCAAGAAGAATGGCAAGCTGCGTGTATGCATTAACTTGAAGAAGGTCAATGCAGCCACAATTCGAGATAACTATCCGCTCCCTATCACAGAACATCTTTTAGAAAGAGTAGCAGGCAAGGAAGTGTACAGCTTCCTTGATGGATTTTCAGGCTACAATCAAGTAGCCATAGCTCCAGAAGATCAGCATAAGACGGCTTTTTCCACTAAATGGGGCATTTTTGCCTTTAGAGTAATGCCATTTGGGCTTACCAATGCCCCAGCTACCTTCTAGAGGCTGATGTGCCATGTATTTAAAGAGTTCCTGAGGAAGCACTTAGAAGTCTATGTTGATGATCTTTGTGCTCATTCCAGTATTAGACAAACCCATATTCCTGAACTCAGACAAATCTTTGACAAATGTAGAGAATATCAAGTCTGCCTGAACCCAGAAAAGTGCGTTTTTATGGTCAGGCAAGGCAAGATTCTAGGACACATAGTGTCAAAGAATGGCATATCCACTGATGAAGAGAAAGTGAGAGCCATAGCGGAGCTATCTAGGCCAAAGAATGTCAAGGAAGTACAAGCTTTCATGGGGCATTGTGGTTATTACCGACGGTTTATACACATGTATGCCATCGTAGCAAAGCCTCTGTATGGACTTTTGACTAACTTCGAGTGGACTATTGAATGTGAAAACTCCTTCAATGAGCTTAAAAGAAGATTGTGTTCAGCACCAATCTTGACCACACCAGATTGGACTAAGCCCTTCCATGTTCATGTGGATGCATCCAATTATGCTATTGGATGTGTACTTGCACAACCTACGAGCGAAGGAAATATGGATCTTCCAATTGCCTATGCTAGTAGAAAGTTGAATGCGGCTGAACGAAACTATACAACCACTGAACGAGAGGGATTAGGCATGGTATATGCAGTTAAAAAGTTTAGACACTATTTGCTTGCAAATAAATTTAATTTTTTTACTGATCATCAAGCACTGCTGTACTTGGTAAACAAACCATGCAATACAGGTAGATTAGTAAGATGGTTTCTCTTACTAATGGAATACGACTTCGAGGTTGTGGTAAGGAAAGGGAAGAACCACTTAAGAGTAGACCATCTCTCGAGGCTCACATCTGGAGAAGCCCCACAAGAAGTGTCAGATGACCTTCCTGATGCTTACTTGTTTAATTTGGAAGTGGTGCCGCAGTGGGCTAAGCCATTAGTGCCAGTATTGACATACGGGCCTAACCACCCATTAATAAACACACAAGATAAAGAGGTAGTAAAAGCCCAAAAGTATCACATCATGGCAGGATGTATGTACAAGCACACGGATCAAGGGATCTTGGCGTGTTGTGTGGAAGAGGATGAGTACGTTAAATGGTTGCAATTAGCACATGTAGGTGCATTAGAGCAACACTACTCAAAGCAACGAACCCTACAGACACTAAGGAGACTCGGAGTACATTGGCCGACGATGGAAGCTGATGTCCAAAAGTTATGCAAGGGATGCCCAATCTGTTGCACTAAACCACCTGTGGAACATGCCACACTTTATCAAGTGTCCATAGTGCCAGATTGGAGTGAACCATTAGTGGCCTTTCTAAGGACAAAAACATTTCCTCCAGATATGACTTTGGCTAGGAAAAGAAGTTTAGAGCAAGAAGCCCTAGAGTACTCACTCATTGGTGATAATCTATACAAGCGTGGTAAAGATGGTTACCTGAGACTATGTGTCCATGAGAGCGAGTATCTCAAGATCTTGGAAACTGCTCACCAAGGTGTAGCAGGAGGACACTTTGGACCAGATCGGGTGATCAAGGCAATACTATTTGCGGGCTTCTGGTGGCCGACCCTTCACATGGATGCACATACCTATGTGAAACGGTGTGATGTTTGTCAGAGAACTCAGTATCCTATACGCAAAGATGAGATGCCACTAAAACCTATGATGGATGGACGTGCATTCTCTAAGTGGGCAATAGACTTTGTAGGTCCTATTAATCCCCCAGCTAAGGGTTCACATGCTGAATACATCATTGTTGCCACAGACTATCTAACAAAGTGGGTAGAGGTGAAAGCTACGACAAAGAACGATGCTCACATAACTGCTAAGTTCCTATTTGAGAATGTGTTCACTAGATACGGGCTACCTATAGAGCTGGTAAGTGATAGAGGCACTCATTTCTTGAATGAAGTTATTGAAAATCTGCTCCAGGAGTTCTTGGTAGTACATAAGAAGTCTGCCCCCTATCACCCACAAGCTAATGGCCAGGCCGAAAGCACAAACAAGATTCTATGCAATGTGCTTACCAAATTGGTGAATAATAAACGCTCTGATTGGGACAAACAGTTGCACCATGTTGTTTGGGCACCGAGTGGCCTATAAAACGGTACTCCAAGCCACACCCTTTCAGATGGTATTTGGCCAAAATGCGGTGCTACCTTTGGACTTCTTGATTCCCACATTGAGAGTAGCACAGGAGCATGAGTGGACGGGCCATGAACTCTCTTCGAGAATTTTTGACCTTGAACGATTAGGTGAAACCAGACTAAGAGCTGCAACAGGAATATATGCAGCTAAGAAACGATAGAAGGTGTACTTTGATACCCATGTTAAGGATAAAGGATTAAAGTCCGGAGACCTAGTTTTAGTCTACACTTTGAAGCAACATGCAAGAAAATTAGAGAAACGTGGCTATGGACCTATGATCATAAATAGGATCTCAACGAGTGGAGCAGTACAACTAGCCACCTTAGAAGGTGATATTCTTCCGAGCTACACCAGCGGGTGCAGAGTCAAGTTGTATCAGGAACCTCTCACAGAAGAAATGCTAAGTCGACTCAACACCGCTAAGAAACGCAAAGAAGAAGAAAAACGAGTTCGAGAAGAAGCTCAAGCAGAAGCTTTAGAACGCATCAGAAAGATGAAGTTAAGACGGCAAGGTAGGGATCAACCTAGGACAGGTGCCTATGAGGATCCGGGATATCATATGGCAATGTGTGAAGTCTCAAGAATAAGTTCCCAAAGGATAATAGATCGACGTCCTTTTGTGACTTTAGAGATAGGACAAGGAGTTAGTGCAAAAACTGTACGAGCATTGATTGACTCAGGTGCAGCCACTAGTGCGGTAAGACTTTCTTACTGTCGAGAATTGAAATTAACAGTCAATCCTATAGAAGCATATCTCATAGGATTGGGAGGTGTGGAAACCCCTTGCATGGGTGAGGTGGAACTTCCCCTCTCCATTCAAGATGTTCCAATGACAGTTAAGGTACTAGTGTGTCAAGATGAGGATCTCACTGAGCCTCTGGTTTTGGGTCAAGACTGGATATATGACCATGCGGCCAAATTAAACCTAAGAAGTGGACTTCTTCAGGTATGGGTGAATCAGAGTTGAATTACAGTTGAGTTAGATAATGGAGCACTCAAGGAACTAGAAAAGGCACAGACTCCTGGTCCTTCCAGGGGTACACATGAAGTTGACCTTGCTGTTCTTGTCCAAAGCTATGTGATGCAGAGGAATGGAGATCTCAATAAAGAAGTCAAGGCCTCGACGGAACTCCCTTCTTTTCCAAAGGCCAGAGGGAGGCAGCAACCAAAGGCAGATCAATTACTAAAGACTACCTATGCGGTAGGCCAAAAGAACGTGCGAAGCAGAATGACTCAGCCATTGAAACAATGGTGGGTGCGAAAAGGCGAGCAGCCTATTACAGTCAAGCGACCACAATCATCTCAACTTTCTATTAGTAATCAACGACATGATACTAATAAGAAGACTTACAAAACTTCTTTTGAGAAAGTGAAATCTATTTGGGTACCCAAGAAGTGAATGCAGGCTGGCCCACAATCAAGACAAATTTGGGTGCCTAAGGCTTACTTGCGGGCTCAACTGGTCCCACACGAATCACATCATACACGACAGGGTTCACTCACTCAAGGAGCCGTTACCCACTCTTATTTAATACGCACGAACACACAGTCGCCCAGAAGCATGCACAGACTCACTTGTAAATGGGTCCCAAAAACGCATCATCCCCAAGCAGAATTACTCATAAAACCCTCCAGAGTCCCCACAAAACCAAAACCGAAAGCTATCCACTGTGTTTGGCAACCTAAGACTTGTAATAAACCCCCCGATCCCCATTTGTAAATTCATCTCCACTGGCTAACTACATCACTCATACACTGTATCTTTCCATCTAGCTCCTAGGACTATCCATTCATTAACTACACACACAGTCATCGAGCACTCACTGACCCACTAACCCGTTACTCACCTCATGATAATGTTGTAACGGGGACAAAAAGTGTTCTATCTTGTCCATTACAATATTAACGCATGATCTATATTCTCACAGAACCAGCAAGCAAGCTATAGCAATGGCAGAAGCACGAGGCACCAGTTCCCAGGCAGGGTCTAGCGCACAGATTGTGGACATAGAAACCCTCCTCCTGGAATCACCACTCACTGAAAGGCCTCAAGAACTTCAAGCGGTGCATGTTCTCCCTATTCAGGACCCTCCTCAGGGACACACTTCTCAAGTGGGGAAACATGCTCATTGGTTTAGCGATGTCGCAGGGCCATTGGGTGATGGCACCTATTTTTGGGAGGCAGAAATTGAATTCAATGGCAAATGGGGACGTTATCATTTTTTCACTCGCGAATTTGAAAACTATCAGAATGCAGAAGTAATGCAATCGGTTTGGACCAAAGTGGGATTGGATAGCTACTTCAGAGCACATTTGCCTAAGCCAGATTTTCTTCGCTGCTCCTACTTTATCAGTACCATCACTCCTAGCAGGGTCAAGGGAGGCGATAGTACTTTTGTGCTACCCTCACTATTGCCAGGGCACGAACTCAAGAGATTCAAACTGACCCTCAATTTGGTACGAGTAGCATTGAACATGCAAGGAATGCATATTCCCACTAAGAAAGAACTAATGGTTCCAGGCAGGATGAAGCATAAAGACCTCAACAAATTGAAGGACATGGTCGCAATGACACCTACCATTGCTCTACACCTACGAACTATCATGCAACATTTTGCTTTTCCTGCCCAAGAACGGTTCACTATGCCACCAAAAAAGATATGGTTCAGCTTGTACTTGGCGGAGACAGAGAACCTCACCATCAACATACCGCACTGGATCATCGATCAAATACACCTAGCCCATCAACGGTGGAATAAGAAACAGAAAAATGTACTTCATGGATGTTGTGCTCTCACAAGAATAATTTGCAGGTGCTTAGCGTATGACGTGCCCATTCAAAGAGCACTAGTATGGTCCAGGGCCCAAGACTTCCAAAGACGACTATCAATGGCGGGCCCTCCATCAAAGAAGATGAGAGGGGGAGTTCAATTACCATGCGCTCAACCAAGGGGAGCCACTACCACACCCGAGGTGACTCCCCCACAAACGAGGCGTGTCCGACCATTCACCATTCGCCTACCCAGACCAAGTGTAGAAGGGCCCAACTTGGTGTTTCCTCCTATTCCTTCAGACTTGGAATTCCCTCAAGGTTACACCCTTGCTGATCTAACAGATGAAGAAATCGCCCGTTTGATCAATGAATCTAACCTGGAGACAGAAGCGGAGCAGACCCAAGAACAACAACCCACGACTACAACTTCAGCCCCGACCCAACCGGGAGTAGTAGAAGTAGAAGACGATGAAGAAGAGACAGAAGAACAAGAGGTACATGAAGAGTATGATCAAGAATATGAAGAACTTTCAGAACTAGCAAGTGCCCCGGCATACTCGGCCCAAATAAAAAGATTATACGAAACCATGAAGCGGGTCCAGGAGCAACACAAGCTGTCGCTCGAAACAGGAAAGATGATCATGAGCCAAATGTTAGCCGAGGAAGGTGTGGATGACATGTTCATCGAATCAATGAACTTGCACGCGGACGCAGTGGGCTTAGATGAGGTTGCTCATGCAGCCATGACTTATATTAATCGATTTGAGAAACATGTACCTACCCGTCCCATGCGATCTGGCAAACAAATACACATCAATGTATCAGAACCAGGAGGCAACACACAAACAGAAGAACATCAAGAGGAACCACTCTCACCACCCACCTCACCTCTCAATACACATGTCACCTCACCACCTGGCACTACCACACCTATTTCTGCCATTACCACAGTCGTCATGGGAATTCCTCTCTCTCCTGGAATCCAAGTCGGAGGAGTTACCATGCCCACCTACACAATACTCTTCACAAATATCACATCCACCCCACCCACTGTTCCCATCTTTACAGTCACACACACATTCGACACAATGGAGACATCACCAGCCACAACACCACTCCCACCCCCCACACAACCTCAATCTCCCATACCCCCTCCACCTACCTCACCACTTGACTCCACAGCATTCACAACTCCCTTCCCCTTCCCCATCCCCCCTGCATCTTCATCTTTCCCTGCATCATTTAATGTAAATAGTATATTCATAGCATTACATCAATGCGTGTATCAACTTCAGAGTGAGTACCAGGCTTTAGAAGACCGTCATCATCAGCTGACGACGAATCATCAACAACTACAAAGACGGCTTAGAAGAAGAAAATGCAGACCTCAACCAACGCTACACCACTCTCGAGCAAGCTCATCAAACCCTCCTAGAGACACCCCAACCATCACAAGAGTCAGGCGTCAAACAACTCAAAGCCTTACTGGAGGTTTACCAAACAGATAACCTGAGAGTCCGGCGAAATTTAACTCTACTCCAAAAACACATGGCTACAGCCCTTGAAGAAAACAAATGTTTGCAGAAACAAAACGAAGAAAACCTGGAAGCTGCCATGGAAGGCTCTCCCCATGAAATCGACCCAGAACAATTCAAAGCAGTTCCCTCAGAAACCATGAAAAAAATCTTGGAAAGCTATGCGGATTTATTAGAAGCACATGATGATTTGGAAAGGGAATGGGATGAACTACGTAGCTAGCTCAAGGAACAGGAGGCTCATCCCAAAGTCATAGAAACAACCTCGACTTCAGAGGAAGTAAAGGCATTGATAGAGCAGGTGGCGGAGCTGCAGAAAAAGTTACTGGAATATGAAAGGCAGCCCTCTCCAGTTGTAGAACTAGAGCCTGAGGAATTAGTACCCATTGAGGTGGACGAAACGTATGAGGAACCATATGTTCCTATGCCGATGTCAGGTGGTGCACAGACCTCAGAAGGAATGGACACCTTAGAAGTTGAAGTACCTGAATGGCTCCAGACACTAGAGAAAACAGCAACAACCCATGAAGATCGAGTGGCAATTCAAATCCAATCAATGGCAAAGTTAGAAGACACCATCATAAAGTCAGAATATTTCCATAGCATGTCTCATCATAGATGGATCGGCACCAACGACGATCAATATGTGCCATATTGTGTACTCCTTGCATATTACAACGCAGAGATTCAACGCAGATGTGGCAAACCTCCAACTTTCGCCACACAATTTGGGCCCGATGATATCCCAAAAAGTGCTAAGAAAGGATCCATTCATCAACCCACTTGGAGAATCCGTCTTCTCGAGACCTACCCAGAGATGGTTCGTACTTGGACTAACATGCCACTTTTTATTAAATACAATCCTTGTTATGTTCCAGTCTTCCGCAGGCGCACCTAGCCAGAGTTTACAATTGCCGTCAAGAACATCAAAGGTTGTGCAAAGTGGTTAAACTATGTTTATCTAGCACCTCCACAAGGCCCTCCCATTGTGAATTATATGACTTCTACCATCCGTCACTGGAGCACTCGACTACGGAATACCCCCGATGTGATGGCCCAAATGTGCATGAGAATCTTTGAACTAATGCTTATCACATTCAGGACATTCAAGAATATTAAAGACCCCCACTTCTCAGGTGTCAGATTTCTTACAGGAAACCAAGATCTGGTATACGACATGAGCACCACCCCATCAATAGAGGTAATATATGCTTGGCACGCCAGAATAAAGTACCTCCCAGCTTGCTTTAAACAGACATTTGAGGAGATGTTCGTAACAGGATTCTGGGAATATCACTCAGAAATATTTGTACCCAGGCCCTCACATCTCCTCCACTTATTTGCTGTGGAGAGAACCATCCATTCAGAACAACTACGGGTGCCACATCCGGACGTACCGAGACCAGTGAATTGGGATGCATTGTTAACAGATCTAGCACGGGGGCTATGATTAGAAGAACACCACCTCGCTGCCGATGTTGTTCAATATTATGTCCAACGCACAACTAGACAAGGGTCTGTCAGAGACGAAAGACACGAGAGAGGGGGGGGTGTTGGCAGTAGTCAAGGAACCGAAGGAGTCACAAGACAAGGAAGCCTACGAAGGGAGTCGGAGCAAAGAGACAGCACAAGCAGACACAGTAGTCAAAGAAGATCTGGCAAGTAGGCCATTTAAATTTTTCAGGCATCAAAGAGTTGGGCACACAAGAAGAAGGAGCAAGTAGGGAGCTCCAGGAAATGTATGTCAAAATGTTAGAAGAAATCCCTAAAAAAATAGTGATTTTCATCACTAAAAACCATTGTAAATACCATTTCATATTTTTGTAGCTCCATTTTGTGCAAGCCAAGGAGTCCTTGAGCTTGAGGAGCTTTAGAAGTACCTACCCATCAGTTTTCACATTTTTTAGACTCGGTTTGAACCTCCAAATAGGGTAGAGAACCTAATTTTTAACTATGTCGGACACTAGGCCTGGACAAGGCCAAAACCTAGTCAAAAACTATAAATAGAGCTAGAGAGCTCATTTTTTAGGTTAGATTGTAATTGATTTGAACTTGTAAGAGCTTTTTGAAAGTAATCTAAGAACTCCATTGCTTCTCACTCTTTGTCTTGCCGTGTGTGCGCGTGTGCGTGTGTATGTGTGTACATGTTAGTGTGCTTCTCACTCATGCACTTGTGCCTTCACTTGCTTGAGGTCATCATACCATCCTCACGTCTTCCCGGATTGACATTAAAGGAGGTGCTACTCATCACTGAGCTACACCGTATTTCATGTTAATGGCAGAATATCAGTTGGCCATAGAGAAAGAAATAGGCAAAAAACCCTCTCACGCTACTCAATGAGCCTGACGATTTGCCACTAGATGCGCAAGCGTATCCAAAAATGATGAGTACTTGGTTTAAGGCACCACTCCACTTAAAGTACAACCCATGTTGGGGACCAGTGCCACGTCGCCGCTCTTGGAAAGCATTTGCTATTAAAGTACAGAACAACAAGCAATGCCAGGACTAGTTAAATTACCCATACTTCACTGCACCTACAGGACCACCAACAGCTGGATACATGATGGCAACGATTCGCCACTGTCTCCCTCGCTTGAAACATATGGACGATATAGCAGTGCACATGACTGTCAAAATCTTTGACATGATGCAGATGATATTTAAAGTCTTTCGTCGCGTCAAGGCACCCCATGTGAACACCCCGGGTTTCGAGCATGGCAATCTAGATCTTGCATATGATATGAGCACAATGCGATCGCTCCGGGTGTGTTATGCCTGGCATTGTAAAATCAAGTACTTACCGGCGTGCTATAAGCAGACTTTCGAAGAAATGTTCACAACTGGTTTCTGGGAATACCATTCGGAAGTGTTCATCAGTAGGCCTACACATTTACTTCAATTATTTGCCTGTGAGCAGATGGTATATTCCACACATTATCGACTCCCGCCATCAGATGAACCACAACCAATAGATTGGGAGAAACTCGAGGCAGATCTGGCCCGAGGCATTCACATATCAGAGCACACCCTTGCTCAAGACCTCCTACAAAATTACATCCGACAGACCGCACAACAAGGTTCTGTCGAGGACGACACAAGCGAGAGGTAGGGGGGTGTTGGCAGTAGCCAGAGGCATAGAAGACGTGGAAGCATGTGAAGACAGAGCATAACGAAGAAGCAGGGAGTCAGTCGAATCAATTTTTCAAATAAATATGTTTTATATTACTTTTTCAAACACTCAATAGTGATTTTCATCACTTTTGTACCATATGTAACATAGAAAAACCCTTTTTGTAATTTGTAGCTCCATTTTGTGCAAGCCGAGGAGTCCTCAAGCTTGAGGAGCTTAGGTAGAATGAGGTACCAATTTTGGTTATTTTTAGACACCGTTTACCCTTTCAAATAGCGCTTAGAACCTATTTTTTAACTATGTTGGTCACTAGATGTGAAACCAATCAAAACTAGTCTAGTATCTATAAAAAGAGCTAGAGAGCTCATTTTTGAGGTTAGCTAGTGTAGACTTGTATGAGCTAGACTGAACTTGAGCTTGTAAGAGTGTTCTTGAGCAAAAAAGTTGATTTCTCACCTTCCATTGTGTCTTGCTTGTCTCTTCGTTGTGTGTGTGTATGTGTGTATGCATCTCTATGCTTCTCACCTTCACTCTCACTTCATCTCACATTCATGATCTTCATATCACTCCTATCTCTTCCGCGGATTGACATTAAGGAGGTGGACCTTCTTAACGTGGTCCTCACCATTGTGCTAGAGCAACAAGTGGTCAGGTAGCTTGGACGTTCATATTCTTGAGAGAAAATCTGGCCTTCAGAAAACTGAAATTCATTTGAGAAAGCATCCAGCATTTCAAAATCAAACGTTGTATCTATGGGTTCCGCTTCTAGGTTGGGTATCGAAAAAGAAAATGCTTCCGCACCAATAGTGGCGGGAGCTTCTGCTGCAGTGGTGGTAGGTTCCTGAACTGATGTTGGTTGTGAGGTAATCGCACTAGTAGTGCCTTCTGTAACAATAGGTCATGATAATCGTATGCGAATAGGTTGTAAACTTACAGGGGCTTCCGTCGGAGACTGTTCTGGAGAGGGTTGCGATGATGGGGATTCTGGGACCTGTAGGCAGGGAATGGTTCCTCTCATGCACTTTCCTGCTCATCCTTTGCTAGCCTTCCTAGCTTTCTTTGTTGTCCCCTTGAATGCTTTCAACTCCTCACTTGTCATTGCATGTTCGATTGGCAATTCGTATGCCAAACACATATATACAATTCTCGTAAGAGCGCAGCATCCATGGATTACCTTTTTTCTTTCCCATCTATGTTGTGCTAAGTACAACTGATCAATTATCCAGCTTGCAAGATCAACAATCTGGGGTCCAATACAAGATAGATACAATCCAAACCAGATACGCTTGTGGGGCATGGTGAACAGATCCTGAGCAGGGAATGCAAAATATTGCATACATATCCTCAATGGTTTAGAGAGCTCAGGTGTGATCGCTGAAATATCTTCCCACTTGATGACATCTCCATGTTTCATTGGCTCTAGAATTAGCCTTTCTCGCTCTGTAGGAGTATGTGTTCCATGGATCTTGATTGCAGCTCTAATCAAATCTTTTGTCAAATAAAACCTTTTGAATGGGGGTTCATTCACCAAAGATGGCAAAATGAATGTGCCGGGTAGATCCTTATTCTCAGAAGTTGTCAATGTGGTTACCAAATTGTAGCATCGGTAGAAATCTGGTTTAGGCAAAGGATCACTAAAGTATTTAGTGAAGCTTGCTCTCACCCAAACATGCTTTAAGTCTTCTGTGTTCTGTAATGCTTCAAACTCTCTTGAGAAAAACTGGTACTTGCCCCATGTACGGGTATCAAAAGTCAAGTTGGCCTCAAAAAGGAAATCTGCATCCACCAATGGGCCAGCTAAACCTTGGAACCAATGAGAGTTGCGATGAATTTTTTCAGTATAACCCTTAAGAGGATCGTCGATCGGCATGGGTCCTGGAAATCCCTCAAATTCTGGTGGTTGAGCCGTAGGATGTGGTTCAGCTAGTAATTCGCCAATATTTGCCATGGGTACACTAGGGCTTGCTTCAGATGGTCCTTCTACCTGCATGATGAATGATGCGAGTGTGTAGCAGATCTGCTACAAAATATTAACACATTAGTATGGAAATTAATCATGACCCCATTAAAGTGAGACCGCAATCCCTTTCCATAACCGATGTGTAACCCGTGTAGCCGAGTGTTGTGAGCTGATGTATGGGATGATGTTTGCAAAACTAATGCAGGTCTCTAGACACCTACATGCTTCAGATGATGCATACATTTCTTGGTGAGATGTTATTACAAGTGATGTTGGGTTATGGTGTGTGGATTTGTACATGGTTTAGGTGTGGGTGAATTATTACAAAGGTCTTGGTTAGTTGGGATGGGAGTTATGTTAGACAATGGGTTTTGGGCAGACAACAGGATACGTTTCGGTATCCATTTCCTAAGAGTTTCTGAGCGGGTGATATGTTTCTGCTGAGGGACAAAAGGTGATATCAAATGTGGTGGTTTTGAAGGGTGAAGAGATTTTTGAGGGGTATATATTACATGGCTTGAGGGTTGAGCTATAATACACTATTTGGGTACTCGAATCTGCGTGGGTGTGGGTCGATTTGTAAGGTACTTCTTGGCGATCCAAATTTGTCGAATGTTCGTACTCGTAGAAGAAGGTCGAGGAGATGTCGGATACTGACTCTGCTTTTGCTTTAACTTCTTCTTCTTATTGTCCGCATTGGTGAAATCTCTCGGTGGTTTCTGTCCTTTTGGCACCCATATTTGTCTCGTGCCTCTTACTTTGTGATACTGATACTGCTGCTTTCTTCCTTGTGTCATCTGATATTGTCGTCGGTCTACGTTCCTCCGTTGTGGATAACTCCTTTGTGGTTGAGGTTGAGAGGTCCGATGGACACTCTGCTTTGGAAAAGAAGGGAGGTCCAACACTTGCGAAACCTGCCCATTAGGAAGTGCTCCGTTTTGTACAATTAATCTAGGCCAGTCCGTAGTAAGTGTGGAAGGATGGGCACTACAGGGTGTTTTGTCCATGTGGTTGCTGACGCAGTCCACCTGACCATTGATTGTCCCCATTCGTCTTGCAATTATCCGCATTTGTCCGCTACTGGAAGACCAAGAGAAAATCTGTTGACAACCTTTTGTCTGGCCCCTATCCATCGGCAAGCTCTCATGGGTTGACTTTGGAAGGTTCATGCTTAGCCGAGGGATTTGGCCAAACATCTTCCGGTCCTCCGTCACGAGCGTTTCATAGGGTCTAAGGTTACATACCTCAGGTGGAGTGTTGTTAGGGAAGTCAAGCGGTATCACTCACTGCTGATCTAAGGTTCCAATCTGCAAGGAGCCTTGTCTAAGATTTAGGTCCACTGAGTGATCGTATAGCCAATCTTGGCCAAGGATTAGGGGTTCTATCAGGTCGTCATCATGGAACACTAATAGCTTTGCTGTCATGTTCACGTCACGTATGAGGATAGGAAGGTCCACCTCACCCATGCAAGGGGTTTCCATGCCTCCGAGCCCTATGAGGTATGCCTCAATTGGCCGCATTTCTAATCCTGAGTCCTTATAGTGGGACCATCTAATCGCACTAGTCGTAGCACCTGAGTCAATTAAAGCCCTGAGCTCTTGGCAAGGGTTGCTGTGCTCTAGCCTGACTGTAATGAATGGTCTCCTGTCCACTATGTTAGGATGAGTACTTGAAGTTACTTGATACATGGCCATGGGGTATCTAGTTGGTGTTTCCAAATGGTTATAATGTTCGTTCCCTAGTCCTTGTCTTCTTAGCTTCATGCGCTTAATGTGTTCTATAGCTTCTGCTTGAGCTTCAGCTCGTATTCTATTTTCTTCCTCCTTACACTTCTTTGCCAACGTGAGTCGTCTAAGCATATCCTCAGTAAGAGGTTCTTGATATAACTTGACTCTACAGCCACTGATGTAATTAGGCATTATGTCTCCTTCTAGGGTGGCTAATTATACTGCTCCACTTGTTGAGAGTCTGTTAATGATCATAGGTCCATAACCTCGCTTTTCTAGCTTCCGTGCGTGTTGTTTTAGTGTATATAGTAGAACTAAATCTCCTTCTTTTAAGCCTTTATCTTTCACATGTGCATCGAAATAGGCTTTCTGTCTCTTCTTTGTTGCGTATATTACTGCTGCCGCTTTCAGCCTGGTTTCTCCTAATCGTTCCAAGTCCATTATTCTTGCTGATAATTCATGGCGGTCCACTGATGTTCTTGTGCAACCTTAAGGGTCGGTATCAAGAAGTCCAAAGGAAGCACAGCATTCTGACCAAAAACCATCTGAAAGGGAGTTGCATTGAGTACGGTCTTGTAGGCCACTCGATATGCCCAAACAGCGTGGTGTAACTGTTTGTCCCAATCTGAATGTTTGTTGTTCACGAGTTTCGTCAGTACGTTACAAAGGATCTTGTTAGTGCTTTCAGCCTGACCATTGGCCTGAGGATGATATGGTGCGAATTTCTTGTGAATCACCATAAAATCCTGTAACAAATATTCAATGACCTGGTTTAGAAAGTGAGTTCCTCGATCGCTCACTAACTCTATAGGCAATCCATATCTTGTAAAGACATTTTCAAATAAGAATTTCGCAGTCGTGTGTACATCATTCTTTTTTGTGGCTTTTGCCTCTACCCATTTGGTAAGATAATCTGTGGCAACAATAATGTATTCATCATGTGTACCTTTTGCAGGGGGGTTAATGGGTCCTACAAAGTCTATACCCCACTTAGAGAACGCACATCCGCCCATCATGGGTTTCAATGTCATTACATCTGTGCGAGTAGTAAATTGAGTTCGTTGGCACACATCACATCTCTTTACATAAGTACGTGCATCCAGTAGTGGGCCACCATAATCCTGCAAAGAGGATGGCTTTGATTATCCTACCGGGTCCAAAATGACCTCCTGCAACACCTTGGTGTGCAGTCTCTAGTACGCTCAAATAATCGCTTTCATGAACACATTGTCTTAGGTATCCATCTCGTCCTCGTTTGTATAGATTGTCACCAATAAGTGAATAGTCTTGAGCTTCCTCCTCTAGACTTCGTTGTCGTGCTAAGGTCATTCCTTGAGGGAATGTTTTCATCCTCAAGTATGTCACTAAAGGTTCACTCCATTTTGGTGTGAGATACACATGATATAATGTAGCATGTTCTACTGGTGGTCTTTCACAACAAACATGGCATTCTTTACACAATTTGTAGACATCTGCTTCCATAGAAGGCCAATAGACTCCTAGTCTATGCAGAGTATGCAATGTATGATGTTTCGAGTGATGTTGCTTTAATGCACCGACATGTGCTAATTGCAACCAATTCGCATGTTCTGATTCATCTACACAACAAGCAAGAATCTTTTGATTATCCTGTTTATATATACTTCCTGCTATTATTTGATATCTTTGAGACTTGGTAATCTCTCTTTCTTTGATCCTTATCCTAGGATTCTTGGGTCTGTATGTGAGAATAGGGACAATAGGCTTAGCCCATTCTGGTGCTATCTCAAGGTTAAACAAATATGCATCAGGCAATTCATCCGCTATTCCTTGAGGAGCTTCTCCTGAGGTTAGTCTAGAGAGGTGGTCAGCTCTGAGATGTGTCTTTCCCTTCCTGACTACTACTTCAAAATCATATTCCATGAGTAATAGAAACCAACGTATCAATCGTCCCGTGTTCATGGCTTATTGACTAAGTACAATAATGCTTGATGATCTGTAAAGAATTTGAACTTATTTGCCAACAAATAATGCCTGAATTTCTTTACTACGTAGATCATTCCTAATCCTTCTCGTTCCGTAGTGGTGTAATTTCTTTCTGCTACATTCAAGTATCTGCTCTCGTAAGCTATGGGGAGATCTATATTTCCTTCATTTGTGGGTTGTGCTAACACACATCCTATGGCATAGTTGGATGCGTCCACATGTACATGGAATGGCTTGCTCCAATCCAGGGTTGTCAATATAGGTGCTGAGCACAAGCGTCGTTTAAGTTCATTGAATGAACTCTCACACTCATCTGTCCATTCAAACTTAGTCAAAAGAGAGTACAGAGGCTTGGCTATGATTGCATACATGTGTATGAATCGTCTCTAATAACCACAATGACCCATAAATGTCTGTACCTCTTTTACGTTAGTTGGCCTAGGTAGATGTGCAATCACCTTCACTTTCTCTTCATCTGCGAAATTCCATTCTTTGACACAATGTGTCCTAGAATTTTGCCTTGTTTGACCATGAAAACACACTTTTCTGGGTTCAGACAAACTTGATATTCTCGACATTTGTTAAATACTTGTCTTAACTCTGGGATATGCATCTTCCTGATATTTGAATGAGCACATATGTCATCGACATAAACTTCCAAATTCTTGCGTAAGAATTCCTTAAAAACATGACACATGAGTCGCTGGAAAGTGGCGGGTGCATTTGTCAAGCCAAATGGCATCACACGAAATGCAAATATGCCCCATTCTATGGCAAAAGCCATCTTGTGTTGATCTTCGGGAGCAATGGCTACTTGATTATAGCCTGAAAAACCATCAAGGAAGCTGTAAACTTCCTTGCCTACAACTCTTTCCAATAGGTGTTCCGTGATAGGAAGAGGATAATTGTCTCTAATCATGGCGGCATTAACTTTTTTAAGGTTAATACACACACGCAATTTTCCATTCTTCTTGGGCACAACCACAATGGGAGATACCCATTCAGTGTGCTCAATTTCGTAAATGAATCCTGCTTCTATCAAACGATCTATTTCTTCTTTAATCTTCACAGCGTCGTTATCATTGTACCTGTATGGTTTCTGTTTCGTAGGTTTTGCATCTAGAGTCATAGGGATTCTATGAGAACATATATCTAGGTCTACTCCTTTCAAGTCTTTTTAACTCCAAGCGAACACATCTCTATATTCTCGCAATAGGGCAACTAATTCTTCTTCTTCAGTCGTCAAATCATGCCCTATGTATGTACATTTTTCTTCTTCTCCTTCTATGGCTACTATAATTTTTTTGGTTTTCTCTCGATTGTCATATACTTCTCCAACATCAGCTTTTCTATTAGGCATTTGTACCATGATTTGTCTATCTTCTATTTCATATTTCTTGAAGTTCTCGGGAACCTCGAGCGAGGATTCTTCTTCTTCTGACATGGTTTCTTTCTTCTTTCTTTTCTTTCCTTCACTCTTGGCCGTCACTTGAGTGGCTAATCTCACCTCATTCATAATTTCTCCATGTTTCTGAGGATGAGTTTCTACTTCGTAGAAGTATTCTTTGTCTGATGCAAAGGGTGGGTCCATAATAATTGATTCTAAATTGAAATCACTTGCGTCCTCAAATGCATTAGTGCTATGCTCACATTCTTCAATAATCGAATCACGCATGATTGGCTCTATCATGAAGACTGAGATGTCATAGTCATCCTCGTCACAGTGGGGTGTCCATTGTTCTTCGGTACATCCATTGTTGCTAGGATATCTGCCCAACCATGGGGTTTGAATTCTTCGTCTGGAAATACTACAGGTGCGTAAGCTGGGTCTTGAAGGGTTTGTGGATGTTCCTAAATCTTAAGTCCTGGCTTCTAACCATTCTTCCTCTTGTTTTGCTACTTTACACATCCATAAATGAGTGTCCTCGTGCAACCATGAGGGTTCTGATTCTAATGAGTGTAACGATTCCGTTTCTACCTGTGTCTTATGGATGGTATTCCATTGTATTGGGGGTACGTCTCGATGTGAATAGTCTTTAAGATTGACTTTAGCAGTCACTCCTAAATGTTGCAAGTACAAAGAATTAGTTCCCCAATCATGTACAATTTGCAAGTGACGCATGAATGGTCATCCTAAAATCATCTCGTAAGCATAATTTTTCGCATAATCACAAATGGCAAAAGTATGCTCAAATTCCACACCACAAATGGTGAGAGATATGCCTCTAGTAATCCTAATGGTTTTTCTATATGTCCGTCAGCCATTTGTAGCTTCATCCTGGTGGGTCTTAATGCTGGCTTACCCCAACGTTTCCATAAAGCAGTGGTAGCGATGGCTACTCCGGCTCCTGAATCTAAGATAGCTTTGGTGGTATAGCCCTGATGGGTTATTGGAAGATAAGTGTTACCTTCCTCTCCTTCACTTACATCTTCGATCTTTTCTACGGGTATTTCTAGTACCTTCTTGTGTGTTCCTATCTGTGAGGGAGCAGTAACAAGATCAGGGAATTGATTTTCTACATGCTTCCACAATTCTGGTTTAATCTTCAACAACTCCTCTAGAGTGAGGTGACATTGTACCTTAATGTTCTTGATCACTTCCGTGTTTCTAGGGATTACTGATTCTTCATTCCTCACTATTATCGTGGGTGCTCTCATACTAATAGAATTAGCTTCCAGTCCTGTGAACTGAGGTAATTCTTGCAAAGAATTGGAGTCAAAACCTGTGTGTTCACTCAGTTGTTCTTCCTCTACATCATCGTAGATAGAGGGAATGTCTTGGGGAAATTGCTCCTGCAAGTCGTCTATTTCTTGAATAGGAGGATAGGTTCCTTGTTCTTTTCTCCATTTCTCTTCTTGGATTTCTCTTAGAAATTCATGTGAATACCTATGTATGGACGACACGTTGTCTTGACTTTCTGTATTTGGTACCTGAGACAGGGATGGTGCATTTCTTTCCTGTGTCTCTGGGACAATAGGATTCCTATGCTAATTCTTTTTCTCCTTGCTATCAATCAGGTATTCTTACCTCTCCATTAGTCCTTGAAAGTGTAGTTCAGGTTTTGCCATGTTATTCCAATTTAGATATCTAGAGGCTTCAAACATAGCTTGTGCAAATTCTACCATCTTCATGCAAAGTTTAGTTCTCTCAATTTCTAGATCTGCTCTTGGATAGTTTTTGCTCATTTCACCTATTTGAGGTCCTCCTTTTAATCTAGCCTGATATGCACGAAACATCATGTCTAGGTTTTTTGGTATGGGTTCTGCTAACACTAATCTTGATCTCTAAGCTAGATTCTCTTGATTTGATTCTTGAGAAGTTAATTCTAGGTTTTTTGCTCTCGATTCCTTGAGACTTCCTTTAGATTCTGTTATCCTTTTACTCCACTTTCTCTTGATCCTTTCTCTGGAATCTTTCCAAGATTTCATCTTTTTACTGCTAGATTCTCCAACTTCACTAGTTCCGGCTACTTTCTCATGATTAAGTTGTTGGTTCTGTAAGAGCACCTGAGCTCTTGTTATAGCTTGGATAGGCATGTATGTAGGGTTGGATCCATCTGTGTTGTTTACAATACCTATTACATTGATGGGTGTCACATTTGAAGCATTAGTAGGGTTCTTAGGACAATCTTTTATGACATGTTCTTTACCACAATCGACGCAAAAAGCCCTGTATGTTATAGTATTGTGACTGTCCTGCTATCGGAGGATGTGGACAATCCTTTATGAAATGATCTCCTTGGCATCTAAAGCATGGTCCTCTAGGGCCTTGTGGTCTTTGTTGTCTTGATTGGGGTCGTGGATTCGGGTTTGTGTACATCACATTAGCATAGTCGGGCTCCCAACTAGGTTCCAATGGTGGACTATCATATTGATATGTCTCCACATGTTCTGGTGACTCTGTGTAATACGCGGGTGGACTATCTACATGAGTAGAGTCAAAACTGTTTGAGTTCGGGTCACTTTCTTTGATCAAGGGTGAAGAAGGAACTAAAGCCCTACTTAGGTTCTCTTCTGCAGCAGCATATTTAACTGATATGACATTAGCTGGTGGGGGTGGCTGCTGTGCTAAGATAGGTTGAGGTCTCTGTTGAGCCTGATAAGGATAGTTCTGTGGAGGCCTATAGTAATGAGGCTGGGTATTGTATTGACCTTGATACCTACCTGGTTGTGGGTATGCTTGTGGGTAGTTCTGTCTTACTGCTTGTTTGTTGTATGGGCAGTCTTGAGCGGTGTGATTTGTGTATCGTCTCTCAATCGTACAGTACTAGCCACTAGGGTTGGCTTATGGTTGTGTTGCATTGGGACACACATTTGCCATATGATCACCACCACAGGTGTAACAATGTCTGTTTGTTGTTAACCTAGGCATCTGTTTGCTAGAAACTCCTAGTTTTTGGGCCACTTTTTCTGCTAGGTCTTCTAACGAGCTAGACAATTTTGTGGATGCTAGAGATGAACAATCTGAGTCTTTATAGACCTTTGAGAGTTCCAACTCATCTCCTAAGTTATCTTCAATGTCTATGTAAATTCTTACACACTGTTCTAGCGTTCTGGGTTCCTTGAAGTACACATAGGAGCGTAGTTTAGAGATCAATAGGCCATCTAGGAATAATGACACTTGCTTGGCTTGTGAGGGTAACTCTTGCATTGGGCATCTCTCCACTTATTGTCTAAACCTACGTCCTGCAAGTCTAACTGTTTCTTGAGGGGTCTATTTGAAGCTATGAATCAATGAAGACGTATCATGTCTGATTCCACTTTTAGAGAATTCCGTGATGAATGACTCTAAAAAGTGATGCATGTCTCTAAATTGCCTTTGTTGCAATGGTTGAAACCAAGTTAAAGCTGTGTTCTTTAACGTTAGTCCAAATGCATTGTATTGTGTGAACATATCCTCCACTTGTTCTGCCCTTAGAACTTGCTTGAACTCTGCAACATGATCGTAGGGATCTCCTATCCCATCAAAATAGTTTTTCATGGATTTTACTAACTCAGTGGGTCTTAATATTCTTGCGTGTTCACGTGGTCTAGGTAGAGGAAAATCATCTCTACCACCTGGTATTCTAGGTTCTCTTTGTCTTTCCACTCTATCGGGGTCCATGGTGGTTCTATCTCTCCCTATTGGGTGAGTGAAACTTACTTCAGGTCTTTCTTTGTTCTTGTCTCTTTGCATGCCATGGGTTGAGGATGTTTCTGCCCCTTGTTGGCTCGCGTTTACGTTTGTTCGAGATGAAGGGAATACTAGCTCGCCTCTCCATGTGTAGGTATTTCTTGCATGGTTTGGTACCACAAATACTCGTTCTGAAGTTCCACCCACGCATACAACCTTTCCAGGTGTATCTGGGTTGTTGAATTCATAAATCATGATGGAGCCTACCTCACTAGGTTGTTCTATTTTGTACCTCCAAAATGGTTTGTCATTTTCTTTATTCACAAACAACTCTATGATTCTCTTATCCTGAGGGATCCGCTCGGGGATTAGTACTCTTGTTAGTACAGGTTTCCCTCTAGGTGTCCTAGGTCCTTCTAATGGTTCTTTTCCTTGAGCTCTCGCTTCGGTCTCTAACTGAATTACACCGAACTCATTGGTAATGTTTGGCTGCGTACTTATGATGTACATTGTTTCTTCCTTGTCTATGTATGTGTCTCTCTCGAATTTCACCACTGGACATTCCAATCCAATGGGTTGATCAAGGTTGTGCATTTGCACCACTTGTCTTCGCAAACCATCCTCATAGATGCGAGCACCTAAGCAGTTGGTTCGGAGAAATTCCAACTGAGTTCTATAGGGTCCTTCAGGTTTTTCCAAGTATGCTATGTTTGACCCTCCTTCTGGTCTTTCTGTGCTAAAAGCCATTTTTGATTCACTCGTATCTGAGCTCAACTCGTAGGGACAACTATTACTCAATTGTTGTGCCCATGAATGTGCAGTAGTTCCTACGCTTGCTTCTGATGATCTAAGGCTTCGTCGATCTGACTTACCTATATGCTTGCCCGATCTAAGGTTCATGAATTTACTTCCTCTGACCGTTCACGTTCCTTGTTTTTAATTGCTTGGTTCTTTTTAAGTGCCTTTAAGATCTTGTCTTGTCTTACTGTGAGCGTCAAGAATCGACTTTCCGTGGTACTTTTGAGTTCTCGTTTCGTCAGACTTAAGTTCTTTCCTTTAGGTTTTCGTATCACACACCTTTACTTTAGTCTTCGATTTGAAAAATTTAATCTCTTGAACTTGATCGTTCCTATCGTCGTTAATTTAATCCACAATGCTACCGTTTATCCTAAGCTAATAATGGTTGAGTATTCTTCCAACCTCAAGTCAGCTGCTTTGGTCGTTGTGATGCCCAAGAAGCCGCGCTCCCCAAGCCCTGCGTTCTTCACTGCCTTGCTTTGATTGCCCTTGATTGTCCTTGCTAGACCTGTAAAAATCCAATATTAGACCAATTTCACAATGGATGATCAAGCACTTTGATATATACACTTTTAAAGGTCCCTTCCCTCTTGGTCAAATTTTAATGCCCCCTGGCTTTTCTAGTCCTAACAATGTTAACTCGTAAAGAGCTTTCTAATGAGCTATAAAGCTCAAAAACCGGACTTCGGATGAAAAAGATATGCATGTTCAGGCCCTCGGGGATAAAAATTGACAAACAAGTTTTTCTTTCCCTATGAGCTAAGGGGTCTCCTATGAGTGCAATCACCCAAAAATTTTCAAAAAATAGCCCCAAATTTGCCCAAATTTCAAACCCTAAAAATTGTGTTTCGGATGGACAATCGTGATGGTCTGAGATAATCGCGATGGTCTGGGACCGTCGTGATGGTCCAAGTGAACCGTCACGATGGCGTGGCACAATCGCGATGGTCCGATGGAGCGAACTGTCACGATGGCATGAAGTGAACAATCGCCATGGCGTGAATGAACCGTCACGATGGTTTAATCGGCGAGCAATCATGATGGTGTTGGTCAACGGTCAACGGGACAATCGCGATGGCGTGAGCCCGTCGCGATGGTCACCAGGCACGATGGCTTGAGCCAATCGCGATGGTCAGAATTTTGAGGCGTCGCGATGGTCTGAGGGTATTGTCGTGATGGTCGAGCTTGCCACGTGGCAGCATCGACGCGATGGCATGAGCCAATCGTGATGGGTGGGGTCGACGGGGTCATCGCGATGGTCAAGGACCGTCGCGATGGTGTGAGACCGTCGCGATGGTCCGGTCGAGCCATCGCGATGGCGTGAGCCAATCACGATGGTGTGACACAATCGCGATGGTCTGGGCCAATCGCGATGGTCCACCAAAATGCAAATTTTTGAAATCCAAGTGTGGATTCCTATATGCACAAGGATCCTCTACAGCATGGTGAACTCGCTTACCTCAAATTCCGAACTTGGCAAACCATCGCGATGGTCTAACACAGTCGGCATTTTCTGACAAAAAGTGATTTTCTTACCTTTTTGCAGCTTTCCTGATGCTCTGGAGCATTGTTCCTGCAAGAAAAGTCAAAAACACAATAGCATATGCAAGCACAAAAGCTCTCTCTCTCTCTCACATGCGCAAATAAGGGAAAATGAGGAGAATGGGTGGATATGGTGAATTTTCTGATTTTTTCAAAGTGGAAGAAGATGATGTTGTGATGAAGATGGAGTGTGGGGGGGGGGGTGAAAAACACCAAAAACTAACTAAAAACAACAACAAAAACTGAAATTTTTACCTTCCAACACACAATGGTGAGAACCACGTTAAGAAGCTCCACCTCTTTAATGTCAATCCACGGAAGAGATAGGAATGATATGAAGATCGTGAATATGAGATGAAGTGAGAGTGATGGTGAGAAGCATAGAGATGCACACACATACACACACAATGAAGAGATAAGTAAGACACAATGGAAGGTAGGAAATCAACACTATTACTCAAGAACACTCTTACAAGCTCAAGCTCACTCTGGCTTATACAAGTCTACACTAGCTAACACTAAGTAACCTCAAAAATGAGCTCTCTAGCTCTTTTTATAGATTCTAGACTAGTTTTGACCGGTTTCACATCTAGTGATCGGCATAGTTAAAAAATAGGTTCTATGTGCTATTCGAAAGGGTAAACGGTGTCTAAAAATAACCAAAATTGGTAGGCTCATTCTACCTAAGCTCTTCAAGCTCGAGGACTCCTCGGCTTGCACAAAATGGAGCTATAAATTACAAAAAGGGTTTTTCTATGTTACATATGGTACAAAAGTGATGAAGATCACTATTGGAGGTTTTGAAAAGTATTTATAAAACATAATTCTTTGAAAAAATCATTCGACTAACTCCCTGCTTCTTCGTTATGCCCTGTCTTCACATGCTTCTGCGTTGCCTATGCCTCTGGTTACTGCCAACAAAGGTGAAGAAAGAAAGGGACAAGAGCTTCGTCTCCGTACTAATCAAGAATCAATGAACAAGAAGAATAAACACATACAACAGCTAATAACAAACTAACCACACATCAAATGCCATTCTTGGCGACATAAAGAGAGAGGATTTTCATTAAACTCAATAGCCATCTTTACACATATCATGTAGCCTTTAAGGCTCTTCATACCCACATTTCCTTCACCTTTCAATATAAAATTAGGCTTGTCATAAAAAATGTGCCCTAACAGCTCATAGCCAACAATTCAGGGGTAAGGGGAAGTGGTTTAACTATTTATGTCATAGTTAATCTTTGACATGGTAACTTTCACTATGGTTGTTGATATATTTAGGTAGTGATGTGTGTGAACAAACTAGGACCACCGGGCCACTTTTATCCCTCTTTAAGAGGTTTTTTGCCTCGGCTTGTATACATGTCTATTGCTCTAACGGGCTACTTATCTTTGTACATTCTCTAGTAACACATTCAGTATTGTGTGTTGTGCGCCAAGCTTCTTCTTCTTCCTTGTGTTGTTCGCATGCTTCCATAGATGTCTAACTCCAACAATTGGTATCAGAGCAGGTCGCCGCTTCATCTAGGGCATCGTCAACACCTATCTAGTTGTAGTCTGAGAATCGCACGAATTTTGGTGAGCATACTCAACGTGTTTTCGAGATCAAAACGGCTTCACTCTATGGTGCCAAAATCGTGATATGAGCTCATTTCGAACTTCGAACGCACTATCGCAATGCTTATGCAGGCTATTTTATCTTTTTGTGCCAAAGGTATATACCAGTTTTGATTCACCAATATAAGCATCGCGAAGTCTACTACAGGTCTAGTAGAACTCGTTTGGGCAGTTCTGTTCAACTTTTTGAGATACAATCAATTTTCTGCATCAAGGTATTTTAGTCACAGGCCATGGCTGAAACCAATGATGTATTCTGTATGTTGGCTGTTCATGATAAGTTGGATGGTACCAACTACCCATTATGGGCTTATATGATGCGACATGTATTGGTTGCAAAAGGACTATGGAACATTGTGTAGGGTGTTGAAAAACGTCCTATCACACCTGTAACCGTTACAACTGTAGGTACTGAAGTTGATGCAGAAGGTGTCGAAGATGATGATATTTTGCATATTTCTATTCGTGCTATGGTTTTTGATGCACCTACTATAGACCAAATTCGTTGGGATGGCAGAGATGCTCAGGCACATGCATTGATAGCTTTGTCTGTCAAATGTGGCATTATTCCTCACATTCACTCTTGTAGAATAGCCAAGGATGCTTGAGATACACTTACCACATTGTACCAAGCTAGGAATGAGGCTCGTGTTGCTTACCTCCGAAAATAGTTGGAGAGTGAGCACATGAATGAAGGTGATTCTATGGACAGTTTTCTAACAAAGATCAAGACTTGAAGGAATAGTTGATTTCTGTTGATGAGGTTATGCCAGATAGCTCACTTGTCCAGACCGTTCTAAATGGTCTTCCTGATTCATATCAGAGTTTTGCTTCTACTCTTTGGTTGATGATGAACGGCAATCCAAATGCCTTGTCATTTGAGGAGTTAGTCTCTATTCTGTTGCAAGAAGATCAGTCCAGGTGAAATAGGTCAATTATGCGTGTTGCAGATCAAGCTTTCTTGGCTAGTCAGAAGGGCAAAGGAAAATGGAGCTCTTCAATTAGTAAGCAAAAATCTACTAATTATGCACAATCAAAGAGGGAAGACAAAGACGAAAAGAAATCAGAAAAGCAGAAATTGTTTCACATCATAAAGGACTGTCCAAAACTGGCTACTAAAGAGGCAAAGAAGAAAGAGGCTGGAATGGTTGTTGTAGAGGCCTCTACACCAAAAACAGAGTCTACTAACCTTGTGCAGGAAGAAGAATGAGCATTTGCTACTGTTTGCAGTTTTGACCCATCTTCTCATGAGGAGTGCATGTTTGCAGTAGACTCAGATGTTTGGTACTTTGATAGTGGGTCAACCAAACATACTACCTCATAGCGCAGTTTCTTCTCTTCACTCAAGCCTACCCCTATAGGGAATACTGTTACATGCACCAACAACTCCTCTTATTCTGTTATGGGAGTTGGTAAGATCATTTTGACTACTGCTGATGGTAGTTCTTTCACTTTGTCAGACGTTTTGTTTGTGCCAAGGATCAAGAAAAATCTGTTACCAGTTTCTGCATTATCCAAGATTGGCTTGGTTGTGAAATTTGTTGATGACAGATGTACAGTTCATGATCTATCAAATGGCGACATGATTATTGCTTCTGGCATTTTATGTCATATGTTGTATAAGATCATAAACTATGAAAGATCTGTAAATGATTCGGCATGTGCAGTACATGATTCTCAGGCTATGTGAGATGCAAAGCTTTGGCATGCATGCTTTGATCATTTGAATTTTGCTAGTTTGTTATGCCTACAGAAATCTGAAATGGTGTCCTCTTTGGCCAAACTTGAGGCACCTGAAAAACATGTTTCTAAAGGCTATATTTTGGGCAAAATGCAACGTTCCTCCTTTCCAAAAGATGGTTCAGTTTGGGCTACTCAAAAATTGCAGCTTGTACATAGTGATGTATGTGGTCCTATGCAGACACCTTCTTTTGGAAATTATCTTCACTTCGTGACTTACATCGATGATTTTCCCAGGCATGCATGGGTATATCCATTGAAGGCAAAGTCCGAAGTGTTCATGTGCTTCAAAGAGTTTTTGGTTTTGGCTGAAAATCTTTCAGCATGTAAAATGGGTACCCTCCGTTCTGATCGAGGGGGGGAATATATGACTTTTAATTTTAATGCATTTCTGGCTGAACGTGGGATAAAACACCAGTGTATAGTGTCATATACACCTCAATAGAATGGAGTTGCTGAATGAAAGAACAGGTCACTCATGGAGATGGCGAGGTGTATGGTCAAGAGTTAGGCTTTACCACATAGTTTCTGGCTTGAGGTTGTCATGTGTGCAGCATATGTACTTAACAGGTGTCCCACTAAAGCGCTATAGACTATCACTCCATATGAGGCTTGGCATGATCATAAGCCATCTGTTGCTCATCTGCATGTTTTTGGTTGTTTGGCATATGCATTAGTGCCTGAACAACATCACAGAAAATTGGATGATAAAGCAATAAAATGTATTTTCGTTGGGTAAAGTTCTAAAAGTCAAGGCTATCATCTGTACCATCCACAGACTAAACGCATTCTGGTTAGCCATGATGTTGTTTGTGGAAGATGCTATTTAGCCATTGCTTTCATGTACTAAGGAGACATCTGTTAGCTTCAAAGACATGTATGATACTTTGCTGGCTCTTTTTATAGGTGGACAGTCTAGTGCTGGTCCTAATGAGGCAACTTCTCAGCCTTTGCAGGTTTCATGTGATGATGCATATCATTCCATTTTTTATGCAGATTTACATGATGCACTTGTTGATGAGAGAGCTGATATTGAGTAGGCAAAAACTATGCCAAAATGACTGGTGCAGACTTTGCATGACAACAAATTAGATGCATCTCTATCATATCGTACTCATTTAGGCTCTCATAGTGCCTCTTTTGCATCAGATTGCTATGCTATGGCTACATCTAGTCTCTGTGATGAGAATGAGCATGTTTCGTTTGATGAAGCACAAAATTCAGAAAATTGGATGGTTGCTATGCAATCTGAATATGATGCTATAATGAAGAGTGGTACTTGGTCTTTATGTGACTTGCCTCCTGACAAGAAGGCCATTGGGACTAAATGGGTATACAAGCTGAAGCATAAGCCTGATGGTACAGTTGATAGGTATAAGGCCAGGCTTGTTGCAAAGGGTTATGCACAGGAAGAGGCATTGATTTTGATGAGACCTTTGCACCTACTTGCCAAATGACTACTATTCGTAGCATCTATGCACTTGCAGCTCATCATGGTTGGAATGTACATCAGTTGGACATTAAAACTGTACTTTTGAATGGTGACTTGCATGAAGAAGTGTATGTTTTTTAGCCCCGTGGCTTTGTGCAGAAAGGGCATGAAAACCAGGTGTGTAGGTTAAAGAAGGCATTATATGGTTTAAAGAAAGCACCACATGCTTGGTATGAGAAGATACATGCCTATCTGATTGCACATGGTTTTGAGAACAATCCAACTGAGAGCACCTTATATGTTGAGCGTGCTAATGATGTGCTTCTGACCATTGTTGTCTATGTTGATGACATGCTGCTCATTGGTCCTATTGAGAAGCATATTTCTGATTTTAAGGCTGATTTGCATGCCTCATTTGAGATGTTTGATTGGGGCATTTGCATCATTATTTGGGCATTCAGTTTATGCACGTTGATTGTGGAATGGCTTTGTGTGAAACAAAATATATTAACACATTATTGCAGCGTTTTGGCCTTGAAGACTATAAACCTATTAACACTCCTATGGAGACACGTTTACAACTGAGTCTTCATGATGCTAGAGATGCATTTGATGCTTTTCTCTATCAACAGGTTGTTGGATGATTGATTTACTTATGCATTACTTGGCCACATATTCAGTTTGTTATCTCCTAGATGAGCAAGTTCATGCATTACCGAGGAGTCAAGAATTGGTACGCGGTTAAGCGCATCTTTGGCTACTTGAGTGGTACTCGACTACTTGGGTTGTTTTATCCCAAGGGGGGATCACTATCGCGAGATTTGCATGCTTTTTCTGACTCTGATTGGGCTGGTTGCTGTGACACTCGTGTGTCCACTAGTGGCTTTTGCTTCATGCTTGGTATCTCATGTATATCTTGGTTGAGCAAGAAGCAGCCTACTGTGGCCACTTCTAGTTGTGAGGCAGAGTATAGGGCAACTTTCACAACTACTGTTGAGTGTGTGTGGCTCAGATGCCTTATAGCTTATTTGGGTGTTGGTGAGTCTACCACCACCATCTTCACTAACAGTCAGAGTGCATTAGCAATTGCAAGGAACCCTGTGTTCCATGCTCGCACTAAGCACATTGAGGTGCATTATCATTATGTCAGGGAGAGGTTCTCTACTAGGGCGATCAACTTGTCATATGTGCCCATGCAGGAGAACATTGCAGACCTTTTCATGAAGGCTCTGCTTAGGGAGAACTTTGAAGCTTTCTGCAAAGATTTGGGCTTACTTCCTTTTGTGAGTGATTTCCACATAGCTTGGCACTTCCTTAGACATGAGCGCCAGCTCCTTGTTCACCGCATCACTCCCAGGGGGTATTTTTTGATATACTTGGGTAGTGATGTGTGTGAACACACTAGGACTTCCGGGGTACTTTTTTCCCTCTTTAGGAGGTTTTTTTCCCCGGCTTGTATACACGCCTATTGCCCTAACGGGCTACTTATCTTTGTACATTCTCTAGTAATACATTCAGTATTGTGTGTTGTGCTCCAAGCTTCTTCTTCTTCCTTGTGTTGTTCACGTGCTTCCGTAGACGTCTAACTCCAACAATGGTGCCAACATCATTAGTGGTTGGTTATTTCTTGAGATAGAATTCTTGTTGAACTTGGGAACCCTCTATTTGTTCTTCAAAATATATCACAAATCTTTAAGAGATATTGGCTATTTTGACATCAAGACCCTTTTGGACTCTAGGAGGACCTCTATATTAGGCATGGGAATAAAAGTGTTAGAGCAATTCAAGCTTGAACCATGCTTGAGAAGCATTTGATCTAGACCTAAACTTATCCTTGAAGTGAGCGATAGTGATAAAGGTTCATGATCACTTATGGTATCTCATGAAAATTCTTTATCCATGTAAAAACCCATAAGTCTTTAGATGTTTATTCTTGTTAAATCATAAATCAAAGAAATCTAAAATCTACGAGTTCTTGAGGTTGGTGATCAATCAATTACCTAAATCAAACCTTTGAACTTGATTCCCACTTTTCCTAGATTATAGGAAAAAGTGATTTCAATCACAATAAACTCTACCCATGTGCTACTTCAAATTCAAAATCATTGTAAAAGAGTAGTGGAAAAATCAAAGAGTCTATAGAAAGACTTAACAGAAGTTGTACAATATGCTAGATCAATATACATTCATTTTTCATCTTCACTTTGCTCATTTTCTATTTCTTTGCATCATCATCTCCAAGGTCTGCTAACTTACAGAGGTTGGTTCTCACTCCTCAAAGATCCAATGCTTACAACTGAGGACTCATTGAAAAGATATTATTATCGAGTTTATGTATACAAATTTTTTATATGATTTAATTCAATAAATTATAAGAAACAGAGTATTTAAGCTCTCCAGTTCAATCTTTGCACATCCCTAAAAAGTTGAGATCACCACCAATCAATGCTAAGTTTGTAATTAGCACATAGCTTGATTATAAATCTAACTCTTCTACATTATAACTAATTGACCCTATAATCCACCATCCTCTAAAAGGAATTTGGTCAATTGTAACTAGACTGCAAGCACCGAGCTTTAGAATTTGCATGATTTATCCATAAATAGCGAATTTCTTTAACTAGTCTAAGTGCAAAGATACCTGTTTTGAATCAAACCTTTCTTAGTGATCTTTCAAAGAATATAGGGCATCTTATTGCATTAACATGAAGCTCACAAGGTATATTTGACTCTCCAAAAGAAAAAAGGCAGGTTATGTGCTTGTTAGCTAGACCAAAATTCAACACTTTCATCATCAAACTTTTACTACTCAAGCTTCTCCAAGTATTCTCAATGGTATCAGAGCTACATCAAGATGGGCAATGGTTTTTCAATGATTGAGAAGCTTGACACGAAAAACCATGCTACTTGGCAAATCAAAATGGAAGCCTACTTGCAAGGTAGAAATTTTTATGGAATTGTAGCATGTAATGAAGTTATGCCTACTCCAAGATTCAAAGGAGGACCTACACAAGAGGAGAGTAAGAAGCTTACACTTATGTTTTGCAAGAGGTTCTCAAGCCAAGTCCTATATCCTAAAATCCATCTCTCATTTCTTATTACCATACATTAGAGGATGCAAGACACCATAAGAAATATGGGATGCCCTTGAGACATTCTTCTCTGCTAGCATCAAATCTAGGGAATGAGTTCAACTGAATGAAGAAGGCACCAAAGCAAAAAATCACAAAGTTTTTCAAGGAAGTCACTTGGAGATATGATTGAAGAAGAGGCTATCATGAGGTTGATCTTAAATGGTATTAGGATTGATAAGTAATGGCAATAATTTACAATAGCCTATGATCTTATCATGGATGTGCAAAAATTTGATTTCAACATTTTCCTTGGACAAATTTTCAATCAAGAGGCTAACAAAAATCTAAATGTAAATCTTATCAAGGTAACTCAACAAGTGCCCTTTATGTAGATAACAAGGAAAAAAAAGAATAAAGGCAAGAAGAAGGAGGATCAAGGTACTCATTTTCTAAATCAGCTAATCAAGTCCATTACCGATTATTACAAAGCTCCCAATGGCAAGAAAAACATTCTGACTAAGGTTCTCTATGTACGCATTATTACTATAAACCTAATAATTGTAAGCCAATTAGTTAGAAATGGCTTACAAGTTAGGTTCAACGAACATGGAGCTTATGTGGAAGATCCATGTCAAGGCTTCAAGAAGATAGTGAGAGGTGATAAACATGGTAGACCCTTTACTTTTGAAGTAGAAAAAACCAAGAACATTACTCTATTCAACTTTGGGTCTCAAAACCAAAGTGAGCTAGAAGTGTGGCATAAACCACTTGCTCATGTGAATGAAAGAACCTTGAAGGATAAATGTAGGGATCAAAGTGTTCTAGGGCTTCCAAACATCTTAAAGCAATACATGATCAATAGGTGTGGTGCTTGTCAAATTTGAAAAGCATGAACGCAACGTTTCAACCACAAAGACTACATCCACAATAGATGGAAAATTTTGTACTTTATCAAGAATAAGAGTGAAGTGTTTGAATGCTTCAAAAGTATCCAGCACATGTGGAAGATCATATAGGTTTATCACTAAAGGAAATCAGATTAGATGGAGGGGGAAAATACTTGTCCAAAGATTTTGATGAGTATTTGCATGATAAAGGCATCAAAAGGGAAGTTACTACCATGTACTCTCCTCAACTGAATGGTATTGCAGAAAGGAGGAACAAAACCATAGTTGGATCAGCAAGGACTATGCTTGAAGAGAAGAAGCTACCACATTATATATCCGTAGAAGCTATATCTATTGCAGTATATCTTGTGAATAGACTTCCATCCAAATCTCTTCAAGGTATGACTCCCTTATGAAAATTAGAATGGTAGAAAACCAATTCTAGGTCATTGCAAAGTTTTTGGTTGCTTGGATGTACATGTACCCTCACAAATCAGAGGAAAATTAGATGAAATGGCAACCAAAACTATATTCATTGGTGATGATTCAACCAAATAGGATACATGTTCTACAATCCATCAACAAAGAAATTTACTAAAAGCATGGATGTTGTATTTGAAGAACATAGATCATGGTATGAAGAGGATAAACAAAAGGTAAATCTACCTTATGAGCTTGATTCCGATTTTCATCCATTAGGTAACAAGCACGATATACAGGTGTAGGAATCTAGAAGTGGATCAGATGATGATCAAGATGAAAAGGAGAGAGATTACAAGCTATGAAAATCAAGAAGAAAATCCAAGATGCACGAATGTGGAGAATGCTACAATCACACTCCTAGAAGGTCAAAGAGGGAGAAAAAACAACTTGAAAGGTATGGTTATGACTCTACCTTTGTAATCAAACATAGTACTTATTTGACAAAAGATTCAATTTCAAAGGAACCTTCAATTTATGAAGAGGAAAAGAGTAACCCTAACTGGGAGAAGGCCATGAAAGAGGAGATAGAAGCTCTAAAGGAAATGGACACATGGGAGTTAGTTCCAACGCAAACCAATCAAAAGGTAATATTTTGCAGATGGATCTACAAAATGAAAAGGAATTCAGATGGATCAATTTGTAGGTACAAAGCCAGGTTCGTTGCTAAAGGATGTGCTCAAACTCAAGGCATAGAATATGAAGAAACATTTTCACCAATTTCCAAGATGACCATCATGAGGATATTGCTTAGTGTAGCAACTGCAAGAAATTGGAAGCTACTTCCACTAGATGTGAAGAATGCTTTTCTCAATGGTTGGATCAATGAAGAGGTATATATGTCACAACCCCTAGGATTTTAAAACCCTAATTATCCTACTGATTTTTGTAAACTTAAGAAATATTTTCATGGATTAAAACAAGCTCCTTGAGCTTGGAACTGTAGACTGATGACCTATCTACAAGATCAAGGTTTCAAATCAAGCAATGCACATCCTTCTTTGTTCATCAAGAAGGTTCATAACAAAGTTATCTATCTATGTGTTTATGTAGATGACATAATTATGATAGGTGATGACTTGAATGGAATAGAAAGGATTAAATGCATATGCAAGAAGAATTTAAGATTAGTGACCTTGGATAACCCACATTCTTCTTAGGAATGCAAGTCATATACAAAGATCAGGGGATGTACTTGACTCAAAGGAGGAACATTTAGGATTTACTATTGAAGTTCAAGATGGATAATGCAAAGACTATAGGTACACCTATGGAAATGAATCATAAACTTAGTCTTTATGAAGGTGAAAAAATCAAAGATATGAAAGAGTTCTTGTAAGTAGATTTATATATGCTACACATACAAGGGTAGACATCTCATATAGTGTAGGAATGCTATGTCAGTTCATGCACTCTCCAAGAAAAACACATATGGATGCAACTAAGGGATTACTTAAGTATCTCAAAGGTACAATAAATGAAGTTATGTTCTATCCTTATACATCAAATTTGGATCTCAAGTTATACTCAAATGTAGTTTGGTAGGATCCAAAGATGATATGAGAAGCACTCCAAAATTTTTAGCTTTTGAAAGCTCAAAACTTGTGTCATGGAGTTCCAAGAAGCAACCTACAACTGCACTATCCTCAACTAAAGCAGAATATAGAGGATTGGCCATAGAACCTCAAGAAGCTATTTGGCTAAAGGAATTGTATGCAGACTTGGGACTTGCGAGTTCCAAACCTCACATATTTGGAGACAACATAAGATCTATGCACTTAGCAACAACTCTTTTATACCATGCAAGAACTAAACATATAGAGGTTCATTATCACTTCATTAGGGAGAAGCTCTTGGAAAAAGAAGTTGATGTTTTTTTTGTTTGAACAGAGAAGCAAGTAGTAGATATGATGACTAAAGTTCTTCATGGAGTTAAACTTTGCACATTCAAGTTAATAGCATGTATTCAAATAATCAAGGAATGAAGAATCAAGCATGATTTAGCTTGAGTGGGAGCTATTAGAATGGTTCAAGCTTGCACCATTCTTGAGACGAATTTTTTCTAGACCCAAGCTTATCCTTGAAGTGAGCCATAGTGTTAAAGGTTCATGATCACTTATGGTATCTCATGAGAATTATTTATTCATGTAAAAACCCATAAGTATTTAGATATTTATTCTTGTTAACAATAAATTAGAGAAACCCAAAATCCGTGAGTTCTTGAGGTTGGTGATCAATCAATTACCTAAAGTAAGTCTTTGAACTTGATTCCCACTTTTCCTAGAATATAGGAAAAAGTGATTTCAATCACAATAAACTCTACCTGTGTGATCAAAATAATTCTAAAAGATTCTTTGAAAGCTCAACGAGTCTATAAAAATACTTAAGAGAAGTTGTACAATATTTTAGATCAATTTATATTCATTTTTGTTCTTCACTTTCCTAGTCTTCTATTTCTTTGCAGTATCATCCCCAAGGTTTGCTGATTTCCAGAGGCTGATTCACACTCCTTAAAGATTCATTGCTCATGAATAAGTATTCACTGGAAACATATTAGTGTCTACTTTATTTCTACAAAGTTTTGTATTATTTGGTTAGATAGATTTTGAGAAATGGAGCATTTAAGCTCTCGGGGTTCAATCTCTACATATCCCTAAAAAGTCAGGATCACCACCAGTTAATGTTGAGCTTGTAATTAGCACATAGATTGATTATAAATCTGAATCTTGTGCATTATAGCTACTTAAACCTATAATACACCAACAGCTAAAAGGACTTTGGTCAATTGTAATGAGGATGGGAGCACTGAGCTTTAGAAGTTGCATGATTCATCCATAAATAGCAAGTCTCTTAAACTAGTCTATGTGCAAAGATATTTGTTTTGAATCAAACTTCTCTTAGTGATATTCCAAAGCATATAGGATGTTCTATTGCATTAGATTGAAGCTCATAAGGTTTATTAGACTCTCCAAAAGCAAAAAGGCAGGTCTTGCGGTGGTTAGCTAGACCAAACTTCAACACTTCCATCAGCAGACTTCTACTACTCAAGCTTCTCCAAGTATTCTCAAAAAGTAGCTCATGGGGAGCTCAAAGATGCATGAAACATGATAAAAAATGCACAGTTTATTAAAAACCTTCATGTTCTTTTATACATTCTTATTAGGTGGAAGATGCTTTTAGAGGTTCAATTCCTACAAATCAACTCAATAGTAACCCCTAGATCAAAGTGATAATGGGGACCGCTTGGGTATCTAAATTTGTGTATTTAAATTTTCAAGCCTATAGAAAGAGTAATTCATCGATCAAAACCCCTTAAAATACATACATACATACACACACACACATATATATGTATGTATGTATGTATGTATGTATGTATGTATGTATGTATGTATGTATGTATGTATGTATGTATGTATGCATGCATGCATGCATGCATGCATGCATGCATGCATGTATGTATATATATATATATATATATATATATATATATATATATATATATATATATATATATATATATATATATATATATACATACATACATACATGCATACATACATACATACATACATACATGCATGCATACATGCATACCTACATACATACATACATACATACATACATACACACACACACATATATATATATATATATGTATGTATATATATATATATATATATATATATATATATATATATATATATATATATAGCTATAAACATGTAAATAGAAATATATATAGCTATATATATGTAAATATAACTATATACACATACATACACATTGTGAGTGCATGTGTGTGTGCATGTATGTATGTATGTATGTATGTATGTATGTATGTATGTATGTATGTATGTATGTATGTGTGTGCGTATGAGCTTTGAACACTTTAGTAGTGCCAAAATGTGGGTTAGATCTATAATTTTTAGATTGGCCTCTGCATCAAGGAGAGGAGATTTTACGTGCTCCACAAACAACACCTTTTGTTCCTAATCTTGGAATCAAATGGATGATCCAATGGTTGAAAAAAGTATCAATAAATCCATCAAGCTACATTGTGATCATTAATAGAGCCTCAAAATCAACTAGTGATCTAAAATGTCATCACCATCATATTAAACATTGATATCATATAGTTATTTTTTCATGGAAAAACACCAAATCCACTTTTCACTCCAAGAAGCTAAATTTCCATCAACAAAATCTTGCATTAAAATTTTAATAAAACATAATCATTCTCCATAGGATGCCAAAAATAGAGGCCCTCTTAGAGCCTGAAAGGTCTTAATGGAAATGAATATTTCAAATAGAATTATTGAAGGGGTTGGGTACATAACATACTTTGAATCTAAAGCATGTAACTCTTGGGATTTTGTCCCAACTTGGACTTATGGTTGTACTACCAAATGTAAGAGAAGATGAGAATGACGTGCATGGGACTCACCTCCCAACCAATATATAGACCTTACCTAGTCACCTGATAGAACCCCCTATGTGATATCAATATTCATCTAGTCATCATGAACATGCAACCACCCATAAGATCCTTGGATTTTGGATTTGGCTATCCCCAAGCAAGAAAATCCTCATTCTTCCAACCATGTGCATCTTTGAAATATATCATTGTCTCCCCTTTCCAAAGATTATTGTCCTCAATGATATAGAAGGAGCTACAAATCAAGAAATCAATAGATATGATCCCACTAATAAGATTAGAGTGTGTTGGGTGTTTGAAATAATAGATACTCAAAAAGTAGACCACTATTGTCTATACTTCATATCTAGTATTTCCTTCAAGAAATAACAATCCTTGCCTTAGCCACACTCTAGGAATTTATCTAAGGATTAATGAGACCATATGTGCACAACATAAGTACTCAGAATATCCTTGGACTCCTTATGCCTAGACCGTGACCACTATGTTGTTACTACTTGTCATTGTTGGTGTGAGGTGATACCTTCCTTGTATCCATTTTCTTGACCATTATATGCAACAACCTTCGAGTAGAGCACATGCTTCTATGCACTTGGTTGGGTCAGCTCTTGCTTTGACAATTTTAACATGATATTCAAGCCACCACTTGAGTGTATTCATAGGATGTGTGATAACTATCTAGACTCACTTGTCACCAGTTCACACAATCGTACACATTTTTTGGCACCTTTGCTGGGGATGAGAGCCTAAGTTAGGGCACCTACATGATGGTTATAACATCATTGTGGAGATAATGTGCATGAGGAGGAAGTTGAGCAGAGTGTCAAGGTCATAAATCTTTCACTTGCTTCAATATTCACATCAGAGAGTGTGAATCAAGATCTTTAGTAGGAAAAGATATTGAGAACTAAGCTTTAGGACTTAGATAATATTGGAATGAGGTAAAGTAAGACACATTAAACATTCAAAACCTAGAAAACAATTTTTTCTCTTTGAAATGACCACAAATAAGGGCCAAAAAACCAAAAGCCATATCCAAAAATCATTTGTTAACACATGTATCTTGGGATAGAGCATTGGTGATAGGTATCATGATAGTTCAAATGCAAAAGTACCAGACACATATTTTTTGGGGTCATAAAAACCTAAAGAGTTACTCTTTAAGGTGAACCCTACACACATATAACCTTCATTGTGCTCACACATGACCACTCCATGAAAAAAGACACGTCCGGAGTATCTTGTGACTAGATTAAGTAGATGAAGATAGCATTTTTATGATGTAGGCACATAGAGGGGTAGAGAAGAGCACAAAGAACTTATATATAAAATCAAAACTTGAAATAGGAGTTAAGATCACTCATGTATCACTGAACCTGAGTATCATATGTCGTGACTGGTTGATTATAGAGAGCTTGACCCATACCCAAAAGAAGGTGTTTAGGGAGCATGGCATGGCCCACAGGCAGCATCACCTGTTGAAGTGATGAAGGGGGAGATGGATAAAGAGAGAAGGGGGAGACAGGAATGATACACCCCTCCTACCGCACATGGATAACCACATTAGTCGGTGAGGTAACATTAAATGATGGGAAAGATGGGTCACCTACGCCCCCAAGATGTATTCACAAGTTAATAGCATCCATCAAAAGATATTTTATTGTTGTTAGAACAAAATAAGTTCAACTTCCAGGTGGACCTGTGGACCCCTCATTCACTCTTTCTATCATAAAGAGGCTTTAGTTCTCTCTCTCTCTCACTCTCTCTCTCCCTCTCTCTCTCTCACACACATACATACATACATACATACATACATATATACATACATACATACATACATGTGTGTGTGTGTGTATATATATATATATATATATATATATATATATATATATATATATATATATATATATATATATATATATATATATATATATATATATATATATATATGTGTGTGTGTGTGTGTGTGTGTGTGTATGTGTGTGTGTGTGTGTATGGAATTTTTTTCTTATGCATAATAGGCCTAAGTTATGAACAGTCTGATTTGATTTTACTCTTTCTATCATGAAGAGGCTTTACTTTTCTGTCTCTCTCTCTCTCTCACACACACACACACATGCACACACACACACATAAATACATATACATACATACATACATACATACATACATACATACATACACACACACACATATATATGTGTGTGTATGGAATTTTTTTCTTATGCATAATAGGCCTAAGTTATGAACACACTAATTTGATTTCGTGTACCTCTAGCTTGTTCATGATGAATAGTCTGATTTGATTTCACCTACCTCTAGCTTGGTCGTGATTTTATAGAATAGTTCAAATATATTTGATGAAAATATGGAAGTTCGTAGTGCTCACTGTGTAATGGACATTATGGGATAAATGATGCTTTAGCAAGGGATTGGGTTTTTACTTGGTAATGATTGCAATGAAGGTATGGGCAATTCAGAAACATGAAGGTTTGTGAGTTATAAAATAAAATATACATAGTAGTTAGACTTGATCAGGGATAAACAAGTCATGGAAGATAATCCTTGTCTGTTGACATTAGGCAAGGCGGTTGGGCCTTTCGCCTCATGAGGCAGGGGTGAGGGCTCAACCCCTCCCTATGATAGTGGGCATCTATGGATCCCTAGGCCATTTGTAATGCCTTTGGGCAGTTGTTAGCAGCAGACAAGGAACTTAAGAACTAACGAGGCATGGCAGTCAGAGAAGAGAGTCAGAAGGGAGAGAAGGCACAAGCAGACAAGGGAGTCAACGAAGATCTGGCAAATAGGCCAATAATTTTCTTCAGGAAGAAGCACGTATGAGCATTCACGCAGATCTAGCACTAAGGCAACCCTTTAGTTTTTCAAAACCCTTACACCAATTAAAAGTGATTCTCATCACTAAACACCATTGTAAATACCATTTCATATTTTTGTAGCTCCATTTTGTGCAAGCCAAGGAGTCCTTGAGCTTGAGGAGCTTTAGAAGTATCTACCTGCCAATTTTCGTATTTTTTAGATCTCGTTTGAGCCCTCAAATAAACCCTGGAACCTAATTTTTAACTAGGCCGGACACTAGGTCTGAACAGGGCCAAAGCTAGTCAAAAACTATAAAAAGAGCTAGAGAGCTCATTTTTGAGGTTAGATTGTAATTGAAACAAACTTGTAAGAACTTTTTTTGGAAAGTAATCTAAGAACTCCATTGATTCTCACTCGTTGTCTTGCCGTGTGTACGCGTGTGTGTGTATGTGTGTGCATGTTTGTGTGCTTCTCACTCACGCACTTGTGCCGCCACTTGCTCGAGGTCTTCATACCATCCTCACGTCTTCCCGGATTGACATTAAAGGAGGTGCTACTCGTCACTGAGCTACACCAAATTTTGGCACCGTTGCCGGGGATCGAATTTTGAGGACGAGCGTGTGATGGTAAGACGTAGAGTTGACGCGTTGGAGTTGTAGGTATTTTCTTCACTTTCACCTATTTTCTTGTTTTTCCTGCACCATCTTCATTTCCATCATCATCATCACCATCTCCCACCTCCATCTCCATCATCGCGAAAATTTCTGTTTTTTGATCATATCACCTTTCCCACCTCATTTCCCTCATTTCACTTGTGAGAGAGAGCGAGAGAGCGATATTGCGTGTGTGCCTTCTTGCATGTTTCTTGAGCTTTTTGCAGGACCTTGCTGAATCACCATCCCCAGCTCCCTGCGCAGGTACGAAACTCGTCGAATCTGTCTCGCAGTCGCCAGCCTCTGTCGATCGAGATAGACAGAAAATTCGATCATTTGGTAAAACAAAGTTCACCACTAGCACAAGCATGATGAGCACTTCCCAAATCACATAAAACAGTAGAAAAATTCCGTGACTTTCTGTCAATCGCGACCGACAGCCTCTGTCAATCGCGATCGACAGACCCTGTCAATTGCGACCGACAGCCTCTGTCAATCGCGATCGACAGACCTCACGACCGACAAACTGCCACGTAGGACTCTGTCAATCGCGATCGATACCGTCGATCGCGATCGACAGCCACGACTGACACCTCAGTCAGTCGCGATTGACACCGTCGATCGCGACCGACTGAAATTCAACGACTGATTGACTTTTACGCGTAGCCACGTGTCCATCGCGGCTGATAGGTCCCCGATTGACTGAAATTTCGGCGAAAAATCCGGAAAACGTGTCAATCGCGACTGACACCGTCGATCGCGATTGACAGCCACGATCGACTCTGTCGATCGCGATTGACACCGTCGATCGCGACTGACAGCCCCGATGGACACCTCTGTCAATCGCGATTGACAGACCTGTCGATTGCGATTGACAGGCTTTTCGGCCAAAAATTAGGGTTTGCTTTTGTTCAAACTTTGGGATAAATTTTGGGGCAAATAGTCAATCCATTGGCATAATTGGAGGTTCCTACACTTGTGTTTTGGGAGAAAATCCTAGGATCTGTCAGCCAGATTGAATCCTGTCTTAACCCCCTAAACCCTGAACAGTCATAACTGCTTCATACGAAATCAAATTTTTGAGCTCTAGGGCTTGTTGGAAAGCTCGTGGCATATACTACACGCCCTCAACTGTTTTTTATAAAGATAATGTGTTGATTTTCAGAGAGGGAATTTTGAAAGTTAACCATACCCAGGGGGATCAAAGTCAGGGGTCTTTAGAATTGTGTTCCTAAAAATCACTATGCAAGTTTGTGTTTGTGCTACAGAATGAAAATCATTGGTTCTGTCTTTAGAATTTAAATCTTAAAGCTAGCTTTGGAACTCTTACAGATCTATTGAGAGCATCGAAAGGTGTTCTAAGCAAGTGTAAGTGCAAGCTTGGGAACACACTTCCTGGGCACTCAAGGGCAACCAAGCAGGAAACAAAAGGTTGGAAACTTTTAACCCTTGAACCAATATCCCAGATGAACACAAATCCATTGCTTTTATAGGTTCCAATAGGCCAAGAGGGCCTTGCCGATTCTTCACGTCCACTGATCACGCGTCGGTTGATTACCCAAAATTGAAGGGGTAGATCAAATATTCCCTCTACCACGACCTAGAGAGCACACAAGGACTTTGAGACCGACTCAGCTAGTGAAGTCCATGAAGAACTACTTCGATGGCACTGGAGATCCATACGATCATGTGGCTGAGTTTAGGCAAGTCTTGAGAGCTGAACAAGTGGAGGATCTATTCACGCAGTACAATGCCTTTGGTCTGACCCTTAGGAACACTGCCCTGACATGGTTTCAGCCACTAAATGAGAGGCAGTTCAGGAGCATAGACCAACTCCTAGAGGCTTTCATTATTGAATTCTCTAAGAGTGGCATAAGGCATAATACCTCCTCATTGATTCACAGCTTCAAACAGACTCTCCAAGAGACTGTAAGATTGGCAGGAAGAAGATTTAGACAATATCTTGAAAGATGCCCTGTTTCGGAGCTACCCACATCTGCCAAACAAGTAGCCTTATTCCTTGATGGATTGCTGAGTACGAAATTGAGATCCTATGTGTATCTGAAGGACCCTAGGACTATAGAAGAGTGTGTACGCATATGCATTGACATTGAAGATAACCTAGGGGAAGAACTAGAGCTTTCCAAAATCTACAAAGATTCAGATAGTGCATCTAGTCACTCTTCCATGCAATCCACATCAATTGAGGAACTCGCAGAGAAAGTGGCCCAAAAACTAGGCGTCTCTAGCAAACAAATTCCGAGGTTTACCCCAGCGAAGAGGTGCTATACATGCGGTGGTGACCATATGGCAAACGTGTGTCCCATTATGGCTCAACCCCAGATCAATCCAAATAGCCAATATTGCACCATAGAACGAAGATACACAAATCACACAGCACAAGACTGTCCTTACAACAAGCAAGCGGTCAGACAAACCCACCGTCAGCCCTACCAACAAGGCAGATACCAGAACCAAAATCAACCACCACAATATGCTAGACCCCAACAAACCTACCAACCACAATATCAGGCCCAACAGAGACCCCAACTGGTGCTAGCTCAACAGCCTCCAAACCCCGCTAATGTAATCCCTGTAAAGTATACAGCTGCAGAAGAAAACTTGAATAGGGCCATAGTACCAGTAACCCCATTGATCTCAAAAAGTGATCCCAGTGACCATAGCTTTGATTCTACACATGTTGATAGTCCCCATGCCTACTACATGCAGTCTCCTGAACATGGTGAGTCCTACTATAGTGAAGAGCCAAATGAAATAAGTTGGGAGTCAGATTATACAAACGTCATGTATGCAAACCCCAACCCTAGGCCTCAACCTAGGCAGGTAAGGCCTCCATTCCCAAGAGGACCGTGCTACAGATGCCAAGGAGATCACCTCATTCGTGATTGTCCCTTACCTCCACCTACACAAACTCAGTCCGTGACGATCCAAGGCTTTTGCCAAGATTGTGGAAAAGAGTATCTCTTACGAGATTGCCCGAAGAACCCCAATAATATGCCAAAAATCACTCCTATCAACGTTATTGGGTTAATGGTAGATTCCACAGGGAGCGTGACTTCCCCTGCACCAGTACAAGTAATCACTAGAGCCCAAGCACTGCAGCAAAACCAGGGTGTAGGTCAGGAAAAAAGCCCAGAAGTTAGTGAAACAGAGAGTACGACAAAGAAGAGGACTAGAGCGTGGAAAGATAGTAGGGAAAGAATGAAAAGACAATGGGCTAAAAAGATGAGTGAACTTGAGGAAAGCGTAAGAGAAACAAGAGCCAGAATAATCAAACTCACAACTCAAACTCCCTCTCACACTACTCCGCCACCACCATTCCCATCTCCATCCGATCCACCACCTTCCAACCCGCCTCATACGACTCCACCACCCCCCAAAGTAGGATCAGTCCTAGAAGATCCCACTCCCGAGGACCTAAACATGATGCTTAAAGCATATCAGGCCAGAATCCAAGAAGGGCCAACCATAACCGATCATGAAAAATGCTACCCTAGAGCCGAGCTAGAGCTTGAACGAACTAAAATTTGTGCTAAGATGGTGGAATTGGCTCAAGCCATGTTCGAGGCTAGCCGCCTCTTTAACATCTCTAGCTCAGCTAAGATGCAGTTACACTTTGATGGACTGCTAGAAAGAATAGAGAGGCTAATTGCACAATCAGAAAAGGAATCTGCCCCTCAAAGAAAGGAAAGGGCAAGAGAACGGATAAGCCAGCCTCTTCAGGAAGCCCATGTGCCTCCTCAAGAAGCTTATCTCCCCCCCCAAAAGGCAGGTGAGCCCCCCTCGAAAGCTTACGTACCTCCACAGGTTGCCTACATTCCTTCTCAGGGAGCGTATGAGCCTGTTCGGAAAAGCGATAGAATAAGTAATCCTCCCCAGGAAGCTTGTGCTCCAGCCATCTATGAAAACGAGGAGAGAGTCAACGATAGAATAAGCCCTCCTTCCCAGGTTGCTTATGCGCCTAATTCTACGGAGCCAGACACTTCTTCTTCTATGAATCGGTTGGCACCAGACTTCCTACGAGAGATTCAAGAAGACAAATGGGATAACGAAAGTGAAGTCGCCCCTCCCTTTGAACTTGTGGATGATGCACACGACCAATTCCCACAAGACATTCCATCTATTTACGGGGAACATGAGAGTACTCAGTCTCACGAGAGATTGGACTTTGAGTCTAATTCCATACAAGAGCTACCCCACTTCACAGGCCCATGGGAAGCAAAGTCCACCTGTATGAGAGCACCTACAGTCATGGTAAGAAACGAAGATTCAGTCATACCTAGGAACACAGAGGTAGTGAAGAACACTAACGTGCAGTGCAATCTCAAGTTAGAAGAGCTACTCAAGGTTAGACCTGAATTATGGAAACATGTCGCCAAACAAGTACCAGAAATAGCCAAACCTCGTTCCCATGTAGGATCCCATAAGACGGTGCCAGAAATTCCCTTGGATAAGATAGGAGATATGTGTGAAGGCGAAGAAGGGAACACCTATCTTCCCATCACCTACCAGGAGTACACCACCAAGGCAATTTTGGACTCAGGTGCAGGAGTTGCAATTGCCACCACTTCCCTATGGAAGCGTTGGGGCAAGCCGGCACTCAGGCCCACGAGGATGAAATTGCAAATGGCCGATGGTCACATAGAGAGACCCTTAGGATTGCTAGAAGGAATAACTCTCACCACTTGTGGGGTCGAGTTTGAGCATACATTTGCCATATGTGACTTCAGCAAAAATCATGCCTATGAGATGATTTTGGGAAGACCATTTATGCGACAGTTGCAAGTGGTACAGGATTGGGGAACCAATTCTTTGTACCTGCAGCACTTAGGTGTTACAACCAAAGTAAATCTCAAAGATTACTCTCATAGAGATGTACCTCCTATCCAGTGGAATCCCATCCATAGAGCCAAAGATGACACGGAATCCGTGCATTCCATAGGGTCAGGATCCTCATGGATGCATGAAGACACCCACTTATGGATGTGCAAAGTAGCAGTAGAGGAAGAGAAGAGAGAAAAGGCCAGAGAAATAGGTGCAAACGAAACTCATAGACCCATTCAAGACCCAGCCTATGCACCTGTAGTCTTTCCTGATGAGGAATTCGAACCCCATGGCTGGGCAGAAATTTTAGCAACCATGGACATAGCCATCAATGAAGAACAATGGACACCTCACTGTGATGAGGATGGCTATGACATTTCAGTCTTCTCCATAGAGCCAATCATGGGAGAGGCAGTTCTAGAAGAATGCGAACCTAGCCCTGATGCATTTGAGGATGCAAGCGACTCCGATCTAGAGTCAATCATTATGGACCCACCATTTGCATCAGATGAAGAATACTTCCATGAAGTAGAATTTCAACCCCAGAGGCATGGAGAGCTTACAAACGATGTAAGATTAGCAACACATGTGACCCAGAAGGAAGAAGGAAAGAAACGAAAGAAGAGAGAAGCCTCACCAGAAGAGGAAGAATCTTTGTTTGAGGTCCCGGAAAATTTTAAGAAGTATGAGATAGACGACAGGAGAGTCATGCTAAGAATGCCTAAACGAGAGGCACAAGTAGGAGAGGCCTATGATAACAAAGAAACCACCAAGAAAATAGTAGTGGCCATAGAAGAAGGAGAGGAGAGATGCACGTACATAGGCCATGACCTAACAGAGGAAGAAGAGCATGCATTAATAGCCCTGCTAAGAGAATACAGAGATGTATTCGCTTGGAGTTACAAGGATTTGAAAGGTGTTGACCCTGACATATGCTCACACACCATCCCCATGACTTCAGATGCCAAACCCTCTAAGCAAAAGCCCTACACATATAACGATAATTACGCTGCTAAGATCAAAGAAGAGATAGATAGACTGGTTGAAGCTGGATTTATCTACGAAATTGAGCACACTGAGTGGGTATCCCCCATCGTAGTGGTGCCCAAGAGAAATGGGAAGCTGCGCGTATGCATTAACTTGAAGAAGGTTAATGCAGCCACTATTCGCGATAACTATCCGCTTCCCATCACAGAACATCTCTTAGAAAGAGTGGCAAGTAAGGAAGTCTACAGCTTCCTTGATGGATTTTCAGGCTACAATCAAGTGGCCATTGCTCCAGAGGATCAGCATAAGACAGCTTTTGCCACAGAATGGGGCATTTTTGCCTTTAGAGTAATGCCATTCGGGCTTACCAATGCACCAGCTACCTTCCAGAGACTAATGTGCCATGTGTTTAAGGAGTTCTTGAGGAAGAACTTAGAAGTCTATGTTGATGATCTTTGTGCTCATTCCAACATTAGACAAACCCATATCCCTGAACTCAGACAAACCTTTGACAAATGTAGAGAATATCAAGTCTGCCTGAACCCAGAAAAGTGCGTTTTTATGGTCAGGCAAGGCAAGATTCTAGGACACATAGTGTCAAAGAATGGCATATCTACTGACGAAGAGAAAGTGAGAACTATAGCAGAGCTACCTAGGCCAAAGAATGTCAAGGAAGTACAAGCTTTCATGGGGCATTGTGGTTATTACCGACGATTTATACACATGTATGTTGTCATTGCAAAGCCCATGTACGGACTCCTGACTAACTTTGAGTGGACGGATGAATGTGAGAATTCCTTCCAGGAGCTTAAACGAAGATTATGTTCAGCACCAATTTTGACCACACCAGATTGGAATAAGCCATTCCATGTTCACGTGGATGCATCCAATTATGCCATTGGGTGTGTACTTGCTCAACCTACTGGTGAAGGTAATATGGATCTTCCAATTGCCTATGCCAGTAGACAGTTGAATGCAGCTGAACGAAATTACACCACTACGGAGAGAGAAGGCTTAGGCATGGTATATGCAGTTAAGAAATTTAGACACTATTTGCTTGCAAATAAGTTTAAATTTTTTACTGATCATCAAGCATTGCTATACCTCGTAAACAAGCCATGCAATACAGGAAGATTAGTGAGATGGTTCCTCTTGCTAATGGAATATGATTTTGAGGTTGTGGTAAGGAAAGGTAGGACTCATTTGAGAGCTGATCATCTCTCTAGGCTCACATCGGGAGAAGCCCCACAAGGAGTATCGGATGATCTTCCTGATGCTTACTTGTTTAATTTGGAAGTGGTGTCGCAGTGGGCCAAGCCATTGGTACCAGTATTGACATACGGGCCTAATCATCCAGGGGTAAACACACAGAATAAAGAGGTTGTAAAAGCCCAAAAATACCACATCATGGCAGGAAGCATGTACAAGCACACAGATCAAGGGATCTTGGCTTGTTGCGTAGAAGAGGATGAGTACGCTAAATGGTTGCAATTAGCACATGTAGGTGCGTTAGAGCAACACTACTCAAAGCAACGAACTTTACAGACTCTAAAGAGACTCGGAGTGCATTGGCCGACTATGGAAGCGGATGTCCAAAAGTTGTGCAAGGAATGCCCAATCTGTGGCATTAAACCACCTGTGGAACACGCCACTCTTTATCAAGTATCCATAGTGCCAGATTGGAGTGAACCTCTAGTATCCTTCTTGAGGACAAAAACATTTCCTCCAGACATGACTCTGGCTAGGAAAAGGAGTTTAGAACAAGAAGCCCAGGATTACTCACTCATTGGTGATAATCTATACAAGCGTGGTAAAGATGGTTACATGAGACTGTGTGTCCATGAGAGTGAATATCTTAAGATCTTGGAAACTGCTCACCAAGGTGTAGCAGGAGGACACTTTGGACCAGATCGGGTGATCAAGGCAATACTATTTGCGGGCTTCTGGTGGCCTACCCTTCACATGGATGCACATACCTATGTGAAACGGTGTGATGTCTGCCAGCGAACTCAGTATCCTATACGCAAAGATGAGATGCCACTGAAACCTATGATGGGTGGACGTGCGTTCTCTAAGTGGGGAATAGACTTCGTAGGTCCTATTAATCCCCCAGCTAAGGGTTCCCATGCAGAATACATCATTGTTGCAACAGATTATCTCACCAAGTGGGTGGAGGTAAAGGCTACGACAAAGAACGATGCTCAAACAACTGCTAAATTCTTGTTTGAGAATGTGTTCACAAGATATGGGCTACCTATAGAGCTTGTAAGTGATAGAGGCACTCATTTCTTGAACGAAGTGATTGAAAATCTACTCCAAGAATTCTTGGTAATACACAAGAAGTCTGCCCCCTATCACCCTCAAGCTAATGGACAAGCTGAGAGCACTAATAAGATCTTATGCAATGTACTGACAAAATTAGTGAACACTAAACGCTCTGATTGGGACAAACAGCTGCACCATGTTGTCTAGGCATACCGAGTCGCCTACAAAACGGTACTCCAAGCCACCCCCTTTCAGATGGTATTTGGCCAAAACGCAGTGCTACCCTTGGACTTCTTAATACCTACGTTGAAAGTAGCACAAGAGCACGAATGGACAGGTCATGAGCTCTCCTCTAGGATCTTTGACCTTGAACGATTAGGAGAAACAAGACTGAGAGCAGCTGCAGGGATATATGCAGCTAAGAAGAGACAGAAGGCATACTTCGATGCCCATGTGAAGGATAAGGGTTTGAAAGCAGGAGATCTAGTTTTAGTCTACACACTGAAACAACACGCAAGGAAACTAGAAAAGAGAGGCTACGGACCTATGATCATCAATAGGATTTCCACGAGTGGAGCAGTACAACTAGCCACATTAGAGGGTGATGTTCTCCCAAACTATATTAGCGGATGCAGAGTCAAGTTGTATCAAGAACCCCTTACGGAGGAAATGCTTAGCCGACTCAACACTGCTAAGAAACGCAAAGAGGAAGAAAAGCGAATTCGAGAAGAAGCTCAAGCAGAAGCTTTAGAACGCATCAGAAGGATGAAGTTACGAAGGCAAGGTAGAGATAAGCCTAGAACGAATGACTATGCAGATCAAGGATATCCTATGGCCATGTGTGAAGTCGTAGGAACAAGCTCGCATAGGATAATTGATCGACGTCCTTTCATAACCCTAGATATAGGACAAGGAAAGAGTGCAAGGACCGTGAGAGCCTTGATTGACTCAGGTGCAGCCACTAGTGCTGTTAAATTGTCTTACTGTCAAGAGTTGCAGTTAACTGTCAATCCTATGGAAGCATATCTCATAGGATTGGGAGGCGTGGAAACCCCTTGCATGGGCGAGGTGGAACTTCCTCTCTACATTCATGATGAGGCAATGACAGTTAAAGTACTAGTGTGTCAAGACGAGGATCTCACTGAACCTCTTGTCTTGGGTCAAGACTGGATCTATGACCAAGCAGTCAACTTAAACCTAAGAAGTGGACTTCTTCAGGTTTGGGTCAATCATAGTCGAATTACAGTAGAGTTAGATAATGGAGCACTCAAGGAACTAGGAAAGGCACAGACTCCTGGTCCCTCCAGGAGTGCACATGAAGTTGACCATGCTGTTCTTGTCCAAAACTATGTGTTGCAAAGGAATGATGTTCGCAAAAAAGGAGTCAGGGATGCAACGGAACTCCCTCCTTTTCCAAAGGCCAGAAGGCGGCAGCAACCAAAGAAGGATCAAAGGCAGAAGAAGCAGAGTACTTCCTATGTCCGAAATCAAAAGTACCTACGCAGCAAAACGTCCCAGCAAGTGATACAAGTGTGGGTACGGAAAGGCGAACACCCGGTTGCACTCAAGCCAACCACACAGGCAAAGCCTCTTATTAGTCACCAACAACACGATACTAATAAGAAGTCTTTCAGAAATTCTTCTGCTAACGTGACATCAATTTGGGTGCCCAAGAAGTCGATAACGGCTAGCCCACAATCAAGACAAATTTGGGTGCCTAAGGCTTGTTTGCGGGCGCAAGTAGCTACGCAGAGGCCACAACCTATACAGCATAACCCATCCACTCGCACAGCCAGTACTCACTCGTTTTCAACACTCAGGAACACACCAAGGCCCATGAGCACGCACATAATCACTTGTAAATGGGTCCCTAAAAGGCCTCATTTTCAAACCAAGACACCGATAAAGCTCTCTAGAGTCTCTACGAAACCAAGAGCAAAACCCATCCACTGCATTTGGCAGCCTCAGACTTGTAACAAACCCCCATACCCCATTTGTAAATCCATGATAACTTACTAACCACATCACTATCACACTACATCATTCCACTTAACTCTTAGGTCTACCGAACGGCTAACCGCACACACACTTGCACCGAGCACTTACTAACCCATTATTCGCTCCCGACCCTCATGTTAATATTGTAATGGGAACAACAACGGTCCTCCCTTGTCCTGTACAATGTTAACACATGTTTGTATATTCTCACAGAGACAGGCAGCAAGAAGTAACATGGCAGATACGGTAGGAACTAGCTCCCAGGCAGGCACCAGCCCCCAAGTGGTGGACATCGAAAGCCTTCCGGTCGAGGAGGAATTAAAGGAAAGACCAGTGGCATTAAGGGCATTACATGCCATACCGATTCAGAATCCTCCACAGGGTCACACAATGCCGGTGGGCAAAACCTCACACTGGTTCAGTGACGTTGCTGGACCTCTGGGTGAAGGCACATATATGTGGGAGTCCGAGGTAGAATTCAATGGACGTTGGGGCAGATACCATTTCTTTACCAGGGAGTTTGAAAAGCTACAGAATAATGAAGGACTGAAGTCGATATGGAAGAAGGCTGGGCTTTATGATTACTTCAAGTTCCAACTACCAAAGCCAGATTTTCTAAGGTGCTCATACTTAATTAGTACCCTCACTCCAAGCAAAGACAAGAAAGGATACAGCTCCTTTGTGCTCCCATCACTCACAAGGGGCAAGGAGCTGAAGCGTTTCCACTTGACTATCAACTTGGTAAGAGAAGCACTCGACATGAAAGGTATGCACATTCCAACAGAGAAAGAGACTATGGTTCCAGACAATATGAAGAACAGGAATCTGACGAAGTTGAAGGACATGGTTGCGATGACACCTACGATCGCCATTCACTTACGCATGGTCATGCAGCATTTCGCATTCCCCGCGCAGGAAAGGTTCACAATGCCTCCCAAAAAGATCTGGTTTAGCCTCTACCTAGCGGATGCTTTTGATTTGACAATCAATATGCCCCACTGGATTATCGACCAGATTCATATGGCTCATCAGAGATGGTATAAGAAGCAAAAGTCTGTACTGTATGGTTGCTGTGCGCTTACAAGAATTGTGTACAGATGTCTCGCATATGATGTACCGGTGCAGAGGGCTCTCATTTGGACCAGAGCACAGGAGTTTCAACGCAGATTGTCAGCTGTAGGGCCTCCCTCAAAGAAGATGAGAGGCGCTGTCCAGATGCCTTGTGCACAAGCTCGCGGTGCAACCCTAATGCCTGAAACAACCCCAAGACTTCCCCGACGAGTACAACCATTTACTATCAGGTTACCCAGGCACAGCACAGATGGCCCTAACCTTGTGTTTCCACTAGTACCTACTGATCTGGAATTCCCGCATGGATTCACTTTGGAGGATCTAACAGATGAAGAAGTTGTTAGAATCATCGAAGCTGTAAATGCGGAAGTTGAAGCAGAGCAAGCTGGTGGACAGCAAACTGCCCCAGACCAAGCCCAGCCCAGCCAACCGGACGTAGTCAATGTGGACGATGAAGAAGAAGCACATGAGGAGGCACAGGGTGGACAATCAGAAGCAGAAGAACAAGAGTATGATCAGGAAGCCCTACAAGTACTGGAAGGTGCCCCAGCCTATACTAACGCATTAAAGAAGCTCTACGATACGATGAACCGAGTTCAAGAGCAACACAGACTATCATTAGCTGCAGGTAAAGCCCTCATGAACCAGATTCTGGAGGAGGAAGGTGTGGACGAGCAATACCGTGCCACCTTGGAAATGATATCGGACGCTTTGGGAGTACCTGAAACGGTGCATACTGCACTAGTGCAATCACGAAGGACAGAGAAAAGATATGGTAGACGCCCCCCACGAACGGGAAAACGAATGAATGTATTAGGATCAGGACCACAAGGCACCCCCACAACCACTGGCACAGCACACACTGTTCACGACACCGAGGACACCCACACATCGAGTGCACCGCCATCACCTCCCTTGCCACCTTCTCCCCCACATCCGCCCCATTCACCTACCTCTACCACTGTAACCTCTACTGTCACCCCCTCCGAACCCACTACACACACCGACGCACAAACCATCAGTCAACCCACATACTCTATTTCCACTGAAAACATAAGTCTACCCACAGCCACGGTAAACACCACTACTTCGATCACACTTCCTGGGAGTTCACAATTACACACACCTCTATACACGTTCACAACTCTCACCGCAACCACAATCCCCATGTTCACAATCACTCCCACCACGGCCTCCACTTTTGAATCCATGGAAGTGTCACCCACCTCTGCACCTCTCCCACCCCCCATTCACCCACCCTCTCCCATTCCCCCACCTCCCCCCTCACCCTTCTCCAGTACTGCATCCACAATTCCCTTTCCCTTTCCCTTCCCCTCTGCATTCAACACCATTTCTCCCACCATCCCTCTTAATAATGTATTTAATAATATGTATCAATGCATGTCCCAACTTCAGCAACACTACCAACACCTTGACAACCAACATACAAGGCTTTTCCGAAGCCACGCAGATCTCCAAGCACGTTGTATGGATCTTGAAGAGCAGAAGCAGCTACTACAACAGCAGCACGTGACATTACAGGAACAATATGCACAATTAGTAGCCAACCCACCCCAAGCAGATGATGAAGAACGACGACACATGGACGAGCTGCTACATTCTCAGATCACGGAGAACCTTAAGCTTCGACGGAACTTGGGCCTCCTACGCAAGCATATGTCTACAGCGCTAGAGGAGAATAAACGATTACAGAAACAGAACGAAGAAAATCTGGAGGCGACCATGGAGGGTTCCCCACAGGAGATTGACCCAGAGCGATTCAAGGCAATTCCCTCTGAGAATATGGAAATGGTGTTAGAAACTCATGCTGATCTAATGGAGGCCCATGCCGCTTTAGAAAAAGAGAGAGATGATTTGTTAAGGCAGTTGGCCACCCGACAGACATCACCCAGCAAGATCACAACCACAGAAGATACATCTGAAGAGGTCACTAAACTCCGGGTAGAACTTGAGGAATTACGTAGCAAGGTCATGCAATACGAGCGTCAGCCCTCCCCTCTGGTAGAGCCAGAGCCTGACGATCTTGTGCCAATCGAAGTAGAAGAAACATTCGAGGATCCCTATGTCCCGATGCCAACACCCGGGGGTAAGCGAACAGAACAGGGCATGGACACAATTGAAATTGAGGCACCTGAATGGATGCAAAAATTAGAGAAAGTAGCCACGACGCATGATGACAGGGTGGCAGTCCAAATCGCATTGATGTCACAATTGGAGGAGGTTGTAATAAAATCCGATTATTTTAAGAATCTCTCACACCATAGGTGGATCGGCCCATCGGACGACCTGTATGTTCCTTTTTGCGTTCTAATGGCGGATTATAATGCGGAGATCAAGCACCACACCTCAAGGGAACCAACCTCTGCCACACAGTTTGCACCTGACGACATCCCAGAAAGTGCCAAGCAGGGACATATTCGCCAACCGACTTGGAGAATTCGGCTGCTTGAAACCTACCCGGAAATGGTAAGAACATGGAACAACATGCCATTGTACATCAAATATAACCCATGTTATTGCCCTGTATTTCGAAGGAGATCATGGCCGGAGTACACACAAACAGTGCTTACGATTAAAGGATGTGAGAAGTGGCTCAATTATGTGTACTTCGCACCCCTAAGGGCCCACCTACTATTGGATATATGATTTCGACGATTCGACATTGGGGGGTCCGGTTCAAGAATGTACCTGATGTCATGACTCAGATGTGCCTGAAGATTTTTGAACTTATGTTGGTCACCTTCAGGACCTTCAAAAATGTCAAGGAACCGCATCTCTCAGCACTAGGATTTAATGAAGGTAATCAGGACCTTGTATACGACATGAGCACAACCCCATCGATTAATGTTGTGTATGCATGGCACGCTCGCATCAAATATCTACCGGCCTGCTTCAAACAAACGTTTGAAGAGATGTTTGTCACGGGATTCTGGGAATATCACTCCGAGATATTCATTCCTAGACCATCCCATCTCTTGCAGTTGTTTGCAGTGGAACAAGCTCTCCATTCCGAAAAGCTACGTATACCACATCCAGAGGTTCCCGGGCCAGTAGATTGGGATGCTCTACTCACAGATTTGGCCAAAGGATTGAGGATTGCCGAACATCACTTAGCGCAGGATGTCGTTGAGTACTACATCCAAAAACCCACACAACAAGGGTCTGTCAGGGACGACAGACGCGAGGGAGGGGGGGGTGTTAGAAGCAGACAAGGAACTGAAGAACTAACGAGGCATGGCAGTCAGAGAAGAGAGTCAGAAGGGAGAGAAGGCACAAGCAGACAAGGGAGTCAACGAAGATCTGGCAAATAGGCCAATAATTTTCTTCAGGAAGAAGCACGTATGAGCATTCACGCAGATCTAGCACTAAGGCAACCCTTTAGTTTTTCAAAACCCTTACACCAATTAAAAGTGATTCTCATCACTAAACACCATTGTAAATACCATTTCATATTTTTGTAGCTCCATTTTGTGCAAGCCAAGGAGTCCTTGAGCTTGAGGAGCTTTAGAAGTATCTACCTGCCAATTTTCGTATTTTTTAGATCTCGTTTGAGCCCTCAAATAAGCCCTGGAACCTAATTTTTAACTAGGCCGGACACTAGGTCTGAACAGGGCCAAAGCTAGTCAAAAACTATAAAAAGAGCTAGAGAGCTCATTTTTGAGGTTAGATTGTAATTGAAACAAACTTGTAAGAACTTTTTTTGGAAAGTAATCTAAGAACTCCATTGATTCTCACTCTTTGTCTTGCCGTGTGTACGCGTGTGTGTGTATGTGTGTGCATGTTTGTGTGCTTCTCACTCACGCACTTGTGCCGCCACTTGATCGAGGTCTTCATACCATCCTCACGTCTTCCCGGATTGACATTAAAGGAGGTACTACTCGTCACTGAGCTACAGCAGTGTAAACTAGTGTTCCACATGTTTTTTTTTGGGTAGTTCTTTGTTGGTATTCCCTTTGGGAAGTTTAAAAACACATAGCCCTACTTTAAGGGATACAAGGGGTCTCATGGGTATGATGCCCCTTCACTTGTACAATTTTTCTTTCAATCAATTCAAGCAAAGGGAGATTAGACTTCAGAAGAACTTTCTCTTAAGAAAAAGAAGATGATCCTTGTAACTTGTTTCATTTAAAGAATTTGTACCATTAGATTAAAACCCCTTTTCGATCAAATAGATTGAATATTATGTTAGCTTTTGGTATCTATAGAATATTCTAATATTAGACATTTGAACATTTATATGTGTAAGGAGATCCATTTAAGGAAAGCAAAGTTATTACATAGTTATTCATTCAAAGAAAGCAAAGTTCGTTCCTTTTATTATGTTATCATTATTATTGTATTATTATTTATTTATATGTGTAATTTTGAAATGCACTCATATATTTCATTTAAGATTATACATGTCCTAGTTTGATATTTCATTTGTAATCATATTTCTTTTGTCATCTCTCAAATTTTTAAAAAAATTTTAAATATAAGGTTGGTCCCATTCTCGCCTACAAGTGTATTATAATTTTTTTTGAGTATTAGTTCCATAGTGTTAGTTCCATAGTGTTTAAAACTGTAAATTTTTTTTTTTTTGTGGGCGAGAATGCTCATGATTACATGCATACATACGTGCATATGTACTGATGCATATATTTTTTTATAGGTTTACGTAGTATGTTCTTTTCTAGGTGTATGTAAATTGTTATTTTGTAGGTGTATGCATGCTTTTCTTGCATGTATATGTAGTATGTTATTTGCAAGTGTCTTTATGTTGGTATTTTTTGTAGGTGGATGCATAAAAAATTGTATGGATTGTGTTCCTTATTTGCTTATGGCCTTGTGCCATATTTTCTTATGGGCTCTGTGCCTTATTCCCTGCATGACTTATGATTTTTTTCGTATAGTTGCCTAATGGTATAGCATTATATATGTATTTATATGCCTACATACGTACTTATATATCTACATACGTACATACACAAATACATACTTGTACGTACATATATACAAACATACATACATACTTGCTTACTCACTTACTTAGTTACATACATACATACATACTTACATACATACATACATACATACATACATACATACATACATACATAAACACATGCATAGTCACGTACTTAATTACTTACATACATACATACTCACATATTTACTTATATACATACATACTTACTTACTTAATTACATACATACATACATACATGCATACATACATACATACATACATACATACATACATACATACATACATACATACTTAGTTACTTACTTACTTATTTACTTTCTTGCTTGCTTACATGCATGCACGCATACATACATACATACATACATACATACATACATACATACATACATACATACATGCATATGTACATACTTATTTATTTTCTTATTACATATACACATACATACATACATACATGCATACATACATAGATACTTAGATACTGACTTACATACATACTTGTTTCCTTCCCTACATACATTCATACATATGTGCATGCATATATACATACATACATACATACATACATACATACATACATACAAACATACATACATACATACAAACATACATTCATACATATTTACTTATTTACTTACATACATACATACATACTTACATACTTACATACATACATACATACACACATACACACACATATACATACATACATACACACACATATATACATGCATGCATACATACATACATACATACATATGTACGTACATACGTACATACACATACATACAAACAAACATACATACATTATTTACTTACGTACTTACTTACATAGATACATACTTACATACATACATACACACATACACACACATATACATACATACATACATGCACACACATATATATACATGCATACATACATACATACACACACATACATACATACATACATACATACATACATACATACATACATACATACATACATACATACATACATACATACATAGATATATCATACATACATACATACATACATACATATTGTTGGGGGATTCTTGTGCAGAAAGGGATTTGAGTGTTTGTAGGAGAAGGGGGAAAGATAAGAAGAAAGATATAGACACTGGAAGCTTCTATAGATTGATTATAAGGAGAAAAGTACAATGGTGATGTACAATACAATCCAAATGATCTCTCGGCAAAATCCCAAGTGTGCGCAATCAACAAAGTTACAAAATACCCAAGTTCTTGTTGTCATCGACCTTCTCTGCACCAGACCTCCACCTTCTCCAAGCTTGCACTTGTGCACACCTTGCACTCAAGCTTCCAATAGGGGGAGGGATGGACACCTTCTGTCAACACGCGCACAGCTTCAATGGGACCTTATGACCTTTGGTTGCATAGCTTAGTACTTCTCTACACACTTCTAAGTCACTCTTCTTGCACACCTTGCACTCACTTCTCTGCGTCACACACTCACTGTATGTCTCTTACTCCTCTCCTAGTTTAGACTATGCTCACCTTGCTTAGTCCAACCAAGCATAATGCCTTGCCTTGATTTGAGTGTCGGTTCATGTACGCTCCTAACTGCTAGAGTATCATGGTGCTCACTTTGATGTCTCGAGATTTTCTCCAAAAGTGGGCAGCCAATGAATCCATGTTTTGTCCTATAGTGACTTTAGACTAAAACAAAAATTTTAATTGGGTGGCTATACTTTCACTTCCGCATACGCTGCCACTTCACATACCTTCACATTTTGCCTTTTAATTCTTCAAATGTGCACCTAAGAGGGGGTTCACCTGAACCTTCCAAACACTTTAAAAACACTTTGAACCTTAGAAAAATTACAAAAAGACCCTCTACAACCTTCAACCAACTTTCTACAACATATAACCTTTGTGAACAATTACTTGTGCACTACCTGTGCACCTTGACACCCGAATTTTGAAGGATTTGACTTCACCCATGTTGACTTTGACCTTGGACATGTTGACTTTGACCATTTTGACTTTGACCCTTTGATTTTGACTGTGGTTTACTTTGACCAATATGACTTTTGTGGGTTCAACACATAAATACATACATACATACATACATACATACATACATACATACCTGCATACATACATACATACATACATCATACATACATACATACATAAATACATACATACATACATACATACATACATACATCCCCCTCTTTTTTACCCCATCAATACCACTTATCCTTTTCTGATAGGACCATATTTGAACACAAAGCACTAGAACCTTCTTGCATCATCCTTCATCCTTCCTATCACAATAAGATACTAGCAAGGATCACCTCGACACCAATAACTCCATCTTCTTTAACCTCACTTATTAGCACCAACCTCATTCTTCATCTAGTACCACTCAATGATAGTCTTTCTTTGAGTGATTTTAGATAGGAGACTCTCAAAGAATTCTATGTTGAGGATTATAGCCAACAAAATCAGGATGGATTCTTATGATGGGTCAATTCCCCAAAGCCTAGTGGCTCCATTACTCACTTACAAAATGAGTATACTAGATGCTATGAACAACTTCCTAATGAGGATAGGATAACTTTGGAACTTAATCTTGTGATCAATTTTATTAAGCTTCTTCATCCTGAAACTCGTAGGGAAGTTGAACAAAGATTTGAAGAGCTAGATAAGTGCTATGGTCTTACTGACAATTGGAAAAAAGTGTGTAGAGTAGTAGAGGTTGTAGCCCATAGACATCAAAGAAAATCCATGTTTTATGAGCAAACTAGTCTTCCTTAAGCTAGCCTTCCACAAGCTAAGGAGAAAGTTAGAGAACAATCCCATGCTATGCTTTTTGACTCTACTATTTCTCAAATGATGGAGGCTAGTCAAGGTTTTAAAGTAGAGCCAAGTAAAAGTGTCGCTGAACAATATCAAGTGGAAATTCTCACTAAGCAAATGGAAAGTCTTATTGCTACACAATCCAATTTGGCCAAGACTGTAGATGCTTTACAATCTAATTACATCAAAACTTGTTAAAATCAAATGAACCCAATGTCTTTTCAAGATCCTAATCAAAATGTTATAGCTCCTAATCAAAATCCACAAGTAGCTCCTACTCAAGCATATCAAATTCCTCCAATGCATAATTCTTCAATGAAAAATCCTAATCCTCGTGTGCAAAATCCTCAAATGTATCAAAACATGTATCCTCAAGCTTCATAAACAACTTTTCAAAATCCACAAAATCAAAATTTTCAAAATCATCAATTGTATACTATGGAAGCTCCTCTTGCACCTCAAGTACCAGATGCTGCTCCTCAAATACATCAATTGCCTTATCAAAATCCTAATTATCATGTTCAAGCAATATCTTATCAATAAAATCCCCAATTTCAAAATTTCCCACCACAAGTTAATAAAAATCCTCAACATCTAAATGGTTTTGTGTGTGGTCCTCATATGTGTCCTTGGTGTGATTTGTTAGAGCACTTTTTGAGAGATTGTGAACTATTAAAGGTTGCTAAGGAGCAACGACTAGTAATAGACATAGACAAAAAAATATGTGACTATCGATCTTAGGCTACCTTTGCAAGGAAATTATGGTAAGGGAGGAATGAAAAAGCACTATGAAAATATAACCATAATGGATGCAAGAACTAGAGGGGTGAAACTAGAAGCTCTTGATGAACAAGAATTAGAATCAAGTAAACCCACAAAGGAAGTTGACTTTTCCATATAGACTTTAGTAAGAGCACGAGATGAGATTAGGATAATAATGGCTTGGGAGTCACCGATAGAAGATCAATATGTTATTTTTCACATATCCAATGTAGAAGAAAAATGAAAAAGAGATGGACTTAAGCCCAGTGAAAGAAGAGTGACTCAAAAACAAACCTCAAAGGGAATACAAAAAACGTAGAGCAAGGGGAAACATAACAACCCAAAGATTAAAAACAAGAATCACAACCCAATGAACAAAAAACAAGAGGAGAAACAAAAAGGTAAGAAGACAAAGCAAAGAAAAATGGAACCAAAGCCTTGTTGAAATTTGGGGCCCCAGGATCGTTCCAAACTAAAACCTTTTGAGCATACACACTTAATTAATTAAGATGATAAGTGAGAGATAGAAAGAAAGAGATCTTGAGACAAGGATAGAGAACTTAAGCTGGATGCTTACTCACTAAAAAATACATGTCCAAATTACAACATGGGAGTACTACTCAACCATATAAAGTGGTGCACTCACTAATCGAAGAATATCCAAGAAGATGATGATGCAAAATTTAGATTATGTTGAAATAATCTAAGTGTGTGTGAAGTGAAAGAGCAACGAAGATAACCTTATTCTCACAAAATAGTGTAACAAAATTGTAAATCAACCAACCCTAATTTTGAGATTAGGGTAGAGAAACCCTAAAAACAAAATATAAGGTTAACTCACAAAAGATAGTTACCACCACCTTGTAGAAGAATTCTTTCTCCAAGAGAGTAGCCTCTCCTTCACCAAATCTTCACCTCCAAAGCTTCAGAATCTTCAAACTGTAGCTTGAGATCTTTGAGTGATGATCACATAATGAGCCAAGGGCTCTTCTTATATAGTAGTTGGCTACTCTTGAAAAGCACAACGTAAAAGCATAACTCACGTGATCGCTCATGAATGGCTAAAAAAAAATCTCGCGAAAACGACGCTTGCATATACAATCTCTTCACGATTTTAGCAGTCATTACTATAAGCTTTTCGCAAAAATATTCTTCGAAAAAAACATAAAGCTAGGAGTTGTGTCTAGCGGGATTTGATCTCGTGCCCATCATTTAGGAGGCTACTTGCCATAGCCAAGGCACCCATGCATGCTTGCTGAAGAATTTATGTCCTTTATTCTCCACTCTGTAAAGATTTTGGATTGCCCGCCACATAATCTTGTTGTAGCAACATCGCCTCGTGCTTCTTCTTCTAGAGAAGTATAAATTATAATGGAGTTGTTGACAATTTGACATTGATTCCAACAATCCCTCCTTCAATGTCATATTGGTACAAGCTTCAGTAACCTGCTAATCTTCTCATGACTATCTCTAGTCAATGCTTTGGTAAATATATCTACAACATTCTCACTAGAAGGAATATAAACCATCTCAATATAAATTTTAGCTATTTGCTCTCGAATATAGTGGTAGTGTACCTATATATGCTTTGTCCTTGCATGATGCACTGGATTCTTTGCTATAGCTATAGCACTCTGGCTATCTGAAAATATCTGAATGGGTTCATGTACTCTCACATCAAGATAACTGAAAATCTTCAACAACCAAACTGACTCTAGAGTAGCTGTAAATGATGCACGATATTCAGCTTCACACGATGAAGTGACAATAGTGGGTTGTCTCTCTCCAAGATAAAAACAAAACCCACTAGTACTTCTTCTTGTGTCTCTATCACCTGCCCAATAATAATCTGAAAATCCTTTTAGTAACAAATGTGTAGATTTCAGAAATACCATAGCATAATTTGAAGTTCCCTTCAAATATCGAAAGATCCGCTTTACTGCTTTCCAATGTAACACTGACAGATTTTGCATGAACCTTGATACTTGAGAAACTGCAAACTGTATATCAGGGCATGTATTACACAGATATATCAAGCAACCAACTGCTTGGTAAAATGCCTAAATCATTCACATCAAATGTTTGCTTCAATTGTTCTTTGAGCATTTTCAAATCTTCAGCACTAGGACATGTGACTATAATATCATCTACATAAATGATTGCTATAATCATCATACCTGGTTCAGCTTTGACATAAAGACTTGGAGCTGCATCTGAGTTATGGAAATCAATGGACAAAAGATATGTATGTATCTTTTCATACCATGCTCTAGGTGCCTGTTTTAAACCATACAAAGCTTTTATAAGCTTACACACTAAGTGTTCTTTACCTGTCTCTTCAAAACCTTCTGGCTGCTGAATATGCACATCCTCGTGTAAATCACCATTAAGAAAAGAAATCTTAATGTCAAGTTGATACATATGCCAACCAAAATGTGCTGCTAAAGCAAGTATTGACCTAATAACAGTCATCCTAGACATAGGAGTGAATGTCTCATCATAATCAATACCTTTTTTTTGTGCATATCCTTTGAAAACTAACCTGGCCTTGTATCTATCAATAGTACCATGTTTGCATGAAAGACTTCTGATTTTCATTTTCAACCATAGCTACAAACTGGATAGTTTCTTGACTTTCATTTTCAACCATAGCTACAAACTTCTTGAACATAGGAAAGACTTTTGACTTCAACTTAAGACCATAGATCCATGAATATCTCGTAAAATCATCAATGAATAGAACAAAATACCTGAAGCCCTGAATAGAGTCTGCTCTCATAGGTCCATTCACATATGAATGAATAATCTGCAATTTCTTGGTAGTTGTAATATGAACATGTTTCTTGAAAGGTAGTTTATGCATCTTATCTTCAAGACATCCTTCACATATATCTGAATCATCTGGTAGCTCGAATGAGGGTAAACTCTCAACCATACCTCTGTCTTTGATACTCTTGAGAGCTCCAAAACTAATATGTCCAAATCTTTCATGCCATAGCTTCATATCTTCCACCGGTGACAAAGATTTGACTGCATATGCCTGACTGATTTTTGAGAAAACAAAGATCCCTCCTCTATGCTCACCTTGTAAAATACACTTATCATCTTTGTGTGATAAGATCTTACAAAGATCTCTCTCAAATACAACTTTAAAACCATCACCTAAAAATGCAGATATAGATAGCAGATTCTTCTTAATTTCAGGTACGTATAGAACATCTGAAATCTGAAAATTACCACCTTCTCTTGACTTTAGGGTTACTATACCTATTCCCACAACATCCAAATCATTGCCATCTACAATAGTAACTCTTCTACCTGAAGAATAGGAAAGAGAAGAAAACACATCTCTGCAACCTGTCATATGCTTTGTAGCACATGAGTCAAATATCCAAGGACTTGCTGAAAGAACTTGTAAAGCTTCCTCATCAAAAGCTACTTCCTCAATGGTGATACAGGCATAAGAATCACCTTGAGATTTCCCTTTTTTATCATCTTCTGCAACATTACCTGATGCCTTTTTCTTTTCTGCTGCAATCCTTCTATAACATGCTACTGTTAAATGTCCAGGTTTCTTGCAGTAAAAACATATTACTTCCTTCTTCTTAGAAGACTTCTCTTTAGATGTAGTAGAAACAGAATCTGAAGTAGAAGGTGAGAGGGACCTACTTTCCTTCTTGGATTGCTTTTCCTTCTTATCCTTCTTCTTCTTTTTACCCTTTGATGAAGATGAAAGTGCTTCTTCATTCTCTTCCATTCCCTTCAATTGATCTTCATCTTGAAGTAACAAGAATTCTAGCTCTTCAAATTTAACCTCTCTATCTCTTGCGATAAGGGTAAGAGTGGTTATAAAAGATTGATATGAAATAGGAAGTGAATTAATCAGCGTATTTACCATTTCTTCATCTGATATCTCAACTCCTACATTTAGAATTTGATCTCCAAGTCAACGAGTCTCGTAACGTGGGTTTGAATTGACTCACCAGATTTCATCCTTGTATTTTCTAGTTGTCTCCTCAAGTGAGCTTTCCTAGCAGGATTTTTGCTCTAGAAAAGATTCTCAAGCTTCAACCAAGCTTGTCTAGAACTTCTGCAAGATCTGATCTGTGGTAGAATATGTTTTTTGACACTCATTGCTATGAATGAGAGTGCTAAAGCATCTCTAGCATCCCACCTTGCCTGATCTTCAGTAGAAGGAACTGTAGGTAAGGACCTACCTGTGACTCTAGATGTTGAAGTGGTTACCTCTTCTTTAGTTGGTTTTGTAATAGTAACTCCAGTACCCCTTGAAGCTGTTGTAGCTCCTTCTTCGCCTTCTCATCTAGGTCTTGTTAAGGATCCATTAACGATACTCCATAAATCCTTTGTCACTAAAATATTCATCATCATGAAACTCCATATGTGATAATTAGAAGATCCATCCAACTTGTCCTCAATCTCAATTCTAATCTCACTCATCTGTATTTTTTTGACCTCGTTTGAGCCTCCAAACAGGCATAAGAACCTATTTTTAATAATGTCGGTCACTAGGTGTGGACAGAGCTAGAGCTAGTGAACAACTATAAAAAGAGCTAGAGAGCTCATTTTTGGGGATCATTTTTTGGGGATTGAAGTAAGAAATAAACTTTGTAATCATATTTTTGGCTAATCAAACATTCCATTGATCCATCTCCTTGTCTTTCTATGTGTGCATGTTGGTGTGCTTCTCACTCACACACTTGTACTCTCACTAGCTCATGGACATCATACCACCCTAATGTCTTCCTAGTTTGTCAATTATGAGGTGGATCTCCTCATGTTGATGCTTATCATCGTGCTAGAGTGACAATGTTCCAAAGTACATAGTGGATTTTATTACACTAAACACATGCCTATAAGGTCTACTTGACTCTCCAAAAGGACAGGGGTTGATCCTATGCTCATTGGTTCGACCAAGCTTGATCACTTGGGAACTCACTTTTCTACCTCCAACAAGCTTCTCCAAGTTCTCTCAAATGCGTGGTCAAGGACCCAACTTTCTTGCACCATGAGTAAACATGTAGCCAAAGTAAGCATGCATATTGCCACACTACAAAACCATGCAAAAGTCACCCATTTTTCTTAAACCATAGACACTTTCACAAACCTCTAGTAAAGGGAGAGTGATGCATTGTTGTGAATCACATAACACTAGGTTTATGCACTCACATGTAACCCTCACAAAGTATCAGGATATTTTTCTTCTTTTCTTTGAGTCATTATAATTCAAAAAACACTCCAAGGAAGGGTTTCAACGAAATGACATCTAGAGGTGGCTCAAAAGCAGGAATACCACCTACCAAGCAAGCACAACCTACACAACCCACTCAACCAACTCAAGAAGCCGCTACATCTCAAGAAGGACATGTAGTCATAGAGATTGATTGTTCAAAAATACCTCCAAAGTATCCGAATTTCCCACCACATGTTACTCCACTAGAGCTATCCATAGGGTTAGTGGCTTATCCAAGGGGCCATTGTCTAAAGGAGAGTGTTCATCCCATGTGAGAGGGAAATCATTTTTTTGTATGCCAACAAGAACTATATGGCCACTTGTACAAACTTCACTTTATGCTTGTAGATTTTGGTGAAAAGCAAAGAATACTAAATTTGATATATACAACAAACTTATTGGGATATGGAAATTATTTGAGACTGCCACTTGTACATCCCGATTTTAGTGTTGATGATTACTTCTCACAAAACACAACAAGGGAGACAATAGCATCCAGGATCCATAGTTATCGATTTCTAAAGGTGAGAAAGTCACAAGTCAACTTACTATGGAACTAAACAAAGAAGCACTACATATCAACAAAGAATTAAAGAATATTTCGAATGTAAATGTACCAATTGAATACAAGTCAAAGATGAAATAAACATTCACAAACTTAAACTGTAAAAAGCTTGATATGGACTTAGAATGCTATATTAGCACTTTTATTTCCCCAATCAAGATACACATACTATACCCATGAATGCGTATGGCATGGATTCATGTATGCCATCAAGTTTGGTATGACACTAGACATGACTGTGACAATCTTGAAGCAAATAGAATAAAAAAACTTGAGGTGGGCAAAGAAGAAGACCATATTTAGAACTCCAGGGATTTGTTGGAGTTTGAGGTGTGCGATAGCACAGAAACAACACAAGGAAGAAGAAGAAGAAGAAGAAGAAGAAGAAGAAGAAGAAGAAGAAGATTGGAACAAGACACAATACAAAATGTATTGCCAAGTGAATGTAAAAAGGTAAGTGATCCATTTGGGTTATATGTGTATATACAAAATCTTCTAAAGAGGGAAAAAAGTACCCCAACCATCCTAAGTGTGTTCACACACATCACATCACTACCAAAATATTAACAAATCCCCCTTATGAGTGATGTAGTGAACAAGGAGCTGGCACTCATGTATATCCATGCTATGTAGAAAGAAATCAATCCATAAAAGGACGTAAGCCTGAAGCTTTTCATAAAGCTTCAAGCTTCTCCCTACGCATAGCCTTTCTTAAAAGGTATTCAACATTATCCTATGTGGGAACATAAGCCAAACTAATCTCTCCAGTAGCGAACCTCTCCTTGACATAATGATAGTGCACCTCAGTGTGCTTTTTGTGGGCATGGAAATAAGGTTCCTTGTAATTGCCAATGCACTCTAACTATTGGTGAAGATGGCAATGTCAAAAGACTGACCAACACTCAAATATTCCAAAAGGCATTTAAGCAACACAAACTCAAGAGTCAGTTGCCCTATACTCAGTCTCACAACTAGAAGGGCCACCATAGGTTGCTTCTAGCTCAACCAAGATATGGATGAGCTACAAAGCATGAAGCAAAAACCATCGATCGACACATGAGTTTCATAGCAATGAGCACATTTTGAGTAAAAAAAAGCATACAGACCTAGCAATAATGATCGCCCTTAGGATAAAACAATCCAAGTAGTCGGGTACCACTCAAGTAGTGAAAGATGCACTAAACAAGTAGCAAAAGATGCACTTAACAAGTAGCAAAAGATGCACTTAACAAGTAGCAAAAGATGCACTTAACAAGTAGCAAAAGATGCACTTAACAAGTAGCAAAAGATGCACTTAACAAGTAGTGAATGATCTACTTAAATGTTTGCCAATGCTTGACACTTGGGCAATGCATAAACCTATTCATCTGAGAGAAAGAAAACTAAATATCAGGTGGAGTTATGCATAAGTAAATCAAGCATCCAACACCTTGCTGATAGAAAACAACATTAAATGCATCTCCATCATCATGAAGACTCAATCATAAACCTCTTTCCATGGGAGTGGCAATATTTTTGCAATTTTCAAGGCCAAAATGCTGCAATAATGTGTCAACGAATTTTCTTTGACACAAAGCTATTCCCCCATCAACTTGGATAAATCAAATGCCCAAAAATGATACAAACACCCCAAGTTTGACATCCCAAAAGAGGCATGCAATCCTCAAATTTGATAATATGCTTCTCATTAGGACTAGTCAGAAGCATACCATCAACATATACAACAATGATCAAAAGTACATCATCTGCATGCTTAACATATAAGATGCTCTCAGCTCGACTATTCTCAAAACCATGTGCTTGCAAGTAGGCATGTATCTTGTCATATCAAGCACGTGGTGCTTGCTTTGAACCTTATAGTGCCTTTTTTAAACTGCACACTTTATTTTCATGCCCTTCTACACAAAATCATGGGGCTAAAACACATACAGTTCTTCATGTAAATCACCATTTGGAAATGCAATTTTAATTTCCAAATGGTGGACATTCCAACCATGATGAGCTCTAAGTCCAAAAATGCTACGAATGGTGGTCATTGGACATGTGGTAGGAGGAGTCTCATCAAAATCACTGCCTCTCTCTTAAGCAAAACCTTTTGCAACAAGCCTACCTTTATACCATTCAACTATTCCATCAAACTTACATTTCAACTTGTATATCCATTTAGTGCCAATGGCCTTTTTCCTAGAAGTAAATCACATAAAGACTAAGTATCATTCTTCATAATAGCATCATATTCTAGTTGCATGGCAACTATCCTTTTTTTTAATTATGTGCTTCATCGAAAAAAATTGGCTCATTCTCATCACAAAGACCAGAGATAGCCATTGCATAACAATCTGATGGAAAAGAAGCACTATGAGAGCTTGAATAAGTATGATCTGTCAAAGGTGCATCTAATTTTCTCTCTATCAAGGTCTACACCAACCATTTAGGCATAGTTTTCCTCTTTTATGTCAGCCCTCTCATCAACAAGTGCATCTTGTAAATCTACATCAGAAATAGAATGTTTTGCATCATTATTTGAAGCCAATAAAGGATGATAATTTGCCTCATTCGGACCAACACTTGACTTTCCACCTATAAAAAGAGGTAGCAAAATGTCATACACATCTTTATAGTTAAAGGTTGTCTTCTTGGTACATGAAAGTAAGGGCTGAATCCGACATTCAATAAAAATAACATTATGGCTAACCACAATGCATTTAGTTGGTGGATGATACAATCACATCTCAGACTTGTACCCAACAAAAATACATTTCACTGCTTTATCACGCATTTTTTTGCATTGTTGTTTAGGCTCTAATGCATGCTCATTTCACTTGTTAAGTACATATGCCGCACACATTATATCCTTAAGCTATAATGTGTGTGGCACATGTACTTAACAAGTTACCATGAAAAGACTCATATGGAGTGATTGATGCAATGCTTTAGCGGGACACTTGTTAAGTACATTTGCCACACACATTATAGCCTTAAGCTAGAAGCTATGTGGTAAAGCTTGAATTTCGACCATACAACTTGCCATTTCCAAGAGAGACATGTTCTTTCTTTCAGCTACTTTATTTTGTTGAGGTGTATATGGCACTATACAATGATGTTTTATCCCACATTCAACCAAAAATGCATTAAAATGAGAACACATGTATTCACCCTTGATCCAAGTGGAGGTTGCCCAATCTACATGTTGACAAATTTTCAATCATAACCAAGAACTATTCAAAGCACATAAACACTTGAGACTTTTCCTTCAATACATAGACCCATGCATGCCTAAAGAAATCATCAATAAAATTCAGGAAGTATGGGTAGTTGCCAAATGAAGGTGTCTACATAGGACCACAAGCATCACTATGAACAAGTTGCAATTTATGAGTAGCTCAAACTAAACCATCTTTTGGGAAGGAGAAATTGTGCATTTTTTTGAAAATATGGTCTCCACAGACATGTTTACAAAAGTGCCTCAAGTTTGGGCAAAGATGACATCATTTTAGATTTTTGTAGGTGATTCAAACTAGCAAAATTCAGATGATCAAAGTGTGCATGCCAAAGTTTTGCATCTCATGGATCTTTTACCATTGTAAAAGCCTAGAACTTTACACATGTAAAAGTAGAAAGAGAGATCTTAACTTCCGCGAATTGGGGTGGTTTCATTGCATTTAATCAATCAATCAATCACCTAAAAGTATATCAAACTAAATCTTCACTTTTCCTAGATTGTAGGAAAGTGAATCAATTCCCTCGAACAACTCTTATACCTTCATTTGAATTCAAAATCCACTTGTAGAAGTTGTGGATCACTTCTCGAGTCTATATAAAGACTTCAAAGCACTTTTACAATACATGGAAGCAATATACATACACTTGTGACCATCATTGTCTTGCTCCTTCATTTTTTGCATCATCTTCTTTGCCAACAGTAATCTTGGAGAGAGTGTTGCTCTCTCTCCAAAGCTTTAAATTGGATGAAAGATGACTCATTGGAAAGGTATTAGCATCTAGTTTAGCATGTAAATTTTCATAGCATTTGGTTCAGTAGATCGGGGGAAATCTCAGTTTTTCTATCTCAGGGTCAATCTCTACATATTCTTGAAAAATAGGAGGTACCACCGTTGAGTGTCTAGTTCATTCCAATAGAATATTTTGCTTATTCCTTATCCCTATGTGTATCAATCCCATAAAAAGTGTTTTTCTAATTGTAATCATGTTGATTGCTATGAGCATTTGAAGTTCATTGTCTCATCCAAAGATAATAAGTTTTTTGAGCTAGTTGGTGTGCAAACCTATCTATTTTGTATTGACTATTTCTCCTTGATGCTCAAAAGTACATCATGCATTTTATTGCACTTGCCGCATGCCTATAAGGTCTATTTGAGTCTCCATAATCTCAAGGGCTGGTCTTATGCCGATTGGTTGGACCAAACTTCATCGCTTCACAACTCACTTTTCTACCTCCTACAAGCTTCAAGTTTCTTCAGAAACTACACTGCAAGGTAACATATTTGGTTGAACCAAAATCAAAGTATCAAACATCCGATTCTACCATAGAATTACACTACTTATGTGAAGATGGTTCATAGCTACAAAATATAGTAAATTCCCATTCTTCATTTTTAACTATATTATCAAACTCTATTTTAGGTGTAGAGGTTTTTGCAACAACCATTCCAACCAATTTCTTCTTTACCTGCTTTGCAATCAATTTAGGACAACTCTTTATGACATGATCATTTGCCTTAATGCAAAACATTTTTGTTCTATTTTTTTATGATCTAGTAGATGAGCTCCATTTACCTTTGCTCATCTAACTAGCTAAGAAAGCTTGATGTGCAACATGTAAAATTGACATGTTATACTTGGATTGATCTTCTTACAACAAAACAAAGACTAACTCCTCAAATGCTAAGGCGTTTGAAGTTCCTTTCATCACCAATCAAAGAGTAGAAGCAAAAATCTTATATAAATTTGGAAGGCCATCAAGAATAGTCTACACAAATGAACTATGTGGCAAGATTTCATCAATAGAAATCAAATGCTCCTTCAAATCTTTGATCTTGTCAAAAAATTATTTGTAGAATCTCATTCATTCATATGCTCACTCTCCAAAATTTTTCAAATGTAAGAAAAACGAGCCTAATTTCTTGCCTGGTATAAAGTTGTAAGAGTATCCCAATAATCCTTTGCTATCTTGCAAGAGCAAATGTGAGGGATAATGGCATTTTTGATAGAAAAAAGCTATCAATGCATGTGCCTTAGCATCTCTACCATCCCAAAAAAGTTGCTTTGGAATAGATGCAATAGTAACTGCAACATGACTAGGAAATTGAAGATCATCATCTTCAATAATCTGCATCACCTTGAGTAATTGTATTTGTAGGTGTAGTGGGATGTTTTTTGACACCCTCCACAATATTCCACAAACCTTTTGATACCAATACATGATGCATCATATATGCACACAATGGGTAATTGGTGTTGTCCAACTTATCCTCAACATCCAACATATAGAATACATGATCGGTTTCAACCATGGCCATTGAATAAATACCTTGATGCACAAAATTGACTGTATATCAAAAAAGTTGAACACAAACACGCTATCCAGCTTTGATAAACTTGTAGCAAATTTTAAGGTGCTTGTATTAGCAAACCAAAACTTGTATATATGTTTAGCAAACTTTGAGGAGGCTATGGATGCCATGCATATGTCACAAGAGGAGGCAATACTAAAGGCTCATGCAAAAGTAAAGTCAATAGCCTATGAGAAAGAAATGAAAATGAAACAATGGGAAGGGCACATTCCACTTCTACAAAATAGCTATTCACTCCTATACTAGAAGGATGTGAGGAAGGCATACCATGCCCCACTCCACTAGAGAAATAGTCGGTGAGCAACTTGTCTACAAAAGGACCAGCCACAACAAAGGTGGTTCAACAAAGACAAACTTATCAATGTACAAGTGACTCAACAAGTAAAGAATTAGGATTCATTCAGAGTTGGAAATTCTCATAACACTTCCCACCCTATAATTTTTGGACCTCGAAGAATCTGATGCTTATACGTAGCCTTCACCACAACCAATGAAATTATATGGATTCCACTTTACTCACTCACCTATTATTTCACTTGAAGAAGGCTGAATTGGAGGCATCACTCAACAAATTTTTTGCATTCCCCTGGAAATATCAGTGACCTCTATCATAATTGCAACCACAACGGCCAAGCACATGGAAACACAAAAAGAGTCAAGACCATCCAACTTAAGGTGCACCAACTTCCTACTTAAGTTTATTCTCAGGTGTGCATCCAAACATCATGGAGGTCACACATGTATTGGCAAGAGTTAATGAGGCTCTATAGGCAGCCACAAGTAGAATAGAAGTAGACTCAAAATAGAATGTAGAATTGCATCATGAAATAGCAACACTCAAATAATCATAGAGTCTATTAATGTGGGACATCCAACTAATGAGACAAGCAAAATGGAAAAATGAAGAGACTATAAGAAATCTACAACAAGAACTAGACCAATATAAGATACAACAATCGATTGCCAATCATCAGATTTAAAGCTTCAAGAAGACTATCCACAATCTCATGTAAGATGTTGACAAGCTATGAGCAGATAAAAATATATTGCTTTGAGCATTTACCTTTGATGCACTTATACCTACAACATTGAAACCTCTTGGAAAATAATCTTATGAATAACTATTTCAAGAAAATATGTACCTCCAAGAAGAAAATGATACAAAAAATACCACCACTGAAGTCCTTGAGGCTCAAAAACAAGGATTACAATACCATATTGAACTATTTCAAGGATCTCAACAAGACCACAATCCCTCGAGGCATTTTCAAGGATGATAATATCTAGGAAAAAGGGGGTGTTGTATATTAAAGATTAAATTAAAAAACTAAAGACAATCAAAGGCATTAGATGGAAGAGGAAGAAAATTGAAATAAACCAAAGGCTCATCAAAAAATTTTGGAAACCCACCTATAGTTTTTGAAAATTCCCTCTTAGGCTAGATCTCTTATTTTTACTGATGTATTGATTTTGTAATTTGCAAGCTCACACATGTACTTACTTCACTTAGCATATTCTAGCTATTTCAATAACTCAGTTAGAATGGTTCTATAGTAAGTGTAGGACTACTTTTAACTAGGTTAGCCCTTTTGGTGTGTAAAAGACTAATAATTTTCATATAATGCTCATTTGGAGCTCATTTTTGTAGACTTTTGCCACTATGAATGGAGAGATCCTTGACGAATCTCATAACTCTCCTTTCTTTTCCATTTTCCTCTCTTCTTCTTGATCCTTGGAGGTGGATATGGTGAAGAATGAGTGTTTCAAGGGGCTATACATACCTTGAAGGTTTTCCACGTGTTTTGCTATGTGCATGTGTAAGAAGCTCCAACACAAGGTAAGGTCCATCTTGCCACTATTTTGAAGTCCATTTTCACTTTGTAGGTCATCTATTTTGTAGGTGTGACCATATTAAAAATGTAGATCTTTTTGTTCTGCATGTTTCAATATGCAAAAGGGGGATTATCTTTGAGGCCTAGGGAGATATTTATTTGAGAAATCTGCAAGCTTGTCAAATTCGACTTTTAACTTCCTCTCTTCCATTTCTCATCTATCCATTGCTTTTCCACTTGGTTTCTATGCC
>CM035439.1:21061117-21128617 GCA_020310875.1 Ceratopteris richardii | reverse complement strand
TTGTACCTCCATTTTTTTCAAACCGAGGAGTTCTCAAGCTTGAGGAGCAGTAGAAGTATCTATGTACCAATTTTCATGATTTTTAGACTCCGTTTGAGCCCTCAAATAATCCTTGGAACCTAAGTTTTAGCTAGGCCGGACACTAAGTCTAGGCAGGGCCAAAACTAGTCAAAAAACTATAAAAAGGGATAGAGACCTCATTTTTGGGGTTATCAAGTTAGAGAAAGAGCCTATTGAGGAGTGTGATCGAGTTATTGAGAATGAAAGCTTCCATTGTTCCTATCTTTGTTATCTTGCCTTGTGTGCATGTGTGTGTGTGCATGTATGTTCTTGTCACTCACATTTGCTTGCCACAATTGCTCATGATCTTCATATCCTCCTCAGGTCTCTAGAGATTGACAAGTAAATGAGGTGGTGGTCACACTTTGGCTGCACCAAATTTTGGTGCTATTGTCAGGGAGTGTTGCTCGAGGATGAGCATTGTGATGGTAAGATCATATATTTGCGACATCGAAAGGTAAAAAAAATAGTCATTTTCTAGTAAGTTTCTATTTTCTCTTCTCCACATTCATCATCATCATCATCACCATCTTCTCCCATCTTCATCTTCGCAAAAGTTTTTTGTTTTTGATTGTATATTCACTATTTTCACCTCATTTCTCATTCCTAATTGTACGAGAGAGAGAGAAAGTGTTTGTGTGTGCAAGTATCTATGTTTTTCATGAATTTTTGCATGTACGGAGCTCACCACCACCTGGTGCTCAATTTCAAAATCTCACCAAAATTCTCAAAAAATCGTGAATTTTTGGAAAATTCAATTTTTTGTTTAATATCGCGAATGCATTGTTCTGGCCAAAAATCACTCAAAAAATCATGATTTTCTGGTTCTCTAATTGTTAAAAAAAAAGATTTTTTGGTTCTCTAATTGACAAAAAATTACAATTTTATGGTTCTCTAATTGTCAAAAAATCACAATTTTTTAGCTCTCTAATTGTCAAAAAAATTTGTGATTTTTTGGTTCTCTAATTATAAGAAAATCATAATTTTTTGGTTCTCTTATTGTCACAGTTCTCTGATTGTCAAAAAAGTTGCAATTTTTTGGTTCTCTAATTATCAAAAAATCACAATTTTTTGGTTCTGTTATTGTTAAAAAATTGCAATTTTCTAGTTCTCTAATTGTCAAAAAATCATGATTTTTTGGTTTTCTAATTGTCAAAAAATCATTATTTTTTGGTTATATAATCGTCAGAAAATCATAATTTTTTTGTTCTCTAATTGTCAAAAAAATCATGATTTTTTGGTTCTCTACTTGTCAAAAAATCATAATTCTCTAGTTCTCTAATATAAAAAAAAATCATGTTTTTTTTGGTTCTCTAATTGTCAAAAAATTACGATTTTCTGGTTGTCTCACTCTCAAAGAAATCATGACTTTTTGGCTTTTGGCTCCCACAACATCACGAATTTTTGGCATTTGTCTTTCACAACATCGTGACTTTTTGGCTTTTGGCTCTCACAACATCATGACTTTTTGGCTTTTGGCTTTCACAACATCATGACTTTCTGGTTGTCTCACTCTCAAAAAAATCGTGATTTTTTGGTTGTCTCACTCTCAAAAAATTGCAACTTTTTGGATTTTGGCTTTCACAACATCGCGTCTTTCTAGTTCTCTGACTCTCAAAAAATTGTGACTTTCTGATTGTCACAACATCTTGACATTTTTGCTTTTGGCCTTCACAACATCATGACTTTCTGGTTCTCTGACTCTCAATAAATTGCGATTCTCTGGCAGGTTGTGTTTGTTTGTTTGACCCCCAAGAGCCTGAATTGACATAACTTTCTCATCCAAAATCCGTTTTTTGAGCTTTAGAGTCCATTGGAAAGCTTGTTTCAAATGCCACATGAGCTCAATTGTTTTTCTTGCCCAATCATGTGTTGATTTTTAGATAGGGTAATTTGAAGTTGACCTTCAAGTGGGATTAGGAAGCTAAGGGGGCTCTAAAGGATTTTAAGCAATATAAGGGGAAATTGGGTCTTTAAAAATGCTTGAATCAAAATGTATGTCAAATAAATCATATTTAAAGCTTGATCTAAGCTTGGGACTTTTACAGGTCCATTGGGAGCCATTCAAGGGTGTCAAAGCAATGTGGCAAATGCATTGCAAGCTTGGGAATGTCTATTGTGAGCATTCAAGTTTGATCAAAGGAGAAGTGACTTGAGGTTGGAAGCATTCTTAATCCCCTCAGTCAATTCATAGCCTAGGCTAAGTAGGACTAGTGGTATTAACTAATTAGGGTGACGACAAGCACGACATAAGTACAAGAAACCCTAATTACTCAAGTTCAAGCATAATTTAGGATATTGTTGCGACAAACTCTAAATGAAAAGGACTTAAGTGGATCGATCACATATTAAAGTGCGATAAAACTTAAGTATTCCTAACAACAATATTTGTCAAACAAGATTACATCGGAGAAATCTATAAAAGAACAAGTAACTGATTCAAAAGAACATTGCAATGCAATTGTAATTGGGAAATTTGGGACTAGTAGACAAAGCTTGTGAACCTTGGATTAGGTAGACAGCTAGACCAGGATAGATAAAGCATTAGATAATCTAGATCTAATGTCAATCACACAACTAGGTCATGGGCACAACAACTTAGTGATTATCCCTACGTGCTAAGTAAAAAAAAAGTGATTTAGAAATGTCCTTTAGCATGAAGACACTTGTAAGTAGCTCAAGCATTACCTATTTACAGACACTAGAGGGTCCTTATAAAACACAATTGAAGTATATCAGGTTCAACCGATTAGGTGCTCGCATCTATGAGGATGGGTTGTAAAGATCAGTCATCTAACTTAAAAACCTAGATCAACCCTTCGGACTTGAACACCCATTGGTTAAGTTCAAAGAGGGTTCTTATTTTGACAAGCAAGCAACCATGTATGTGGTTACCAGCTTATTGGACAGGACAGATGAGTTTGGAAATGTCATTCCCAAGAACGAGATAGGAGACCTAGAGCAAGGAGACCTAGAGCAAGGAGACCTAGGATGAGAACCCAAGAATCCTCAAGGCAAATTCTTCTTGACTAGAGTGATTACCCTAGAGTGGGTTCTCCAAGACAAAAAAAGCATAGAAATACTTGTTGATATATTTCGGTAGTGATGTGTGTGAACACACGAGGACCAACCGGGCACTTTTTTCCCTCTTTAGGAGGTTTTTTCCCTCCCACTTGTATATATGCCTATTTCCCTAATGTGTTACTTATCTTTGTACATTCTAGTGGTAATACATTCAGTATTGTGTGTTGTGCTCCAAACATCTTTTTCTTCTTCCTTGTGTTGCTCACATGCTTCCATAGACTTAAACTCCAACAATTGGTATCAAAGTAGGTCATCGCTTCATCTCGGCCATCATCAATACCTCTCTGGTCATAGTCTCAAAATCATATGAAAATTGGTGAGCATACTTAGGGTAATTAGTATATCAAAACATCTTCGCTCTTTGGTGCCAAAATCGTGATCTACTTGTTTCAACCTTCGAATGCAGTAACGTAATTCTTGTGCAGGAAATTTTTTCTTTTTGTGCCAAAGATATATACAGGTTTCCTTTCACCAGTATGAGCATCTCAAAGTCTAATATAGGTTTAACAGAACTTGACCGGGTAGTTTTGTTCAACTTTTTGAGATATAGTCAATTTTTTGTATCATGGTATTTTAATCAGTGGCCATGGCTGAAAGTAGTGATTTATTCCATATGTTGGATGTTGAGCATAAGTTGTACATTAACAATTACCCGTTAGGGGCTTATATGATGCGTCATGTATTGGTTGCAAAAGGATTGTGGAATATCATGCAGGGTGCTGAAAAACTTCCTATTACACCTACAAACACAGTTGCTCAAGGTGATGCAGATGGCATTGAAGACGATGATATTCTTCATGTTCCTATTCATGCAGCAATTCCTATTGCAACTATTATAGAGCAAATTCATTGGGATGGCAGAGATGCTCAGGCACATGCATTGATACCCTTGTTTATCAAACATGCCATCATTCCTCACATTCACTCTTGCAGAATAGCTAAGGATGTTTGGATACACTTATCACTTTATTCCAGGCAAGGAATGGGGCTTGTGTTGCTTACCTCTGAAAATAGTTGGAGAGTGAGCACATGAATGAAGGAGATTCCATGGATAGTTTTCTGACAAAGATCAAAGATTTGAAGGAACAATTGATTTTTGTTGATGAAGTCTTGCATGATAGTTCACTTGTGCAGAATGTTCTGAATGGTCTTCTCGATTCATACTAGAGTTTTGCTTCTACTCTTCATTTGATGATGAAAGGCAATCCAAATTCCTTGACATTTGAGGAGTTATTCTTTGTTCTCTTGCAAGAACATCTGTCTAGGCAAAACAAGTCCATTATGCCTGTTGTAGATCAAGCTTTCCTAGCTAGTCAAAAGGGCAAAGGTAAATGGAGCTCTTCCACTAGTAAGCAAAAATCTACTATTTCTACACAATCAAAGAAGGATGATAGAGAAGAGAAGAAAACATAAAAGCAAAAATTGTTTTGCAAGTATTGTATAAATCAAATGATCATGTCATAAAGAGTTGTCCAAAACTGGCAGCAACAGAGGCAAAAAAGAAAGAGGTTGGAATGGTTGTTGCAGAGGCCTCTACACCGAAAATAGAGTCTGATAATCTTGTGGAGAATGAAGAATGGGTGTTTACTACTATTTGTAGTTTTGACCCATCTTCTCATGAGTAGTGTATGTTTGAAGTAGACTCAGATGTTTGGTACTTTGATAGTGGGGCAACCAAACATATTACCTAACAACACAGTTTCTTCACTTCACTTAAGCCTACCACTACAAGGAGTACTGTCACATGCACCAACAACTCCTCTTATCCTGTCATGGGATTTGGTAAGATCATTTTGACTACTACTGATGGTAGTTCTTTTACATTGTTGGATGCTTTATTTGCGCCAAGGATCAAGAAGAATCTGTTATGATTTTTAGCTTTAGCCAAGATTGGCTTGGTTGAAATTTGTTGATGACAGATGTACAGTTCATGATCTCTCAAATGGGGACATCATTATTGCTTCTCGCATTTTATGTCATGGGCTGTATAAGCTCATAGACTATGAAAGATCTATGAATGATTCAGCATGTGGAATACATGATTCTCAGGCTATGTCAGATGCGAAGCTTTGGCATGCATACTTTGGTCATCTGAATTTTGCTAGTTTTCTATGCCTATAGAAATCTAAAATGGTGTCCTCTCTACACAAAATCAAGGTGCCTGGTAAACATGTTCGTGAAGGCAATATTTTGGGAAATATGTAGTGTTCATCATTCCCAAAAGATGGTTCAATTCAAGATACTCAAAAATTGCAGCTTGTTCTAGGCATGCATGGGTATATCCATTGAAATCAAAGTCCAAAGTGTTTATGTGCTTCAAAAAGTTGTTGGTTTTGGCTAAAAATCTATCAAGATGTAAAATGGGCACCCTCCGTTCTGATCGAGGGGAGGAATATATGTCTTCTAACTTTAATGCATTTCTCATTGAACATGGGATAAAACATTAGTGTACAATGCCATATGCACATCAACAGAATGGAGTTGCTAAACAAAAGAACATGTCACTCATGGAGATGGCGAGGTGTATGGTCAAGAGTCAAGCTTTACCACATAGTTTTTGTAAGACAATAGTTACGCAATATAACATAGGAGCAATAGCAGAGAAGATAACAGATATAGGAGAATCTCAACAATTTTCTACGAACAACAAGTACAAAGATGATGGCATTGTCCACCCATGCGCTCTCAAGGTAGAGCTTAAATGGTGATCTAGACAACTCTAGATAGGGAGATATAAGGTAGAGGTATGCTCGCTCAATTCGATGTCTCAAGTAGTGCATAACTCATGTATATATAGGATCATGGGTGGCCTTCCATGGACGACTATACATGGACGGTTGAACTGACTTAACAAATATAAATGATTTTTGACTCTGAAAGGGAATATTCCATGGAATTTCCCTTTACCATCGCGTTGGGGGCGTTGCTCCCGTACCCCAACCAGGGGGCCTGCTGGCCCCCTCAAATTGAACCTCAATACCAATAGAAATAGCAGGCACCATATAGGCCACAATTGGTCTAGGAAACCAACTGCCACCTCCCACCAATGTGATTTCTGCTAAGTATGCATTGGTAATAGAGCATTGGTGCCAATGACCTTTGGTCTCAGAAAATGACCCTCATGCTCAGAGTTCTAAATCACCCATGAAGATAGTCCACAAGCTTATTACACAGAGTCACCCAAGCATAGTGAGAATTATCTGTATCAATATGAGGCACTACCTATGGAACCAAATTGGAAGCCAGAATACTCCAATGTCATGTATATGAATCCTCACCCCATGCCCTAATTGAGACAAATGAGAACAAAAGCCCCTAGAGGACCATGTTTTAGACATCAGGGCAACCATTTCATTCATGAATGTTAGGACAACCATTTCATTGTTCGAAGTACTAGACAATTTCAAGAAATATGAAGTTAAAAATCGGAAAATTTTGGCATGAATGCCTGAGATAGAGGCCATCACAACAAAAGTGTATGATAATAAAGAAAAGGCCAAAAACAATTCTAGTAACCATTGAAGAGAACAAAGAGTGATGTACTTACATAGGAGAAGACCTAAGTGCAGAAGAAGAAATGGAGCTTGTAGCTTTATTCAGGGAATATAGGGATGTATTTACGTGGACCTATAGAGACCTGAAGGGGGTAGATATGAAAATATGCTCTCATACAATTTCCATGATGGATGATGTCAAGCCCACCAAACAAAAGCCCTACACATATAATGACACTTATGTAGCCAAAATAAAAGAAGAAATCAACAGACTAATTGAAGATAGATTTATGTATGAGATTGAGCATGCTAAATGGGTGTTCCCCATCATAGTGGTGCCCAAGAAGAACAAAAACTTGTAGGTGTGTATTAACCTTAAAAAATTTAATGCCGCTATGATCAGAGATAGCTATCTGCTTCCAATCACCAAACATTTATTGGAGCGTGTTGCAGGCAAGGAAGTTTATAGCTTCTTGATGGATTTTTAGGTTACAAGCAAGTAGCCATTGCCTCTGAAGATCAACACAAAATGACCTTTGCCATAGAGTGGGGAGTCTTTTCCTTTCGTGTGATGCCATTTGGGCTCACCAATGCACCTGCAACATTCCAAAGGCTCATGTGTCATGCCTTCAAAGAGCTCTTGTGAAAGAGCTTAGAAGTATATGTCGATGATTTATGTGCACATTCCCAAGAAAGAGGACAACACATCCTAGAGCTTATATAGATCTTCAACAATTGTTGAGAATATCGAGTTTGTCTGAATCCAAAAAAGTGTGTGTTTATGGTGCTTCAAGGTAAGATCTTAGGTCATATTGTTTCTAAGAATGGAATATCAATAGATGAGGACAAAGTAAGAGCCATAGCGGAGTTGCAAAGGCCAAGGAATGTTAAAGAGGTACAAGCCTTTATGGGCCATTGTGGATATTACCACAGGTTTATCCACATGTATGCAATCATAGCTAGACCTCTTTATGCTCTGTTGATAAATTTTGAGTGCAATGACAAATGCGAAAATTCCTTCAATGAGCTAAATAGATGTTTGTGCACAGCACCAATACTGACCACTCTTGATTGGAATAAACCATTCCATGTCCATGTAGATGCATCCAATTCTGCAATAAGATGTGTGCTAGCACAACTGACAAGTGAAGGAAATCTAGATTTGCCTTTAGCATATGCTAACAGACAGCTAAAAACATCTTAAAAAAACTACAAAAAAACGCAACAAGAAGGCTTAGGCATGATATATGTCGCGAAGAGGTTTAGACACTATCTATTGGCCAACAAGTTCAAGTTTTTCACTCATCATCAAGCCTTATTATATTTGGTCAATAAACCTTGCAATACATGACGCTTAGTAAGATGGTTCCTCTTACTAATGGAATATGACTTTGAAGTGGTTCTTAGGAAAGGTAGGACCCACCTCAGGGCAGATCACCTTTCTTGCATCACTTCAGGAGATTCACTGCAAGGAGTGTCTGATGAACTGCCATATGCTTATTTGTTCAATTTAAAAGTTGTTCCTAAATGGGCAAATAAGTTGATATCTATCCTAACCTTCATATCTGCAAATAAGAATGTGAAAACAAGCAAAGATGAGATTATAAAATCACAAAAATATCAAATATTGGCAGGAAGTATGTACAAACAAGATACAGAGGGTGTACTAGCTTGTTGTGTCGAGGAGGATGAACATAGTAATTGGTTGCAAGAATCCCATGAAGCATTGCTAGGAAATGACTATTCTAAACAACAAACATTGTAGAATCTAAAACGTTTAGGCGTGTATTGGACTTGTATGGACAAAGAAATACATGAGAGGATTAAGAATTGTCCAGGGTGCTAGAAGACACCCTCAGTGGAGTATGCTACCCTTTATCATGTGTCGTTAATTCTAGAATGGAGTACTCCATTGGTAGAATTTATGAGATCGGGAACACTACCAAGCGAGGTTATTCTGGCAAGAAAACAAAACATGGAGCAAGAGGCTCAAGACTATGCCTTAGTAGGAGACAACCTATACTGATGAGGCAAAGATGGGTATTTAAGACTATGCGTTCACAAATCAGACTATTTGAAAATCTTAGAAACTGCACATAATGGTGTTGCAAGTGGACACTTCAGGCCTAACCAAGTAATTAAGACCATTCTATTCTTAGGACTTTGGTGGCCCACTCTACTTATGTGAAGAGATGTGACACATGCCAACATGCACAATATCTGATTTGAAAAGTCAAGATGCCTTTGAGGCCAATGATGAGAGGATGCACATTCTTGAAGTGGGGTATAGACTTTGTAGGTCCTATTAACCCCCCAACTAGAAACTCCTGCAAAGTACATTATTGTAGCCACAAATTACCTTACAAAGTGGGTAGAAGTCAAAGCCATGACAAAGAATGATGCTCAAATGATGGCTAAGTTCTTATTCGAGAACGTGTTCACTAGATATGGGTTACCAATAGAGTTAGTAATTAATAGAGGTACTCACTTCTTGAAAGAAGTCATTGAAAACCTTTCCAAGAATTCTTGATGATACATAAGAAGTATGCCACCTATTATGGCCACAAGCTAATGGACAAGCCAAGAGCACAAATAAGATTCTATGTAATGTATTGACAAAACTGGTAAATAATAAACACTCTCATTGGGATAAACAACTTCATCATGTTGTTTGGGCTTATCGAGTTGCCTACAAAATGGTACTAAATGCCACCCCATTTCAGATGGTCTTTGGATAGAATTTTGTGTTGCCATTAGACTTCCTGATCCTGACTTTACAAGTGGCACAAGAGCACGAGTGGAATGGACATGAGTTGTCCTCCAGGATATTTGATCTAGAATACTTAGGTGAAACTAGGCAACAAATGGCAGCAAGTAAAAGACAAAAGGCATACTTTGATGCACACATCAAAGATAAAGTATTGAAAAAGGGAAACCTAGTGTGGGTTTATAGACTAAAGTAGCATGTCGCTAAATTGGAAATATGAGGATATGGACCCATGGTCATTAATAGAATTTCCATGGGCAGTGCAATTCAATCGGCCACTCTAGAAGGTAACCACTTGAACGAGGATATGGACCCATCGTCATTAATAGAATTTCCATTGGTGGTGCAGTTATTGATATAGCTTGATATAGCTAGAACCTCTTACAGAGGATATGCTAATGAGACTCAACACTGCTAAGAAGTAAAAGGAAGAAGAATTAAGGGTTAGAGAAAAAGCACATGTAGAGGCTAGAGAGCACATTAGGTGAAATAAATTAAGGCAACAAGGCCTAGATGTCAATCCCAATGCCCCAAGATATCACATGGTGATGTGCACCAAAAAGATTATACATCCTAGCATCATAGATAGATGACCATTCATCATGGTTGAGCTAGGGAATGGCACTGCAAATAAGATGATCAAAGCTCTTATCAATTCTAGAGTTGCCACTAGTGCACTTAGGTACTCATGTTGTAAAGGATTGGGCATGGAAGTTAAGCCGTTAGAAGCTTATTTAGTGGGATTAGGAGACATGGAAACCCCTTGTATCGGTGAGGCAAACATTCTTATCCTCTTAAAAGATGTACCTTTGAGAGTAAAGTTTCTAGTTTTCCATGATGAGAACATCACATAACATATGATATTAGGGCAAGATTGGTTGTACGATCATGCAATTGACTTAAACCTATGGTAGCGATCGTTTCAAGTCTGGATTAACAAGCAATGCCTAATAGTGGAATTGGAAGGTAGGGCCCCTTTTGATTCTAGTGCCATGCACTTTGCAAGCACTATAGAGTCCAATGTGCACCATTCCTCACCTATTGATGGGCAATTCATGCAAGTGCTAGAACCCCCTTCTCTTCCAAAAGTATCAACATCACGATTGGAACAATAAATTTTGCAAAGCACATGAGGACAAATGCAACCAAATGGCAAGAAGGAGGCCACCTCGATGACAAAAGCTACTACACAACCTCGCTCCTTACACACAAGGACAAAAATTAAACTGAATTTCAAGACTAAAAAGATATGGGTGATGAAAGGCAAGCAACCACCAACTTTTCCCCAACAATTCCCATCGAAGCAAGCCAACCATGCCAAAAGAAGAACCAAGCAACTAGGACAAGCTCAACCACAAGGTATCGGACAATTTGGGTGTCTAAGGAACCAGCTATAGCTCAACAAAGGTGATTACGCATGTGGGTACCCAAGGAACTCTTACATACACAAAACCCTATGCTCTCCCTCACAAGAAAAGTTTCAACAAAGAAGTCGAGGAGAGGCAAGGGTCAGAACCAAGCATAAAGATCAACACAAGATCAACTCACCTCTTCAACAATAGTAAGAAGACAATCAATGATGGTATGGGCTCATAAGCCAAAAGCACCAGTAGCCCCCACACAAACAAAGAGCCAACCACTAGGGATACAAAATTTAAGAAACCATCCAAAGATGAAGAGGCTAAAAGTTCTCTATATGTGGTTGAACACGGTTCCAAAATGGATCCCTGCAAGGAGGAATGATCAGTTTTCATTCAACCATCAATTGATTGCAGCATTTTGAGATCGAATGGATACCTCCAAACAAAGATTACATCAATCTCTACAAGTAATATTGAAAGCCTCGACATGTAAAAACCATGTGTCCTTGGCAAACAAAGATTACATCAATCTCTACAAGTAATATTGAAAGCCTCGACATGCAAAAACCATGTGTCCTTGGCATAACCCCATCTTTTGCACCATTTAGGTCATGCATTTCCATAGTAGAGGATTAGCCCTCTGTAGCAATTGATGCCATCCTTATTTGTACATATTTGTACTCCCGCCTTTATATATGTGGCCAATAACATCTCAAATAAAGAGGCATCCAGACCTTCATCTCTTCATAGTAGAAATAACAAGAAAGGGTGAGAACAAGGCATGAATATGTGAAAGTCTCTGCTATATAGAGAGGGCTGGAGAACAATGCATGAAAGGAGGAAGCCCAAAAATTTTTGACCTCTCCTTGAATCAAGAACCAAAAAGTCTTCTTCTTGGGAAGTTGCAATGAAGGCCAAAGGACCCTTCAAGAAGTGAAAACATCATAACAATCACTCTAGCAATAGCAACAAGCAAGATTCAACAAATTCTTCGACCAAGAAGTTTACATGTAATTACCTTGAAAGAAGGTCATGGAGATTTTTTGCTACAAAAAGAAGAAAAACTTTGGGGCATCTTCATCCAAGAACAACGCAGAAGTCTTCATCACATTGTTCACATTGCTCAAGCAGAGATTTGTTTTTATCCATTAAAGCCAATGCTTTAGTTGCTCTTAGTTCTTCTCAAGAATGGATCTTTGATAGTGGAGCCACATCTCACATGAGCAAGGATCAAGAATCATTTCAAGAACTCGAAGAACACGCGGGAGAAGTTTATTTAGGAAACAACAAAAGCCCAACAATTGAAGGGAAAGGAAAGGTTGGCATTACCAACAACAAGGGAGAATGAAAAGCATTGAATAATGTACTCTTTGTACCCAATCTTTGCATGAAAAATACTCTTAGTATAGGCTATTATGGATCATCACAAACAAGTGATTTTTGACAAAAAATCTATTAAGGTGATTGGTCCCTCTACACACAACATCATAGCTCAATTAATTGAAGACAAAGTAATTCACAAGCTTTCTTACTTCTTCACCAAATAATCTCTCTCTGAATGATGCCATGAAAGATATGGAAACGCTTCATATCGTATGAAGATTTCCACATCTCAATTGGTCAAAGGATTTCCCAAAATCAATCAAGTTAAATTTGTTTTCTAGCATGGGACCAAGGCCGACAACATAGGGCCCTTGTTCCAAAAGAGGCATTTACTCGAGAGAAGAAGCCTCTAACATATGGTTCAAGGTCTGTTGCAAGGTTGGGAGCTTCATGAGTATGATTGCAAGAGGGGGATCACTATTGATCCATACATGGGTAGCTCCCTTGTTAGCATGTACAGAAGATGCGAAACTATCACAGATGCAGAAAATGAATTTTGGGAGTTTTCCTAATTGGATATTGTCTCCTGGAATCCAATGCTATCAGCTTACGTAGGACAAGGAGATGGAGAGCGATGACCAAAGTTACCTCTGCTTTGCCATTTCCCTCCTCCAACATTTGTCTATAAAGCAACAATGGGATTCATAAATGCTTAGTAAACACCCAAAAACCAATAAGAATATGAGGGGATAGGTAAGCAAGGATGTCATCCAATAGGGAATGTAAGGGGTGTATTCCAAGGATGATTAGGTGGGGAGGTCTTAGAAGGTGGGCAAGTTGGGCATGAGCTGAACATAATTTCGAAGCAACTTGCTGGTGCATTCCTTGAGTAGTAGTACAAATTAAATTGCGACAAGTAACTTCTCCCAACAAAGTAGAACTATTGACTATGAATCCTATACACAACATAACACATGATCGTGCTTGTTCTAAAGTTGTTGTAATTGATAAATGTTTTCATTTTTCATCACTTGGAGACCTTCATTCTTTTTTAGAACCACAACAATATTAGCATGATGTTGATCATTGACCTCTTGTAGATCATGTACCTGCCACATAGCAAATTCCATGTTCAACATTTGAACAAGTTCACATAGAATATCATTATCAGCCGTAAAGGACTGATACATTGTTGGACCACCTTGATATGGTGAGAGATCACCTCATGAGCATAAACCAAAAGAGATACCACACTGACCAGGTCTTGCAAATCAAATGCATGATTGATCCCTAAAGACCAGGAAGTATCAGAGGGCATAGGTAAGTAAGGGTGCCAATTAGTGGTTTTTCAAAAAGTGTATTCCAAGGGTGTGCAAAAGGTGAGGTCGGACAGGGCGTAATCCATCTAGGCAAAGGAGGATATTGTTGTGAAGTGGAAGGAGCAAGTTGCTTTGCAGATGAAGAAGGTAGTGGAGCTGACAAAAAGGGTGTATTAGGCACAGGGAGTGTGTGCATGTAAGCTAGGAGGTCATCTCCTCATCCATGGTTGTGGGCAATGGTTCCAAGGGTGCGAGAGCCTTCATGGCTAGCAAGACAAATAATGTAGGAGGAGGAAACCCATGCATGCCAATAGAACTTGAAAATTATGAAGAACCCGAACGATGTGAATATAATAAGTATACAAATAAGAGGGAATCTCAAGAAATCATGACACAAAAATGCATGTGATAGGCGAAGTACCATGCATGGAGTCATGGGTGGCACCAGTATGTCCTATGTGATGATGTGACATCATGAACTTAAGAAGCCGTAATATGGCCATACCTTTAAGCCATTAATCAGGGTCCATAAGAGCTCTCCAGTCAAAGTCTCGAGTCAAAATGTGGTTGGATTTGACCAAGCCAAAATTTGGTACAATCCAAATTACTTGACTTTGATTTTCCTACAACATGATCTGATTTGCAATTATAAAATAACGCTAAATACCCTTCAATAAATACGGATATTTTGAGGAAACGGTCATGGGTATGGGCTTGATGAGTTTGAAGCTCCTGCATCAATAAAAACTTTGCAAAGCACTACTTATCAAACACGAGACATTCGTCCAAATCAGTAAAAGGGAATCCTCTGGAAGGAGTTTATGTTCAATTGCAATTCTTAAACTGGAATAGAGATCTTCATTGGTGTGATAACTTCCAAACCCTAGGCCAATTTAAAGGGTGTACAACCAATGGTAACTTTATAGGTGGTGTGATATGCCCATAATATGGTAGGGATCAACGGATCCCATCACTCGGACAATCAACAACTAACTTCTTTAACATAGTAAGTAGGGTTTTGCTAGTGCTCTCTACAAGACCAGTAACACGAGGATAATACAAAGTATTGAAATTATGTATAATCCAAAAAGAATCAGTAAGGGTGGTGATTCATTCATTAGCAAAATGGGTACCATGATCCAAAAAAAATTCCAAGGGAAGACCACATCCAAGAAAAACATAACGAGTTAAGCAATATGCTAGAATCAAAGAGGTGGAAGATTTCACAGGCCAAGCTTCAGCCCAACATGTGGCATAGTCAGTAGAGGTCAAAATGTTGCGATTATTGGTAGTTACACAGGAGGAGTAATGGGTCTAACAAAATCCAATCCCCACTTTTGAAAAGACTCGAGGGGCGAGATTGGTTGTAGAAGGAGATGGGAGTGTGGGAGAGGCTGGTTGATGCACTGACAAGGGTCCCAAACCCAAACATATTGATGCATATCACACTACATGGTAGGTGAACACAAACCACTTTGCAACAACTTCTTATAAGTTAACTCCTTTGAGAAATGACCACTAGTAGGATGAGAGTGAGTAAGGGCTAACAACAAAGGCCAAGCCCTGGACATGTGAGAGAAATAAAGTTGACCAACAATAAGGTAGAATGGGTGACTATATAAGGCAAGTTTTTGTCGAGCCATGATAGGAGAAGTTTAAGGAGGGAAATCTATAGTTAAAAAGGTAAGTAATGTATCATAATAAGAGGTGGAAGAATCCCATGTCATAAGTGATGTACTAGGTTGAGAAACATAAATAGCACCAGAAGATTCATCTACTCTGATAGGAACTTCACTGAAATCCACCTCAGAGAGAAAGTGAGCCATAGCATGGGAAGACCTAGGGCAATGAATTACATCATATCCAAATTCTTGGAGCAATAACACCCAACAAACTAATCGAACCCCCGAACTCCACTAGAGTACTAAATAAGTAAGAGTTGAGTGATCCACATGGAAGGTAAAATTCCAAACTAATAGATAATATCAAAATTTATTGGTGGAATAAATAAGGCATAAACATTCATCTTCAATAAACGAATAGTTTCGCTTGGTAGGGAGCAACCGATGACTAGCATAATAGACTAGCCAATACCATTTATTCAATGTCTCCATAAGATCACTCCCAATGGAAATATAAGAGGCATATGAACTTGGGGTTGGTCAGTCGTTCTTACAAAAGATTGGATTGGTTCAATGTTAGTCCATCCTAACTTCTCGCATAATGCATTAGTTATTATGTTTACTCCAGAACCGTCATCAATCAATACCTTAGAGATCTGCTAATTCTTATACCAAAAACTAATGAGGGGGGCCACATGATCATTAATCAAATCATGTTTAGGATGGATAGTTGTAGTCGAAGGTGTCAGAATGTCTCCAAATCCTACATGTTGTTGGAACTGTTGATGAACATCGAGGACTAAAGTGAGTAACTGGCCTATTGGTAGAGTAATGTGTGCTTTAGTGAGAATGTCCCATGTATTAGTATTTGTAGACTCCCCCAGTGGTGATTCCATTCTTGGCATTCTCAAAGGTAGCACATTCCGTTCTATATTGGGAATTGTCTCAGTAATTGGATTGGGCATCAAGAAGATTGGGGCTTTGACTTGGGCCCACGTAATTGCTTTTGCTATGATACATTGATGCTCCTCAAATCCTGGTTTGAAGACCTCTACAGCCAATTGCAAAACTCATCCAGATCTAGTTTGGATAGTAGGAGTCTGTGCTTCAGTCGATGTAATTATCACCATATTTGTCATAATTGGGCTTTGCCTTTCTTTCTTTCACTTATCATACTCTTGCACATCCTTGAAATGTCTTTGTATATGACCTAGTTCACCATAGAAATGACAATCCATAGGCATACCTCGGTTCTTTTAATTTAGGATTCCCTAATTCCATCACTCAAGGCTATGATTTCCCTGATTGGGAAGCTAGAAAGAAGAGCACGATGAATATTTTTGATTGCATAGATGCAGTGGAACATAACTAATTGAGGATTCCCCATGCTTTTGTACTACTACACTAACTGCGAATTGGTTTTGTGGTTTCCTGTAGTAAGGACAACCTTCAATGGAATGACTAGTGTTCTGAAAAATTGCACAATATATCTGATTTAGAGCACAATTTGCAAGAATATGTCTCGAATTTTTACATTTTGCACAAAGTATTTGTTTCATCAGATTGTCATTGGTAGAATTTGGTGTCTTAAAAGAAGACCACTCCAAATCTTCAGCAAAACCACCCACTATGTGTTCTAATTGTAGGGCCATATCCATAACTGAAGGCATGGCCCCCACACACCTGATAATCATATTTTGTCACAACTGGGAATTTATTCCATTGATGAACCACCGAGTGATAACATACATAGGTAATGCATTTTTTTGGCAAATTGTTTTGTATGTGTGTGCAAAAGGTAGTGGCATACTCTTATACCTTTTGTTGAGGTTTCTGTTTGTTGTTCTGAAAGGAAATAAAAAAACATGAGAAATTGTCTTCTTTAATGTAAATCATTACAAGAAGGCCTCTTTGACTGGTGTACATGTCAGGAACACTCTAGACTTATATTTCTTAGCACCATGTTTATTAATGGGATTTTCTAGAATGTCGTAACTAATCTTGAATGCTCAGACATGAGCATCTAGATCGTCACATAGGAATCCACCGAACTTTCCATATGACATCCTACCTGGAAATGATATTCTCATAGTTAGTTCTTCACTTGCCATAGTAGTAGGACTAAATTGGTCTACAACGTCCACAATTTTATCTGATTCAAAACTTATCACAAATAGTTTTGTTTAAATTTGGGTAAATTATGTAAAAAGATCCTCAGAGTGGAATGGATTTAGTGATGGGGGTTTTAAATGCCACTTGTTAATTTTTTTCGTGTCTAATTTACTAGATGGTTTCCTAAAGGTCCAAAAATTACAAAAAATTCACTATTTTGCCATTCACGTGTTTGAAGATTCGTGGATTAGCTAGTTTTTGTTGGAATAGTTTCAATGGAAGATATTGAAAATTCATGGCTTGGCTAGTTTTTGTGGGAACAATTTATGTGGAAGGTAGGTGGTTTTGTTCACGAGACACTCCAGAGATATGATTGAATGCTTTTGGAAAGGATTCTGATTCAATAGCTATTGATGTTTCTTGAGTTGTAATAATTATCAAAGACACCATAATTACTTCTGGGTCAACTATAGTCTTTGGTATGGAGTCTGCACTTACCCAAACCATCTATTCCTTTGATTCCTTTACCAATTTTGGAGCACCAAAATGACTTTTCATGGTTCTAGGTTTCTTATCTTCCATGTACTTTGGGTAACATTCATCTGACTATAATACATGCATGCATTCATCTACACTTCTTACTATATGCTAGTCCCTAGCAAGATCACCATTGTTAACCTTTGGTCTGGTATGTGCCACACTAACATTTTTTCAGTAATCAAATCAACTACTCAAACAATACGCCAAACTACACAATTCCTTTGTCTGTAGGCCAAACAAGTTGTCAAGGTTCTTGGCTAGAGGGATTCCTATAATAGGGCCCTTAAATTTCCCTGATTCCTTAATAATCATACTTCTATTCTTAGTAGAACAATGTGCACTACTAGACTTTATACAATTAATACTTTGAATATAGAGATAACTAGTAACACCATTAATCACTTATAACATAGTTAATGATAAATCCTCACTTGCGAATAGAACAGAAGATAACAATACATTAAGTTTCAGAATGTTGGACAACGTGCCCAAAGCACCACTAGGGGCAACCCGATCCTTCTATTGTTTTGACACCACACTGATTTTATATTGATCATTTCACTTTTAAGGGGTCACATCCCTTTTTAGAATGATTCAAACTAAGTATACAAAATATTAATTTACATCAGCGATGGCCTTCACAAGTGGTATGGGACATCATATTTTATACTCAGATTGATGTAGGAAAGATAGTACGGTGTAAGTGTCACCTACACGTCAATGTGAATATAAGATAGGATGATATGGAACACCAAATTTTATACTCACATTGATGTAGGAAAGATGGCATGGGACATTGGACTATGGGATGATAAATATCTTTTAGTCCTAGAATGAATCTTGAAGAAAGATTGAATCCTCAATGAATTTGAAAAATTCAAAGGAGAAGTTTAAATTCAAGGAGGTTAAAAAACATGATCTCAAAAAAAAACATAGTAAGCTTTTTGTCTTCTCTTATTAGTATATATGTATGTAATAGATTGAATTTGAAACTCCTAACTCTTTTAATTCAAAGATATGATGCATATTTCTTACAATTACATTCTAGTTGATATGAAACTTTCAAAGTAGAAATAAAAAATCCCATTATAAGGATATCATTAAATCCATTTGCTAAGTTAGATGGTGTTGTGTATATTGATGTTCTTTGAGAAAGTCTTATACAAAAATTCATATTGGGGATGCTTAATCCAATCACTTTTCATTATGCTCACTAATTTAGTCATGACAATGCAATGGGATTTATCTACTATTTGAACTAAATCATAAGTTTCAGGATAATATGGTGCTAAACCATGAATTTTATAGAGAGTACACATGTAAAAGTTAAATGAAATAGAAAATGTTCTTAAAAAATGGAAATAAGTGTGAGAGTCAAAAGTGAGTAGAGCACGGAATGGGAAAACTCACATGTGGATGAGCTTGCAAAGAGCATGAAGTGAGATCTCAAGCTTCTAAAAAAGTACAAAGTGGGGGAGAGTCCCTCCTTATATAGAGTTAGAGGAGGCCCTTAAAGTGGGATAATTCCCCTTGAATGAGAATCAATAAAAGGTAGAAGAAAATGGCAAGGTATCCCAAATACAAATAAAGAAATACAAAAGTGGAGCTCTTAGATACAAAATGGAGATGCACTCATAGAAATGAAATATGGATGCAACTCAAAATGGAAATAGAAATCAATTCTTCAACACCCCCTTTGTAGCTCCATTTTGGAGAGGTTGAATGTTGTAGAGGTCCAGCAAGTGGTAAAGTGGAACTAGAGGTGGAGCTTTGTGAACATTTCTGCTAAGTTCTCCTGAGAGGTCCATTGCTCCAAAATAATCTCCTAAGTTTGGATCTTTTCACAAATGAATTAGTAGTGGATCTCGATATGGTTTGTCTAAGTGTTGAAGAATGGATTCTTGGTGATGGCCAAGGTTGACCTACTATCAATGCAGATGCATGTATGAGTGTCCTACAAAATACCAATATTAGATAATAATCATCGAATCCATATGCACCCACATGCTACAAAATAGGATGCCTATTAGTTGGCCTCTATGGATGAAAGAGCAATTGTAGGTTGCTTATTATTTTCCCAAGAGACGATTCTTGAGCTAAGCAAGGGCATGCAACTAGAGATGGGATGTCAAAAATAAGGGTCAACAACCCAATTTGATTAACAATATTTGATGAGATCATTGCTCTCTTCATTCTAAAGACCATGATTTCATGTGGCGAAAGCTAGAGAAGTAATGTCTGAGAAAATTGTTGGTGTGTCTAAAAAGGTTGATGGGAGAACTAGCTAAGAACACCGATTGCATGTGCAATGTTAGATATAGTGTTGGGTAAGTAGAGAAAAGAGCCAACTTGTTGATAGGCATGCACATCCACAAGTGATGAAGTTTGCTCCAAGGTAAGCTTGAGCTTGGGGTCCAAAGGTGTGGAAATAGAGTGGCATTGGTCCATATTATACCTGGAAATGAAATCAAAAGAATGTTTCCTTTGTTATGCAAAGATAAATTTTGTGATTTCCAAACTTCCATTCCTAAAAAAATAGTGAAGGAGCCTCCTGATGAAGTTGGGTCATGCGAAGTTGGGATGCAACCATCAGCTTAGTTGATCAAGATGAGATCATCAATATAAAGGATGAAAAGGCAAGCAAGGAACCTTATTTGAAGATGTAGAGGTTCACATCTAATGAACTTTTCTCAAATCCATTGGCCACAAAGGAGTGGCTTGCTTTAGACCATAGAGTGATTTCTAAAGTTTTTATAGTTGATCTTCTTTTCCTTTGATTTTAAGCCCTCCATTAAAAAAGGCACTCTTGACATCTAGTTTCGAGACAAGTCATTTATTATGAGCACTTAGAGAAGGTAGTGTGTTTTGTTATTGGAGAAAATGTTTCTTCATTATCAATGCTATATTTTTGCCTTTATCATTTGGCAAATAATCAAGCTTTTTGTATTTCTAAGGTTACATTTGAGTTATACTTGACTTTGTAAATCCATTTAACTCCAATTACTTGATGATTGGGTGGTCTAGATGTGAGTGTGCAAGTCTTTTTATCCTATATAGCTTGAATTTAAGACTTCATTGCTTCTTCCCATTCTCGTTGACCCCTAGTTTGTTGATAAGTTGAAGGTTCAAGTATCTCATATATCCTATGCATGAGAGCATAATTGACCAAGTGACATTTCTCTTTTTTTTTTTTGTTTGTCTAGAAGTCATTGATACCTTCTTGGTTGTTGTGGTGTACTTGCATCTGTAGTTGGTTTGGAAAGAACTTTATGTGCCTTTGAAGTGTAGATGTTAGGACCAAATTTGGGTGTTGGATCTTAGGAGGACTTGGAATTGTCATCAACTATAACATCCTTATAAATGGTTATTGTGTAATGCTTGAGATCGTATAGTTGATCAGCTCTACAATATTTACTATAGACAATAAAGATAAGGAAGGAAACGTATTCCTGTTTTCCTTGGGTATGTGGAAATATGAGTCACTAACAAAAAAAATAGATGTAGATATTAACCAATGGTGTTCTGAACCACCCTCACTGAATCCCTCATGCTCTGAGCACACCCTTATGCGATTTCCCCAAATTAAAACTAAACTCCTTGTGACAAGTTCTCACTCTAATGAAGTGGTGGACACAGTGGAAAAATTTAGTCCTATTATGATGGTAGGCAAAGACTTAACCCTGCAAAGATCATTCCCAGGAGGGATGTCATTTGCAAAAAAATTGGTGGATTTCCAGGTGATGGTTTAGATGATCACATTAGGGCATTCAAAATTAATCATGGAGTCTTCAAAAATTCTCCTAATACACCTGGCACAGAGAAGTACAAGGCCAAAGTCTAACGTGATATTTTTTAGGTTTTGTTTCCTTCACAAGATCATTTCAAGATCATATGTTTTGACTTACATTGTCTTGGAAATGTGAAAAGCTTTTGATGGAACATCCATCCTTCTTATCTAAGTTTTTCAAAAGGAAAACTATTATAGTTCCAAGTTCTTGAATTTATCAATTCAAGACCTATTGGTTTTACCTAAACCAATTTATAGTGCAAGATCTTTTTACTATTCCTCTTTATATTCCTTTCTTATGGAAGCTTTAAGCAGCTACCCTAGGGACTTTTATAGGAATCTCTCTACTACTTTGAGTCTAAGCATCCACTCGTGCTTTTGGATTTCATCTTTAAGAAATCCATTTAAGGATAGGTAAAATTTATGTTTTACAGTTACCATCATCACGATTGCAACTTATTTACTTGGAACTGCTAACTCTTTCACACTTTCCTTTGGATAACTGGAACTAAGGCATGTTTTATCTATCTTTGTAACTTACAACCAACTTTAGGGATCCCATCTTTTCATAACTCCAGCATGCAAGAAAGTTATTTTCTAAACAACGTTTATGACTACACATCTATATCTTGAAGATGTTTTTATTTCCTTTATGTAACCCATTAGTTAGGCTTGATGGTTATGTCATGTTCTCTAGAAAGATATACTTGAAAAGAAATCTCAAATAACATCACATGATAGCTTATATCTTTACAATATATTTCAAAAGGACATTATCATTTTCTTATTCTAATTTATTTATGAACTTATTCTTGTTTTGGAAAAAGTCAAAACTTCTTGCATTCCCAAAAAAGGCTAGTTCATCTTGAATATCTCGGAGAATGGCATGATTCATAAAAATCTCTTAAAATAAAACTTCAAAGAAACTTCCAACTCTTCTAAGGAGAGGCCTTAAAAGTTTTCCATGTTTCCTTGGCACTATGCATTTAGTATAATGAAAACATGGAATCTAACATCCAACTATTAAACTTCAACATTAAACTCAAGTTCAATCACTTTTCTTTGATTTCCATCACTGCTTTGGATGGAATCAAGAAAGAGCTCTCATTTCAAAATGCTCATGAAACTTTAGAATCCATTTTAGTTATCATCCTATTTAGATGCATGAGAAGTTACACAATATAGTGTAAGATCTCATTCGAAACTTGTTTTAAGACTCTAAGTATCTCCTAGTCATCATAAATCTTTTTGAGTTTTCAAGTAGTCATATGTTCCTGATATCCATCAAAATGCAAAAACACAGGCTTGAGTTCAAATCCTACACAGTTCAGATGAGCATGCTCATCATCCAATCTCTTTTTTTGCAAAAAGAGAGTAAAAAAAGGGTATTCTTTGTATACGGCTTCAAGTTCATGATGATCCAAGATGAATTCATGAAGGTTAATGGCTCAACAACACCTTAAATCTAAGGGATGACATGGAAAAGCTTTATTTGATCAAGAAGATGATAAATCTTTCTCCATGGATATTTGGATAAGATGATGAGCCAATAAGGTCACCATGAGAGCTCGAGGAAGATGATGGGCCATCAAGGTCACCATGGAAGCTTGCAAAGAGCTCTAATACCAATGTAATGAACTAGAATATTAGGACCACCATTGACTAGAGGGATGAGTCTCCTCCCAACCTTATGTCTCTATATATAGCTAGTCAAATCAATGAGGATCACGAAAGTAATTTGAGTCCACAAGTAGATGTGTGATCTCAACCACTGCTCTAGCACCTTCGACTAGAGTCCACTAGTGGTTGGTGTATTTACCACTTGATTTAAGTCTCTCTATACTTAAGTCAACCCACATCAACTTGAGTTAGAAGGATCTAGATCTCTTTGGGAAAAACACTCTCACAATACTTCTATGGGGTTCAACCCAAGAGCTCCTCATTCCCAACTTGATACTTAACCACTGGGTTAAGTGGATTACTTGTTTTAGAGAGCACATGAGCCTATGCTTAAGTCTAATCGGAGATCTTTGTCCATAAACTTGAGTGAACAAACACTGTCCAATCTCAGATCTTTCTTAATTGATCGGACATTTAGATCATAGACTATCATTTTGGATGCAACACTTATTTCTACACTACTCAAAGGATTGTGAGAATCTTTCCAAAGATTTACTACAACACTTTGTTTGGTTGCCAAAAGAAATCCAAATATTTATACTTTGATGAGGTTGTATCTCTTCTTTTGCAAGAAGAGAAATCAAGAGTGAATAGAAGTGGTTTGCTTGAGGGAACTCAAGCACTTGCTATGACACAAAAGAGAAAGAATAAGTATGGTTCAACTTTGCACTCATAAAAAACCAAAGCCTCACTTTTCATCTTCCACTTCTTCCTCTCATGATGGTGACATGCAAAAGAAGAAAAGACGCAAGTATTATCGAAAGGTTGGACATACCATTGATGAATGTAGAAAGATTTCCAAGCATAATGAAAAGAAGAAAGAATTTGGCATGTCTTTTGTTGAGAATACATCTAATGAAAATAATGATGAAGATAATGTTGCTCAAGATGTTTGGGCATGTGTTGTAACATGTCATTATTATTCATCATCACATTCTACATGTGTGATTGTGAATGAGGATGATTTGGATTGGTTCTTTGATAGTGGTGCTTCAAAGCATATCACTTCATGCAAAAGAGTTTTTGCATCTTTGAAAGATTTCCCCAAGGGAGTACATGTCATATGTGCAAACATGGCTTCTTATACTATTATTGGAGTTGGAGAAATTCAACTTACAACTACAAATGGAGGTATCGTTACTCTCAAGAATGCATTGTACATACCTCGTATCAAGAAGAATTTGATTTTGTTTCCTAATATTTCTAGTGTCCGAATTCATGTAAACTTTGTTGTTAACAAATGTATGGTTCATGATTTCAGCAATGGTGATGTTATTGTTATGTCCAGGGCATTATGCAATGGCTTGTATTGCTTGGATACATATAAGAGAGTGGCTTCAAATTCCTCCATTCAAACTCATTCATACTTATATATGAGGACCAACAAATGATCCCTCATTGGGAGAGGATAGTTATTTGTCATTTTCATTGACAATCATTCAAGAATGGCATGGTTATATTGTATGAAGTTAAAAGCTAAAGTGTTTAGTCACTTTAAAGCTTCCAAAGCACTTGTTGAAAAGGAGATGGGTAGGTACACATGAGTCCAGTAGTTGCATATGAAAGGATGCAAGCATGCATAATGAAACCAATACAATCAAGAAGATGTCAAAGCACTCAAGGAGAGCCGAAATTGGTCAATGGTGCCAAAAATCAAGGAAATGAAGGTGATCAATAACAAATGGGTATACAAGGTAAAAAGAAATTAAGATGGCAACATATCTAGGTAGAAAGATAGGATGGTGACCAAGGGTTTTGCACATGGCATTGAATTTGAGGAAAATTTGAGTCCTCTAGCAAGGTTTACTACAATGAGAACTCTTATTGCAATCACAGCCTCAAAGAGTTGGAAGATCCACTAATTAGATCTCAAGAAAGCTTTTTCTTAAATACTGATGTAGAAGAGATGATTTTCATGGAGTAGACTAAAGGCTTTGAAGATCAAAGGTATCTTTATCATGTGTGAAGGTTAAGAAAGGTTCTTTATGGTCTCAAGCAAGCCCTAAGGTCTTGGAACCAAATTCTGGTGGAATACTTAGCTAGATGTGGCTATAATCAAAGTTATATAGAGTCGCCATTGTCCATGAAGAAGGAAGGTGATCATGTTATCTATGTCAATGATCTTATTCATATGGATAATGAGGAAGAAAGCATTAGAAAGATAAAGAATAATCTTGGGAAAGAATTCATGATATTTTATCTAAGAGAATCTAAGTGCCTCTAAGGTAGGAGTAATCTACAAGGAGGAAGGAAGATACCTCATGCAAAGAAATTATATTCTTGATCCACTAGTAAATTATCACATGTGTAATTGCAAATCAATGAGTTGTGAATATGAATTTGAGTGCACATGAGGAAGAAGGTATTGAAGATGTTACTTTGAATAGATCCATCATAGGATATTTGAACTTTGCAACTCTTACTAGGTTGGATATCAAGCATATAGTAGGAGTTCTCTCATAGTTTACTTAAACTCATGAAGCACAACACTTGGGGATAGCCAAGAGGATTCTTAAATGCCTCAAACACACTATAAATGAAGTTTTATATTATGATTATGATGAAGATTTGTAGGTAAAAGCTTACTATGATGTAAATTTGGAAGGCTTGAAGGATGACTAAAGAAGTATAAGTGGCTATCTAGTCATGGTTAGAAGCAATCCTATCTTGTGGAGCTCCAAGAAGCACCAATAGTGGCCATATATTCAACTAAAGTCTGAATATAGATCTTTATTCCTTTTCACTTGTGAACTTATGTGTCTAAAGAAACTCTTTAAATATTTAAGATTTTGGGTGAAACATACTCCTATCATGTGTGACAACATGATTAGTTTACACTTAGCCTTGAATATGGTTTTCCATGCAAGATTGAAGCACATTGAAGTAGACTATCACTTCAATAGAGAGAAGATGATTGAAAAGGAGACCAATGTGGAGCATGTGGATACCAAGGATCACTTTTTAGGGATGTTTTAAAGGTTTGAAAGGAACAAAGTTGCTAAAATTCAAGAGAGGCATTGGTATGATAGATGTAAGTTTTAGGATTTAGGGAGAGTGCTAAAAAACAAGCCTTAAACCTTAGGTCAAATATCAAGGGTGTGAATGAAAAGTGGGCCTTTCATTTGGAAGTCTCATATCATAAATCTCAATGACCAAGAAGTTTTAACCACTTTCATAAATCCTAGCTCACCAAAAAGTGAAGAGGTGATTGAGATATTCCACTTAAATTTAAGGATAACTTTTTGTCATACTATATATTTATGAGATCAATTCGTGCAAGGAATTCCACAAAAACGTCTCTCTTCCTAAGCTAGCTTAAAATGTTATAAAGTTTCTATACATAGCCCCCCCTCTATTGTAGTAAGCCATTTGCTACCTTATACCTCTATTGTAGTAAGCCATTGCTCACTACCTTGTTATGAATTGAGCTAGTTTCCAACATTGTCTTATTTTAATTGAAAATTACTTTTCCATTATCAATTTTAGGTGATTCTACTTGTGTTTTGTTTCTTATATAGTGTACCATGTTTGGTATGAGTTTTTTATTGTTCTTGTACCAAGTGTGGTATGAGTTTTGTGATTGTTCTTTAACCACACTCTAAGTAAGGCTGCAAATAGTAAAGGTACATCCTTGTACATAGGACGAGAGCAATAAGGATAGATATGCTATGTTGCAGAGGTTTCAACTTTGAGTAGTACCAAAATTGAGTTCTTCAAAGTGTCCTAGATAGCTAAAAGTCTCTTATAATATTGTAGAGAGTTTCATGGAGATTACACATTTAAACTCTTAGTTAGAGCCAAGACAATGAGTTTGGCTCACTATGAAATAGAACATGTGATCATGTAAAATTCCAAACCTTTCTACTCGTTAAGTCATATTGGTGTGCAAACCATTTGATACGTGCTTTATCAAAAATTATAGTCACTTTGGTGCCAAACAAGCATAATGGCATAAAGATCTTACTCTAGAATACTTTCTTGAGCTAAATTTAGCTTTTGACCTTCAAAAGCAATTCTTCGACCATCTTGATTCAACACAATTGTGATTGCTAATTCATTTGCATTTTGTTTCAACCACAAAGGGTTCATTTGAATCCACTATTTATAGAATTGGGGTTGATGCTTAGGCTCTTTTAAGATGTTCTATATTTTCTTCTTGTTCCTTATCCCAAGTAAGGATTTTAAGCTTTCCCTTTAACTTTCCAAATAAAGGGATTGAGATCTTGGTAAAGTTTGGTAAAAACTTTCTGTATTATCCTACTAACCCTAAAAAAAATTGAACTTATGTAATAGTTTTAGGGTGTTGCCGATTAAGAATAACTTGGACCTTTTCAAGATCTACTAGAATTCCTTTCTAAGATATAATGTGCCCAAGTTATCTTATTTTTGTTGAAAATGGTTAACACTTAGCTTCTTTCCATACATCTTTTTCTCTCTCAGAACTTGGAAAATCCTTTCCAAATGCTCCAAATGGGTAATTGTATCTTGACTATAAACAATCATGTCATCAAGGAGATCAGCTACTAATTCTCTCAAGTGTCTTAGGATTGTGTTCATCAGACTCATGAACATGGTGAGGATAGTCCAAAAGGCATGACTAAGAATTCAGGTGTGCATGTTGGTGTGCTTTCACTCTCACACTTGTGCCTTCACTTGCTCGTGGTCTTCATACCGGTCCTCACGTCTCCGCGGATTGACAAGTAAAGGAGGTGCTGCTTACGCTTGAGCTACACCAAATTTTGGTGCCGTTGTCGGGGAGAGAGCTTTGAGGACGAGCATTGTGATAGTAAGATCGTTGGAAGGTAAAAAATTGTCATTTTTGTTCATTTTCTGATTTTTCTTCTTCATCTTCATCATCATCATCTCTCCACCTTCTTCCGTCTTCTTCTTCATAGAAATTTCTTGTTTTTTAGTGCATTTTCACCATTTTCGTACTATGTTTCATGCATTATTGTGCGAGGAGGAGCTATGAAGTGCAACAGAGAGCAAGCGTTGTGTTTTTTCATGATTTTCTGCACATACGGAGCTTGCCATTGCTCGGCGCTCAGAAATTTGAATTTCCCGCCAAAAAACACGATTCTGTGAAGAAAATCGCGATTCTGTGAAAAATTCAAAATTTTTTGAAAAATCACAATTTTCTATTTCCCGCCTAAAACCCTCTGAAGGAAACACAATTCTGAGGTCATTCTCAGAATTGCGATTCTGTGGTTGTGCTCAAAATCGCGATTCTCACAAATCACGATTTTCAGCCAAAAAACACGATTCTAAGAAAACACGATTCTGTGGTTGTGCTCCAAATCACGATTCTCTAAATTTTTGAAAACCACGATTCTCTGAGACAAAATCACGATTTTCAAAAAACACGATTCTCTGTTGGCAATCGCGACACGATTTTCATCCAAGCTACAAAATCGCGATTCTCTAGAACACGATTCTCTTACATACGATTCTGTGAAAACACGATTCTTTGAAAACACGATTCTCTGCTCAAAATTGCAATACTCAAAAACACGATTCTCTGCTCAAAATCGCAATTCTCAAAAACACGATTCTCTGCTTAAAATCGCGATTCTCAAAAACACGATTCTCTGCTCAAAATCGCGATTCTCAAAAACAGGATTCTCTGCTCAAAATCGAGATTCTGTGAAAACATGATTATGTGAAAACACAATTCTCTACTCAAAATCGCGATTCTCAAAAACATGATTCTCTGCTCAAAATTCTCAAAAACACGATTCTCTGCTCAAAATTGTGATTCTCATAAATCACCATTTTCAGCCAAAAACACGATTTTGTGAAAACACGATTCTGTGGAAACACGATTTTGTGAAAACACGATTCTCAAGGAACAAAATCGCGATTCTCTGACTTCACAGCATTGCGATTCTCTGACTTCACAGCATTGTGATTCTTTTGATTTCACAAAATCGTGATTTTTTCCAAAAGGTCCTGTTTGCCTGTTTTGACCCCCAGGAGCCTGATTTGACATAACTTTTTCATCCAAAGTCCATTTTTTGAGCTCTATAGCTCGTTGGAAAGCTTGAAGTTGACCCTTAGGTGGGACTAGGGAACCAAGGGGGCTCCAAAGGATTTTGAACCATACCAAAGGGAAATTTTGGACTCTTAACCAAAGTTTATGAATCTGAGATCTGGTAGACACCTAGGCAAGGATAGACAAAGCATTAGATCTTCTCAGTCTAGTGTCAGCCATACAGCTAAGTCTTGGGCACAACAACTAAGTGGTTGTCCTTACGTACTAAACTCTGACACAAGTGATTCAGAAATGTCTTTTAGCATGGGCAGACCTACAAGTGGTTCAGGAACTGCCCATCTACAAACACCAGAAGGTCCCTATAAGACACAATTGGAGTATATTCGAACCAACCAATTAGGTGCTCACATCTATGAGGATGGCCTGAGGCGATGAGTGGTCCAACTCAAAAATCCGGATCAACCCTTTGGACTTGAACACCCGGTGGTCAAGTTCGAAGAGGGTTCATACATTGATAAGGAAGGAACCATGTATGTGGTTACCAACCAACCAGATAGGACTGATGAGTTTGGAAATATCATTCATGAGAATGAGATAGGAGACCTAGAACAAGGAAATGTAGGACAAGGACCCCAGACTCCTAGAGGTAAGTCAGTTTTGACTAGAGTGATCACTCCAGACTGGATCCCTCAAGAAATCAAAAGCATAGAAATATTCTTGAATAGAGAAACAGAGGAAGCCTTTTGGAGATTCAAGCCAGATCAACCTAGCCAATTGGGCATAGTCATCATCTACGAGTTCAAGGATCCAGAGATACCGGGCAAAGTTGTCTACCTGGATAACACATCAGAGAAAAATTTCTTGGTAACAGAACATGATAGACATGCATATACTTGGAAGAGTGAATTGATTTTCCCTCCACCAAGATCCAATGTTTCCCATGGCCTCCAAGGAGTAAGATCATCCCAAGCTCATGAAGCCTAGAGAGCAAGAACTAGAGAGAGACCTGAGGTAAGTTTTGCACACATGGTGGGCAGAAATAGAGCAGGATTTGAAAATGAAAGACCTGAAAGAGAGAGACATCAAGCACATAGGCAACAAAGAGATGAACATGATTTTCCATTGCCTAGACCCCGAGAGCACACAAGAACCCTTAGACCCACTCAAGTGATCAAGGCAATGAAGAATTATTTTGATGGGTCAAGAGATCCTCATGATCATGTGGCTGAGTTCAAACAAGTGTTAAGAGCTGAACAGGTTGAGGATTTATTCACCCAATACGAGGCATTTGGTTTGACTCTTAAGGGCATTGCCTTGGCTTGGTTTCAACCATTGAGTAGTCGCAACTATTGCGATATAGGTCAGCTGCTAGACGAATTCATTGTAGAATTTTCCAAGAGTGGTATTAGACATAACACATCATCTTTGATCCACAGTTTCAAGCAAACACCCCAAGAAACAGTGCGACTAGTAGGTAGAAGGTTCAGACAGTACCTAGAAAGGTGCCCTGCTCCAGAGTTACCCACACCAGCCAAACAAGTGGCTTTGTTCTTAGATGGCTTACTGAGCACAAAGTTAACATCATATGTGTACTTGAAAGAGCCTAGATCCATAGAAGAGTGTGTGCAGATGTGCATTGACATAGAAGATAACTTGGGTGAGGAGTTAGGATTGTCCAAACTCTATAAGGATTCGGATAGTTCTACTAGTCATACTTCAAAAATCTCCACGGAAATAGAGGAGATAGTTGAGCAAGTTGCCAAGAAGTTGGGAGTTCAAAATAGACAAACACAGAGAGTCACTCCATTGAATCGGTGTTATACTTGCGGAGGCGACCACATGGCTAATGTATGCCCAATGCACAACCAGAACATGAGAGAAAGGAATACCCCATACTGCACTATTGAAAGGAAGTACACTAACCACATGGCTCAAGATTGTCCCTACAATAGGCAGGCTGTTAGACAAAATTATCAACAACCTTACCCACAAGGTAGGTATCAGAACCAATACCAACAACCATATTATAGACCACAACAGCAATATCAGGCACCATATAGGCCACAACCAGTCTTGGGAAACCAACCACCAGCTCTTGCCAATACAATTCCAGTTAAGTATGCACTGGCAAAAGAGAACCGTAATAGAGCATTGGTGCCAGTGACCCCACTGATCTCAGAGAATGACTCTCATGCTCATAGTTCAGACTAGTCCCATGAAGGTAGTCCACATGCTTATTACATAGAGTCACCTGAACATAGTGAGATTTACGTGTATCAATATGAGGCACAACCTATGGAACAAATTTGGGAGCCTGAATACTCCAATGTCATGTACACAAATGCTAACCCTAGGTCCCAATTGAGACAAGCAAGACCACAAGCCCCTAGAGGACCATGTTTCAGATGTCAGGGCGACCATTTCCTTCGTGATTGTCCCCACCCACCATCTCCGAGTGAAGAACACGCTATCACAATACAGGCTTTTTGTCCTGATTGTGGCAAAGACCATCTCCCCAGAGATTGTCCAAGAAATCCCTCTAGTGCACCCAAGATTACACCCATTAATGTGGTAGGCTTAGTGGCGGATTCAAGTTCAAGTAGCAGTAATGTGGCTCCTATACAAGCTGTCACTAGAGCACAAGCCTTAAAACAGGATAAACCAGTAGAGCAATCAGAGTCGAGTGAATCGGGAGAACCTAGTAAGAGGAAAGCAAGAACATGGAAGGATACTAGAGAGAAGGCCAATCGCAAGTGGAATAAAAAGTTATCAGAACTAGAAGAAAGCCTGAAAGAAACGAAAACGAAGATAGAAGACATTGCATCTCAAAGTCCCTCGCATGCCGAAACTCCATCCACTCCACCTCATCCCATCCCACCACCCATTGTAAATAGACCACAACTAGGGTCTATTCTTGCAGATCCAACCCCACTAGAAGGCTTGGATATGATGTTCAAGGCCTACCAGGCTCATCTTCAAGAAGGGCCAACAGTTGCAAACCTAGACAAGAGTTACCCTAGAGCAGATTTAGAGATTGAATGGATGAAAATGTGCGTGAAAATGGTAGAACAAGCTCAAGCTATACTCGAGACTAGTCAAAAGTGCAATCAGACAAACTCTATCAAACCGAATTTGCATTTCTAGGGCTTACGAGAAAGACTAGAGCAGTTGGTAAACAAACCACAAGTTTCTTTACCTCCACAGGCTCAACCAGTTATTGAAAGAGGAAGCTCACCACCAATGGGAGCTTATGTTCCTAATTCCACGGATGCTAGAATACCTCCTTCAATTCAATAGTACTCTCAAGAGTTCTTGCAGGAAATACAAGAAGAGAAATGGGCCAAGGAGAAGGGTAATTCCCCTCTTATTCCCGAGATTGATGATCTTCATGATCAATTTCCCCAAGACATTCCATCCATTTACAGAGATCAAGTTGAGCAACAAGAAGACGAAAGGATAGATTTTGAATCTAATACCTTAGAAGAACTACCTCAATTTCCAGGCCCATGGGAATCTGAATCTCTTCAGATCAGAGCTCCCACAATACTGGTCAGACATGAAGACTCAGTGGTCCCAAGGAACACTGATGTAGTGAAGAACACTAAGGTTCAATGTCATCTCACTGTAGAAGAGCTGCTCAAAGCAAAACTTGAGCTATGGAATCATCTGAAGTATCAAGTCCTAGAACTTGAGTCCAATATGCCAAAAGGAGGCTCTAAGCAGAAAGTACCGGAGATACCTCTAGACAAAATAGGGGACATGTGTGAGGGTGAAGAAGGTAACACTTATCTTCCAATCACCTACCAAGGTTACACAACCAAAGCAATCATAGATTCAGGTGCCGGTCTTGCTATTGCGACCACCTCCTTGTGGAAGCAATGGGGCAAACCCACATTAAGACCAACTAGAATGAAGCTTCAAATGGCCGACGGTCATTTTGAAAGACCTCTAGGATTGCTAGAAGGGATAACTCTAACCACTTGTGGTGTAGAGTTTGAGCACACATTTGCTATATGTGACTTTGAGAAAAATAATGTTTATGAGATGATCCTAAGAAGACCCTTCCTACGACAGTTGCAAATAGTTCAGGATTGGGGAACCAAATCCTTGTACTTGTCGCACTTAGGGGTCACCACCAAGGTCAATTTGAAGGATTACACCTTCAGAGATGTACCACCCCTAGAGTGGAATCCTATCCACAAAGCGAAAGAAGATTCCATCTCTGTGCATTCTGAAAGTTCACCTGATCCATCTTGGTTGCATGAAGATACTCATTTGTGGATGTGCAAAGTCGCGGAGGAAGAGGAAAAACGCTTAAAGGCAAGAGAAGAAGGGACTTCTCCAGGAGATAGACCAATTAAGGACCCAACCTATACACCGATGATCTTTCCAGATGAGGAATTTGAGCCTCATGGATGGCCAGAAATCTTAGCCACCATGGACATTGCTGTCAATGAAGAACAATGGACACCTCATTGTGATGAGGAGGGTTATGATATTTCAGTGTTCATGTGTCAGACCTCGCTAGAAGAATGTGACCCTAGTGATGTCATAGAAGAAGAAGAGAATGACGATGATCTGGAGTCTATTGTGATGGATAGTTGCTTTAACTCAGAGAAGCACTATCTAGAAGATATAGGAGTGTTCACCCAGAAAAGAAGAAGAACCTCTCACAAGTATTAAAATGATAAATTCAAAGGATGGAAGTGAGAGCAGTCAAAAGAAAAAGAAGAAAAGCAGTGAAACCAGAAGAGGAGGAATCATTGTTTGAAGTACCAGAAAACTTCAAGAAATATGAAGTTGACGACCGCAAAATTTTGGTACGCATGCCTAAGAGAGATACCATCATAGGATAATCATATGATAATAAAGAAAAGACCAAGAAAATTGTAGTGACCATTGAAGAGAATGAAGAGAAATGCACATATATAGGAGATGACCTAAGTGCAAGAGAAGAAATGGAGCTCGTAGCTCTATTAAGGGAATATAGGGATGTGTTTGTGTGGCACTATAGAGACTTGAAAGGGGTAGATCCAAGAATTTGCTCTCATACTATCCCCATGACCGCTGATGCCAAGCCCACCAAACAAAAGCCCTACACATATAATGATACATATGCAACCAAAATAAAAGAAGAAATTGATAGGCTGATTGAAGCAGGATTCATCTATGAGATTGAGCATACTGAATGGGTGTCCCCCATTGTAGTGGTGCCCAAGAAGAACGGGAAGTTGCGAGTGTGTATTAACCTTAAGAAAGTTAATGCCGCTACGATCAGAGATAGTTATCCACTTCCAATCACGGAACACCTATTGGAGCGTGTTGCAGGCACAGAAGTTTATAGCTTCCTTGATGGATTTTCAGGTTACAATCAAGTAGCCATTGCCCCAGAAGATCAACACAAAACAACTTTTGCCACAGAATGGGGAATCTTTGCATTTTGTGTGATGCCATTTGGGCTCACCAATGCACTTGCAACATTCCAAAGGTTCATGTGTCATGTCTTCAAAGAGTTCTTACGAAAGAGCTTAAAAGTGTATGTGGATGATTTATGTGCTCATTCCCAAGAAAGAAGATTTCACATCCCTGAGCTCAGAAAAATCTTCAACAAGTGTAGAGAATATCGAGTGTACTGAACCTAGAAAAGTGTGTGTTCATGGTGCGTCAAGGTAAAATCTTAGGTCATACTGTTTCTAAGAATGGAATTTCAACAAATGAAGATAAGGTACGAGCCATAGCGGAGCTGCCAAGGCCAAGGAATGTTAAAGAGGTACAAGCCTTTATGGGCCATTGCGGATATTACCGAAGGCTTATCCACATGTACGCGATCATAGCTAGACCCCTTTATGCCTTGTTGTCTAATTTTGAGTGGAACGACGAATGCGAGAATTCTTTCAATGAACTGAAGAAACGTTTGTGCACAGCACCAATACTGACCACTCCTGATTGGAATAAACCATTCCATGTCCACGTGGATGCATCCAATTGCGCCATAGGATGTGTGCTAGCACAACCCACAGGAGAAGGAAACTTAGATTTTCCCATAGCATATGCTAGAAGACAGCTCACCACAGCTGAACAAAACTATACCACAACTGAGCGAGAGGGCTTAGGCATGGTATATGCTGTGAAGAAGTTTAGGCACTATTTATTGGACAACAAGTTCAAGGTTTTCACTAATCATCAAGCTTTGTTATATTTGGTCAATAAACCTTGCAATACAGGATGCTTAGTAAGATGGTTCCTCTTACTAATGGAATATGACTTTGAAGTCATTGTTAGGAAAGGTAGAACCCACCTCCGGGCAGATCACCTTTCTCGCATTACTTCAAGAGAGTCACCTCAAGGAGTGTCTAATGAACTACCTGATGCTTATCTGTTCAATTTAGAAGTTGTTCCTAAATGGGCAAATAAGTTGGCACCAGTCCTAACCTTCGGAGCCGCAAATAAGAATGTGAAAACATCACAAGAAGAAATTGTAAAATCACAAAAATATCACATACTGGCAGGAAGCATGTACAAACAAGATATTGAGGGTGTATTAGCTTGTTGTGTCGAGGATGATGAACATAGTAGTTGGTTGCAGCAAGCTCATGAAGGATTGCTAGGAAAGTACTATTCTAAACAACGAACATTGCAGAATCTGAAGCGTTTAGGAGTGTATTGGCCTAGCATGGACAAAGAAATACATGAGTGGATTAAGAATTGTCCAATGTGCAAAGAGAGACCCCCAGTGGAGCATGCGACCCTTTATCAAGTGTCATGAATTCCAGATTGGAGTGCTCCATTGGTAGAGTTTATGAGGTCGGGAAGATTACCCAAAGAGGCTAGTCTAGCAAGAAGACGAAGCATGGAGTAAGAGGCTCAAGGCTATGCCTTAGTAGGAGACAACCTATACCAAAGAGGCAAAGATGGTTACTTAAGACTGTGCGTTCATGAATCAGACTATTTCAAGGTGAGATGCCTTTGAGGCCAATGATGGGAGGACGTGCATTCTCGAAATGGGGTATAGACTTTGTAGGTCCTATTAACCCCCCAGCTAGAAACTCCCATGCAGAGTATATTATTGTAGCCACAGATTACCTTACCAAGTGGGTAGACGTGAAAGCCACAACAAAGAATGATGCTAAGACTACAGCTAAGTTCTTATTCGAGAATGTGTTCACGAGATATGGACTACCAATAGAGTTAGTGAGCGATAGAGGCACACACTTCTTGAATGAAGTCATTGAAAATCTTCTCCAAGAATTCTTGATGATACGTAAGAAGTTTGCCCCCTATCACCCACAAGCTAATGGACAAGCCGAGAGCACCAATAAGATCCTCTGTAACGTATTGACAAAACTGGTAAATAATAAACGCTCTGATTGGGAAAAACAACTTCATCATGCTGTTTGGGCTTATCGAATTGCCTACAAAACGGTACTCAACGCCACCCCATTTCAGATGGTCTTCGGACAGAATGCTGTGCTACCATTGGATTTCCTAATCCCAGCTTTAATGGTAGCACAAGAGCATGAGTGGAATGTACATGAGTTGTCCTCTAGGATCTTTGATCTAGAATGCTTAGGTGAGATGAGGCTACGAGCGGCGACAGGCATCTATGCTGCAAAGAAAAGACAAAAGGCATACTTTGATGCACACATCAAAGATAAAGGATTGAAAGAGGGAGATCTAGTGTTGGTTTACACACTAAAACAACATGCCCGTAAGTTGGAAAAACGAGGATATGGACCCATGATCATTAACAGAATTTCCACTAGCGGTGCAGTTCAATTGGCTACTTTAGAAGGTGATATCTTGCCCAACTATATTAGTGGATGTAGAGTCAAGTTATACCAAGAACCTCTTACAGAGGATATGCTTACGAGACTCAACACTGCTAAGAAGCGAAAAGAAGAGGAGTTAAGGGTGAGAGAAGAAGCACAAGCAGAGGCTAGAGAGCGCATAAGGCGAAATAAGTTAAGGCGACTAGGCCTAGATGTCAACTCAAAAGCCCCAAAATATCACATGGATATGTGCCAAAAATCAGGCATAGCGACTTCTCAAGTCATTGACCGAAGACCCTTTGTGACCATAGAGATAGGACAAGGGAAGGGTGTAAGGATTGTGAAAGCATTGATTCACTCAGGTGCAACAAGTAGTGCAGTTAGACTTTCCTACTGACAAGACTTGCAGTTGAACATCAATCCCATAGAAGCTTATCTCATAGGATTGGGAGGTGTGGAAACCCCTTGTTTGGGCGAGGTGGAACTTCCCATCTACCTTCAAGATGTTCCAATGAAAGTCAAAGTGCTAGTGTGTCAAGATGAGAACCTTACAGAACCACTTGTCTTGGGTCAAGATTGGATCTATGACCATGCAGTTAACTTAAACCTAAGAAGTCAAATTCTTCAAGTCTGGGTACATGAACAATGCATTACATTAGAATTAGAGAACTGCATGCTCCTAGATCATGGCACCACACACTCTCTTAGTTCTTCCAAGACTAATCATATGGAAGAAGATATTGTATGTGTCAAAAGCTCTATGATGCAGAAGGAGTCAATCGTGGAAGAACAGGTTCGAAGGCGGGTGGATCTTTCTTCTTCTCCAAAGAATCAAGTAGCCACAGTAGTGAGTCCACCACACAGGCAAACACAATCGTTCACGACAACTTCTACATCAAATAGAAAGACACCATTCGATAAGAAAGCAGTTCCGAGCATGAAGCAGATTTGGGTACGCAAAGGAGAGCAACCACCAGCCTTGCCCCCACAAATCCCATCCAAGCAAGCCAACCAGGCTAGAAGACGAATGAAGCAGCTCGGACAAGCTCAATCACAAGGTATCCAACAAGTTTGGGTGCCTAAGAAATTAGCTGCAGCTCAACAAGGGCGATTACAGATGTGGGTACCTAAGAAGCTCTTACATCCACAACAACCTATGTTCTCCCACATGCAAAAGGTCTCAATAAAGAAGCAAAAAAGAGAAAAGGGCAAGAACCACGTACAGAGACCGAAGGAAGATCAAATCAGCTCTTCAACAATAGTAGGAAGACATGCAAAAAGGATATGGGTTTGGAAGCCAAAAGTACAAGTAGCCTCCACCGAACCAAAGCGCCAACCACACTGGATACCACAGTTCAGAAAGCATCCAAAGAGGAAGATGCCTGAAGTGATCTCTACAGTGCCAAATGTTGTTCTAAAATGGACTCCAATAAGGAGGATTACATCAGTTCGACACCATGTGCTCCTTGCACAACCTTGTCTGTTGCACCATTCAGGTCATGCATTTCCAAAGTATGCATTAATATAGGGCCACATTACATGGCACGGTCTTTTGTTGGATCTTTTTATGGGATATGATGTACTTGCTCTTCCTCTTCTAGATCATCTGATTTCAAGGACCCGAAAGATAAAATTGACTTGTAAGCTTTGTTGGAGTTTGAGGTCTACGAAAGCTGCGAATGGCACAAGGAAGAAGAAGAAGCTTGGAGCACAACACACAATATTGAATCTATTACCACTAGAGTGTACAAAGATAAGTAACCCATTAGGGCAATAGGTGTTGTACAAGCCGGGGGAAAAACCTCCTAAAGAGGCAAAAAGTGCCCCGACAATCCTAGAGTGTTCACACACATCACTAGCTAAATATATCAACAAATCCCCCTAGGAGTGATGCGGTGAACAAGGAGCTTGTACTCATGTATAAGGAAGCACCAAGCTGTGTGGAATCAATCCACAAAAGGAAGTAAGCCCAAAGCTTTGCGAAAAGCTTCAAACTTTTCCCTAGGCAGAGCCTTTGTGAAAAGGTCTGCAATGTTCTCCTGCATGGGCACATATGCCAAGCTGATCTCTCCAACAGAGAAACTCTCCCTGACATAATAATAATACACCTCAATGTGCTTAGTGTGAGCATGGAACACGGGATTCCTCGCAACTGTCAATGCACTTTGATTGCCAATGAAGATGGTGGTGGTAGAAGACTGACCAACACCCAAATGAGCCATAAGGCATTTGAGCCACACACTCAAGGGTTGCTATGAAAGCTTCCCTATACTCAACCTCACAATCAGAAGTGGCCACAATAGGCTGTTTCTTGCTCAATCAAGATATGCATGAGCTACCAAGCCTAAAGCAAAAATCACTAGTGGACACATGGGTGTCCTTGCAACCAACCGATTCAAAGTAAAAAAAAAGCATGTAAATCTGGCGATTATGATCCCCCCTTTGGATAGAGCATTCCAGGTAGCCAAGTACCACTCAAGTAGCAAAAGATGTGCTTAACTATTGCCAATGCTTGACGCTTGGGCAATGCATAAACCTGCTTATCTGAGAGACAACAAACTGAATATCAAGCCGAGTAATGCATAAGTAAATAAAGCATCCAATAGCCGGCCGATAGAGAACAACATCAAATGCATCTCAAACATCATGAAGACTCAATTGTAAACCTATCTCCATAGCAGTGGCAACAATTTTGCAGTCTTCAAGGCCAAAACGCTGCAATAATGTGTCAATGTATTTTTTTTGACACAAAGCTATTCCACCATCAACCTGCATAAATTGAATGCTCAAATAATGATGCAAATGCCCCAAATCAGACATCTCAAATGAGGCATGAAGATCAGCCTTAAAATCAGGAATATGCTTCTCATGAGGACGAGTGAGTAGCATGTCATCAACATACACAACAGAGACATGACTAGAATATAATCCAAACTACCATTCCTAAAAGTATCTCTTGCTAAAAATGAATTGTCAATCACCTTTGGCATATAAAAGACCTTACAATGAGAATGAGTAGTAAGCATCAATGGAGAGTCCAAAAGCTACATTTTTAGTTGAAGAATTCAAGTAGGTGCTAAATTTCTCTTTTTGTTCAAATGCATCGATCTCCCTAAAGGAATGCATCATATATACTACTCTCCACATGTTTAAAATGAGCTTGTTGACCTCGTTGAGGCATGCCCCACATGCTAGCTCCATTTGATGGTTTGTGAAGTGGCTCTTGGCTGAATCCATGTTGTAATAACTGAGAAAAACTCTATCCATGATGATATAATGGAGTATCATTTGAAATTTTTCCTAAGATTATAGCATCAACCTTTAAGAAAGGCTCTGTCGAGTGCTCACCTCTCTCAAATTGAATACCCCGGATTCCAATAATACTAAAAAGAGAATTTGATAGCTTTCCATATATACCTATCTTTTGCTCATCCCTTGATTGAGAGCAAAAGATACCATTACCTCTGCTTCTGTAGTCTACCCCATGGATTCCTGCATATGAGCTGAGGATTGTGGTCTCTAGCTCTACTTGTGCTATCTCCAACAGGATTGAAACATATACATACCTACCCAAAATTCACAAGAACATGAAGTGCATATACATACTTGCACATATGTGGCATACATATCAATCAAAGCATATACATACTTGCCCATATAAGAAGCATATACATACTTTCACATAACAACCAATAGACAACATCGCCTTCTTTGAGAGTAAAAAAATGGATGAAGAGCCAATGGGCATAACAATCCCACAAGTCATAAATATGAATCAAAGCAGATACAGAACTAGATTGCTCCAGTGCAAGGAAGAGAGTTGTTAGAATCTTAAGCTTTGGAATACTAGGCAAAAAATAATGAGAAATAGGTAGAAATAGGTTCATTATATCCCAAGTGGGAGCTCTTGTTCAACCACATCCATGCTCTGAAGTTCAAGCAACATTTATAACGAAAAACATGGATGCCTAGACTATTATCGAATAGATGAACTACTAGTGGACATGCATAAATATTTTCCATTGATGTAGAAATAGTCTCTTGGATAAAAGGATTTTGACATTCCGTTGTCCTAATGACCGATTGGATAAGGAGACATGCAACATATTTTCTAAAATGGCAGATACATTAAGTGTTCATAGGAGGTATTATCATTGACCTTTGGATACCAAGAATAAATATATTCTTTGGTGCCTGCAGTCATCATCATGGATTTCTCTGACTCATAGGCCAACAAAGGACCTAGATACTTTGCTACATCTGGCAATAAAAAGTTGTGTTGATCTTAAAGGACAAGGCACAATTTTTAGAGATTATTCCACAGAAGCTCTTGGAATTTATGTATGAGAAAATTACAGAATTGGACTTGATCTTTTATTCTGGTACAAACACATTAAGGAAAGAGATATATCAATGGTGAGACATGCACATGCAAAAAACAATATAGTAACTATACATGCAAAGAAACTTTTCCATATAACTGATTGGCATACTAAATAGTTCACGAAAATATGCAAAGTTGAATGTTCACGCGAAAGAAAAACCTATGTTGGAATAAAAGGAAAGGGAAATTTGGAAGAAAAAAGAAACCTAAGAAAGCAAATTGTTGTGATTTTGAGAAGTAACAAAAGCTATTTACTAGCAAAGACAAAGACTCAAAAAGCATTGTCATTGTATCTAGTCTCCATATATGGTGTTTGAATAGATCCAAACTAAGATCAAATCAGAAAAAATCAAGACAATAGACTAGGAGAAGCCTCATCAATTATGATAGGAGGTTACTTGAATATTGGACAAGTTGACGAATCATGAACTGTACATCTATCATCAACAAATTTCACAACCAATCCAATTTTGGTTGCTAATGCAGAAACTGATAACATATTTTTCTTGATCCCTGGCACAAACAAAACATCTGACAAAGTGAAATAACTACTATCAGTAGTAGTCAAAATGATCTTACCAACTCCCATAACAGGATAGGAGGAGTTGTTGGCGCATGTAACAATATTCCATGTAGGGGCAGGCTCGAGTGAAGAGAAGAAACTACGTTGCAAAAATATGTTTGGTCGCCCCACTATCAAAGTACCAAACATTTGAGTCTACTGCAGACATGCACTGCTCATGAGAAGATGGGTCAAAACTGCAAACAGTAGTAAACACCCATGCTTCTTCGTGCACAAGATTAGCAGACTTTGTTTTCAGTGTAGAGGCCTCTACAACAACCATTCCGCCCTCTTTCTTCTTTGCCTCTTTAGCAGCGAGTTTTGGATAGCCCTTGATGACATGATCATTCTCTTTACAATATTTGCAAAACAATTTTTGCTTTTCTGATTTCTTCTCATCTTTGTCTTCCTTCTTCAAATGTGTAGCATTAATAGATTTCTGCTTACTAGTAGAAGAGCTCCATTTACCTTTGCCCTTTTGACTAGCCATGAAAGCTTGATCTGCAACACACATAATAGACTTGTTCTACCTAGACTGGTCTTCCTGCAACAAAACAGAGACTAACTCCTCAAATGACAAGGGATTTGGATTTCCTTTCATCATCAAATGAAGAGTAGAATCAAAACTCTGATACGAGTCAAGAAGACCATTCGGAATGGTCTGCACGAGTGAGCTATCTGGTATAAATTCATCAGCAGAAATCAACTGCTCTTTCAAATCCTTGATCTTTGTGAGAAAACTGTCCATAGAATCACCTTCATTCATGTTCTCACTCTCCAATTGTTTTCGGAGGTAAGCAACATGAGCCTCATTCCTAGTGTGGTACAATGTGGTAAGTGTATCTGAAGCATCCTTAGCTGTCCTGTAAGAGCGAATGTGAGGAATAATAGCACCTTTGATAGACAAAGCTATCAATGCATGTGCTTGAGCATCTCTTCCATTCCAAGAATTTTCTCTACAATAGGTGCAACAAAAATAGTAGCATGAACAGGAATCTGTAGAATATCATCATCTTCGACACCATCTCCATCATCTCCAGCACCTCTATTTGTAGTACCTGTATTTGCAAGTGTAACAGGACATCTTTCAACACCTTGCACATTATTCCATAGTCCTTTTGCGACCAATACATGATGCACCATATAAGCCCACAATGGGTAGTTGGTACCATCAAACTTATCCTCAACAACCAACATACGGAATACATCACTGCTTTCAGCCATGGCCGGTGACTAAAATACCTTGATGCAAAAAATTGATTGTATCTCAAAAAGTTGAGCAGAACTGCCAAGAAAAATTCTACTAAACATGTAGAAGACTTCAAGATGCTTATATTGGCGAACCAAAACTCGTATATACCTTTGGCACAAAAAGATGAAATAGCCTGCACAAGCACTGTGATAGTGCATTCGGAGAGGTGTAGACAATGCCCTAGATGAAGCGGCAACTTGCTCTAATACCAATTGTTGGAGTTAGATGTCTGCGGAGCACAACACACAATACTGAATGTACCACCACTAGAATGTACAAAGATAAGTAGCCCATTAGGGCAATAGGCATATATACAAGCCGGGGGAAAAAAACCTCCTAAAGAGGGAAAAAAGTGCCATGACAGTTCTAGAGTGTTCACACACATCACCACCTAAATATATCAACAATAAAAGAACATGAAGTTCTTGAAGAAACCAAGGATAGCAAGAAGAAAATTATATCAGATTTCCCAACATTTACAAAGCCATATAAACAAAAGGACTGAGCATGGTAGCAAGTGAACACCAAAGAATAACTACAAGGAGTCAACAAATAGAGATCAAAAGATCCAAAATCTAGGAAATAAGAACCAAAAGTTTTGATAGGTTTGGTTACCCATAAATCTACTACAAGCACAAATGCAATAGAGAAAAAGTATGTATACCTAAAAAATAGCCACCACATCACCATGTCATCAAGAACGCACCACAATAGCTCAAAACCTAAAGCAAGAAAAAGAGAAGCGACTAAGGATAGGATCAACCTAACTATAAACTAATCACAATTGACATGAAACTAAAACAAGTAACCACAACACATTCACAACATATCACAACCACAACATCTTGTCCAAGTAACACTCACACCACTTCTATCACACACATCAAACATTATACATAACACAACAAAATGGGATGAACAATCGTGAATTTTCAAAGGATATTGCTCTCTCTACAGAGCTCCAAATTGGATGAGTAAGAATTCATTGGAGATTTATAGTGTCTATCTTGATGGGGGATGATTCTAACACCCCAATGAAAAAATGGAAGATGGCTGCCCTCCACTAGGTCCACAAGCAGTGATATATGCTCACTATTCTGAAGTTTTCTCTGCACCACTACATATACTTAAAATAAAATTTTTAAAACTTGTAGTAGACTATAAAAGCTACCCAACAAGCTTTAAATAATCCCAAATGGGAGAACCACCCTCTGCAAAACAGGCTACCTGTTTGCAACACTCTCTACCTATGTGCAGAGATATACCTTCACAAAGTTGGCAATTTCTCACAACTCACTCAGCCAAATAACTTGGAAATTTGGAAAAGTTTAGGGAACAATATGAGAGACCAATGAAGCTTGAAATCAATGAAAATGAGTATAATGAGAGAGCAAACAATGCTCTACAATCTGGTACAATCAGATTTGGAAAAGCCTAACTGCACTTATAGATAGAGCGGAGCAAAATCATGAGAAAATGAGATAAGCAAGCAAGGGAGCTGCTTTCTGGAGTTTATGAATTCACTAAACTAAGTGGGAAACTTGTGGAATGCATACAACTCAAGAAACAAAGGCGGGATGATGCTACATAGACTTTTACTTTTCCTACAATCCAGCTAACCACCCACCAATCAGTTTAGGTGCACTTTTTGGTGGCTGATTTGATGAGATTTGAATTTGATTGAGTTTGGTGGAGCTTCTAACTTTATTCCACAACTTTGGGTCCTAGAGGATTGTTCTTGTTTCTATAAAGGCTTCTTGGAATCAATGTCAAATTTTCAACAACTCCATTATATATTATTTATACCTCTTCTAAAAGAAGAAGCATGAGGCGACGTCGCTGCAACAAGATTATGTGGCGGGCAGTCCAAAATCTTTACAGAGTGAAGAATAAAGGACAGAAATTCTTCAACAAGCATGCATGGGCGCCTTGGCTATGGCAAGTGCCTCCTAAACGATGGGCACGAGATCAAATCCTTTCAGACACAACTCCTAGCTTTATGTTTTTTCCGGAGAATATTTTCACCAAAAGCTTACAGTAACGACTGCTAAAATCGTAAAGAGATTTTATATGCAAACACCGTTTTCACGAGATTTTTTTTAGCTATTCATGAGTGATCACGTGAGTTATGCTTTTACATTTTGCTTTTCAAGAGTAGCCAACTACTATATAAGAAGAGCCCTTGGCTCATTATGTGATCATCACTCAAAGATCTCAAGCTAGAGTTTGAAGATTCTGAAGCTTTGGAGGTGAAGATTTGGTGAAGGAGAGGCTACTCGCTTGGAGCAAGCAGTCTTCTACAAGGTGGTGGTAACTATCTTTTGTGAGTTAACCTTATATTTTTTTTAGGGTTTCTCTACCATAATCTCAAAATTAGGGTTGGTTGATTTATAATTTTTTTACACTGTTTTGTGAGAATAAGGTTAGCTTCGTTGCTCGTTCACTTCACACACACTTAGATTATTTCAACATAATCTAAATTTTGTATCATCATCTTCTTGGATATTCTTCCATTAGTGAGTGCACCACTTTATATGGTTGAGTAGTACTCCCATGTTGTAATTTGGACCTCTATTTTTTAGTGAGTAAGCATCCAGCTTACATTCTCTATCCTTGTCTCAAGATCTCTTTCTTTCTATCTCTCACTTATCATCTTAATTGAATGTGTATGCTCAAAAGGTTTTAGTTTGGAATGATCGTGGGGCCCCAAATTCCAACACTTGGTATCAAAGCATAATTGACATACACACTTAGTTAAGAATTTGATGCATAGGTACTTCTAGTATTCCTCAAACTTGAGGACCCCTCAGCTTGAACAACATTGATTTGGGATTTTGGAAATTTGATAGACCTAGTTTTTGAATCTTTGTTGACTACCTTATCAGCTCATTCCTAGTTGGCCTTCACTCTGTCTTGAATCTCTTTGACTTCTCTATCTCATGATCCCTTCTCTCATCACATTGTCTCGACCTCCTTGGCTACTATCAACACCCCACCTTCTCTCACATCTATCATCCCTGATAGACCTTTGTTGTGTGGGGTTTGCAATGTACTATTCAACGACATCCGTATCCAAATGATGTTCCTTGAGTTGAAGACCTCTTGCAAGATCTCTCATTAAAGTGTCCCAATCAACTGGACTTGGTACGTTCATATGTGGAATATGTAGTTGTTTTGCATGGATGGCTTGTTTTGTAGCAAATAATTGTAACAAGTGTGTGGGTCTGTGAATGAATATCTTTGAGTGGTATTCCAAGAACCTTGTAGAGAACATTTCCTCAAACATCTGCATATAACAAGCAAGTAAGTACTTGATGCAGAAGCACCAAGCAAAGATTGTGTTGACAGAGGGGGCTTTACTCATATCATATACCAAGTCAAAGTCACTTTCATTGAAGGTGGGAGCAAAAATGTATGGGGCCTTAATGTTCCTGAAGGTTTTGAATACTACCTTCATTAACTCAAAAATCTTCATATACATTTTAGTGACACTTTCGGGCACATTTTTGAAGAAAATGAACCGGTGGTAGATGGTTGAGATCATGTATGCCATAGTGGGAGGTTCTCTTGGTGGAGCCAAGTAAGGATAATTGATCCAATGGGAGTAGCCCTTAGCTGTGTTGGACCACGTTTGCATCATTTTTGGATAGGTGAAGAGTAACCATGCATGCTAGTTAGGTTGAAATATGGAACCTTTTCTTGCAGACTCGGGAAGGTCTTTGAGCTCGAATTGAGTGGCAAAAGTTGGTTTGTTGCTTGTCACCATTTTCATTGTTGCGTTGTAATGTGCAAGAAGTACAAAATAAGGCATATATTGCAGTTTTGATGTGATGATGAGCCTTTGATGAAAGAGGTTATGAAAATAGGTAGACTTGAGTTCTCTCTCTTCAAGATTTGCCAGTGATTAGATCTGAATAGCTACTCGATCATCATGTGTTCTGCCTATCTACTCTACCCTTTTCAACCATTTGGGTGATTCAATTTCACATGTATCTTGATCCTCCTCTGTAGTGCATCCTCCTGGTACTGGTACTCGCTCATATGAGTCCTCGAATGTTTCTTCCACAGGGGTTTCAATGACCTCTTCAAGCTCGGGTTCCACTACTGAAGAAGGTGGTTTTTCATATTGTAGTAATCTTGCTTGAAGTTTGTCTACTTGTTTCTAAAGATTTTCCAAATCCTATCTATTTTGTGGAAGGGGAATGGCCTTTGGTAATTCTATGTTAGGCCTTGCAATCTACTTCTTGAGATCTTCACATTCCTATTTTAACTTGGCATATGACTCCAAAAAGTTTGCATGTCTTTTGAGTATTATGCGGATGTTATATGAAGGGACAACTTGAAACCAAGTTGGATTGATTGTGGCTCTAGGAGTTCCTTCTATGGGAGCCTCTAGGTTGTCTTGATTTAACTACGGAAGTCTCTTGTTCTCTTCTAGTGCTGCTGACATGTGTCATCATAGAAGGCCTAAGTTCCTTTGTAGTTTGGCATTCCTTTCATTTTGTTCACACAAAATCTTTTCCAAATTCTAGACTACTTTTGTATCCACTCCTTGTACTTTTGTATCTAGCTCATCATGTGCTTGTTGGAGGGAAAGGTACTCTCCTTGTAGTCAATGGTTATCTTCTTTTAGTGTTGTCACTGTGATGTGTAATTGTTGAGACTCACTTACTAAGATTGCATTTCGTTCTTCTAATTGTTGATAGTCCTATTGAAGCTATGATACACATTGAATCATAGAATTGAATGTATTATTTATAGAAGTGGATGAAAAAGTGATAGGGTTGAATGTAGGGGGAATGCGAGTTGTGAATGCTATGCCTAATAGTGGTGATGTTGGTGGATGGGGGATAGGTGACTATGGAAGTGTGGGGGGAGGAGGTGGTGTTATGGGCAGTGATATGTTTATAAGATCAGATAGTGTCGTGCATGTCGGTGCTACCATGAAAGTAGGGATGGTAGGTGTAGTGCACATGGTGTCTATGAAAAGTGATGTTACAAAAGGATTCAGACCCATAGAGAGTGATGCAAAAGGTTGAGTGAGGGATTCCATGAATTAAAACTAGAATGGGTGTAGGATAGGTAGCCAGAGGGTTGAGTAATATGTATCAGCAGTGAAGAAGACCTATGCAAAGGGTTGTGTGGTATCCCATGATGCTATCAGTGGGTCGGGGGTGACCTGCTACACTAGTCACAATGGAATGGCCAACTAAAGGTTCCTGGAGGTCAGTCATCGTGGTGTAGAGAAAGTTAGTAATGGAGGAAAATAGGTTGGCTTAGTAGATGGGTTATCTGGCTTCCATGGTGGCAGTGGTTTCAATAGTGGTATGTACATCAATCATGGTGGGAGGGGAGGGAGGTTGTTGAGATGAGATCAGAGATGTTTGAACAAATGTTTCTGCTGTCAAATTAACAATCATAGTTGAGATAGCCTTATGCACTATAGTGGCTTTGTGTTGAAATACAAGAATTCGTACGTTTTTGCCAGTTCATTCTCTAGCCTCTAGACATCTTTGATCATAGCAAGGCACGAGCTTTTGTGGCATGGTGTAAACTGCTTCAGTGACTCCCAATGTTTTAGTCAAGAGTTGGAGTTTTTGGATGAACTGTGGGTCCACTCCTTCCGCACTGAGAATTTTCTCAATTAATGCTCTACCTGTATTGAAGGATAGTCGGTGTCTTTCTTGCACACTCATAATAGTGTTGTAAAGCTTTTGTAATTGTGCAGTGTAAGCGGGGGCTCCTGTATCCTCCCCTTGTTGTTCATCACGTTGCTCTTCTTCATCCTCTTCATCTTCTTCCTTGTCTTCTCTAGCCAGCTCTTGTTGTCCTTCTTCCTCATCTAGTTGTTGTTTCTCACCTGTTATTATTCTCCTCATTCTAGATTGACCTCTTAAAGGATTCTTTCAAAATACACATGATTGAACTCTTCCAAGAGAACTGCTCCAAGGAATGATAGATCTGATGGCATTGGTGGGAAACTCAAGCTAGATCCATTTGTGTTTTGCCTTGGTATCCTAAGCGTAAAGGGCCTAAATACTCTTTGTGGTGTTGGAGATATGTCCAATGTCAAGGTGGCACCTCAAAATTGTGCACAAGGTATGGATCCCCTCATTCTCTTAGATGGTGGGGTGAAGGCTTTTCTGGTTTTATACTATTGTACTATGTTCCAACACAGAGCTCTTTGAATCAGAAGGTCATAATCCAGGCAGTGATAGATGATTCGAGTGACCACACAACAACCATGCAGCACTGGCTTACGCGGCCAACTCTTGTGAGCTTGATGAATTTGATCAATAATCTAGTGTGGAAGATTGATTGTCATATTCTATGTGTCGATGAGATGCAAGCTAAACCAAACCTTTTTATGGGGAATCATTAATTTTTCTTGCCTGGAATGCGAAATGCTACATGCACATCCTAAGGTGCACTGCAATATTTGGTGTCATGCCCACCATGCCTTTGAGCTTTGTCCAATTCCAATTCTTCATGATTTCTAGGACCAATCCTTCTTTCTCAATGTGAAAATGCATTTCTCTCATGTCTAGGGCTTCTTGCACTAAGTTATTGGTCAGATGAAATCTCTTCAGATCATTTCCACATGTTAATGATGGCACTATGAATGTGCTTGAAGCTCTGGGGTCTTGGGCAGGAGTGAGTGAGTTGATGAGATAAAAGCATTGCATGATATCTGGTTTTGATAGTCTTGCCATAAAATATTTTGGCAAGCTCACATTTTGCCAAACTAGCCTTATCTGCACTGCCTACATCTCCTATGGCCATTCTTTAGGTTCGTTTGATATGGGCAAGATCTCTATGTCAACAGTTTGATAAGTAGTCCTCACCTATGAACGTTTTCCTGTTGTATCTACCATTGTGCTAGTGATTATGGTTGTGCTTGAATCTGCTAGAAGTACGGAGATCATAGTAGCATTGCATTGGAAACTAGATGATGCCTTGTCCCCTTTACAATACCAATATGCCATTCATCATGGTTAGTGGGTTAGTTTTGGTGAGATGTGGTGTGAGCAGTTGTTAAGGGTTAGTCACTTCCCTAGATGCATACGCTAGATGTGCAATATGTTGGCGTTTGAGGTCTACGCAAGCACGTGAATAGCACAAGGAAGTATAAGAAGCTTGGAGCACAAGGCACAATACTGAATGTATTACCACTAGAATGTAAAAACTCCGACAGGGAATATTCCATGGAATATTCCCTTTACCGTCGCGCTGGGGGTGCTGCCCCCGGACCCCCATCAGGGGGCCCGCTCGCCCCCTAGGACCCCCTAGCCAGGGGGCCCGCTGGCCACCTTGGACCCCCTCAGTCGGGGCTGCTCACCGTTGCCCCGGATCCCACGATTGGGGACCCTGGTAACTCCCTTTCCTTACAATACCTTACATGGTCCAATATGACCTTCATCCAACATGCAAGTTGGGATTCCCATCAATTGGGTAATGCATGCTTGGCTTCTCCTCATAAAGGGGGCCTTACAAAATGTGCATACAATCATGAGGGGTAGACATTGATCATATACTAACACCCCCCCTCAATGTTTATGGATGATAAATCAAGTAGGTCTCGTTCCTATGCCCATCTGTTGAAGATGCCCGTTGAGCTGCTCTCTTCCAAGTGCTTTAGTGAATATATCAGCACAATTTGCCTCTGTTGGGCAATATTATAGCTCCACAATTTCATCTTCAATTAGCTCATGAGTGTAATGGTACTGTACTTCTATGTGCTTGGTGCGAGCATGAAATACTGGGTTCTTTGCAATAGCCATACAACTTTGATTATCACACTTGAGTACGGTCGGCATATTTGATGGAAATCCTAGATCTGTAAGAATTCTCCTTAACCAGACTGCCTCACAAGAAGCAAAACAAGCTGCTTTGTACTCTGCTTCAGTGGAGGAGAGTGTGAGAGTTGGTTGCTTCCTACTTACCCAAGAAAATATTCCTGAACCAAGTGAGAAACAATATCCAGAAACTGATTTTCTAGAATCACAATCTCCAGCCCAATCTAAATCACAATATCCTTGAAGTGTATCACTTGTGGTATACAAAATACCAAAATCCAAGGTTCCTGCAATGTACCTTAGAATTCACATTCCAGCATTCCAGTGACTCTTCTTAGGTTTGTTGGAAAACCTGCTTAACACTCCAACAGCATAGCAAATGTCTGGTCTAGTGTTGCACAGAAAAATAAGACTTCCAACGAGCTTCCTATACTTCTTAGCATCTACATCAAGCATGTTATCATCCATAGATAGCTTATGATTTACCTCCATAGGTGTGCTAGTTGGTTTGCAGTCCATCATTCCAAATGCCTTGAGAATTTCTTTGGCATATTTTTGTTGTGAGATGAAAATGCCATCCTTCCTTTGCCATACTTCAATTCCCAGACAAAAATGGAGTAGACCTAAGTCTGTCATTTCAAACTCAGTTCCCAAGGTGATTCGAGTTTGATTGATGAGTTCCTGATGATCTCCTGTAATGATTAAATCATGTACATATACAATGACAACAACTAGCTTGCTATCCCTTTTCGTTACATACAAGTTAGCATCAGAAGTACTTCTTTCAAAACCCATATTTTTGAAAAAAGTATCTATCCGTTGGTACCAAGCCTGTGGAGCTTGCTTAAGTCCATACAAAGCTTTCTTCAACCTACAAACTTTATTTTCTGAATTGGGCACCTCAAAACCTGGTGGTTGAGATACATATACCTCCTCCTTGAGGTGACCATTCAAAAATGCAGATTTGACATCCATCTGGAAAATAGGCCAGGCCTTTTGTGCAGCTAGTGAAAGTACCGTTCGAATAGTTGTCATGCGTGATGTTGGTGCAAAAGTTTCTTGAACATCAAATCCTTTGATCTGTGAAAAACCCTGTGCAACTAATCTTGCCTTATACTTTTCTAATGTTCCATCTGCTTTATACTTAGCTTTCCAAATCCATTTAGTACGTATTACCTTCTTCTTTGGTGGCAAGTCGACTAGATCCCATGTATCATTTTTTAGTATACTATCATACTCATACTACATTGCCGCTCTCCAACCTGGATCATCAAGGGCTTCTTCAATGGTGGTAGGTTCCTTTATCGAGCCCATGATATCTGCCATTAGAGCCATGTTAATAATGTGTTCTGAGGCTCTTCTTTGCTCCTCTATTCTCTTTGATCTTTGTAATCCATCTGAGGATGATTCTGGTACATCTACATGTGGATTGTGATCATCAAAGAGTTGTTGTGCCCACTTCGGTAGTGGCTTACGTTGTGCAGCTGCAACTGGTTGGCTTTTTATTGAGGAAATTTCTCCATCAGATGTTTCCTCCTCCTCAACTTTAACCTGTCTTTTGATAGGCACAAGGTGAGATATTTCTCCGTTTGATGAGATAGTAGATTTACCTTTATCTTCTACAGTGTAGTCGTTCATCAAACACCACATCTCGGCTGACAAAAATCTTCCTTACCTCAGGATCCTACAACCTGTATGCTTTAGACTCTTCACTATATCCTAGGAAGACACACTTTTTGCTTTTTGAATCCAAGTTTGATCTTGTTGAATCAGGAATATGCGCATAATAGAAACAACCAAAAATTATGAAATGCAAAATTGAAGGCTTTTTACCAGAATATGCTTCTTGAGGAGTCATCCCCTTCAGTTCTTTTGTGTAGCTTTGATTGAGAATGTAGACTGCTGTATTGACTTCTTCTGCCTAGAATGAATCGGGCATGTCTTGAGCCTTTAACATACAACGAGCCATTTCAACTACTGTCCTATTCCTGCACTCAACAACGCCATTTTGTTGAGGTGTATGAGCTGTGGTAAGTTGCCTTTTCACACCATGCTCCTTACAGTAATTATTGAATTCTGTTGACAAGAATTCGCCTCCTCTATCTGTTCTGAATTTCTTTTGTTTCCTTCTTGATTCATTTTCCACATACTTTGAAAATGCAAGCAAATGAGCAACCATCCCTGTTCTTTGCATCTCCTTCAAAACTACAAATCCGAGATGCCCAAATCGTTGGTGCCATAACATGCTTACATCTTTATCTTCTGTAGCAGTTAAAGCACTTAACTCATACAAGTTATCCCGTCGTATGCCTTTACCTACAACATTACCTGATGAATCCATGATTTCTGCACCACTCTTATTGAAGTGAACTTTGAGTCCACAATCTGTTATAGTAGAGACTGACAACAAATTTCTTTTAAATGTAGGTACATAGAGAACATCGGATAACTTTTTCTCAACACTTGGAGAAGTGATAAAAGAGATGGTTCCAGTTCCTTCGACTGGACACTTGGAGTCATTTCCCACCACTACGTTGATGGATTCCCGCAGAGGCACTAGGGAACTATACCAATCCTTTTTACTGGTCATATGGCGAGAAGCTCCACTATCTAAAATCCATGGTTCATCAACACGAGCTTGAGCAGATGAGCATACCTCTTCAATAGCTACCCAGAGTTCCAGCTCTGTGTTGTTTGCAGACTCTTTGTTCTTCCATGATGATTTTTACAGTCCCATTCCGTTCATCAGCTTGCTTCTTTCTGCAATCCTTGATGGCATGGCCTTTTTCACAATAGAAGCAACTTCCTATGAAATTTTTCTTCTTTGGCTTCCTCTTTGATCCATCAAAAGAGCCTTTACCTTTTGCACTTGCTGAGAATGAAGCATCACTTGTACTTTGCCGATTCTTCAGCCACATCTCTTCTTCTAAAAGCATCGCACAAAACTCTTCAAATGTAAGGGGAGTTGGTCTTACCTAAGTGTTAAGGGCTGTTACTAATCCATCATACTTTGCTGGAAGAACACGTACACATCTTCAAGCCAGCTCTTCTGGTAGTATAACAATACCAACTGCAGCCAATTGATCTTGAAGATGTTTTATCCGTTTGATAAAATCTTCAACCTTTTCAAAATCAGAATGCTTTTCATTTGCCAACTGATTTTCTAAATTTTGTATCCTAGTGTGATTCTTGGTCTCATATTGACGAGCCAATATGCCCCAAGCCTCATGTGCTTTAGTAGTATGTTGAACTAAAAATAAGCACAGAATCACTTATACTAGTGACAATCGCACATAATGCATCAGCATTCCGCCTCTTCCAAGCTCGTAGAAGATCTGGGTCTGGCTGAATCATCAATCTTGAATTTGCTGGATCTTCAACTGGTATAGGCTCTAGATCCAATCCCATCGGTCCCATGATAGTGTCAAGTAATTCATAGGAGTCCAAAATTGCTGAAATTTGGAACTTCCAGAGTGTATAGTTGGTTCCATCCAGCTTCCCTTTAGTGAATGCATGTGGGCGAATTCGAATAGGTGCAGCATTAACATTAGCTGAAACACCAAGACCAGTGTTCGATGATGAAGCCATCATGTAATCACTCGAATACTCTACTGATATTCTAGTCTCCTAGTAGGCTAAAGTAGTGATAGTTCTCAAGCTATTCGAAACTTACAGCTTTGATACCATGTAAGACAATAGTTACGCAATATAACACAGGAGCAATAGCAGAGAAGATAACAGATATAGGAGAATCTCAACAATTTTCTACTAGCAACAAGTACAAAGATGATGGCGTTGTCCACCCATGTGCTCTCAAGGTAGAGCTTAAATGGTGATCTAGACAACTCTTGACAGGGAGATACAAGGTAGAGGTATGCTGGCTCAACTCGATGTCTCAGGTAGTGCAGAAGTCATGTATATATAGGATCATGGGTGGCCTGCCAGGGATGGCTATACATGGGTAGTAGAGTGTGGGCGGCCATCGCTCGCGTAATTCCATACACGGCTTAGACCGGTTGAACCGACCTAACAAATATAAATGATTTTTGACTCTAACAAGGAATATTCCATGGAATATTCCCGCCGGGGCTCTTCACCGTTGCCTCGGACCCCACAATTGGGGACCCTGGTAACTCCCTTTCCTTACAATACCTTACATGGTCCAATATGACCTTCATCCAACATGCAAGTTGGGATTCCCATCAATTGGGTAATGCACGCTTGGCTTCTCCTCATAAAGGGGGCCTTACAAAATGTGCATACAATCATGAGGGGTAGACATTGATCATATACTAACACCTCTACCACACATTGATGGGCATATTCTAAGATCTTAAGATATTTACTTTCATGGACACACATTCTTAGGTATCTGTCTCTTCCTTGTCTGCATAAGTTATTTCCAATAAGTGCATAGAATAGGGCTTCCTATTCTCAACTCTTGCATCTGGCCAATATCATCTCTTGAGGGAATGCTTTCGTCCTCAAAAAGTTCACCAAAGGTTCGTTCCAATCTGGTACCAAAGATACTTGATACATAGTGACATGTTCCACTGGTGGTTTGACACCACAAAATTGACATTCCTTGCACATCCTATGGACATTTGGTTCCATTGTTGGCTAGTATACAACTTATCTTTACAGATTTTGTAGGGTTCTGTGTTTAGAATGATGTTGTTGCATTGCACCTACACGTGGTATTTGCCAACACTTTGCATGCTCATCTTCATCTTAGAAAGGTGATCTACCCTAAGGTGAGTCTTTCCTTTCCTAACCACAACTTTGAAGTTATATTCCATTAGTAAGAGGAACAATCTTACTAATCTATGAGTGTTGCAAGGTTTTTTCACTAGATATAGCAGTGCTTGATGGCATGTAAAAAATTTAAATTTATTTGCAAGAGAATAATATCTAAACTTTTTAACTACATACACCATGCCTAATGCTTCTCTTTTGGTAGTGGTGTAATTTTTTCCCACTGCATTCAATTTCCTACTTGCATAGGCTATTAGAAAATCAATGTTACCCTCATCTGTAGGTTGGGCTAGCACACACCCAATAGCATAATTTGATGCATTCACATGTACATTGAAAGGCTTGCTCCAATTAGGTGTAGTCAAGACTGGTGCTAAAACACAATCATCATTCAAGTTCATTGAAAGAGTTTTCACACTCATCCATCAACTCAAAATTAGTCAAAAGGTTGTATAGATGATTTGCAATGATTGCATACATGTGAATAAATCATCGGTAATACCCATAATGAGCCATGAAATCTTGTACTTCCTTAACATTCTTTTGTTTGGGTAACTCTGTGATAGGTTTGAATTTATCCTCGTTCATTGAGATACCATTCTTTGACACTATGCGTCCTTAGATCTTGCCTTGCCTGACCATGAAACACACTTTTCAGGGTTCAAACAAACGTGATATTCTCTACATTTGTCAAATATTTGTTTTAGCTCATGAATGTGTATTTTGCTCATGTTGGAATGCACACATAGATCATCAACACAGATCTCTAGGTTCTTCTATAAGAATTCTTTGAGAACCCACTTTGTGGTAAATGTAGTCTTGTGTTGGTTTTCAGGGGCAATAACTACTTGATTGTAGCCCGAAAATCCATTTAGGAAGCTATAGACTTCCTTTCCTGCTACACGTTCCAATAAGTGTTCTATGGTAGGAAGTGGATAGTTATCTTTGATAGTAGTTGCATTGACCTTTTTCAGGTTAATGCACACCAGTACTTTTCCATTCTTTTTGAGCACTATCACTGGGGGATACCCATTCAATATGCTCAATTTTGTAGATAAATTCATCTTCTATCAAGCGATCTATCTCTTCTTTGATCTTGGTTGCATATTTTTCATTATATGTATATGGTTTTTGCTTTGTTGTCTTGGCTTCCAAAGACATGGCAATTCTGTGTGAACAACTATCTGGGTCGACTCCTTTCAAGTCTCTGTAGCTCCATGCAAACACATCTCTATATTGTCTTAGCAATGCTATCAAATCTTTCTCTTCTTCTTCCATCAGGTCATGTCCTATGTATGTATGTTGTTTGTCACCTTCTTCTATGGTCATAATATCTCTGTTATCATATGCCACTCTTGTAAGTGCCTCCCTATTAGGCATCCTTACTATGACCTTTTGTTCTTCTATTTCATATTTCCTGAAGTTCTCTAGGACTTCAAAGAGGGTCTCTTCCTTTACTGGCTTAGGGTTTGGTTTCTGTCTTTTCTTCTTTTTGGTTACTATCAACTTGTCTTTTGGTTTTGATCTTTCCTCTTCATGAGTTCTGGATTCTATTGGATAGAGGTACTCTTCCTCTGAAGCACAAAAAGGCTCCATGAGGATAGAATCTTCATCCTCGTCACTCTCTTTCTTGGGTTCACTCATTTGAGGTTCACATTCTTCAATAATTGAAGCATACATGATTGGTTCTATCGTGAAGACTAAGATGTCATAGCCATCTTCATCACAGTGGGGGGTCCACTATTCTTCATTGATCGCTATGTCCATGGTGGCTAGAAATTTTGCTCCATCATGAGGTTCAAATTATTCATGTGGGAACACTATGGGTGCATAGGCCGGGTCTTGAACTAACCTAGGTTGCTTCTCTGTACCTAATGTTGGAGGAGATGGTGGGCACCTTCCAGAGATGAGGTAGTATTGCAAAGTCGTGCTTCACACTAGCCAAAACTGAGTTGAGGAGTGCAAAGTAGACCTCTCCAGCTTTCTAGAAATCATAAATAATCACCCAAGTACTTTGGAAGATGATCCTCAAATCATTGGCTCAAAGCAGATAACTTGGACTTTTCACTATGAACAAAAAACTTGCTATTTTGGTCCCTACATGTGTTAAGAAAAATGAGCAGTACTCCTTTCCTGGTAACAATTGGACAAAATCCTTTTGGGAATATCTAATTGACTAAGATAGCTAACTTTCACAAGTTATTTCACTTGAAATGATCAGCTATGCTCAGAGAATGATGCTTAGCAAATCAGACAACTATCCCGACATTGTAGGGAGTTAATGGTATGCAGACTAGAGAGTGGTATTTTGCACATAAATCAAAAATGGCTGAGGCAATTGAATTGAAATTTTGTAACATACAAATAGACTATCTAATGAAAATATATCAATTTAAATAACTACAAATGATCAAGTACACACTGTGGATAAGAGAAACTCATTGTTCTGAGTAGTATATGACAGAGTAGAAGATATGAGATATGATAAAACTATATGCATCAATGCACATAAATTACATTGACATTGGAAATGAATGATTGCAAAATGTGAAAGCACTAGAAGAGCTATAATATGAGCTCAATATGTCACACAAATTCCTCTGAAATCTCTATTATCTCTAGCTGCTATCCACATGACTAGATAGTTCTCCTTTATAGCCTTTTTGTTGGATCCATGATTCAAGTTTGAATTCGAGTCTTTACCTAAAAGTGTTCCAAGGTTTTAAGTCTTGATTTTCCATTAATCCTCACCAAATAATTCATGGAAATATTATCCTAAGAACTCATAATTGGAATTCATTCCACCTATGCACTTTTATAAGGAGTAAAAATCAATCTTTTACAAGAGATCATTCATGTGCTAATACATGAATGCACATATGAACTTTAGGATAAGTGACCAAGCATTTAGGCTTGGAGTAATTGCACCAACAACTCCCCTCAAGCCTAACATGCTTGAGCTTCAAATCTCTTTAATCTCTTGCAATCCAATCATCATCTTGAACTTGTTCAATTTAATTACATCCAAAGATTTAGTTAGCATATCTGCACATTGCAAGTTTGTTGATACGTAGTACAGTTGTATGCCCTTGCTAAGTAGCTTCTCTCTCACATAATGCTAATGCACTTCAATGTGCTTAGTCCTTTCATGATACACAAGATTAGCAGCCAAATGTAATGAGCTAGTATTATCTCCAAAGACCATTAGAGTGTATCTATCTAGCCCCAAGTCTGAGTAGACTAACTCTAACCACATTGCCTCTTGTGTTGCATTTGCCAAGCCCCTATATTCAGCTTCAGTTGAGGACAATGTCATAGTTGGTTGTTTCTTTGATGACCATGAGATTAACTTAGACCCTACAAAAGATAAGTATCCAGAGGTGCTCCTCCTATCATCTTTTGAGCTAGCCCAATCTGCATCAGAGTATAGATTGATATCCAAGCCATATGTAAATGGATAAAAAATTCCTTCATTTATGGTACCCTTCAAGTACTTTAAGATCCTTTTGGCAGCTTCCATGTGAGATTTTCTTGGTGTATGCATGAATTGACTCAATGTACTTACTCCATGCTATCCACTCTAGTTAAGGTTGCATAATTGAGACTCCCAACAAAACTTTGATAACCTGTAATGTCTTCAAGTCGCTCTCCTCCATGAGCACATAGTTTGTGATTCAATTCCATGGGTGTACCTACAATTTTTGCATTTTCCATCTTGAACTTAATCAACATGTCATGGATGTACTTTCTTTGAGTAATGAAAACACCAAAATCTTTATAAACAATTTCTAAGCCAAGAAAATATGTAAGAAATCCAAGATCATTGATCTTGAACTCTCCTTCATCTGGTTTTTGATCTGCCTCATGCCATTGGCATCATTTCTTGTAATGATAAAGTCATCCACATAAACACATAGATAAATGACTTCTGAATTAGTCTTCTCAATGAACAATGAAGAAACTGCCTTGCTTGCAACAAAACCTTGGTCCTGCAAGTATGTGACAAGCCTATGGTTCCAAGCTCTAGGAGCTTGCTTTAAACCATACAGTGCCTTCCTTAATTTACATACATAATCGGGTTTGTCTTTGTCTTTCTTGGTGGTTGAGCCATGTAGACCTCTTTAGAGATCCACCCTTTAAGGAATGCATTTTTAACATCTAATTGGTACAAGTTCCAATTCGTTGAAGTAGCAATACTCACTAAAACTCTGATAGTTGGCAGGCCACACATGAGAAGGTCTCCTCATAATTCAGTCCATGGGTTTAAGCAAACCAGTTTGCTACTAGCCTTGCTTTGTACCTGTCGATTGTGCCATCTGAATTCTTTTTCACTTTGTAAATCCACCTGGATCCTATTACCTTCATGAATGGTTTCTTGGGAACCAAATCCCAATTATTATTCTCTTGAAGTACTTCAATTTCCTCCTACATAGCTTCTCTCCATTCTTCCCTTTTGTTAGCTTCTTCAAATGTAGATGGTTCCTCTGACATAGACTCCTTAATCCTATAAATAGAATGCTTGGTGACTAGTGATGCGTCATAGCCATACCTTATAGGTTTCTTGCTTTCCCTTTGAGATCTTCTAAGTGCTTGATTGGATGATTCTAGAATGTCTTCCAATTTTTTGATCTTTACTTTGCCCTTGGACTTATAAGCTTTGAATTCTTCAAGATTGATTTTTTCTTCATCTTTTGAGCTGACATCCTCTGATATATGTGGTTCTTCTTTGGTCAGATTTAGAAAATCATTCTCCAAATCATAGGGTAGCTTTATTTCCGTGCAATCATCCTCAAACCAAGAGTTATTTTCATCAAATAACACAACCCTACTACCTATAAGCCCTTTTTTAGTGGGATTATTGAAAGCAATAGTAGGTATTCAATCTATCAAGGATTGAAGACTCAAGCATAATTTAACTTGAGGGGCAAGTGTTGGAACATCAACATCAATATTTATTTTCATGGAAATTTTCATAAGGATTTTTTATGGATCATTTACCAATGTAGAAGCCTAGAGCTTTAAACTTGTAAAATGAGAAAATGAAAGCTCAAATTCCATGAATTTGAGGTGGACGAGCTTGAAAATCAATCAATCACTAAAATGTAGATGAGATTAGATCTTCACTTTTCCTAGATTGTAGGAAAGTGAAGTGATTCTCTTTGACAACTTATCCCACCTTGATTCAAATTCAAAATCCATTTGTAGAAGTTGTGGAACACTTCAAGATTTTATATAAAGACTTAAAATCACTTATACATTACATTGAGGCAATATACATCTACTTTGGGTCATCATTGCGTTGCTCCTTCATTTCTCTACACCATCTTCTTCAACAATACTGAACTTTCAGAGGCTTCTACTCTCTCTACAGGGCTCCACATTGGATGACTGGGCATTCATTACAAATATATTTATGCCTAGGTTTTGTATATAATTTTTTAGATCATTTTGTTAAGTAGATTTGGATAAATCTCAATTTTACTCTCTCATGGTCTATCTGAGCCCTAAAAAATTGGGCATACCTCTGTTCAATCTCAAGTTTATTCAAGAAGCATATATTGCTTATTACTTGTACTCTTGTGCATTTTTAGACACTCAACACTATGTATAACATTCATCCAAAATGATATTTTCCCATTGTAATCATGATGGTTGCTATCAGCATTTGAAGTTGATTGTTTCATCCAAAGATAGCAAGTTGTTGAGCTAGTCAATGTGCAAACCTATTGGTTTTGTATCAACTCTTTCTCCTTTATGCTTGTTGAAAGTAGCCAAGGAGGTCGAGGAGATGTGAGGAGGCAAGGGAGCATGAGACAGACGATAGCAAAAGCCAAGCAAGAACGAGCAAACAAGGTAGTCAACGAAGATCCAACAACTAGGCCTATCAAATTTTCAAAATCCCTACTTCTTGTAAAACAATGAATTTAATCACTACAAATCATTGTAAATTCCATTTATGATAATCCCAACTCCATTTTTTTCAAGCCAAGGAGTCCTCGAGCTTGAGGATTACTTCTAGTACCTATGTATCAAATTATGTATGTTTCTGAGCTCGTTTGAGGCTCATAATAGGCATAGGAACCTATTCTTTAACTAGGCCAGACACTAGTCTAGATAGGGCCAGAGACTAGTCTGGATAGGGCCAAAGCCAGTGAATAACTATAAAAAGAGCTAGAGAGCTCATTTTTGGGGATCATTTTTTGGGAATTGAAGTAAGAAAAAGAATTTGTAATCATATTTTTGGCTAATCCAACATTCCATTAATCCATCTCTTTGTCTTACCATGTGTGTGTATGTGTGTGCATGCCGGTGTGCTTCTCACTCACACACTTGTGCTCTCACTAGCTCATGGTCATCATACCACCCTCATGTCTTCTTGGATTGACAATCATGAGGTGGATCTCCTCACATCGATGCTTATCATTGTGCTAGAGTGACACTAGCTTTGGCATCGTTGTTGGGGACTGAGCTTTGAGGATGTGCATGTGATGATAAGATAAAGAAATTTGACATTTGAATGGTAAGTAATTAGGAAATTCCTTTATTTTTTTAATTTTTAGATCATCATCACTTTCCTCACCATCTCGAACTTCCATCTCCTTCTTCGCTAAATTTTCAGATTTTGACCATATTCCCACCTCTACCTCACCTTCCCTAATTCCACTAGTGAGAGTGAGAGAGAGAAAGAGAGCACATTTGTGTGCATTTTTTTTGCATATTTCTTGAGCTTCCTTGCAGGTAATAGCATCCACAGTAGCTACAACAACTCCAATAGGTACAAAAATTCTCTGCACAAGCCCAGAGGCATAGCTCTCTGTCAATCATGATAGACAAAAAAATTGGTTGTTTGGTAAAATTAAGTGCACCACTAGAGTATAGGCATCATGCACATTACATATCTATAAAAATTTTTAAGAAATGGGTGTTTTTTTAATCAATCGTGACAGATGCCTTTGTCCATTGTGAGAGACAAGTGCCCATAACACGACACACGATGGACGACAGATGAAACAAGGTATCCATCTCAATAGATAGTTCGTCCATCGCGATAGATAGCCTTGCATGATTGATAAAAAAATATGAACAATTTATTCCATCGCGATTGATAGATTTCACGATTGACAGAGTCCATTGTCACTTCAGTCCATCACTATTGATAGCCATCCATCCTCGTTGATAGGTTTCCATTGCATGATAGACAAGAGACAAACCTTGACAGATTTGTCCATCATGATTGATAGACCATGATGAATAGCTTTGTCCATTGTGATTGATAGCCTTATTGATTGGGATAGACGGCGTAATTCTTGGGCATTGGAGCACTCTTCAAAGCAACGGACTTGAGATTGGAAGAACACTAAACCCCCTCATTCAATTATTTAGCTCAAGCTGAGTACGATTGGTGATATTGACTAATTAGGGTTACATTAGGCATGATATAAGTACAAGAAACCCTAATTACTCAAGTTCAAGGGTAAGTTAGAATATTGTTGCGGCCCTTCAGACTTGAACACCCTGTGGTCAAGTTTGAAGAGGGTTCATACATTGATAATCAGGGAACCCTAATTAGCACACGGGAAAAATGAGTTTGGAAATGTAATCCCAGAAGATGAGAGAGGGAACCTAGAGCAAGGAGACCTAGGATGAGAACCCAGGACTCCTTGAGGCGAATCTATCTTGACTAGAGTGATTACCCCCAAGTGGATTCCATAGGACAACAAGATCATAGAGTTATTCTTGAATAGAGAAATGGAATGAAGCCTTTTGGAGATTCAAGCTGGATCAACTTAGCGAAGTAGGCGGAGTCACCATATATGAGTTCAAAAGTCCTAAGGTACTAGGAAAATCTATCGATCTAGATAACAACTCGGAAAGGATGTTCTTGGTAATGGAGCATGGTAGGCATGCATACACTTGGAAGGGAAAATTAGTTTTCCCCACCTAGATTGAATGTATCTTATGGTCAACAAGGAGTGGGATCATTTCACATCCATGGTATCCATAAGGAAAGAACTAGAGAAAGACTGGAGGTGAACTTTGCAAACCCAATAGGAAGAGAATGATCAAGAATGGAGACGAAAAGGACAAATTAGGAGAGTCATAGAAACCGAAGTCATCAAAGGGGCATGGATGAGTTTCCCTTGCCTAGACCTAGAGAACACCCTAGGATCTTGAGGCCTCCTCAAATGGTTAAATCCATGAAGAATTACTTTGATGGTACTGAAGACCCATATGATCACGTGGCGGAGTTTAGACAAGTGTTGAGAGTTGAACAGGTTGATGAATTGTTCACTCAATATAATGTATTTGGCCTAACACACAAGAACACAACCTTGACATGATTTCAACCACTACATCAAGGACAATTTAGGAACATTGATCAAGTGCTAGAAGCCTTCATCACTAAATTCTCCAAGAGTGGCATCAGACACAATACCTCATCTCTGAGCCATAGCTTCAAACAAATACCCTCGGAGATTGTTAGACTAGCGCGAAGAAGATTTAGGTAGTACCTAGATAGATGCCCTATTCCAAAACTACCCACACCAAGAAAAGAAGTGGTGTTATTCTTGGATGGTTTGCTAAGTGCTAAATTGAGATCATATGTATATCTAAAAGAGCCTAAAACCATAGAAAAATGCATTTATATGTGCATTGACATTGAGGAAAGCCTAGGGGAAGATTTAGATGTTTCCAAAATCTATAAAGATTGGGATAGTGCTACTAGCTACACTTCTAAACCATCCACTTCAATAGAGGAGTTAGCTGAGAAAGTAGCACAGAGATTAGGAGTCTCGAGTAAACATGCCCCTAGAATGATCTCAGTGAAACAATGTTACAACTATGGAGGAGACCACATGGCTAATGTTTGTCCAATCATGGCTCAACCCCAAGGAAGCCCTAATAACAAATATTGCACCATGGAAGGAGATACACTAACTTTATTGTGCAGGGCTACCCTTACAACAAGCAGGTGGTTAGGCAAAATTATTCACAACCATATCAATAGGGGGGAAGATATCAAATTAGTACCAACCTTACCAATACTTTAGGCTACAATAGATCTACTAGCCACATTATCAAGCTCAACAAAGACCTCAACAAAGACCTCAACTAGTGTTGGATCAACAATGTCCTCCTCCAGCCAATGTGATCCCAGTCAACTATGCATCACCAGAAGAAAACCTGAGTAGAGCCTTAGTACCAACATCTCCCTTGATTTTCAAAAGTGATCCAAATGCTCATAGCTTTGTCTCAATGCATGTAGATAGTCCACCAGCTTACTACATGGATTCGCTAGAGCATAACAAGATCGACCCTTATGAAAGCCCGAGTGAACCTAGTCAGGGGCCAGAATATTCAAACATAATGTACACCAACCCTAACCATAGGCCCCAACCAAGACAAATGAGACCCTAAGGACCCTGAGGACCATGCTATAGGTGTTAGGGAGATCACTTCATTAGTGATTGCCCAATCCCTACACCAGGACAACCACAAGGAGTGACAATTCAAGGCTTTTGTCTCGATTGAAGTAACTCCTAAGGGATTGCCCAAAAAATCCAACCAATATGCAAAAAATCACACCTATTAATGTTATTGGCTTAGTGGTAGACTCTAGCAGAAGTACACTTATTGTAGCCCTAATGCAAGTAGTAACTAGAGCTCAAGCCCTACAACAAAACCTGGGCACAAGTCAAAAGAAGAGCCTAGACAATAGTGAGACTGAGAGCACAAAATAAAAAAAGAATGAGAGCTTGGAAAGATAGCCATGAATGAATGAAGAAAATGAGCAAACTAGAAGAAATCTTAAGAGAGAACAAAGCTAAACTTAAAGAAACTGCATCTGAGACACACTCTCACACATCACCACCGCCACCATCACCATCTAATCAACCTCATATAACCCATCACCACCCAGAGTAGGATCAGTCTTAGCGGATCCTACTCCCGAGGCTTTAGATATGATGCTTAAAGCATATCATGCTAGGATCCAAGAAGGGCCCAATGTGATAGAACATGACAAATGTTACACTATAACTAAGCTAGGATCCAAGAAGGGCCTAAATATTGAGAGAACTAAGCTATGTGCAAAAATGATAGAATTGGCTCAAACCATGTTTGAGGTCAGCCATCTTTTCAATTGCACTAGCTCAACCAAAGCACAAGTGCACTTTGATGGATTGCTAGAGAGATTAGAGAAAATAATAGCCAGATCAAGAAAGCCAACAACATCGCAAGTGAATAATGCTAAAAGTGAATGGACAAGCCTCCACCCCAAGGAAGTTTACACTCCTCATTATACTAATTTTGGAATCCCTTCTTCGGTGCATAAGTACTCACAAGAATTCCTCAAGAGGAAAAATGGGCCACAGAGAGTGAGAATCCTCCTCCCATTGAAATTGTAGATGATCTGCATGATCAAATTCCACAAGACATTCCTTCTATATGTGGAGAACAAGAGGATGCCCAATCTAGTGAATGTTAGACTATGAGTCTAATTCCTTACAAGAATTGCCTCATTTCACAAGCCCATGAGAGTCTAAGTCTATCCATATGAGAGCACCTACATTCATGGTGAGAAAGGAAACCTCACTGGTACCTAGAAACATCGACATAGTGAAGAACACCAAAGTGTAGTGTCATCTCACTTTGGAGGATCTACTCAAAATTAAACCAGAATTGTGGAAACACATAGCCAACCAAGTGCCATAAGTAGTTAAAACTCACTCCCAGGTAGGATCACATAAGACAGTACCTGAAATACCCTTGGATAAGATAGGAGACATGAGTGAAGGAGAAGAAGGAAATACTTACCTCCCTATCACTTATCGGGCTTAGAGAATGAAAGCTATTTTAGACTCACATGCAGGTGTGTCTATTGCTACCACCTCCTTATGAAAGTTTTAGGGCAAATTGGCACTCATACCAATGAGAATGAAGTTGCAAATCATAGATGGCCACATCAAGAAACCTCTAGGATTGTTGGAAGGGATAACTCTGAACACTTGTGGTGTGGAGTTTGAGCATATTTTTGCCATATGTGAATTTGGCAAGAACCATGCATATGATATGATCTTAGGTAGACCAATCATGAGAGTCGGGGGTGATGTCATGGACATTCATATCCATTCAAGCATGTAACATTTGGTGTTTTGCTTGATGGTATATCCTTGCACAATCCTAGTGTGTATCATGATCATGCATATTATTTTGTACTTTGTCTTTCTTGGCCATGTGAACACACCCTTATGTGGAGGACCTTGGTTAGCCATGTGAATCGTCCCTTTCCACATCCTCATGGAAGCTTCTAAACCATGTGTCGTGTCATCCGCTACATCATTGATGATGGCATCATGGAGCATTTTAGAAGAACCTTGGCTTTCCTCCAACACATATATAAGGATGGGCTCACCATAGAGATCTTCAATCCTGTAAATGCTAGTCTTGGAAGCTCAAGGAAACCTGACATCCAAGTGCATATTATGCGGTTCTAGTTCTTTTTGTGTCTAGTTCTTAGTTCTGGTCTTATCTAGTATAACTCCTAGTCTTCTTGTTTTGTTGTCTTGTACTATGGGAATATGAGATCTTAGTTTTGTGTTGTATATTGTTCATCTTCATTACGGAGTATTTTATAATTTTAATAATGTGTTTTATTCCTACGGTCTTGACTCATGGGATCCTATGTACCTTTTCTACCTTTGTTGTTCACACCTATGAGTCTTAGGTTGTGCGACTTCTAGTGTTAGTTCATATTGTTGTGTTGTACTCCCTCTAAGTGTTGCCTTAGAATCCAAATCTATTGTGTTAAAATCTTTCATCTAGTTTATTGTAAGTAAC
>CM035439.1:21041117-21053617 GCA_020310875.1 Ceratopteris richardii | reverse complement strand
TATTTATATGATGCTTCATTGGGGGTTAGAGAGTGTTAGAACACATGTCACCGATTGCGATTGAGAGCCACTACCGAGGGTGCTCCATCTTCTATGATAAGCTTAGCACCTCTAGGACCACGACAACGTCAAGCACGAGAGGATGGCCAGCCATCTATTCCCCCAAAGCTTGTAGCATTAGAGTTTGATGATGGGGGCAAAGTTTTAGATGGCATTCATGTAAAGTCATCGTGTTTTGAGGATTCAGATATTTAGGCATGACTTATGAGGCATGCAAAATTTATTTTGGACATTGATGATTGTATATACTATATTCAGTCTTTGACATTTATCAATTGAGTATGATGTGTATCCGCTGCATTGTTTTTGGTTTTTGAAACTCTGGGTATTAAATATTGTTACATGAGTGGCAACTTGCAAGTTCATATTTTAGATTTCATAACATGTATGTACTATGATGTCTCATGTTGCCATGTTGTATCCAAGGTTCATTATTGGGTATTTAGTAGGTTGTCTTTGCTTAGGTGAATCATGATCGAATGATTATGATATGTTGTTCAACGTGCATTCAACATTCGTATCTTTCTTACATGCTTTATGTTTGAACTTTGATATGGAAATAAACAATCATTATTTAGATAAATTAAGAAATAAATAAATAAACAAACAAATAAATAAATAAATAAATTAATATGGTAATGTTCCGTAACGTTCCATATTGTGATGTTTGGTTTGGTACCATGTTCCGTATACATACCGTACATGTGATACCAAACCTTCCGTACCATTTTGCCCATCACAATTAATTGGTAAATTAGGGAGATTTTATTTAAAAGTTTACTAACATGCCTTTCTGAAAGTGCACCAGAAAAGTTATTTGTAACTGTGAGCGAGTGAGGAAATTCATTGTTCTACGGAAGACTTTAATACCTACTCCATTCACTAACAGGAACATTTTTGTTTTTTACCAAGATCTCATCATGTCATGATGCACATGTGCTTGTTTATATTTTAGCGGCTCTCTAAATGTACTCTCGTGCCATTATTTCATGAGTCTATGCCTCAATCTTTGCCCTCTCTTCCTATGTGGTTTTATGTGGGTTTTTTTGTACAGAAAGCGAAGGTCATCAACTGGCATGCCAAGTATCTCAGGAATAGAAGACGACTTTGATTCTCTGCAGAATAGTTTGTCAACAAGGAAAGTAGTAGAGGCAGTGAAGGAAGAGCATAGTCCGGAGGGTGACAAAGGGCTTTCAGCCATTGCTGGCGAGCTTCATAAGGCTACAGGTTCCCCTCACATACCTTTAAAGAGCTTGCACGATGATCAGCGATTGTCTACGCCAGCTAAAGGAGCTTCTCCATCATTCAAAGTAAAGCAGGTTGGAACAATGATACATACTGGTAAATGTCCAAGTTTGATTTGTGTTATGATTTTGAGTTCAATTGATAATCTGCATTCTTCTGCAGGAACCTGAGGAAATATCTGACAGCGGTGAATCTTCATTTTCTCGCTTTGCCTTCATTTTACAATCTGCTCTGCAAGGTAAATAGAAGAACATGGAAAATTTGAGTTTGATCAAGTTTTGTTATCCTTGCTAAAGCCAGTGTATGTACTGCTTGCATTGTATCCATTCAAGCTGTTACATTGTATCTATATTCAATGCTTTTGTTGGGAAAACATTACATTTTGGAAGTACAAGCTCATGAATGGAGTGTGTTGAAGAGAACAAAGCCAGCCTGTTTGAAGGGATGAAAAAAATTTTCTGATCAGGTTAAGTGGTCAAAATGATGAGCTGAATAGATGCGTAGAACAACGAGCATGGAGATTATGCAATGCTTTTATGGAGAGGAGAGAATTTGTGGATGCTGCTGAGTGTTCAGTGGAAATAGATGCCGAAAGTGTTCAAAGCAGTGGTGATTGATATGGGTGGCCAAACGAGTGGAAAACCATGATGATGATAATGAAGCAAGTCATTATTTAATCAACCAATATGACAGCAGCAGTTTTTTCCAGCATTTATGAGCCTTAATGAGTCCTTCCATGCAGAATGGGTTCTCTTGTTGATAATATGAGGAATTCAACAGGGGTTATGATACATGGTAGTTGAGAAGAAAGAAAGGAGGAAAGTTGTAGAGGTTAACGTTTTAAGGGAAGCACAGTTTCACATTGCACATAAACCATTGAAGAATGGCAATCTATGATGAGAAGCATGTCCCCTTGTTTTCAGCTAATGACTCATTGTGCCCATGGTAGATTTCTTTTACTCCATTAAGAATGTAGCCCATGAATCATTCATGTTTCACATTAAAAGAAGCCTGGTGAGATTCTAGTTGTGATCATATTTAATGAGCAAAATTAAGTGTTTTACTTGCAGATAGAAGGCACAACGGGAAAGAATAGAGGAAATATCCATAACCATAACACTAGCATTACACATATGTATGTATGTATGTATGTATCAGATAATATATGTATGCATAGTGGAAATGTTTCAAATTGGATTTCTTCAGGCCATGGGTTTCTTTAGTGTCACTGAGCCCTGAAAAACACACTGAAAATGTGTGGCCAGCCATGTATGAGAAAATACTAGATCACTCATAAGTGGTTGCCTTTGCTCGTAAGTTCGAATGTACAAAGTAAGTGGGACAGGCTGATTCTCCGAGTGTGTCTGCACCACCCAGTGATTCCACTTGCTGGAGGATACGCAAGCCCTCTGGTTTGTTTGGTAAGTGACTATTAGTCAAGGATATGGTCCATCCCCATCAGGGTGGGGTCATGGAGATTGGCAATCTCCCCCCCCCAATCAAATATATGTACGTATGTAATGTATGCATGCGTGTATGCATGTATGTATGTTGTGATACAGTGTGATGTGGGTTGTAGATCACTTACACTTCTGGATCTTGTGGTGCATGTGGCACTCTTGAAATCTACTCATTTTCGACCACTGTCACATGTTACCATGTATTCTTCTGGGATTGTTGCTCAAAGAATGGTTGGTTTCAGTTGTGTATAGCTTGCCTCTTGATTGGCATTCTGCTCTGCTTCCCATTATCTGGGCTGGTCTGAATCTTCTATACCATTTCTTTCAGCAGAGATAATAATTCTCTGTAGATTGTAATGAAAAGACACATTTTTTCAAACCAAAAAAGTATGTATGTATGCATTAACATTCATAAAAATAAGAGTTATGATTTAACAGTTATCCATCATCAATTCAAATGTTTAATGAATTGCAATAAAAAATGCAAGATGGGATGTGTAGTTTCAACTTATGAATGAAGGTGATTTTAGTTAATTTTAAACACGGGGTAAAAAGTGCCTAGATGGTTCAGCAATTGAAAATGTAGTGTGAGTTAGGTCAACCAACAAACATAAGTCCCAAGTATGGATTAAGGCATTGAACTCTTGGATATAAGTTAGGTGCTGAATGGCCATGGAACATTCAACATACATACAAAGTTCAAACATATACTCTCTCTCTCTCACACACACACATACACACACTCTCTCTCAAGTATGTGTGTATACATACATACATACATACACACACACTCAAGTATGTGTGTATACATACATACATACATACATACATTATTACATACATACGTACGTACGTACGTACGTACTTGCATACATACATACGTACATACATGCATGCATACATGCATGCATGCATACATACATACATACATACATACATACATACATGGATGCATGCATGCATGCATACATGCATACATGCATGCATACATGCATACATACATACATACATACATACATACATACATACATACATACATACATACATACATACATACATACATACATACATACATACATACATACATACATACATACATACATACATACATGGATGCATGCATGCATGCATGCATACATACATACATAGATAGATACATACATAGATACATACATAGATACATACATACATACATACATACATACATACATACATACATACATACATACATACATACATTATATACATACATACATGCATGCATGCATACGTACGTATGTACGGACGTACATACATACATACATATGTCATATATCATACATACAAACGTGCATACAATGATACATGCATACATACATGCATCCATCCATCCATCCATACATACATACATACATACATACGTACATACATAAATACATACATACATGCATGCATGCATGTATACATCGATACATGCATGCATACATACATACATACATACATACATACATACATACATACATACATACATACATACATACATACATACATACATACATATATACATACATGTTGATATATTTAGGTAGTGATGTGTATGAACACACTAGGATCGCCGGGGCACTTTTTTCCCTCTTTAGTAGGTTTTTTCCCCCCCCGACTTGTATATATGCCTATAGCCCTAACATGTCACTTATCTTTGTAAATTCTAGTGGTTAATACATTCAGTATTGTGTGTTGTGCCCCAAGCTTCTTCTTCTTCCTTGTACTGTTCACGTGCTTCCGCATACCTCAAACTCCAACAATTGGTATCAGAGCATGTCGCCGTTTCATCTAGGGCGTCGTCGACACCCCTCCGGTCGCAGTCTCAGAATCGCACAAAAATTGGTGAGCATACTCAAGGTGATTATGAGTTCAAAACAACTTCGCTATGTGGTGCCGAAATCGCGATTTGATCGTTTCGGCCTTCGAATGCACTATCGTATTGCTTGTGCAGACAATTTCGTCTTAAACTATCTCTATGGCTATGCCACTAGCATCTATCTCTAACTCAAAGGGTTTCTGTGGATCTACCACTTTGAGTATAGGAGCCTCTAAAATAGCTTGTTTCAGAGTATCAGAACTATCTTGCTGCTCTTGCTTCCATGCAAACAGAACTTTGCTTTGAAGCAAGTTCGTCATAGACACTGCTATCGACGAATATGAAGATATGAATTTCGGATAGAAACTGAAAGTTCGAAAAATGACCGTAAATGCCCCATATCGTGAGGACTAGGCAAAGATAATACAATTGAAACTATCTTTGGATCCATCTGAACCCAATCAGCTGATACCACATGCCCTATATACTCTATCCTAAGAAAAAACAACTTAGCCTTCGCTGGATGAACTGACTCTTATGTACATCATGATCTCTTACTCTAATCTGATGGTAGCCACTTGTAAAATCTATTTTACTAAATACAACGGCTCTACCGAGAGAGTCTAAAAGATCATCAATATTGGGCATAGAATATCTGTGTCTGATAGTAATCTTGAGTGCTCGGTAGTCGACGCAGATCCTATAAGATCCATCTTTCTTCTTCACTAGAAGAACTGATGCTACAAAGGATGAGTAGCTGGGCCTAATCAGCCCTTTCTATAAATACTCATCCATGACCTTGTGGACTGCATTCTCCTCGTGCAAACTCATTCGAAATGGTGGCCGAGCATGCAGATTCGCTCTCGGTATCAATTCGATTCTATGCTCTATGTTCTTGGACGGAGGCAAACTAAAAGGTAATTTTTTTAGGAACAACTCTTGGAATTCTACTCTCTCTTTTGCTGAAAGTGCTGAAGCATTCCAACTAGAGTCTCCATGACTACATGAATTCATGATAGTACACGATGAATGCATAAAGTAAAGAAAATAAATAAACTTACAATCAATTTTAAGCAACTTGGTAGCATTAACCAATCACGTCTCTTGGAGATATGGTTCTCCACGGATCAGTAGTCGCCTCCCCTCATGCTCAAACTTGATCACTTTATTGGGCCATTAGTTATGAGGTACTATCAATAGAAATATCAAACTTGCTTCTCAACTTGTCTTCCATTTGGAGCTGACTTTCTTACTTATAAACCTCGCATTATTGTATAATCACTCCCTATTGGAGATAACTTTGCCTTGTCTAATAAATGCAAACTTTGCGTTATTGTGTAATCACTCTTTACTAAGAAGCACACAACCTTATGTAGTTTACTTACTGAACACCGTGCCTTGCTATATAACCTTGTTTCACTCTATGCTAGGGACTTGGACTATAGCCTTGCCTTGTTTACTCTTTGCAAACCTTGCCTTTCTGTATATCTTGGCCACTCTTGAGTATTTGACCCAGAGACTTGCCTTGTTTGCTCTCTGCAAACCTTTCTATGTATATTGGCCATTCTAGTTCTTGGCCTATAGATTGAAAACCGAAAAAATTACGACAAGCAATTTCTATGACAATGGTGCCGACATGCATAATCTATCTACAAATAGATGGAAAGGGGATTACACACCCTGACAAATGTCACAATGTCGACAGGCACAATATAACTACAAGTATACCGAAAGGCCCTGACAAATTTATATTTCTCTCCTCGCTAACTTGCGATAAAAATACTTACCTGTCCCTGCAAATTAGAATACATGCACCTCACAATACGAGTCTACGGCATAACTACGCGTATACTATAAATACTATGCAAAAGTTGCATGTCCTATATGCAATATGATGCAAAAAGGAAGCAACAATGCATATAAATTGACAAGAGACTTATAAAGAGGTTCAAAAGTAATTTGCAGGTATGTGCAGGTGCTAAAGATGATCCACCCTTCGTCGGAATAACTTTCAAAGTCTCTCATGATAGGTTGTGGTTCAAAACGGTGCTTGAAAGAGGATTGTTGAAGAGGAAAGGTAAACTTCAAAACTCTGAAACTAACTGAAATTGAAACCAAAAGGGGTCTTGCAACCACTCTTTAGAAAGAGCTATGAGAGAGCTATTTAGAACAACAAAAATTTCTAAAATCGGATATTGAATGCTCAAGATGTGGGCAAAAAAGTGAAAAGATGGTCATCTAACATTGGCTAATCAAAGCTTAAACTATGGCTATAAGAAGAAAATCGAGAATTCGGTGCTTCTGTTCTGCTGTAGCATGAGCTTTAGCCTGAGAATCGCGTGCGAGGTAGGTAGCTTATCCCACATGTCCTATTTAGCCCAAAAACACTATATATGCATGCGGAAGCATCCTCTTTTGAAAATTCAAAGAGAGTGCTCTCTCTGATCATGTCAGCGGTTGTGAGCCACGCGGCCAGTGGCCTGAAAAAACAGGGGAATGCCTGAGAATCCGGCCACATGGGTGGCATGTCTCTACTTGGATGAGGGGTAGTTATGTTATGCTCTCCCTCTTGTTCTGCGGAGGCAGCGCCGCGTTGGGCGCGGGCAAGTTTCAGGCACGATCCTTGGCACCAAGATGCGGGTACGCGTACATGTTCAGAGGGAGATCACGTAGAGACTCTTTGAAGCGCGCCCTCGTAGGCAAAAAGTAGTTGTTGAAAACTGTTCAGGCTTTATAGACCTGAACAGAGTTGGAAAAATATGCAAATTTCAAAGTTTTTTTTTCATAAAATAATCTAGACCAAGTGTTCTTCGAAATGAGCCATAGCATATCCATTTTGGAGTTTCCTAAATCAAGATATGGTATGTACAAGTGTGGCATGCTAAACTCGTGAACTGACGGAGGTGCTTGATAAAGTGTGGAAATGTGATTTTTGAAGTGCCCAAAGGTATTCTTCCATCAAGCAAATCCTATATTTCTCTCCAGAACCTCAGAGAGTAAATATATGAAGATGCTTTGGCATATTTCACACTTCCAAATCCTCCCTTTTTGAATGCTAATTTGCTCCCAAAAAAGGCATAAACCAAGATTTTTACTTTCTTGAAAATAGTTAAATGGGAGATTTTAGCTAGCTTCTAATCCATTCTTAATATGATTTTTTTCTTTTTTTCTTAATTCCTTATGGTAATATTTATACCATACTTCATGTATCTGTGCATTATTCCATGGGAATCTTCGTAAATTATCTCTTTTCTTGCTCCCAAAAGTGAGATTTGCCAAAAATTAGCACTTGAAATTTTTGCAAAAAGTGCACAAAGGGGATTTTGAGGATGTAAAATACCTCCTCAACTTATTCATTTTATGAATCCAATGATTCCATAGGGAAGTCCATATAACATACTTTTAGTATATATACCTTTCCCATCCATCCATACCCAATGCACCTCTGACGATCCTTTTACCTTAGCTCCATCTCCAAGAGCTCTCGCGGAGTATTGTCACATATACAGAGTCGTTCTTTTTCGTACCTCCCAGTCATCCCCGAGCCATCACGATCCACTTCTAAGATCATACTCTCTCGTGAGAAAAGCTCCCCTCTTCAATCTTCTACACAATGGGCATTAAGTCCCTAGTGATGCCATGTTGATGCCATGTGGCATCTGTGCCACCTTCCACCCATAACATCCATAATGTGACAAAGAGCAAAGGTAAATGCCAAAATCTCCTCCAAATTTGCATATACACCTTTAAGAGTCCTCCTAGCTTGTAATCCTAGAGCTTAAGCTTGTATAGCTTCAAGAATTGATGCGGTATGAGGCTCCAATGCCCCTTTTTATATAGGTTTTGGATTACCCACGAAAAACAGCATGAAGAGCATGAGAAGCTGCAAAAAAATCTAATGGAAAGCAAGTTTTTGTGTGAAAAGAAAATTGAAAAGCAGAATTAGGGTTTGACTTTTGGTTGACTTTTAGAGGTCGGATGGTGAAGTATTATATATCATTAAAAAGCTCTCAAGGAGTACTTTCCAGTGAGCCAATAATTTTTTTTGACCATCTTTGATCAAAATTTGACTAAGTATTGTCCCAAGCTGCTTGTCTTGGTGGTTGGGCCTCTCGCCTATTGAGGGGGGGGGAGAGGATTCAACCCCCACCGGCACTATGTAAGGGACATGTTTAACATGGAAAGTTGTATCTCGTGGTTGATGTGCCACCGTTTGTCATGCCCCGCAGTTTAACTTAGCTATGTAAACCCCTGTTCTTGTGGGATAAGGGGCGTCCCATGGGTACTATGTTGACTAAGTATTGAAATAAGGGTTGCTGAAATTTTTGGCATTTTGGAACATTTTGACATTGTTTTCCAACAGAGTCCTCAACAACTTGAGATATATTGCCACTGTAATCTGAAGTCGTTAGAGATTAAAGGGATCAACATAGCCCCATTGTAAGTAACTTTTATGAAAGCCTAAAGCTCTTTTTATATCCTACACTAGAGTAAAGTCTAGACTTTAATCTAATAAGAAAGCTGAATTTTACAAGTGAATGTAGATCTACTTGATAATGGTAAAAAAAGATATTCCTCAAAACCCTCAAGAAGAGAGGAATATCTTTGACCTCCAAAGATTTGTACGACAAACTCGTAGCCTCACTCAAAGGGGTAGTTAAATTGTAATAGGTACTAAGACTTACACACGTATGCCCATGGCTAATAATTGCTCTTATATATATATGCATTGTTTTATGTGTAGGTGATCGATCATTAGTGTCTACTAGTCGTCATCCATGCGGGTATATTTGAAGGAGGGGTGGACCATGTCGTGGAAGGGGCGGTGGATCCTTTACCACTCAAAGAGATCATTGAATTGTTCGAGAGGATTGGGAACAAGAGTTGGCTTCATCTTCTAGTGGAGATGATGAATCTACAGAGCCACATTTGGACATACAGAGTTTGATAGTACATCTTCATGGGCTAGCACATAGAAGATGTCTCTATTGAAGCCATGGCAGAGTCATCTTAGTTTGTATAGTGTGCTCTGTACTTTATAGACATAGTGTGATAGTGATCATTTGGATCATACGTGTATCATGGATCATGTGTGATTTACATTTATGACATGGTTTTACCATTTTTATATGAGTCATGATTCATGACGTTCATCATTCATGTATACATTCTGCACTTTTATGTATTGAATGTCTATGATCACTATCCCATATTATATATAAGACATGAATCATGGTTCATTTTGAAATTTAAATTTACTATTTGATTTAACTTTAACATATCATGCTTGTGATCCATGGAGCATGCCTCAAGCTCGTGGGCGGGTTGACGTCTATGGGCCGCGACGTGTATTGTCTTCTATAAGGTAGTAGATTAAGTTTTTAATGTGTTTCTAGCACTAGATATATAAATGAATGTTAGATATGTATTATTCATGGATTATTTAAAAAAAAATTAAAAACGTTGTGACAAAATATAATACTAGTACCCTACATGCTCAATGTTTTAAAACCCGTTTTTAAAACTCTTTGTATTATGGCTTCATGTTTGGATTGTATGCAATATATGTGGAGCTATGCTTATTCATCTCTTCTTGTCTTGTCGATTCTCCATCTTGTCTCTTTTTTGTCTCTGTCTCAATATTGATTGTGGGCCTAAAAACCAACATTTTGTTTTTTACTGAGTCATGATATCAAATATTTCCCTTAAGGAAACAATAACCAATAGTAGATCTCTTGGTAACATAATCTCTTAACCAAGTTGAATCAACAAAGCTTCAAGTTAAAAATCATTATTTCCTTTTTGAAAGTATATACCAAAAAATTAGAAGTCCCTTGAAGGTATATAAAAATACTCTTCAAGGCTTTTCAATGCGTAATCGTAGGATTGTGCTTTCATTCTTTCTTAGTTTTATACCCCACTATTGGGCATTGAAGACCTTAATGAGGATGTCATAGTATTGAGTCGGTACTATGCATAATGGAGTTGATATGCTTTATAGTCTTGTGGTTGATTGTCTTATTAGCGGACATGCAAGTTTTACTTGTGGATTCTTTGTCTGAGTTGCAACCAATTGATAGGTATATATCCTATCAACCATGCATTTTCCATAATTTTTTCTATCTTTCGTATCAAGGGCTTTACAATAATATATAACACAAACCTGAATTCCAAAAATTGAAGATTTGAAGCTTGTGGAGAGAAGAGGAAGATCATCTTCAACTTAGAGAAGGTGGATTTATGTTTCTTCATCTCTTTCAAGGTGTGCAACAGCTTGAAGCTTTCTTATTTTGAAGGAGATCATCTTCAACCATGGAGCTATGGAGATTGTGAAGTAATGGACAACTTGTATCTCATGCATATTTTATATGTTATCTTGTAACTTCATGAATTTCATCATGGAATGTATGGAATATATTTGGAGCTTGGCTCCTTCAATCTCTCTCATGTCTTATCTATTCTCGATCTTGTCTCTATATTAATTGTGGGCCTAAAAACCAACAATTTGTAGAGGTTCTTGCGGGTTCATGCTCATGGTGTGTGTGCATTGTGGGGTGGATGTTTGAGCATGCATTCATTCATTCGTACTTCCATACCCACTATCGAGCATTGATGACATCAGTGGGGATTTATAATATTGAGTAGATACTATGCATAACGGAGCGGATATGCTATTTAGTCTTGTGGTTCACTAATGAGCTTATAGCTGTACTTTCATTTGAGGGTGAATTTAGGGATGGCCTGGATTCATTCTGGTATATATAGATAAGAGAATTGTGCATAACGGAGCTGGTATGCAATTTAGTCTTGTGGTTGAGTACCATGAGCTTATAGCTGCACTTTCATTTGAGGGTGAATTTAGGGATGGCCTGGATTCATTCTGGTATATATAGATAATAGAATTGTGCATAAATCCAGTCATTTGAGTAGCAACATGGTGAGTATGTGCTCTAGTGTTGTTGCATAAATAAATCAAACATTCAATTGCCCCATTTTATAGAGTGATGTCAAGAAATAAATCATTATTAGGATTACTTGACAACTTTAAATCAGGTTCCATAGTGTACTGATTGACTTGCAATCTTTGATATTAAACTCGTCAAGCTGCTTATGCACCTACCTTAATTGTTTCGTAACGATATGATCATCATTATGTTCAAGTTGGATATCCAAATAATAATGAAGTTGTTTTATATCTGACATGGCAAATGCTTTTCTCAGATCTTTCTTGAATTGGGCGAATTTATCTCCAGTGGGCCTCTGAGAAAGTTTTCATCTACATAGATGATCAAAATGATGCTGTTTCCATCTAAATATTGACCATAGATTGTAAATGCATGTTTTTGAAATTCTTTTTAAATTCTCTTATTGACACATAATGCAAGTTGACAGTATTGTCATTACCCTCTTCGAAAGGAAGATTTATTCAAGTCTACCATGTAATCTTTTACTTGTCCTTGTGGTGCTTGCAAGTAGGACACCTGGCAATTTTGTCTCATGTTGTGGTTCAATGTTTGCCCATAGTTAACATCTATGCATAGATAGTGATACTGTTTGTATGTGCTATAATTATGTAACATGTTCCTAAATTATTGCTGAAAACAATATTATCATTGTATCTTGTTGGTTGAGAATAAAGATCTTTCCTTTTTGCAAAATAAATGCTTTTGTTTTATGTAATTTGCTGTGGTTCCTTCTCATCTCTAGGTGCCTTGCCGTTTCCAGAGTTAATTCTCCGATTTGAAGCTTGCTGCAAGGATCTAGCAGAGCATGTCAGGTTTGAGTCTGTTTAAAATATTTTATCTTCTTCCCCCCACAAAAGAAAACACACACACACACACACACACACACACACACACACACACACACACACACACATTTTCTGAAAACAAGTT
>CM035439.1:21023617-21031117 GCA_020310875.1 Ceratopteris richardii | reverse complement strand
TCAGGGTCTTTTTTTCTTTCAAGGAAAGGACACAAGCTTGCAAACAATGCACATATCTTTTTTATGTTTTATTGTTGTCTTGTTGATGTTCATTTTGCTCATGCAAGAATTGTCAATGTAACATCTATCCTGTGATGTGATTGTTAATGGAGCACAATTGAAAGATTAGATGGAGAGTTCATGAAGGAAGCTATTCTGACACATAAGTGTAATACAAGCTTCGGTGAAGTTTAGATGACTGCATGTGCATGAAGTGTCTATTTCCATGTGGAAAGAACTCCTACCAGATAAATTTGCTGTTGTGTGCCTGACACATTCTTTTCTTGTATTTTTGTCCAGGACCTGCTGATGTTATATTGGCAGACCAAATCTTGGTAATGCCTGTACTTTCAAGAGATGCTGATAATGCTATAGCTGGTCTTTGACTCAGGGAAGTTTTGGTAGAAGGCTTTAATGTGGCATCTCCATGTGTCTGATGGGATAGTAATGAAGCACACTCAAATTCGAAGCTTATCTTCATTTGTTTTCCTTCACATGGAAAACTGTATAATAGAAATTTCCATTTTTGGTCATGTATTTTCCCTGCACACTGTTTAATGCATGGGTGGACATTAATCCTACAATGCTGGTGCATGTGTGCCTCCACATATTCATTAGTGTGTGTTTAAACATACTGTTTTGTAGCTTAGATGAGAGATGCTACAAATTTTATAAACATTTGTGTGAGTTTATGAGTGACAATGCTAGAAGTACATTTGTCATTTATGGCTTTCAGGATGAATCTGTGTAGTTTCTGGCGAATTCCATATTCACTTTCCCAGTAACATGTCTTTCAGTTTTGCAAGCTGGAAACTTCTCATTGTTCTGCTTCTGATAATGATATGCTGTTTCGCATTGTTTATCCTTGTGATATTTTTTTCTTCTGCAGTTTGAGATGCTATCATTTCATGATCTATGGAATGAATCTCATTTCTTTTGGCTTTCAATTCAAGACTATTGTACATTATTCTGGATTTTTGGTATTTCGTGAAGGTTTCCCAGTTTGTGTCCTTGGACCCTGCATATTACAAGGTTCTGATATCCTTCTAGGTTAGGAAAGCTATTTCCTTCGGTTTGCTTTTCTTTTGCTTATACCTTAGGTGCATATGCTTCTATGCTTGTGTGTTTGCAAAGGTCTCTAACTAATTTATGGTGATACATTCAACAATTTAGATTATTTACAAGGAACATTAAATTGATTTCGAGGATATTTCATTTACACTGTCCACTGTTGTTTCCTTTAAATTGACTACCTGAGTTTACGAGCTACAGAGTTACAAGCTGTATTTGAATTTTGAATGTCGTTTGTTGTGCATGATTGTGTTTTATTGGGCTGTCTGTAATTAAGGAGCTCCGTTGGATCTTCACATGTGCTGTAATGCAAAATAATTCCCTTCGGCATAGGGAAGCATGAATGGTAGTACCTTTCCTAATTTTCTTGTATATATGATGTTTTTTTTTTTGGTTGCAGTCTACCTCTGAACAAGAAGCTAGTGCATTCATCTCTGCAGATGAGACAGCCCAACTTTGTTTTAGGATTGTGAAATGGCTAGAGGGTCTTGCATCCAAAGCACTTGATCTAGATAAGAAGGTATCAAAAATAATAGTTGTTTTCTTTCTTTTCTTAATACTTGTAAAGCTAGAAATCTTGATTGTGCACATCCTCTATTGTTTCTTTTATATGATCCTTGTGATTTATATTTTCAGCATAAAGGGTGGTATGCAGGCTCTTATCTGCAAAATGTAGGAGTCTGGCATCAAACTCAGCGCTTTATCAGGAGGACAGCTGGAAATGCTGTTATCGTTCAACATTTGGATCCAGATGCACCTACAAGAGAACAAGCTCGTCTCCAGGAAGAGGATCAGGTTTCTATTTATTTTCCGTCATTCTCAAGCACGAGTAGAAGATGAGTAAACTCAAGTAAACGTCTTGCATGCAGAATGTTGTTGCTGGTGTTTGAATTGAAATAAAATCATAACTCAGGAAGGTTGTACTTTCCTGGGAACGTGTGTGTGTCATTCCTTTATGTTGGCTCGTTCCTTATAAATGTTTTCAGACTGGCATGGACTTGAATTGTATTATGTTTTGTAGATTGGTGAAGATGCAATCCAAAAATAGAATGGTTAACTGACCAAAATAAGGTGAAGAAATCGATAATGTTCAAACTCATGAGAGATAGGGTTCAAAAGAGTCCCTCCCAGGACTCGAACATAAAAGTACGAAGTTCTGATGGTGCAGAGTGCAACAAGGGGACAAACTCACAGTAATGCATTCCTCATGATATGCCCAGCACTTAGTGAAGAATCATCCATAATCACCAGTCAGAAGGACCTCTTCCTTCGTTTGTGTATGGCTTCCCGTGAGTTGATAAAACAACAGCAAATAACAACTGTTAATATGTAATAGAAAATGGCTTGCTTGGATGCACATCCCTTGGGATCTCTTTGGCTGCCTTAATAGGTATTAGGCTGAGAGCTCCTGTGTAGGAGAATGGACGAATGTGGACTCCTCGGGGCTGGACCTCAAATTTAAGGGCTGGAAATGGGTGTTATTCTCTTAGAAATGATGCAAACAAGCTATTAATATAAAAATTCCAAAAGATTAAGCTTTTAGCCCAAAATAGAATGTTTACACATGTTTTTTAGGAACCTTCATAAATTCAGGATTCTGCTAAGTTGACATAACCTGCGATTTCATGTTAAACCCTGAAATTCCAGCAGTTTGTTTGTCTCTATAAACAAGGGATTCTGGCTGATTAGCTCCCTCCTACTTGGGGGTTCACAAACTGATTAGGACTGGCCTTGCTTGGGATCTGACTTACCTTAAAAATCTGTGTACTAGCTGGTTTATGCTTGCTCACACAGCTGGAAAGTATATGCGTATTATATATACATGCCTGTTGAGTAATTAAGCATGCTGCTGGCTGGTCTTGCCTGAGGGATCAAGGGGAGGATTAGGTTCTCTTAAGGGGCTGCCCATGTGGCTCCAGCCCTTGGAGATCGTCCTCTGGCTGGTTGCCCACTGGCTGTCTTGGGCTGCCCTTGAGACTGCTCTTGATGTACCTCCAGAACCCCTATACCTGCACTCTGCTCCTGGCTACTGTACAATTGCTAGACTCGTCCATCTTTGCATACATGAAAAAGAGAAACAGCTGCTTTCTCCCCTTGCAAAGAACGTTGCAAAGACCCCCCTTCTCTTCTCCATCGTTGCCAATAGTGGCCCATGCCACCATTTACATGGGGCCAGAGAGCCTATCACGCTGGATGATGGTCCCATGAGCTTGGGTGGATTTTTGCATGTTATCTTGCCTCACCCACAAGCATAGAGATGCTCTGATACCAATGCTAGAGCCTAGCATCCTACAAGATCTGCCCCACTGACATGACAAAGCATAGGGCTTATTTACAAAACATATAAAGATGGACATCAGACTTGCTTCTCAGTAATAGAGCCAAATGGTCCCTTGTCCAAGCTTGGGAGCCTGTATCTATGGAGAAGTGGCCATCATTGTAAGGGTTGGTGCCCAAAACCACACAGCCAAACCAGTGTACATGTGACTCCACCAAATGAAACTGTATGCACAAATGGAACTCACATAAAGAGGTGGGCCTGTTTATATTGACCAGTCCTTTCCCACTTCACTGGACACATCTACAAGTGCTAATCTAGATGTCCTAGCGAAGTGGGGACACAACATGGCCCGAAGGACCTCTTCCTCCGTGCAGAGTATGACTTCCCCTTTTTTCTGAAGAAATGAACTGTATTACTGAAAAGGAAATATACAAAGCAGCCCATAGGCATTACAGAGCTTACAAAAGCCCACTAGAAAATGGTATGTACAATGAGCTCCACTCTAGAGCGGGTGTCATCGTCAATGGCAGATGCAGCTGTAAGTAGTTGTTCTCTTAGCAGCAATGAAGGTATGCAGTTTGTGAATGTCTGCACATTATTTAAGATCAGAGTGTTGCTTGACTGCCAGAGGATTCAGTAGTCGTTACAGTTTTTGCCACAAATTGTTTCACCAACTCTTGATCTTCTTGCAATGTCCGTACAAATGGGCTAACGTTTCTCTCTCATATCCACATGTTGGACAAGGGAAATGCAAGGAAGAATGTCGGGTGAGGAAATTACCCATATGGAGTCCTCCAATCAGTAAACTCCAAAGGAAAGCTTGATAATGAAGTGGGAGGTGGCTACGGGCATACATGAGTAATTTTGTGGTTCCACCATGCCGTATCTTGTTGAAATCTCCATCTCTGATTATATTTAGAATGAATTTTTGGAACGTGAATAAATATATGATAATATTGCTATGTAGAAGCATCAAACCGCATGTTAAGAGAATTGCACTCCCAATCTAAGTCTGTCTTAACTTCAAGCATAAGAAGGAAAAGGAGTTTCTTGGAATTGCTCACAAAGCCATAACCAAGTAGCACGATATCGAACACCTAGATCATATTGTCTTCTTGTTGTAGGGAGGGAAGCAAGGATTTCTACTATCAAAACAATGGCGTAGTTGAGTGATGCCTTTTCTCTGAAAAACGGGCATGAGAACCAAGATGAAACGCGAGTGTTGGAGAATGCAAACGTGACCAATATGGAGATTCATATGGTATTGAGTTTTGAACAAAGGAGATCTTGTCATTCTTTTTCAAGGATTTTGCTAGCTTTCTCCATGCAACAATCATTATGCTAACAATCAAGGAATACGTTTTGAAGGGAGCTTGGGAGAAAAGTCTTGTCAATCCCAACTTCCTTTGAAGTGAATCGTAGATTCATTTATCATGGAAGTGAAAATGTTCACCCAAGGTTATGCATATTCTAAAAGAATTTACGAATACATGTACACCTAGCCTTTGTATGGATCAATCAAATCTAGTATACAGAGGCCACAATGTTCCCAGGGCAAAGTAGTGAGTTCCCATGACATTGAACTGACGACCTCACTGTTCTTTTTTGCCATAAAAAGGCTTTAATGGCAAGAGTAAATGGTGTCAATCTTTTTTGAGTCCAATTTAAGAGAAGCATGTAAAACATGATGTATGGCTGCAAGATAGATTGGGTAATTTGAACCCTAACATGTGTTGGCCAATCACATGCTCCCCATACTTAAACTTTCAAGATAACCTTTTTGAGCACCCAATCGGTAAGGGCTTTGGAAGAAACATTAACACCAAGTGGGTAGCCAAGATGCTTGTGGGTAGCCAAGATGCTTGGAAATGGATCCTCGGTATACCTTATATCTTGCCCAAGGGAGAGCATCAAAATCAAAAGAACACAAATCAATGAGTTTTGATTTCACATTGTTCATATGAAGCCCCAATGCATCTCCGAACACTCGTAGAGCTTGTTGAGCTGACAACAATTCATTTTCAAGAATCAGAACCCTCCAAGAATAGAATCGTAACATCCACATATCTAGCCCTAGAGAAAACATGTTCTCCAATTTTGAAACCATGGAGCATTCGAGAGGAGATGCAATGATCATGAAAACAATATAATGGGTGAGTAGCAATCGCAAAGAGCAAAAGGCTCAAAGGAGATTCTTGCCTAGATCCTCTTTTTGAGCCGTATAGGAGAAGTGAGGAAGCCATTAACGTTAATGGACATACACGCATCTTCTCCAAAAGGTAAACAACATTTATCAACCTCTCCCCAAAGCAAAGCTTCTTCATTGTCTTCACTATGAAATCCAATGTACTTTGTCATATGCCTTTGCAGAGTCCACTTGCAATAGAACACTATTGGGAATTATGTTGAACCGCTTATTTTAAGGCAAGTTGTATTGTGAGAATATTCTCAAAATAGACGGGCCATGCAGAAATCCGAATTGTGCAGGATGGATAACAAGTAAAAGAAGTTGTCTCAAGCAAAGTGCAATTGCGTTTGCCAGAATCTTGTATTGGATACCCAACAATGTATTGGGTCACCGATTTGGCAATGTTTGAGGGTTGAGGAATTTAGGTAATAGAACAAGAGTCACTTCCTTGAAGGATGCAAATATGTACCTAATGCCCATATATTCAAATTTCATTCACTATTAACATAATAATATCATTGAGGTCATTACATTAGAAAGCAATGAATTCTTTGGACAACCCATCCATTCTGAGAACTTTGTGTTATTACCTAAACCGTAAACGGCAATGAACGATTGCTTGTTCTCGAAATCATGTTCAAGATGCTACAGGGGCAACAAGGAAGGTTGCACAAAGGAAAGGATGTGATCGGTTGATTGAGAATGATGACGAGAATATGGGTTGCGACCGTTGAAAATATTCTTGAAATAATTAAAAGTGCACGATAGCAGATCTTGGGTATTAGGAATCCATACATCACTTGAAGAACATGCTAAATCTTCTCTTTTCTTATGTTTAAGAAGTTTATCGAAAAAATCTATAGAGGAACAAGTTACAACCAATATCCAAATGTACATAACGACACAATATCCTTTTTCTTCGTTTAAGATCATAGAGTTTATGCAAGTATAAGTGACTTGAATAACGATAGTATTCCACATGTTCCTACTTGGAAAGTGATTGAGCTTTTGCAACCTACCTTAAAGCTTATACCCTTGACTTGCTTCATAGTCCTTATTTTCACGTAATTGTGCAGAGAACTTCCTCCGATAATATCTTGCCCTCAAACCACAAAATGCTTCCACTTCATAGAAGTCGGGTAAGGTAACTAAGTAGATGATGAAATAAGTTTTCAAACCATTGCCGTGAAGAATGGCATCGGAAATATATAGTAATTTATTACAAGTGATCTAGGTGGAAACCTTGTAGGAAGGACCTCCAAAGCATGAAACTTAGGCTAGAGCACAAGTGGAAGATTATCCCAACTATGCAAATTTTGGCAATTCTAATATCCCACACAAAGGATTCAAGCAAACCTTCGACAAAATAAAAACAATCTAGATGTGTCCAAGCTCATGAATGGGAGAAAGAATCAAAAGTACAACCATGTAATAGCGGGTATTTATCTGCTCACAAATCAGTCAAGGTTCTTGTTCACATGCAATGTTGCCATGCACATGGTTCTCGAGAAAACATTCGCACTCAACTAGTGGAAATATCTTGCAAACGCTCAACCATATTGAAATTACCAATCGACCATACATGTTCATATTGTAATTGCTGTAAAATAGTGGAAAGATTAACCTGAAGCTGAATCCGACCTTCACATAAGTTGCGACCTTCACATAAGTTGTGACCTGCACATAAGTTGTGTGTGTGCGTATGTATGTATGTATGTATGTATGTATGTATGTATGTATGTATGTATGTATGTATGTATGTATGTATGTATGTATGTATGTATGTATATATGTATCTATGTATGTATGTATGTATGTATGTATGTATGTATGTATGTATGTATGTAGGTATGTATGTAGGTATGTACGTAGGTATGTACGTAGGTATGTACGTATATATATATATATATATATATATATA
>CM035439.1:20945766-21006117 GCA_020310875.1 Ceratopteris richardii | reverse complement strand
CCCCCCCCCCCCCCCCCCCCCTTTCAAGCAAGGCACCCCCTTGCCCCCCCCCCCCTCCCCCCTCAAGCAAGGCAACCCCTTGCCCTTCCTCCGTCCCCGCGCTATCTACCGTTGGCCCCGCGCTAGCCGTTGCCGTCCCCTCGCTGCTAGGTGCCCGCGTGCCCTAGACTCCCTCCTCCTAGGCTCCCTCTTCCTCCCGAGTTGCCGCCGGTTGGCTCCACGCCACCATGGCCAGCGAACACGACGTTGGCATGGCCGGTCTAACTTCGGGGACGGAACGCGCCAAGAACGTGACTGAACGGCGCCACCGTCACAAGGCCCAACGGGCTGCCTTAGAAGAGGAACTCAACCGCCTTCTCTTGGTGAACGCCGAGCTACATGAATGGCTCCAGGAGGCCGAACTCAACGCCGAGATCCACACCCAACCCGAATTCGACCGAGCTCCACCACATCCTGACCCCGTCCACGATCGCGTAGATAGACTCGAAGACACCCTCTCTAGATTAACTACCCTAGTAGAATCCCATCTCTTAGCCAAGGACCAATCTCAACCCCCACCACAACCGCAGTCAAGCACCCAACCGGCTCCCCAACCCACTCCGACACATACATCCCAACAGCCACCAACTCCTTTAAATCCAACCCCGATCACTCAAATGCAACCGGTGGACATCGACGACCCCGACTCCTTCGGCTTCTTCAAACCGAACCCCCGCGACAAGTACCGAGGCGGCCGAAGCTCCATTGCCGTCAACCGATGGATCGAAGGTATGGAAAGCTACCTCCAGATGCTCCGGGTTGGCCGCAACCATTGGACGCGCATCGCCGGCCAATTCTTACAGGACGAAGCCTCAGCATGGTACATGGTGGAACATAAGAAGCAAGCCTGGCCCTCATGGGATCATTTTACGGCGGCCATCATTGACTACTTTGTACCTCGCAACGAAACGTTCCAAGCACGTGACGAATGGCGCAACCTCCGTCAAGACAAGTTCATCGGGCCTTATGTATCACAATATCGCAGACTCATGCTTCGTATCAACGACATGGCTGAAATTGATCGCTTACACGGCTTCCTTTATGGGTGCTCCCCGTACTACCGCAAAGAAGTGGAGAAGCAAGACCCCCAGACTTGGGAGGACGCAGTCCGCATTGCAAAACGGCTCAATGACGCTTACTCCAACCGGCTGGCTCGTTCAACCGACGGAAGCCAAGCTCCCCGCAAAGACTCAACCTCGAACAAAGAGCAAACCTCCACATACCGCAGATCAACCGAACAACAACGTGGTCAAGGTTTCAAAGCCCTTCCGGCCCCAACAGACAACCGTTCAGGGTCCCCGAACCGAAACAACCAAACCCGGCGCGACCCCCGTCCGGTCTGCAAACATTGCCAAGGCAGTCACCCCACTGAGAAATGCTGGCGGAAACGAACCGACACTAGAGTGCAAGCAACGAAGACCGAAGAGGCATCCACCTCCGACCCGAAAATCACCGAGATTCACAGCGACGAATCAGATGACTCCTCCCCCCGCGGACCGTCCACATCAAAGGGCAAGGCTCAGTGCCATTCAGTTGCATTACCCATCATACACCAAGTGTTCATTATGGGAGAAGTCACAGGCGAACGCATGCCGGTGATGCTGGACATGGGTGCAACCCACAACTTCATGACTCCGCAGTGTGCTCAACGCCTTGGACTCAAGATCAGAAAACGGCTCCGCATGTCCGTGGTCTTTGCTCAGGGAGAGGCCAGTCATGTGCGTTACGCCGACGGTGTCCCGGTCATGTTAGGCCAATGGTTTGGTCACTTGAACTTCCTGATTATACCGATGGAAACATTCGAAGTCATCCTAGGCCTCGAGTTTATGGATAAACACATGATCTCCTTTTTCGGCAAAGGGGTAGACAAAGTTCTTCTCGATCAGAGTGGGCAGGCCATCATCGTCGACTGCAATCGTGTCCAGGCTCCTCGTACGGATGAACCTTCTGACAGTGAACCAAGGGAATCTAAGCAGAAACATACGAGCAAAGAGAAAGCACAAGCTCAAACGTCAACCTCCACACACACGCCATCACCATTATCACACAAGCAATTTCGACGGGCAGTCTATCAATGTGGGATCGCACACTTATGCGTTCTCAGACCGGTCGCAGAGGAGACGGGACCACGGCCGATCGACGTCTCAAAGATTGGGCACCCAAGTTTCCAGATGCTAATGGAAGAATTTTCAGATGTTCTCACGGATACCCTTCCACCCGGTCTTCCCCCCTTACGTAATGTCCAGCATCGGATCGACACGCTCCCGGACCACCCACCACCGTCGCGAGCTCCATACAGGATGAATGAGGCCGACCTTCAGGAGCTGAAGAGGCAATTACAGGAACTTGAAGTGCAAGGATACATCCGACCAAGTAGCTCCCCATATGGAGCCCCGGTCCTATTTGTGAAGAAGAAAGACGGCTCCCTACGCCTATGCATCGACTACCGAGCACTCAACAAAGGCACAATCAAGAGCAAATACCCCGTGCCCGTGATGGAGGAACTTCTAGATCGCCTGGGCAAGGCACGATACTTCACGCGCATAGACCTCCGATCTGGGTACCATCAAATCAGGGTGGCCCAAGAACACATTGAGAAGACGGCCTTCCGCACACGCTACGGCAGCTATGAGTGGCTCGTCATACCATTCGGGCTTACAGGTGCACCGGCTACCTTCTGTCGAGAGATGAATGATGGCTTCCGGGACATGCTCGACCTCTTCCTCATCATCTACATTGACGACCTACTGATCTATAGCCGAACATTAGAAGAACATTATGAGCACGTTCGGGCGGTCTTGTTACGACTACGGCAACGTCGGCTCTTCGCCAAACCAAGCAAGTGCGAGTTCTGCATGAAGAAGGTGGAATTCTTGGGGTTCATCGTTTCTGAACTGGGCCTCCACGCCGATCCCCAGAAAGTAGAAGCAGTACTCAAGTGGCCCCCCCGAAGACCATCAAAGAGGTGCGAGAATTCATCGGCTTTTGCCAATTTCTCCGCCGTTTCATCCAAGGTTTGAGCAAGATCGCGGCCCCGCTCTTGGAGTTGGTCAAAGAAAAGGAGCCCTTCAAGTGAGGAGCAGACGAAGAAGACGCCTTCGAAGCATTGAAGGTTGCTATGTGCAATGCCCCGGTTCTCAAACTTCCAGAGTTCGACAAACCTTTTGAAGTTCACACAGATGCATCAGGCTCAGCCATCGGCGGCGTCCTCGTACAAGACGGACAACCCATTGCCTACGAGTCGCATAAACTCACTGGCCCCGAGCTCAGATGGAGCACACATGAGCAAGAAATGTTAGCCGTTATCCACTGCCTACGCAAGTGGCTGCACTACATTCTAGACAAGCACACAAAGGTCTTCACGGACAACATCTCCTTGAGGTACTTTACATCTCAACCCAAGTTAAGCCCAAAGCATGCAAGATGGCAGGATTTTCTTGCCGAATTTGATATCGAGATCATTCACAAGCCGGGCAAACAGAACGTGATGCCAGATGCACTTAGTCGAAGACCCGAGCTCGAGGCGATATCCACCGTATCTTCAGATCTCAGAGGCAGAATTCAACAAGCACAAGCACAGGATGCCCAAGTTCAAGAAATACTTCAGGAAATGCAAACGGCTCAAGCCCCGAAGCGCTACACACTACAAGAAGGCCTTCTCCATCGCAAAGGAAAAATTTATGTCCCAAACGACTTAGAGCTACGCAAAGAGCTACTGTGGGAGGCACATGATTGCAACGTGGCCGGCCATGGAGGTCAAAACCGCAGCTATGAGACGCTCCACAAACACTTTTACTGGCCCCGCTTGAAGGCACAAGTCCAGGAATATGCAGAAACATGCCCAACATGTCAGTTAGTCTGTCAAGATCGGGTAGAGCCCGCCGGCCTTCTGCAACCACCCCCGATTCCCAACCGACCGTGGGACATGATTAGCATGGACTTCATCACGGAACTCCCACCGTCTTTGGGGTTCAACACCATTTTCGTTGTGGTGGACTACTTCACCAAACAAGCACACTTTATTCCAGCCAAACCCCCGCTCAACGCCAAGGCCGTGGCTCAGCTTTTCTTCACTCACATCGTGAAATATCATGGGTTACCTCTCGCCATCGTGTGAGACCGGGACGGTCGGTTCCTAAGTCGACTATGGACGAGCTTTTCCGCATCTTGGGGACGCAACTTAGGTTCTCCTCATCTTATCACCCACAAACAGATGGGCAAACCGAACGGGTCAACCAGACGATCGAAGATTACATCCGCAACTATGTTAGAACGGACCAAAAGGATTGGGCGAAGCACTTAGACATTTTGGAGTTCCACTACAATGCTTCCGTCCACTCAAGCACGAAGATGACCCCATTTGAGTTGGCGACTGGCAAGGAGGTAATCACCCCCTTGGCTCTCACGCAAGATTCCACACTTGCAACAAACGACCCCGATTGCGGTGCCTTCTTGGATCAGTGGAAAACAAAGTTAGAAGAAGCAACGTCGAGCTTGCAAAGAAGCAAAGAACGCATGGCTCGCTACGCAAACAAGAAACGACGACCCGGCGAAGAATTTCAAGTCGGCGACCTTGTCCTCGTCAGCGCACGAAATATCACTCTCCCCAAGAACATCACGCAGAAGTTCAACCATCGCTACTACGGACCATACAAAGTGGAGAAGCGGATCAATGAAGTCACTTATAGCTTGGAGCTTCCTGACAACGTGCAATTTCACAACGCCTTTCACGTCAGCCTCCTGAAGCGGTTCAAACCCGACTCCAAGTACGGACGCGAGATTCCGGTGCTGCACGACGGAGAGAACCAGTTCGAGGCAGAAGCTATCTTACGGGATCGGATCACTCGCGAAGGTCCCCAATTCCTCATTAAATTCAAAGGACGACCCTTAGTTGATGCGGATTGGCTTCCGGCCAACACCTTTGGGCCCGACCATCCATTAGTTCGAAAATATTATCGCCACACTTAAGCCCTTTGGCTATAAGCCCCATGTAATGTTCCCAAATTTTGTAATCACACCAACTTTTGTAAGACCCGAACTCGCTTGTTGAGGACACCAAGCTCTTCAAGCCGGGGGAGGATGTCACAGCCTGTTTTTCTATCCAACCCTTTTCAGTGCTTGGGGGGTATGCCCTGTGGCGCCAAATTGTGCGCAACTATGAGGGGTACTAGTACTCCTCATACCAAGCTCTCATTGCCTCCTTCAACACCAGTTGCTAATCGAATATAAACGTGTTCTGGCAATCTTCTTGGTGTCCCTTGTGTTGGCTCATGCATTTTGTGGGTTTGAACGTCTCAGGAGGGAGGGGGGGGAGGGGGGGAGAGGGGAGGGAGGGAGGGAGGGGGGGGGGGGGGGAGGGGGGAGGGGGGGGGGGGGAGGGGGGGGGGGGAGGGGGGGAGGAGGGAGGGAGGGGGGGGGGGGGGGGAGAGGGGGGGGGTTGGGGAGGGGGGGAGGGAGGGAGGGAGGGGGGGGAGGGAGGGGGGGGGGAGGAGGAGGGGAGGGAGGGGGGGGGACTCGGGGGAGGGAGGGAGAGAGAGAGAGGGGGAGGGAGGGAGGGAGAGAGAGAGAGAGAGAGAGAGAGAGAGAGAGAGAGAGAGAGAGAGAGAGAGAGAGAGAGAGAGAGAGAGAGAGAGAGAGAGAGAGAGAGAGAGAGAGAGAGAGAGAGATGAGAGAGAGAGAGAGAGAGAGAGAGAGAGAGAGAGAGAATCTTGCAGATGTGTTGTTTTGTTACAAAATGTTTAGTGTTGCTTATATCTGTGATAGGTAGATGCGTCAATGGCTCAGTCAGACAGCTATATCAACATAAACATGAAATGTCTGGCAATTATAGGAGACGGTATCGATAGTGTTAGCCAGGACGGAGGTCTTCTTGCAGAGTTACTTGCATCTGCAGTGAAAGGTATGACAAAAATAGTTTATGGATGCCTTGGTGTTTCAGGGCTTTAAAGTTGTGTATGGTTCAATTTTGTAGGAGAAATGGTTCATTTTCAGCAAGGGGTATCTTTAGAGGTCTTTCGGTTGGATGCATGGTATGTTAACAAGGAGGAGAGACGTATTCAAGCGACATATATTTGTCAGGGTCTTTGCCGACGCTGCTGCATTCCAGAAGTGATTTTACGTTGCATGCAGGTGTGTATAATTGTCTTCAGTATTTTAATGTTACGATGATTCTTGAAAAAATAATGTCTTATTGTTTGTTCTGAGTTGAATTCAGGTGAGGGTTTTTTTGGCTACTTCTGGTATCTTTTCAAATGAGGACGATGATTTGGTGGACTATGTTGCATCATCGGAGGATGCCGTACATCAGCTATTCACCTCAAAACAGTTGCAGGTTCTTTTTTTTAATTTATATATATATATATATATATATATATATATATATATATATATATATATATATATATATATATATATATATATATATATATATATATATATTATTTTTATAAATAGCTCAGTACGATCACCCCCGCCACCACACACGCACACACGCACCCACGCACGCACGCACGAAAAGAAAAAAGGAAGCGGGGCCTTTCTCTTCCGCATGTGATAATATTTCATTTGAGATAAAACAGTATTTATGCAATGTGTATCAGGAGTTTCTTGTTCTAGAACGGGAGTTCACCTTAAATGTGATGGAGGCAGCAGAAAATGGTTATTTGATGTCATAGGTTATATGATAGAGGCAGCAGAAAATGGATACTTCGCCGTTGGACGAAGTCTGCTCTCTGAATATGAATCAATGTCAAAGATCGGAGAACCAGATAACCTGTTATCGGGCAAATGTGCTTCATCGTATGATGGTTTGCCCGTTTTTGAGCTGAACCTGGGGTTGAAGATGGCCATAAATGGCAGCTATGCTTTAAGAGTGCGTTATTGGTCGTCAGGTTTTATAACATTTCTTCGAGTTCAGCACAGGCGGGCATTTCTTATCATCGGATATTAGAGCAGCTCAGGATCAGAAAAGTACAACGCAGTCCGAAAACTTAACAAGCTCTTCTTAGTTACAGAAAAGTGACACTGCTTCAGATATACGGACATTACGCTTTAGGGAGATCAAAAGACAATCAATTTGACTGTCACACTCGTAGCAGGAACCGAGATTTATGGAATCCAGGTGTTTTATTGGACAGTGGATGATTACATATATCCATGTCATATTTCTGAGAGCTTGGAACAGCTTACCATAGTCATGTAAGATGAAGTTAAAAGTTAGCGGCAGCATTATATTCATTCGAGTGAATTTGTTACAATTTAAGGAGACCGTAAGGGAAGCCTCCCTGTGAACCAGTTCTGGTCAACTTGTCATTTCCAGTTCTGTAAAGAGTTGTTTTTTGTAAGGTGTACAGTTCTATATGCAGCACATCTTCTCTCTCTCTCTCTCTCTCTCTCTCTCTCTCTCTCTCTCTCTCTCTATCCAGTCACACGCGCCCACACACACACACACAGAGCTTACTTTTTTTTTTGGACCTCTTGTATCCCACAATGCAGGGATTAAACAAGGTTACAATTGATTTAGATTGACCAAAGCCATTACATGTCCAGACCGAGGGTTAAACACAAGACGTCCACCTCAAGAGGCTAGTGCCAAACCAACCCACATAGAGAGCCAATCGTAACGCACATCTCGATATTTATGCATTAATTTAAGAGGACTTTGTTTTCTGCACGCCACAGCTAGCCTACCCATTGTGAATTTTGTTTTTGTATGCTTTAAATTTTGTTAGTTCTTTTTTCTTTCACACGTTTGCGTGATAGGGAGCGTCATTAAGAGCAAATTCATTTTGTGGGAAATCAGAGGCGCACCTTTGTTGGAATTAGAGAGGCTTCACAGGTGGAAGTTTTGAAAACAAGATTATTTTGTGAGAATAATCTTATCTATTGAAGCTCATTTGTTGATGCAGTTATTTAGTGTACTCCACAGTTGCTCAATGGTTGATGATTAACGTGGTGATTAGGAAAGAAACTGTGATATACCTTCTTATTGTTTTCATGGAAATCACGATTGGCATGATGGGTTGCAGACAATGGAAGACTTCATTCGAGGAGTAGGAAGGAAAGCTTTCAAGACCACAATTATTCCATCAACCGAGCTTGCTTATCTAAGAAGATTCCATCACTATAATATCTAGCTTGGTGATCTAGTAATGAGAGAATGAGGCATAATTTGGTCCACGGATTTCTGGGCGTACGTCTAATATACAGGTTAAGACGATTTCAAAGCAGTTTTGCATTGTAATGTAGACGTTTAATGATTTCGATCCATGGTTATTCTGTTGGGCTTTTAGAAGATCCTATTTTTAAGTAGCTAATTCTTTAGAATTTGTGCTATTCTCTCAATATTTTCAGCTATTTTGGGACTAGTTTTAGACATTCTTTTATCTTGATAGTTTCGTGGATGTGTATGAGTGTAATTTGAGCACCTACCACACATGGAGGGAATCTTTTCTTGTTTTCATTAGTATAGAGCACACTGTTTTGGCATTAGTTCAATCACATATACTTCATTGCTTATGCTTAGAGCTCATCATGAGCGTGAGTAATTTATGTTTTATGGATATTGCTAATATATGTTCATATGTTTTGAACTAGGTAGTTTTGAAAATTTGAAATAAGCCTTTGTACACTATAACAGGCTATTGGTTAATTTCTTTTTGTTGGGTGAGATCCAAAGGACCGGGCACCTTCAATGATGTAGATGATATACATATGTATAATTTTTATCAGTTAAACATATAGACTTCATTTCTCTTGGTTTGTATTTTTGGCTTAGTTTTATGTTTTACCACAAAAACCCTATTGAAACTTTTTTGGAAGTCACTAATTGGTAAACTAGGTTGTAGTGAAACTTATTTGGCACTTCTAATTAAAAAGACTAGCAAGGGTATCATTGGGACACATTGAAATGTGTACATTATGATATATTCTAATCATGGAATAAATCAACATGTTAGACGCAAGAGTGAAGACAGTGATGACCATTTAAGAAAAGAATTTACAAATGTCATAAGAAATAGGAAGGGTGTTAAGGTCAACAAAATTAAAGTGATTGAATATCGATGATATTAGGGATTGAAATTATTTTACTTTTATTTTATGGTTATTGAAAACAAAGTTTCAAAGATAGTAGTGCATTTACATACATGAAACAATCTTCAAATACTTAAAATCCTTGTGGGATAGGAGAGGGGGGGGTGGGGGTTCCCGTGGGTACTATGCCCATTCACTTGTACATTTGCACTTTCAAAGTTAAAGCTCGAGGGAGTAGGCTTTGGCTGAACCTCCATTAAAAAAAGAATAATCACTGAGTGGTGTTGTCATAAATAAGGGGAGTCATAAATAAAGGGAGTCGCAATATGGCTATGTCACGATGAGAAACCTTATGTGTAATTGAAGATAAGACTTTGGCGATTAGAATTGGTTGCAATAATAAATGCTTGCATACTTTCCGAATCTCTCTCTCTCTCTCTCTCTCCCAATGTAGAAACTTAGATTGATATGTAGACTAAATGATGTAAACTAAATGTGTTTGAGTCAAAGCGTGCATTTTAGTGTAGCACAACGCGTGCATGCCGCAAAATATATAAGAACTTCTATGAGGTTTAGCAAGGGTGGCAAAATAATTTTCTTAGTGGCTCAATGTTTCCCTTTCCTAGTTTCAGTTTTTTGCCTTTCTTTAATTCAAGAGAAGATGATTATGTCAAGGAAATATATATGAACTAAAAACAATATATGTGGAAAAGGGGAGGAGCATAACAATAATCACTCATATAATGAGCAAAGTATAAAGAAAAATAAAAATCGTGAAACTTGTTTGTCTAATGTTTGAAAGCTATGATATAGTAAACACAATCATATGCATTAACAGCAAATACATATTTGGTTTTAACTTACATATAGTCATGCATGTTTGAGAAACACTCTTGTCAACCCTTCAATTTTCTTATGAAACTACTTGCACCTTTGGTAATGGGACCTCTTCCTTCAGTTAGAATACCGTTCTTAAAAAATAATATTTTTGAATTCATCAAATAGTTTTCGTTAGTTATGGATGAATCAATATAAACCTGTTGTTTGGCCTTTTGAAACAAACTTTGTAACACTTAATAAGATACCAAACATTTGTTCACAAGGTGATTATTGTAGACCATTGCATTTTGGAACTAAATAAAATTCCCTCTTTAGAGAGTGAATAACTATTTTGTTGTGCATGTTTGTGTTGTCATAGTTAGGACTTAGAATACATACATACATACGTGCTTGTAAGTTGGGATTATAGATAGATAAATACATACATATTAGGCTAGCACATTGGGTTTTCTCTACCACATTGGGCTTTGTTTTGTGTGTGAAGTTCATCAAGTTTTGTGCAAAGGTCACTATCTATCATATGGTATTTATTATGCTTCATGATGGCCTAACATAACATGTGAATTAAAAGGTTCTTGACAAAAGTCGTTACACATTAGTCATATTCATTACAGTTATTCTAGAAGAATGTTAGTAACGTAGAGTATATCATCCTCACAAAATCATTGGATTTAGAAAACTATGTAAGAATGCACGAGTATTAGTAATACACTACTCTACGGGGTTAACTATAAATGCATTTAAGGTGGTTTTTCTTGTGTTGCCTTACTTTGCTAATGTTTTCTTGATGATGGTCATTAATATTTTTTTCTAGTTTTCCTCCCAAAAAATGTCAATAGTAAGATGCCTTGCTACTTGCTCTGATATTTTCACATGGTTGCAAAACGCACAATCTTCTTTATCCTCTAATACTTGTTGTACTTAGCATATTTCCAGCTAGTTCATAGGTCTCAAAGTCGGAATCATACCACTCTTGATTTCTAGTTTGACATATTACTTTTATTTGAAACACTATTACACATGCCTTGATGCTTGCCACTCTTTTGTACATATTAGATTTTGATGAATATATCTTTTCTCATAAAGTTGTGTAGTCAATTTAGGTGGCATTATTAGTCATGCTCTTGATGGATTAGTTTCTCAAAAGATATGTACTGGGCCCTATCATATTGTGCATGTACAATGACTATGAACCACTTCCTGTGGACTTCAATCTTTAATATACACTAGTACAAAGTAAAACTACGAGGATCAAAATTTTATTTTGGTGTTGTGACCTTGAAGGAAAAATCAAACATTTGGAAATTCATCTAGGGAATTATGATTGACTATCAAGAGTGAGTCAAGATTTATTTCCTTTATTTATTTTAAGATCTTTGCAAAATGTAGAAATAATTTTATTTCTATATGTATGTGAATTAATATGGTCTTCTATTCATTTTGTTGATAACATCTCGATAAGTTGGTTTTCACTATTCGATATAATGGTATGAAGGAATGCGGGTCCTTGAAACCAATTTTTGATTTGATTAATTTAGCAGTCAATAATATTTGTAATAAACCACTCTCAAAGGTGGTCGAATTTCGATGAGTACAGAGATTTTGAAAGAGATTTTGAAAATGACTTGTACTTAGCCACCACTATTAGTGAAAGGTGACTGGAAGTTGCATAATGAACCTTTGCTTAACATATAAGTGATATATTGTCTCAAGGGATGGATTTGATCTACTAGCACTCTTTTTTGGGATTCTATATTAATTTGTGGAGAACTTGATCGATATCAGTGCCCCCTTAAATGTACTCATTTTATTCAATAGGGAATCAATAATATTAATGGCTTTAAGTGGATGAAAATCCAAGTGGCAACGATAACAAGCAATCTCTAACTCATACTTGTCTTCTAATTAATGTCAATGGCTTTAGGTGGATGAAAATTCAAGTGAGAATGATAACAAGCAATCTCTAATTCATACTAGTCTTCCAATTAATTTGTATCACTTCTTACTAATAGATTTTGTTTGAAGGTGGAAGGTGCGATGTGGGCTCTCTTGATTAGGATTCCTACTAGGGAGAATGCTTGGTCAAACTAAAAAAACACTTTGCATTGAAATTTTTGTAAAACATTTGCCTCGATGGGCCCTTTATTCTTCCTAGCTACCTCCCTTTTCCAATAGTGTACAAAATTTGTTACAACTTTAAGGTCAGGAATGCAACCCTTATGTTGTATTTTATTTTTTATGTTTAGTTGTATTTTTAGAGTTTTTGGCTTATATATCATTTTTCTAAGTGATTTCTTCACAACATTTGGTCTGCAAGCTTAACATATACCTTAGTAGTGTTGAAACATATACATTGCTCCATCCATAACTATTATTAAGATTGAGAATAAGGAAACTTTCACTTAGTCGTGTCAAGAAACTATTATTAAGATTGAGAATAAGGAAACAATGCTTGGCCAAACTAAAAAAACACTTTGCATTGAATTTTTTGTGAAACATTTGCCTCGATTGGCCCTCTATTCTTCCTAGCTACCTCCCTTTTCCAATAGTGTACAAAATTTGTTACAATTTTAAGGTCAGGAATGCAACCCTTATGTTGTATTTTAATTTTTATGTTTACTTGTATTTTTAGAGTTTTTGGCTTATTATATCATTCTTTTAAGTGATTTCTTCACAAGATTTGGTCTGCAAGCTTAACATATACCTTAGTAGTGCTGAAATGGATACATTGCTCCGTCCAGAACTATTATTAAGATTGAGAATAAGGAAACTTTCACTTAGTCATGTCAAGAGACTTACGTCCTAGGTGTTCTTTAGAAATTCTTCTTGAAGATCTTTTTCATTTTTAGAAATATCAACGCTCTCATTTTCATTTTGATACCAATCAATAAAATCCACCATTGCATCATCATCATCATCATTTCACACATCCTGTAGTTTGTCTTCTTTTGAATATAGTTATTTCAATCTTGCATATAGGATCACTTTTACATAGACTCCTCATGGATGCTTCTAATACGCGAAGTCTTGTTGGTAACTCTAAATGGTGTGGTGGAAGAGCATGAACATCAAACATTAGAATCTACATATATCACTACAAGAATATTGGGGGTGTAGCGATGCCCCCGATTGAAAAGAACAGTGGGGATCGTCCCTTATGCGATGCTTCTTTAAAAAAGCATTGCATAAACAACATCCCAAAAAAAAAAACAAAAGAAAAAGGTTGATGCATATGTGATGTGTAGCATCGCTTATGCGATGCGAATGCCAAGCATCGCTAAGAGAATCGGAGCCTAGCAATGCTTGTAGCATCGCGAGTTTGCTTGCGATGCTTTGGCATCGCATAAATGATGATAGACGAGTTCAAAAAAGAATTAGCTTTTTCCTAGCACATTTGTGCAGGGATCAAGCTTTGCAAATGAATGAGCGACCTAGAAGAGTGAAGAGTGAAGAGCGAGCAAAAGAAGAGGTACACCCTCATATATACACAAACACATACATTCACACATATGAAAACACACACATGCATACACATATATACACATATACACATATACACATATACATAAATACATACACATACACACACATGTATACATACACACATGCACACACACATACAAACACATATACACACACATACACACACATACACACACATACACACATGTACACACACATACAGACACATATATACACACATATATACACACATATACAAACACATATATACACACACATTTATACACACATACATGCACACATATGCACACATATACATACAGACATACGCATATATCCACATATACACACACATATACACACACATACACATACATACATATACACACAAACATATACACACACATACATACACATATACACACAAATATACACACACATACACACAACATATACATACATTTATACACATATACACACATACACGTGCGTGTATATGTGTGTATGTGCATGTGTATGTTTGTATGTGTGTGTATGTGCATATGTATTGCTAGAGACCTTTAAATCTCCAAATGTTTGATGTACCTTGATTTAAGAGCTTCTCTATATCAAGAATAAACCAAAATTTACACAAATTTTGCATTAGTCTTTAAGATAATTGAAAAATACTTTTGTGTGTGAATTTTCTTCAACTTCACAAAGTCAGCTTCAAAAATAGACTTCAATGTCTACACATAGCTTAAAATTTAATCATTCAAATGATGCACACACATTCATGCTACCTTTGAGCAACCATAATGATCATTAGTTCTTCAAAATAAGTATTAAATCTTTGATTTGATCATATAGATCAAAATGTATATCGGAAACTGTCTTCTTGACATGGCGACTTTGACATGGTCAACTTCATAAGCTGATTTCTCTCAAAATATAAGTCATTTTGCTAAATTCTTTTCTCATTATCTTCTAACTTAAATTTTGAATGCTCAATCATAAAAAACTTTACACCGAGCACTGAGATCGAAGTAAATCTTTGAACAACAAAATGCGCGATTCTGAGAACTTCACTTACAGACATACATACAACGTGGAGAGAATTAAATCATGAAACTTTGGTCATAGCTTGATTAACTTCTGAATTAGATGTGTACAAAAGATTTCTTGATCCACATGATCAGGTTGAGAGAAATCTAAGATAGACTTGACACTATTCTGAGAAGAAGACTCTCTATACATCTATCACTCATAGACTTGAAATCTATTGGTTCTACTCTCTTGTTTTCTTGACATCATTGACCTATATATGTACATTTGTACTAATCTTCTATCTATTACATGACTCTCTATCATTCTTATAAGTATTCATGGCTATATTACAAGAATCTTCACTCATAATGTACATATGTGTACAAACTATGTATTCCTTGAACTTCTTGACTTTATTTTGATCTCTGAACTACTTCAATCACTTCATAATCACCAATTATTGGTTGGTTTGTACCAACAACACCCCCTCAATCATTAATTATGATTATGCCATTCTTATTTATGCCTGTCATCTCTTTAAACCTTTGTAACTTGGGTCCATCCAAGCTTTTTGTCAGCATATCTGCCATTTGCTCTTTTGTTGGTTTTCACATGACTTCAATTTCTTTATGAAGCATGTTTTCTCTTAAGAAATGATATTGATTCTCTATGTGTTTAGTCCTGGGATGAAAAATAGGATTATCTGCTAAATACAATGAACTCATATTATCTCCAAAATGATTGGAGTACTCTGATCAATTCCAAGACTTTTCAATAAGGTCTTCAACCAGATTACTTCTTTTGGAGCTTCGACCATTCCTTTATACTCAGCTTCTATGGATGACAAAGCAACTGTATGTTGCTTCTTTGAACACCAAGAGATTAGCTTATCTCCAACATAAAACATGTAGCCATGAGTAGATCTTTTGTCATCTGAATTATCTGCCCAATTTGCATCACTAAACACTTTGATTCTAATGTCAAAAGTCAATCCATAATTCAAACCTTCACTCAGAGTTCCTTTGATATATCTTAGCACTCTTTGTGCTGCAATCCAATGGGTTTTCTTTGGACAATGCATGAATTGTGATAAAACACCAACTGCATATGAAAGATCTGGTCTTATCAATGTAGCATAGATTAAACTACCTACCAAGCTTTGATATGTCTTCATGTCTTTGAACTCTTCTCCTCCATACCTGATCAATTTGTGATTTACCTCCAAAGGTGTGGTTGAGGGTTTACAATTCTCCATATTAAATTTCATTAGAAGATTCTTCAAGTACCTTTCTTGTAACATATACTCCATGTTGAATATACACAATCTCCACCCCTAGGAAATAAGACAAATTTCTCAAATCACTTATCTTAAACTCCTTCTCCATTTGCTTCTTGAGCTCTTAGATTCCGTGAGCATGTGTATGTGTGACAATAATGTCATCAACATAAATGCAAACATAAATATACCCATTTTCACTTGCCTTCACTAGAAAACTACTATCTGCCTTTGAATCTTGATATCCAAGTTCATTCAAGAACTTGAAAAGTCTACAATTCCATGCCGTTGGAGCTTGACTCTTTAAAACCCATTTGGTTGCTCCATGTACACCTCATCTACAATATATCCATTTGAAAATGCATTCTTTACATCTAATTGAGATATCTTCCAACCTTTACATGTTGCAATAGAAATTAGAGTTCTGATTGTAGAAATCTTAGCAACTGGACTAATGGTTTCATCATAGTCCACTCCACGTGTTTGGGCATTTCCTTTGACCACAAGTCTAGCCTTGTATCTAGAGACTTTTCCATCTGCAAACCTCTTTGTCTTATACACCCACTTACATCCAATTATCTTGTAATTTCTTGGTCTTGGCACCAATTCCCATGTCTCATTCTCAAGTAGAGCATCATATTCCTCTTGGATTGCTTTTTCCTAATTTTGTTTACCTTTAGCTTCACCATATGTTGATGGATCTTCATTTGTCTTCACAATGTAAGCATAATGTTTGGTTGTCAAGAAAGAAGTATCATAGCTATACTTGATAGGTTGCTTCCTTTCTCTTGATGACCTTGTGATCTCTGCACTCCTTGAAGTTTTTGCTTCATTTTGTTGTGGATCAAACCTTTTCCTATCTTCGTCATTATCTTGCATTTCATTTTTGTAAACATCATCATCATTATCCTCTTCATATACCTTCGTCTTTGACTTCCCTTCCCTTTTGATTTCTTCAGGATCTATGCATTCATTGTTTTGCCCTGTATACCATGTGCTTTGCTCATCAAATGTGACATCTTTTGAAACAAGAAATTGTTATGTGGATGGATTCCATAACCTATATCCTATCTGTCTATCATTCTATCATTCTAGCTTATGTCTGAATTGAGATGGAACATAAGCATATGCCAAACATCCAAATATTTTGCAATGATCAAGAGTAGGTTTCTTACCCCACCATGCTTCATAAGGGGTGATTCCATCGAAAGCTTTGGAAGATAGCCTATTCACAAGATAAGTTGCAATGTTGATTGCTTCTGCCCACATGTAATTAGGGAGATTCTTTTCCTTCATCATTTATCTTGCAAACTCTACAAGAGGTCTATTTCTTCTTTCTGCAACTCCATTTTGTTGTGGGGAGTACGTGTAAGTCACTTCTCTTTTTATACTTGCATTCCACATATAATGATCAAATTCTTTATAAAAATATTCTCATCCTCCATCGGATCTCAATCTCTTAAGCTTTTGTCCTGTAATTCTTTCTACATAAGCATGACAGTGTTTAAATGTCTCAAAAACTTCAGATTTATCCTTGATTACATATAGAGTAATCCACCTTGTTGTATCATCAACAAACAACACATAATACCTAGATCCATTTATGCTATAGGACCCCACACATCTATATGAACCACTTCAAGCATATTTGAATACCTGTATCCTTGGTTATTGTATGACTTCTTGTGAGCTTTACCTAATTGACAAGCCTCACATTTTTATATCATATGTTGACCTTCAATATTTGGTAGACCAAGCACTAAACCATTCTTTGTCATCTCCTTTATCCCTCTTTCATTGAAATGTCATAACCTCTTATGCCATATGTCCAATTCAGACATCCTTTGATTTCCATTGAACAATGGATGTTGCACATTACCTTGGACTTTGAGAGTGAATAACATTCCTTCCTTTTTTCCTGTAACAAAGCTTTTATATCCCTGACTTGGATCTTCAACATAAACACCATCATTTGTGAATTTGACTTCATATCCTCTCTCAACAATTTGCCCTACACTTATCAAATTCTTGGGGATCGTTGGAACATAAAGTACCTTGCTTAGAAGTGTGCTTCCACTCTTTTTCTTCACTGATCCAATGCTTTAAATTTTGTGTTTGGTGTTGTCTCCTGTTTGAGCTGTATGTCCATTCACTCTAACCTCCATATCTATCATTAAGGAGATATTACCACTCTGATGATTGCTACATCCTAACTCAATATAAAACACCAATCGATCTTCATTAATTGCTCATGTGTTGCATTCAAGATGAGAGTTAAGTATTCCTTATGATCTGATGCATAATTGTAATAAGTATTGTTGAAGGAATGAGTTTGGAAATTCCTTCCACCTAGCAAATGAAGTCCTACCACCTCTTCCTTTGAAACTGCGTCTTTGATTTCTACCTCCTTTTCCTCTTGGGCTGAGATTCTAATTATAATTTCCACCATTTTGAACTATTATACCAACAATCATTTGCCAAATGTTTTGTCCTACCACAAATCCAAGATGGTTTAGCATTTCTTTATTCTTACCTCCTCTACCTTTACTTCTTAGATTCATCTTCCCTTTTGTGAAATTCACTTGACTTGAAGATCCTTCTTCATCATTTGATTGCTTGCATTTAACATTATTCTTCTTGTCTTTTGAATACATTGCTTGACTTGATCTTCTGTCATTCTCTCCTTTAATGTCTTGCTCAAATGTTAGCATATGTCCTAGCAATTGATTAAGATCAGAAGCAAAGTGATCTAATGATAATTCTGTAGACAATATAAAAGGCTTCCACTTTTCATCTCCTCTTAGACCTGTGAGTATTTGCCTTATCAACTTGTCTTCTTCATTATCTTCATCTACTACTCCCAAACTATCTACAATATCCTTCATCCTTGTAACATAATCAAAAATTGAATAAGAACCTTTGTTCTTGAAAGTTGTGAACTCAGCCCATAGTGAAGCCTTCCTTGATTTGGTTGTATTTTGAAAGTGTTCCTTCAAAGCATTCCATACATCTGTTGCACTTTCTAATTCTCTAATGTGTGGTAGAAAATAATCATTTGTAGCCATGTAAATGATGCTCCTAGCTTGAGCATCTTTCTTCATCCAATTCTTCAAATATGCAAGTTCTTCTCTTGTTGGAATGCTAGGATCCTTATACTCAAGCTTTTCTTCTTCTCCTATAATAAATTTCATAAAATCTATGCTCATAAGGTGTGCCTCCATCCTCATGGACCATGCTAAATAGTTCTCTCTATCAAGCTTGTCAATATGCAAGCTCTCTCCCATCTCTTTGGTCTCTATGTCTGCAATTATTCAGATTTATGAAGATACAATGTACCTTGATATAAATCTTTGACCTTTTCTAATCCTTTTGAACTCAAACTTTCTACTTCTTCAAGTTTTCTTCAAGAGTTTAACCGTTGGCACCTCCAATTGACAAGAACTTTGATGTCTGCAATAGTTGGGATTTTCCTTGCTTCTCTTTTACCTTATTTGATCTTCTAGCTCTGATATCACTGATGGAGACCTTTAAATCTCCAAACGTTTGATCCACCTTGAGTTAAGAGCTTCTCTATATCAAGAATAAACCAAACTTTATACAAACTTTGCATTAGTCTTCAAGATCATTGAAAAATACTTATTTGTGTGAAGTTTCTTCAACTTCAGAAAGTCTGCTTTAGAAATAGACTTCAATATCTGCACATAGCTTCAAATTTAATCATTCAAATGATGCACACACATTCAGCTATCTTTGCGCAACCATAATGATCATAAGTTCTTCAAAAGAACTATTAAATCTTTGATTTGATCACTTATATCAAATGTATATCAGAAACTTCCTTCTTGACATGGTGACTTTGACACGGTCAACTTCATAAGCTAATTTCTCTCAGAATATAACCCATTTTGCTAAATTCGTTTAACCATAGCTTCCTTATCTTCTAACTTAAATTTTGAATGCTCAATCATTAAAAAACTTTACACTGAGCACTGAGATCCAAGTAAATCTTTGAACAACAAAATCTACGATTCTAAGAACTTCACGTATAGACTTCTACATATGAATGTTCCTACTTGTCATACACAACCTGAAGATAATTAGATCATGAAACTTTGGTCATAGCTTGATTAACTTCTGAATAAGATGTGTACAAAAGACTTCCTGATCCACATGATGAGGTTGAGAGAAATCTAAGATAGACTTGATGCTATTCTGAGAAGAAGACTCTCTACACATCTATCACTCATAGACTTGAACTCTATTGGTTCTACTCTCTTATTTTCTTGAGATCATTTATATGTACATTCTACTCGTCCCATATCTATTACATGACTCTCTATCATTCTTATAAGCATTCATGGCTATATTACAAGACTTTTCACTCATAATGTACATATGTGTATAGACTGTCTTCCCTGAACTTCTTGACTTTCTTTTGATCTTTGAACTGCTTCAATCACTTCATAATCACCAATTATTGATTGGTTTGCACCAACATATATGTGTGTATATAAGTGTGAGCATGCATTTTCATGTATATGTGTATATGTGCATATGAATGAGTAAGTGTGAGTATGTTCATTAATAAAAATAAAATAATTTAAATGATATACAAACAGTGAAAATTTTACTTACAATAATAGATAGATAGATAGATAGATATAGAGAGAGGGAGAGAGAGAGAGAGAGAGAGAGAGAGAGAGAGAGAGAGAGAGAGAGAGAAGGGAGAGAGAGAGAGAGAGAGAGAGAGAGAGAGAGAGAGAGAGAAATTGAAAGAGAAATATTTAGAAAGAAGGAGAGAGAAGGGGAGCGAGAGAGAGAGGTAGAAAGAAGGAGAGAGAGAGAGAGAGAGAGAGAGAGAGAGAGATTAGAAAAGAGAGAAATTTAGAAAGAGATTGATGGAGCTCATAAGTGCAGCACAGATCTAAACATTGGAGAGCTCTTTGATCAATTGCACGTAAAATGATGATCGAAGAGTGATCGGACATTTGTTTTTTACTTTTATCAAACTTTACTATTGCATAAGTGATGTAGGAGCATTGTGTATGTGAGCATCCAATCCATAGAATATTGATGCTTAGCAGTGTCACATAAGAAATGCAAATCAGCATCGCATATACGATGTTGCCTTTTGAATGGCATGAGTGATGCTAATGTAGCGATGCTCTCTTGAACATCACTACAAGCATCAGAAATAATGTTGAGAATAGCCTCATTTAAATGAGAGTGCATGCTCGATGCCTTGTCAGATGAAATTCATGATCATGTAAGGACAAAAATGTGTCGCGTTAACCATTGCTATGCCCCCGTATTCCTTGTAGTGCGTGGATAAAAATCATCAGTATTCAATACATGAATGAAAAGTGAACTTAAAACACAAATTTAATTACTTAAGTATAGAAAAGAAATTTTTATTAGCAAAATTAAATTTGATTAAAAAGAGTTTCATAAAACATTATCATTTTTTTTTTATCACTGAAAGGTGCTCTTGGAGGTCTAATCCATCCATAGTTCACTAATAATTCATCATCACCACATAATGAAGTAAAACTATATATTGCTACATCTCTACTCATGTACGATGGCTCATGATTATTTTGATGGTCTTGAAATGTGTAATTAGCCCTTGAACTACTATATCCTCCGCTATTGTTTATTAAACCTCCTATATTTCCATGAGTGTAAGGTCTTCCATCAATATATAATCTTTCATTTTTTGCATGTGTAATCACTCTAATGGCAAGAGAAGCTACATTCAGACATAATACCTAAGTACTCATGCTTTAAATGTAACACGTAAGTTGATGCAATCACCCCATTTATGTATAGGACCACAAAATGACATAAGAGTGACTTTAGAGTTGGGAAGGAGATACAAAATGACATAAGAGTGACTTCAAAGTTGGGAAGGAGATACAAATGCTATTTTCCCATGATTGTAATCTCTTCCACCAATATATAATCTTTCATTTTTTTCATGTGTAATCCCTCTACTAGCAACAAAAGCTATATTCAAACATAATCCCTAAGTACTCATGCTTTGAATGTAACATGTAAGTTGATGCAATCCCCCCATCTATATATAGGACCACAAAATGACATAAGAGTGACTTCAGAGTTGGGAAGGAGACCACGACCAACACTAATGATAGTGGAGGGAACAATCATATAACGATTACCCTAAAAGTTAAAAACCTTTATGTCTAAAGGAAGTGGTCCTCTATGCCATCCTCTGTATCTTCTTCTATCATGTGTTTGTACTAAAGGATGATCATGAGTTGGTAATGGATAATCTCAAGCCATTTTAGTCTATAAACTGAGAGGTAGAAGATTTTAGAAAACCTCGGCTTGTACTTGATAAATGGCATGTTTGTGACGTGTATAAGGAATATTAGAATTATTAGTAGGAGAATCATCGTCATCATGGAGTAAATATTCATATATATTGAGTATAATTTATTTACATATATACAATTTTAATATAAAATTATTACATTAATTTATGGAATCAATACATATCCAAGGATTTTCACATTGATCTTGGTGGTGCTCACTCAAGAATACCATAATCTACCTCATGTTCAATACATTCTTATCTTGATCTTTGATATGTGCCCTAGCAAAGATTAGAACAACATATAATATGCTCTTGATAGTAAAAGTCATCATAATTTGTATCAAACAGCCCATATGAAGTTGTTGCATGGGTAGGAGGTGGAGTACCCTCTATTTTGGCACAATCTAATTAGAATAGGATAGTAAAAAAAAAAGATTCATGTATGTATATATCAATTATTAGAACTAAAAGTTCAATATAATTATAGTAATTAATCCTTGCACGTGTAGGAGACATTGGTGAAGTTCCCTCTAGTTGGTCTGAATCTGATTGTGTAGCAAAGCAAAAGGTATGAGATATTAATACATTGATTATATACATACACATTTAGATGTACACATTTACACATACATACGTACATTTGTTACACTTATGTGTTCCTCCAGTAGCTTTGATGTGAACCATTTCCCTATACATGTGCACTATTTACTCTAGTGCTAGCTAGAGCTTTTTTCCCCATGTTACCACATACATGATTCACTCATATGTGGTGGTACTTTGTACTTAGGAATATTATTCAGCTCTTACTTTAGTTCTTATCATCATCAACAAAGAGAGCTATTCGAGCCATCCATCTTCTCTCTGTGTCTTGTTGCACTTGTGCTCATTGTGTGTGCTTCTATTGTACACCCAATAGTGGTATCAGAGTAGGTTCAACTCCTTCTCAAGTTTTGGCTTTTTGCATCACGGTGCACACACACTTTTAAAAGTGCAAATTGATTTCTGAGCATAGAACAATGCATTTCAACAGCCAAGAAGCATTTCCCACAATTGAACTCTATTTTACCCCTATTTTGAATCCATTCATGCAGTCAACATTGCCATCAGAGTGATCGTTTGTGAGCTGAAATTTCAAAATTCATTTTAGCTTTTGTGAAGTAAAGATTCTATCACATCCTTGTCTAGTGAATGGCGGGCAATTTGGCATGCTTCAAGATGAAGATAAGCTTGATGGGACCAACTATCCAATGTGGTCTTACATGATGAAGCATGAGATTGTTGCAAAGCAACTTTGGAACATAGTGGCACATGTAGATAGAAGACCCGTAGGTTCTTCTACTTCACAATCTACTGTCAGAGATGGAGCTTCTTCTTCAAGTACAGTGGTTACGCCTTCTCCACCTACACAAGTGTAGCTTATATGGGATGGAAAAGATGCTAAAGCTCATACATTGACTGTGATTTCTTTGGAGCATCATATAGTTCCACACATTCAGTCATGTTCTACATTAAGACATGCATGGGACACTCTTGCTTCTTTGTATGCCGTGCATAATGAAGCACGTGTTGCATACTTGAGGAAGCAACTTGAGGATGTATGTATGGTTGAAAATGAGTTTGTGAATGTGTATGTGACACACATCAAGGACTTGAAAGAGCAATTGGAAAACATAAAAGGGATTATTTTGGATGCATCACTCATCTCTACATTGTTGAAAGGATTACCAAAATCTTTTCAAATATTTGCTACTACACTCCGTTTGGTTGCAAAAGGGAATCCCAATATGTATGCATTTGATGAGTTTGTGTCTCTTCTTTTGCAAGAAGAGCAATCTAGAGTGAATAGGAGTGGTTTGATTGAGGGAACACAAGCACTTGCTATCTCTAGAAAATCAAGTATGGTTGAGCTTTGGGTTCATCAAAACCAAAGCCTCAACCTTCCTCTTCCACTTATTCCTCTAATGATGCTGATTTGCAAAAGAAGAAGAGATGCAAATATTACCAAAAGGCTGGTCGTACTATTGATGACTCTAGAAAGCTTGCTAAGCACAATGAAAAGAAGAAGGAATTCGGCATGTCTATTGCGAAAAATTGAGCAAATGCAAAGAATGATGAAGCCAACATGGCTCAAGATTTTTGGGCATGTATTGTTACATGTCATTATGATGCATCTTTGCATTATAAATGCATGGTCATGAGTGAGATTTTGGATTGTTTCTTTGATAGTGGTGCTTAAATGCACATAACTTCATGGAAAAGGTTTTTTGCATCTTTGAAAGATGCACCCAAAGGAGGACATGTGTTTGCAAACAATGCCTCTTATCCTATCATTGGAGTAGGAGAAATTGAGCTTATAGCTGCAAATGGAGGTGTGATTCTCTTGAAAAATACATTGTATGTACTTGATATCAAGAAGAACTTAATTTCGATTCTGTTGATTGCCAAAGTTGGACTTCATGTACACTTTGTTGATGATAAGTGTATGGATCATGATTTCAAAAATGGTGATATTATCGTGATGTCCGGTACATTATGTAATGGTTTGTATCACATGGATACATACAAGAGGGTTGCCTCGAATGCCTTGGTTGCTCATACTTCTTCCATGGCTGAAATGGAGTTTTGGCATGCTCATTTTGGTCACTTGAACTTCAATAGTTTGCTTTACTTGCAAAAGAAGGACATGGTTATTGGTTTGCAAACACTTGAGTCCATTGAAAAGCATGCATGTGAAGGTTGCATTCTTGGACAAATGCATTGTGCTTCTTTTCCAAAAGATAGTCATACACACATTACAAAAGATTTTAGCTTGTTCATAGTGATGTATGTGGTCTAGTCAATCCTCCATCTTTTGGGAAGCAAGTATATGTTGTTACCTTCATTGATGATGCTACTCGCCATACATGGGTGTATCCTAATGTTTGTTCAAACAAGCTTTTGACTCTATGCATGAATCATGGTGGCGAATACATGTCGCATGCATTTAATGGTTTTCTTCATGAAAGAGGTATTTCACTTCAATGTATGGTGCTATATACACCTCAACAAAATGGTGTTGCCAAGCATAAAAATAGAACTCTACTTGAAATGGCATGATGTATGGTTAAAGGAAAGCACCTTCCTAATAAGTTTTGGATGGAAGCGATTATGTGTGCAAATTATGTGTTGAACTGTTGCCCTACAAAAGCATTGAGATTTATCACTCCTTATAGCAAAAAACAAGATGTGTTTGATACACTCATGCCTTTGTTCCAAAGTCATGCTCTTGACTATGGCCATTAGACCAAGCAACTGAGGCTCAAAGGGCTGAAAAACTTCAGCCAAGTAGAGATGATAATGCAAAGAATTTTAAGCCAAACATGGCTGAAAATTTTCAACAAAAAATTATCGAAACTGTTGGAAATTTCCAACCACATATGGCTAAACATTTGCATCCAAATATGTCTGAAAATGAGCATGAAATTCAGCCTGCACATGACATACATGTTGATGATGTATTACATAATTAACACATGTCTATCAAGAGTGCAAAAACTATGCCAAAGTGGCTGGAACAAACATCGCATCCAACTCATCATGGTTGGAATGTACCTTAGTTTGACATTAAAAATCATTTTTGAGTGGTGACTTACATGAAGGTGTATGTATTTTAGCCCCATGGTTTTGTGCAGAAAAGGGCATGAAAACAAAGTGTGCAGGTTGAAAAAGGCATTGTATGGTTTGAAGCAAGTACCATGTACTTGATATGAAAAGATACATGCCTACTTGATTGCACATGGTTTTGAGAACAATCCAATTGAGATTATCTTATATGTTAAGCATGCCGATGATGTACTTTTGATCATTGTTGCGTGTGTTGATTACATGCTGCTCACTAGTCCTACTAAGAAGCACATTACTCAATTTAAGGCTGATTTGTTTGAGATGTCAGATTTGGGGCATTTTCATCATTATTAGGAAATTCAATTTATGCAAGTTGATTGGGGAATAGCTTTGTGTCAAAACAAACATATTGACACACTATTGTGGTGTTTTGGCCTTGAAGATTGCAAACCTATTGCCACTCCTATGGAAATAGGTTGATGGTTGATTCTACATGATGTTGGGATGCATTTGATGTTGTTCTCTATTAGTAGGCTATTGGATGCTTGATTTACTTATGCATAACTTGCCATGATATTCAATTTGTTGTCTCCTAGATGAGCATGTTTATGCATTGCTCAGGTGTCAAGCATTGGTAGGTGGTTAAGCACTTCTTTCATTACTTGAGTGGTACCTGGCTACTTGGATTGTTTTATCCCAAGGGGGATAACTACCCCCATATTTACATGCTTTTTCTAACTAAGACTCGGTTGGTTGCTTTGACACTATGTGTCCACTAGTTTTTTTTGCTTCATGCTTGGTAGCTCATGCATATGTTGGTTGAGCAAGAAGGAGCCTACTATGAACACTTCTAGTTGTGAGGCTGAGTATAGGGCAGCTTTCACAATGACTGTTGAGTGTGTGTGGCTCTAAAGCCTTTTGAGTGATTTCAGTTTTGGTTAGTCTTTTACCAGCACCATCTTCACTTATAGTCAGAGTGCATTGGCACTTGTGAATAACCCTATGTTCCATGCTCGCACAAGCACATTGAGGTGCACTATTAGTATGCTAGGAGAGGTTCCTTTTGGATAGATTATTTTTTCATACGTGCCCACACATGATAATGTTGCAGACCTTTTCACAAAGCCTCTACCTAGGGAGAATTTTGAAGCTTTCTGCAAAGCTTTGGGCTTACTTCCTTCTATGGATTGATCTCTTTCCACATAACTTGACACTTCCTTATACATGAGTGCAAGCTCCTTGTTCACCACATCACACTCAAGGGGGATTTGTTGATGTATTTTGGTAGTGATGTGTGTGGACACACTTAGGACCGTTGGGGCACTTTTTTTCCCTCTTTAAGAGGTTTTTTCCCTCGGTATGTATATATACCTATAAGCCTAACAAATTCACATTTAGACTAATGCCTTTTGTCTCAACTTGCACACCCATCACCTATCAAAAGTTGAATGTTATGTATTTAAGACTTCTTAAGTAAAATAATGGAAATGGGTGTGGATGACTCATGCAAATTTGAATACAAGATTCAGGATCATATAAGAGACCTTATAAACATATTTGATAAGTGTGGATAATATTGTGTTTGCCTTGATCTAGAAAAATATGTATTCTTTGTTAGATAAGGAAAAAAATGTTAGGGGACATAGTATGAAAAAATGAAATATCCACTAAAAAGAATAAAGGCCATATTCAATCTACTTGGACATATTAATGTAAATATGATTTCAAACTTTTATGTTTCACTGTGTCTATTTCAAAAGCTTTGATCTTAACTTCACAAAAATACAAAATTGTGTATGCCTTGGTGACTAAATTTGAGCATTTCTAAAGAATGTGAGACAAATTATGAGATATTGAGAACTTGTTTAGTGAAAATGTGTTTCTAAAGACAACTCCATGGGGGAAAATTACATATTGATGTGGATGCTTCTAATTTCTCATTCGATTGTGTGTTAGCTCAACAATATAGAATGATGAAAATTGATCTCCTATAGCATATATAGTCACAATAAAATCAAGATAGTTAATATTATATAGACATAGAAAAAGGCTTGGATATGGTATATGCAAGTCTACCTTCTAGCCATTCTAGACAAAATGAAGCACAAACTAAAAAAGAATTGTGGTTAACTTTAGAATGGTTAACTTTAGAATCTTCAGTTGATGATATGAGATCATCTACATTTCCATTTGTATCTACATGAGTGCATATCCTTTGTACCCTGGAGACACTCCATTTCATATTATCTTAGTTGTATCTCATTGTATTTTGGTACCATTTTCTTCCATCTTTGTATTCAATCTCCTTCAAGGGGAAGTAACCCACATGTGATGTACTTTGGAGTGCCCATTCCAACTCTATATAAAGAGGGCCTCTCCCCCACTTTGCACTTTGTTAGAAGCTTATGGAGCCTACTTCATGCTCTTCGCATTAAGATTACCCATTTCTTGGTCTACTCAATTTAAGTCTCTCACACTCTTTCACTTTGTGAATATACTCATCTTTTCATTTTTTTTCCATATGTGTACTCTCTACATGGTATTAGAGCATTAAGTGGAGGTCTTGGTGGTGATTTTGGATATCTGGCTAATGATGGTGTTGGAGCTTGGTGGTTTCCCTCTCCACTCATTAGAAGAAGCTATTTGCCATCATTTTTGTGCTCTCTTTGAGTTACAAATTTCCCAGTTTCCCATGCTCCCACCCTCTCTTTCATTTTGTTTTCACCCTTTTAATTGCATTTTCCCACCCTCCCACCCTTGCTTTTAGTGGTCTCTGAATGTGCTTCATGGTTGTAATATCATTCATTGACTTGATGATACATCTCATGCACATCTCTATTTTAAGTGGTTGTAACCACTCTCATCTACGCATTTAGTCTCTTTCCTATGAGTGTGATAATCTCTCTTCAATTTTGAGAATCATTTTGGTGTTACATCACTCACCATTTCAATCTTGAGTTTCAAACCACATGCTCATAAGTAATAGATACATAAAGAAGTGCTACTACTCCCAATAGATGTTGCATTTGAGGATGCTCTACTCCTAGAACTGCCCCTCCTCCACTCCCCTCCATGCAACTCTAGAAGTGAGGCCCACACAAGAGAGATCTAAGGATGAGAAGGGTTGGCACCAAGGCTGAGTAGAAAGTTTCAAAAAAAAGAAAGAAAAAGAGACTTCCAATTGAAGGTAAAGGCAAATGATAAATTACAAGTCACTCAGGAGAATGCAAAGCTTTATTAAATTTAATTTTTGTACCAAACCTTTGCATGAATATCCTCTTTGTGAAAGCAATTACCTATCATCACAAATAAGTTCTCTTTGACAAGACATAAATAAAAGTGATGGATCCTTCCACTAAGGACATCATAGCCCATGGCATTGAGGATAAAGGATTATACAAACTTTCTTGCTTCCTCACTTAGGAATCAATTTCCACCCTCTAGCACCAAAGATATGGACATGCATCCTATTTAACCAAGATTGCAACATCTCAATTAGCTAAGGAGTTTGCCAAAATAATCCAAGTGCAAAATCTTTTCCAAGCTTGCACTCAAGGCAAGCAACATAGGAAACTATTCCAAAAGAGCCTTCCAATTGAGCAAGGAAACCTCTAGCCTTATTCCACATGGATCTCTGTGGACCAATGAATACCCCATCACTAAGTGGATCACTCTACTTATTTCTCATAGTAGATGATCACAGTAGATACATATGGATTTATTTCATCAAGTCTAAGGCAAATACATTTTTTAAATCCATAGAGTGGGTCTACTAAGTTGAGAATGATGCATCCACTTTAGTGAAGGCCATTAGACGTGATGGAGGTGGTACGTTCATCAACCATAACTTCAATGACTTCTTGAAATAGAAGGGAATCAAGAGGCAAGTCACTCAACCTCATAATCCATCTCAAAATGGAGTAGTTGAAAGAAAGATATGTAGTGTCATGGAGGTGGCACACACTATGCTCCACAACAAATCCTTGCCATTCAAATTTTGTGTCGTAGCTATACACATCGTAGTTCACATCATCAATAGATTTCACAAGTTCATTATGTTGGAAGATCAAGCTTGCACTATGCATGAGGTGGATATGATCTACATCCAAACCATCATTGGATGGTGCCATAGATACTCATTGAAGAGTGTTTTATTTGCATTATTTATTGTATTAAAAGTTAGATCATATAATCACAATCTTATGCAATTTCCAAAGCTTTTACCATTGTAAAAGAGAATAGTAAAAGCCAAAAAGCCACAAGTTAGGATTGGTTGAGATTGATTCTCAAATCAATCAATCGAGAAGTAGATATAACTTCAACTTTCTCTTTTCCTAGATTATAGGAAAAGTTGATTCATTCAATCACAACAAAATAGCCTGCTCTGATTGGAATTCAAATTTTTCTAAAATGAAACACTCCAAAAGTCTATATAAAGGCTCAAAAATACTTGTACATTACATAAAAGCAGTATATATACATCTTTGGTCATCCTTGTGTTGCTCCATTTCTCAGCTCCTTCCTTATACTCAATCATCTTGTAGAGGTTGCTTTTCTCTCTACAGAGCTCCAAAGCCACTGATTGAGAATTCATTTGAAAGATGTCTTGGTCTAGTTTACTTGTACAGATTTTGAAAGCATTTGGTTGAGCAATTGTTGAGAAATCTTCATTTTATTATCTTGAGGTCATCTTCTGCACAACCCTAAAAAAGCAAGAAGACATCCAATCATTGTTAAGCTTATTGCTCCTTCAATATTTGTTGTAAATTAAAGAAATTATGCATTGTAGCAAGACAACCCTATGTATGACACTCACTTAAGAGGAAATTTTTCAATTGTAACTCTGTTGGCTTCTCTAAATGTTTGAAGTCATTACTTCCATCCAAATTTAGAAGGTTTTTATGAGATACTTAAGGTGCAAGTTATCTATTTTGCATCCAATTGTTCTTGTTGATGTTCCAAAGTATATATTGGGTTTTATTGCAATAAACTCAAGCCTACAAGGTCTATTTTATATATTTAAAGAGCTAGGGCACGTCATATGCTTGTTTCTTGGACCGTCTTCACCCCTTGAAAACCCTACTTCCAGGCTTCTCCAAAAGAGGAGACTTCCCAAGCCAACTTTCCATGAAAGAGCAAGTGGAAAGGGAAGAAGAAAGGACTAAAGCATGATAAAAAAGGGCCAAAATGTTCAACCTTGTGCCATTTGCGGTAAGAACAAGCACACCACTAAGAATTTCTGGTTCAATGGGAAGATCCGAAAAGGAAGTGCAAGAGCTCGATATGGCAACAATAGAGGTATATGTGGACACAAATTCAACAATAACAATAGAGGCCATAATAAAAGGGACTATGATAATTATTATGAAGATCAACAACATGAAGGCTTATTCCTTTTGATGAATCTAAGGCACAAGGAAGGTAAATAAGATAATCATTTATTCTACATAGATTCAAGATTTTCAATTCATGTTGTAGGCAACATAGATCTCTTATCTAATTTGGAAAGTCCAAAGAATAGACATGAAGTACAAACACACGCTGACACAAAGCATAATGTAGAGAAGATTAATAATTTCAAGGGTTCCAATGGCAAGGCAAACACTCTAAGCAAGGTACTCAATGTTCCCACTATTACAAAAAACCTAACAAGTGTAGGCCAAATAGTTGAGAAAGGCTTGCAAGTTAGGTTCTCCCAACATGGAGCTTTTGTGGAAGATCATTGTCAACACTTCAAGAAGATAGCTAGAGGTGAAAAACATGGTAGGCTCTTTGCTTTTGAAGTAGGAGAAACCAGGAACGTAGCTCTATTCAACCTTAGGTCTCAAAACCTAAGTGAGCTTGAAGTGTGGTATAAGAGGCTAGGCCATGTGAATGAAAGAACCTTGAAAGATATATGCAGGGATCAAAGTGTTATAGGACTACTAAACATATCAAAGCAACACATGATGAACATATATGATGTTTCTCAGATTGGGAAGGCAAAAAGACAACCATTCAACCACAAAGGCTACATCCACAACAACTTATTGGACTTAGTACATAAATATATATGGGGGCCAGGCCAAGAACCTTCATTGGAAACAAGACATTGGTTGGATCAGCCAAAACAATGCTTGAAGAAAAGAATTTCCACATTATCTATGGGTAGAGGCTATTTTCAATTGTTGTGTACCTTTTCAATAGAATACCATCCAAATTACTCCACGGTATGACTCCTTATGAAGCATATGGAACAAAACCTAGTATTGGACATTGCAAGGTGTTTGACTCTATCTTATGTTCATGTACCTTCACAAATCAAAGGTAAGATAGATGAAAGGGCAACAGAGGTAATATTTATTGAATATGATTCATCACAGATGGGTTATATGAAGTAGTTCGATGACGATGCACCGCACTGCACTCTTCTTCTCCAGAGCTCCACGACGATATGCTCGGAGTAGAAAACCGAGCTCCTGATGCCGCACGCAATACTCTGCACAGAGGCTGTAGAATACGCAGAAAACACAGAACACAAGGAGCACGAAGACAGACTTCTTAGGTCTTACAAATGCGGTCGAACTTACAGTCTGTGACTGACCAGGCCACTATATGTTTTATTAAAGAACATATACAAAGAAGTGTCTGGTGGCCATTTGGCCTTTCACATGGACACTAACGGTAACAGTCTCCCACTAAAGGCCAATATGGCCAGAGTAACTATGGGAGAAAAAAGAAAGAATGATAAAGAATACCTGAGTGTAAGTATACAAACTATACCTCCCACCTGATGGGCATGTTACACAGTATACAAGTGACTGCGTAAGATCAAGAATCAAGTAACCCCCATCAAGTGACAACAGTGTGGAAAGCTATCCTGTGGTAGAGCTTTAGTCAAAGCATCTGCAGCATTATCTCGAGTGTGAACCTTCTCAAGAATAATGCTCTCAGTGGCTAAGCAATCTCTAATGAAGTGATACCTCACCTCAATGTGCTTGGTCTTTGCATGATAGACCGGATTCTTAGCCAAAGCAATGGCACTCTGACTATCACTGAGCAAGTGAGGTACATGCTGAGGCAAACCCATATCACAAGCAAGACGAGAAAGCCACAATGCTTCCTTACATGCCTCACTTGCTGCAACATACTCTGCTTCTGTGGTGGAAACAGCTGTACATTCTTGAAGACGAGATCTCTAAGAGATAGCACCTCCAGCAAAATGAAAAATGTACCCTGATGTAGACTTACCATTGTCTACACAACCAGCATAGTCAGAATCTGTGTAACCAATAATGGATGCTTTCCCTCTACCTAAGCATAGACACTTGTCCTTAGTGCCACTCAGATATCTCAAAATCATTTTGACCGCTTCCCAATGTTTCTTGCTAGGATTAGACATATATCTGCTCACAACTCCCACTGCAAATGCAATGTCTGGTCTCGTAGCTACCATAGCATACATGAGACTACCAACAGCAGAATGATAGGGAATTTTGGTCATGAATTCCTTTTCCTCATCTGATTTGGGGCAATCATCCTTGCTCAATTTCACATATGCGGGTAAAGGTGTACTCAATGCCTTTCCACCCTGCATATTGAATCGGTGAAGTACTTTGGATATGTACTCACTTTGAGACAAGTATATGCATCTTTTACTCCTATCACGAGTAATGGGCATGCCAAGAATATGTTTGGCATCCCCCAAATCCTTCATATCAAATGTCTGACTCAACTTCTTTTTGAGAATTGACAAATCATAAGAGGACTTCCCAGCAATCAACATATCATCGACGTAAAGTATCAAGCATATCAAGCTGCCATCAGAACATCTCTTTGTGTAGAGACAATGATCCTCATTGCTCCGAGAATAGCCTTGGGACTTCATAAAAGCATCAAACTTTTGGTACCATTGTCTAGGAGACTGTTTAAGTCCATACAAGCTCTTCTTGAGCTTACAAACTAGACTTTCCTTGCCAGGAACTACATAACCCTCTGGTTGTTCCATATAGATCTCATCTGTAAGATCTCCATGCAAGAAAGCTGTTTTCACATCCATTTGGACTAGCTCTAAGTCCTCCATTGCAACGAGTCCAAGCAACATGCGCAAAGTAGTCATCTTGACCATTGGAGAGAAGATTTCCTCAAAATCAACACCATGTTGTTGCTTAAAACCCTTTGCAACAAGTCGTGCTTTATATTTTGGAGAAGCACTATCTGATGTGAATTTCAGCTTATATACCCATTTACATGGTAAAGCTTTCCTGCCCTTTGGCAAAGGTACTAAGTCCCAAGTACCATTCTTGTGAATAGAATCCAACTCACTCTTCATGGCACGCTCCCACTTGACATGATCCTCTATCTGCATAGCCTCTTTGTAGCAAGAGGGCTCACCGGCATCTGTTAGCATAACAAAATCTAAACCTGGAACATATCCATCAGGTGGATATGAGACACGTGCAGAACGTCTCAATGGTTGATGAACAGGAACATGTGCAGACTGATCTGAATGGACATTCTCTTGAACATCCCTATGTGCAGCATTTTTATGCATGCTAACCGGAGGACTAGTATCCTCAAACACCACTCTTCTCACTTCAACCTCCTTAATCGGCTGTTTATGCATCTTAGACTCATTAAAAATGACATCACTACTTCTGATCACTGACCGTGACCCTGTATGACCTTCCAAAACTGGAATTTTTTCTTGTTTTAGTAATCCTGGTTTCCAAAAATAAAAAATTCGATGCCTGGCATCGAATTTCAGTCCAAGTCGATGCCGGGCATCGACTTTGGGCTTTTTTTGGCTATTTTTCTGCACCAGAAACACTCTATTTTACACACATATGAAGAAGATGACTTATATGCTAGAAGTCGATGCCGGGCATCCATTTTATGCTGGAACTCGATGCCAGGCATCGAGTTGCTCCACAAACTTCATATTTTTAGAAGATTCAACAATAGTTAACACACAGAGAATGAAAAAATGACTTATCAGCCAAGATTCGATGCCAGGCATCGAATTGCTCAGAAAACTTGAACTTTTGAATTCATCACACAGTAGGCAAGCATGGAGATGATGGAGAGAGACTCATACACAGAACTTTACTCAGTTCTTTCTCATAACTATAAAAAACTCAGAAGTTTTTACAGTTGCTTTCTCACTCAGAGAAGCACGACTATACACAATCGTATAAAATGAACTCCTTCTTCTACTTCTTCTTTCTCTCTCTCTCTCCGCGTCAGTTGATACAAACTAACTTATATAGATTTTCGTATTCTCGTGATTTTAAAAAACTTCTAGAACTAAAGTGAACTAAATTTACAAATATGATACACTTGTGAATTTGTCCCTTCACATAGGCATGGTGTTTTCTTCCTAATATTTGACCTTCAAATATATGTCCAATTAGTGAGTGTTTCTCCAACAGCTCCCCCTCAATCACTAATTGACATTCCCTGTTTCTTCATATCATCTTCTTTTCTTTTACTCCTGCCATGCTTTTGAATCTGCTGGTCTTCACACCATCCAAGCTCTTTGTCATTATGTCTGCTAACTGATCTTTAGTAGAAATGTACTCCACTTCAATCTCCTTCTCCATTACCTTTTCTCTGAGAAAATGATACTGTATCTCTATGTGCTTTGTCCTTGCATGAAATACTGGATTTGCTGCAAGATAAAGTGAACTCATATTATCTCCATGTATTGTAGGTGTACCTTGATCAATGCCTAAGCTCTTGAACAATGTCTGCATCCATATGACTTCCTTAGCTGCTTCCACAAGTCCTTTGTACTCTACTTTAGTTGATGATAATGCTACTGTATGTTGTTTCTTTGAACACCAACTTACAAGCTTATCACCAATATATATCATGTAACCATGAGTTGATCTTCTGTCATCTTGATTACCTGCCCAATCTGAATCACTATAGGCTCTCAACTTCAAATCTGATGTAAAAGGATAATATAATCCTTCCTTTATAGTTCCTTTGATATATTTGAGAACTCTTTGACCTGCAATCCAATGTGGGTCCTTTGGACAATGCATGAATTGTGACAAAACTCCCACTGCATAACTAAGATCAGGTCTTGTTAGTGTAGCATAAATCAAACTACCCACAAGAGATTGATACTTCCTCATATCTTTGTAGTCTGCACCATCATATTTACTGAGCTTGTGATTAACTTCAAGTGGAGTTGAAGCTTCTCTGCAATTTTCCATATCAAACTTCTTCAACAAGTTCAGAAGATACCTTTCTTGTGACACATATATGCCATGATCTGTATAAGTAACTTCCATTCCAAGAAAGTATGATAACTTTCCTAGGTCACTGATCTTGAATTCTTTTTCAAGCAATCTCTTTACCTCCTTGATTCCTTCATCTGAAGTACCTGTGATTATAATGTCATCTACATAAATACAAATGTAGATTGTACCTTCCTCTGTTCTTTTGATAAGTAGACTTGAATCTGCTTTTGAACTTTGATATCCAAGATCATTGAGATACTTCACCAGTCTATAGTTCCAAGCTCTTGGAGCTTGCTCAATCCATACAATGCTCTTCTCAACCTGCAAACAAAATTTGGATACCTGGAATCTATAAACCCTTGAGGTTGTTCCATGTATACCTCATCTGATATGTATCCATTCAAGAATGCATTTTTTATATCCAATTAACTTAGAGTCCATCCTTTTGAAGCTGCAATAGCAATGATTGTCCTTATAGTTGACATCTTAGCTACGGGACTGAATGTCTCATCATAATCTATGCCATAGGTCTGGGCATAGCCTTTCACCACCAATCTAGCTTTGTATCTGGCTATACTTCCATCTGCAAGCTTCTTCACTTTATAAACCCATTTATTTCCAATTACTTTCTTACCATTTGGTTTAGGAACAAGTTCCCATGTCTTGTTCTCCTCCAGTGCATTGAACTCTTCCTTCATTGCTTCTTCCCATTGCTTCTTACCTTTAGCTTCATCATAGTTTTGAGGTTCTTCATCATCTTTGACCATATATGCATAGTTCTTCTGAGTTATGTAAGAAGTATCATAAGAATACCTTTCTGGTTGTCTTCTAGTCCTGCTTGACCTTCTTGGTTCACATTCTTCATATGTGTCTAGATACACTTCTTCATCAAATATAGGAGATTCTTCATTCCTTCTTGTTAATCCACTTCTGGATGTACTTGCTTGCATATAGTCTTCATCTCTATTCACCTGCACAATTGATTTTCCTTTCTCACATCTTCTTACCTCTTCTTCAAATTCCTCAGCTGTATTACTTTGATCTGCATACCAACTTTTCTGTTCATCAAATGTAACATCTCTAGAAACAATAAATTGTTTGGTTAGAGGATTCCACAATCTGTAACCCATCTGCTTTTCATCATAACCAATGAACACATATTTTTCTGCCTTTGGTTCAAGTTTATGCCTAAGCTGTGATGGCACATAAGCATATGCAATTGATCCAAACACTCTACAATGATCTAGTGTTGGTTTCTTACCCCACCAAGCTTCATATGGAGTCATTCCGTTCAGAGCTGCACATGGTAATCTATTCACAAGATATGTAGCTGTATTTACAGCCTCAGCCCAAAGATAATTTGGACAATTCTTCTCCTTTAGCATAGCTCTAGCAAACTCAACCAAAGTCCTGTTCCTTCTTTCTGCTACACCATTTTGTTGTGGTGTATACCTGCAAGTTATTTCTCTCTTAATACCTGCATTCCAAAGATAATCATTGAACTCTTGGGAGAAATATTCTCCCCCTCCATCAGACCTCAATCTTTTAAGCTTTTGACCTGTGACTCTCTCTGCATATGCATGAAAATGCTTGAAAGCTCCAAACACTTCTGATCTTTCCTTCAAAACATATAATGTTATCCATCTTGTAGCATCATCAATAAAAAGAACATAGTACCTTGAGCCACTTATAGATCCTTCTTTTGTTGGTCCCCACACATCTGTATGAATGAGCTCAAGTACTCCATCATGTTTGAATCCTTTCTTTTGAAATGGTAACCTGTGTGCTTTACCCATTTGACATGCTTCACATTTATAAACCATATGTTGACTTTGCACATTTGGTAATCCTAGTACAGACTGATTAGCAACCATAGCTTTAATTCCTCTTTCATTGAAATGACCTAATCTCTTATGCCAGAGATCAAGTTCTGTAATCACTGCTTCACCATGTGTGAGCAAAGCTTGACCAATGTTCCCTTGCACTCTTAAAGTAAAGAGTCTACCTTCTTTCTTACCAGAGACAATCTGATTATATCCATTCTCTGGATCTTCCACAAAAACTCCTTCATTTGTAAACCTGACTTGAAAACCTTTTTCAACTATCTGTCCCACACTAATCAAGTTTTTAGGTATTGTGGGAACATACAAAACATTGGTTAGCAAATCTGCTCCACTCTTACATTTCACCTTTCCAATTGAATGTACACTATGTCTTGTATTATCACCTGTTTGAACAGTATGACTAGAAATGCCTTTTTCCAATTCTGACATCAATTCTATGTTTCCTGACAAATGATTAGAACATCCAGAGTCAATGTAAAATACCTTTAGATCTTCTTTATCTGATGTGTTGATTGAGTTCATCATCAATGATGTATGACTTTCATTCTGTGTGTCATTTGCATAGTTGTAGTAGGTGGTGTTGTAGGATTGATTTTGTCCCCAACTTCTTCCTCCACCTCTACCGTAGCCTCCTCTTTGACTTTGTCTACCTCTCTGAAAATTACTTTGATATCTTCCACCTCGACCTCTGCTATTGTTGTTTTGATTCTGGTTTGATCCTTGTTGATTGTGCCAACAGTCATGAGCCAAATGATTACTCAATCCACAGATCCAGCAAGCCTTCTTGTTATTATTTTGATTACCTTCCAAAACCTCTTGCTCTTCCTCTACCAGTGCCTTTACCTCTTGCATAATAAGCTTGAGAACTAGACTCCTCTTCATCCTTTGCTTTACCTTTATCTCCTTTCTTCTTATTCTTCATGTACATTGCAGAACTTTGTCCTTTATCTCCATCTCCCTTCAAGTCTTGCTCATATGTGAGCATCAAACCAAGCAACTGGTTCAAATCTGGAACATAATGATTTAATGAAAGTTCTGTTGATAAGACAAAAGGTTTCCACCTTTCATCCCCTCTCAAACCTGCAAGTAGTTGAGCAATCAATCTGTGATCTTCAACATCTTCATCTATGGATCCAAGACTATCTGCTAGATCCTTCATCTTAGTGACATAATCACTAATGGTTTGACTTGGCTTCTTCTTGAATGTTGTAAACTCTGACCATAGACTTGCTTTCCGTGCTTTAGTAGTACTTTGGAAATGATACTCCAATGCATTCCATATATCTTCAGATGATTCCAATCCTCTGATGTGTGGTAGCAAATGATCAGAGATTGTATTGTAGATGTATGCTTTTGCACTTGCATCCTTCTTCTGCCAATGCTTTAAAGCATCAAGTTCCTCTTTCTTTGGTCGGCTTTCATCTTCAAATACTGGCTTCTCTTCTTCACCTGTTACATATACCATGAGATCCTTACTCATAAGTAAGGCTTCCATTCTCATTACCCATGCGGGGTAATTATCTCTGTCCAGTTTGTCAATGGAGATATGATCTACCATAGTTCTTTTCTTCTGCTGCAACCTGTGAGCTTAAAGGATAAAGGATAATAACTTTTGAAGTTCTTTGTGTATGAGGATACTTTTGAAGTAACCTTTTGATGCCTTGTGTCTTCAAATGCTTCACCTTTCAAACTTTAATGGAAAACTTTACAAAACTTCTCGTACCTTTGTCGTCTTCTGCTCTCGAGAATCTTTCTGCTCTGATACCACTTGTTGATGTATGAAACACCACAAGAAATGAATTAAGGTGACACTAGAACACCTCTATGGTCACCATTAACTCATTGCCACTCCAAACTTTGAGAAATGATAGCCTAAAGTGAGAACTTTGCTTCTACAGAAATTCCTAGTCACTAAAATGACATACCTTCAGTATTTTGCTAATTTCTCCTAGCTCAAGTATTATTTCTCCATGAAACTTTATAGGCTAAAACTAGAAGAGTAGAGCTTTCCAACAAGCTATCATATGTATCAAACAGACCTCTACAACTCAAGTTATGGCCTTCACAAGATGACCCTGTATGACCTTCCAAAACTGGAATTTTTTCTTGTTTTAGTAATCCTGGTTTCCAAAAATAAAAACTTCGATGCTTGGCATCGAATTTCAGTCCAAGTCGATGCCCGGCATCGACTTTGGGCTTTTTTTGGCTATTTTTCTGCACCAGAAACACTCTATTTTACACACACATGAAGAAGATGACTTATATGCTAGAAGTCGATGCCGGGCATCCATTTTATGCTGGAACTCGATGCCAGGCATCGAGTTGCTCCACAAACTTCATATTTTAAGAAGATTCAACAAAAAGTTAACACACAGAGAATGAAAAAATGACTTATCAGCCAAGATTCGATGCCAAGCATCGAATTGCTCAGAAAACTTGAACTTTTGAATTCATCACACAGTAGGCAAGCATGGAGATGATGGAGAGAGACTCATACACAGAACTTTACTCAGTTCTTTCTCATAACTATAAAAAACTCAGAAGTTTTTACAGTTGCTTTCTCACTCAGAGAAGCACGACTATACACAGTCGTATAAAATGAACTCCTTCTTCTACTTCTTCTTTCTCTCTCTCTCTCTCCGCGTCAGTTGATACAAACTAACTTATATAGATTTTCGTATTCTCGTGATTTTAAAAAACTTCTAGAACTAAAGTGAACTAACTTTACAAATATGATACACTTGTGAATTTGTCCCTTCACATAGGCATGGTGTTTTCTTCCTAAGATTTGACCTTCAAATATATGTCCAATTAGTGAGTGTTTCTCCAACACTTCTGCCCAAAAACCTTGTGAGAGGTTTGCATGATGCAACATAGAGACTACTCTATCTTGAATAGTTCTATTCATCCTCTCAGCTACACCATTCTGTACTGGGGTATAAGGAGCTGTAAACTCTCTACGAATCCCTCTACACTGACAGAAAAGGCTGAATTCATGTGAGGTATACTCACCCCCATTATCTGAACGTAAAGCCTTAAGCTTAGTTCCTTTTTCAGTCTCAACTGAAGCAAGCCATTTTCTGAAAGTAGGGAATACATCATCCTTCGATTTGATAGGATATACCCAAACTTTTCTAGTAGCATCATCTATGAAAGTGACAAAGTAAAGAGAACCACCTAAGGACCTAGTGGGCATAGGACCACACACATCTGTATGAACAAGATCTAAAGGTTGAATTGAAGAGTCAATGTGCGTTTTATGCACATTTCTGGTTTTCTTTCCATATTGACAATGCTCACAAAATGAAAAATCAGAGAAAGATAACACAGGTAAGTAGTCAGAACGAGAAAGATTTTTTCCATTCCACTACGAGATATATGGCCCAAACGACCATGCCAAATACAAGCCATAGGCTGTTCAGTAACAGCTAACAAGTGTTCTTTCTGTGATACAAATAAAGGGTAAAGTGAGCCAACTTTCCTTCCTTTTGCAATAACCATATTGCCCTTTGATATACGAAAGGACTGAGCATAGAAGACCACCTTGTAACCAAGGTCATCAAGTTGACCAACTGACATCAAACTGCGTGATAACTGAGGTACATGGCGTACATTATGCATAGTAAATTTTGAACCGTCAATGAACTGCACAACCACATCTCCAATCCCCACAACATCACACTGGTAAGAGTCACCAAGTCTCACGGTACCAAGAGACTTTGCTGCATAATTAGAGAACCATTCTCTATGTGGTGTCACATGGAAAGAAGCACCAGAATCTAGCAGCCAGGTGTGGGAAAGAGAATCAGCCATAAGTGCCTCAGATGGCACAGTACTATCAAGTGTCAACACATCAGCATCATCAGAAATAGCATTAATTTCTTCAATCTTCAAAGTCGAAGTAGATGGTGCAGGTAACTGTTTAACATGCCCATCAACATTCTGTCCTTTACCTTTAGCATTCTTTAATGCATAACAGTCTTTCTTCATGTGTCCTTTCTTATGAAAATAATGGCATTCAATATCCCTGTCCTTGATTTACTTCTGCTCTTATTCCGTTGACCATTCTTTTCCTTGTTCTTGCTCCTGCCACGTTGTTGATTCTTTCCTTGGTAAGAATAACAAAAATTATATGCATCTCCATTATGAGTGCCAACCATAGATTTTCTACGAATCTCCTCACTCAAGAGTGCTCCACATATGTCATCATAGACGAGTTTACCACCTGGTGCACTATTGCTAATAGCTGTGCAAAATGTATCCCATGATGATGGCAGGGTGCATAACAACAATACTGCTTTCATTTCATTGTCCATATTCATTTTCTGAGCCTGTAACTGGGAGAATATGGCATCAAACTCATTTAGATGAGCAGCAACACTATCTGTGTCCTTCATACGAAGGTCGTATAATTTTCTCATCAGATATACTTTATTTGATGCCGTCTCTTTTTCATATGTATTGCATAACTTCTTCCAAAGCTCCTCTGCACTTTCACAGTCTAATACTGTAAAGTAAACATTATCTGCCAGGTGCAAGCGAATGGTAGACCTGGCCATTTCATCTAACTCATCCCAATCATCTTCATCCATGTCAGCAGGCTTCTTTGAAATCCCATTTACTGGCTTCCATTGCCTTCTTTGAATCAGCACATCTTTAATCTGATTCTTCCATAGAGCAAAGTTTGTGCCATCAAATTTTCGGATCTCAAAATGGTCTTTGCCTTGCAAGTTATAGCTCCTCCTCGGAACGCTAGCACTAGACCCTGATCCACCGGATGTGCCTGAGACCTCTGATGCCATGATCGTAGAGAACTGAATAGAATGATAATGGAGCTAGAAGAGTCCAAACACCAACAAATAAGTGTATCAAGGAGTAAATCGACCACTATATAGTTGACTAAACCAGAAATCTGGAAAAATTTTGCCAGAGTATCCTCTGCAAAATTAGCATATGACCAGTGTCAAAGTATCATAAAACTGCAAGTACTGACATGTCTACCTGCATAGTGAATCATTGACTCCACTGCATATAATCAGTTACCCAATAGAAGCCAACTAGGCTTATCGAGCACCTATGAACAACTATCATACATCTCCTATGGCGAGGCTGGGTAAGTCTTCCACCTGCATCACCGAAGAGACCCCGACATCTGGGTGTCTCCCAATTAAGAAAACCTCACCACGACCCTCTTTATCAAACGTAAAAGGCTTTATGCAAAGAACGTAACCGCTATATCAATGCCCACATGGACGTACATAAGCGGTATCCACAGAAGCGTACATGGTGTGTATGTGCTCAATATATGCAGTAAAATGATACTAAAAGGCTGAATACACAGCCCAAAAACTAGCCAATAACACCTGCAAGTGTCTATCAACTCTGATGTTTTAGGCTTTAAAAACCTGCATAAATTTGCAGCGACTGCTCCCACCAAAACTGAAAACCCCTCGAGAAACCTGTAGTTTACGAGTGTGGCTGAAAATATAGCCCCAAAGGTTGATATTTATTGTCTGAGAAGTACAGGAACACTCTTCTTGATGTTCTTGGACCTGTGTGAAGAGAACTACGTGCGAAAGTACTCCGAAATGGCTCCAAAAACACCCCAAAATTGCTTCAGAAATAGGCTTTAAAAGCAAAAATGAAGCTTTGAGGGACCAAAACTTGTTCAAGGTAATGTCAACCTTAGTCTTTCCCGTTCTTCAAACACCACAAGAGTGTAGCTTAGTGGCAAGAGATTTCCACGGTTAAGCGAGCTCTGGGGGGAACAATACTAGGATGGGTGACCTCTCGGGAAGTACCGGGAACCTCTATATTCCTTGATCATTGAGGTCCTCCCTCGCGCGCAGTCAACGGCGCCAATGGTGACTTCGGTGACTCGGATGACAAGGTATGCCAAGGTCTATGCCTTGGTCGCCGCCTTAATTCGTAAGCCTTGGAGAAAGCCTGGGGGGGGGGTGCTCGCTTCGCTCGCACAAAAGCAACAAAGCTTTTTGCCTCGAACTGCTCTGATACTAGTGAAGTAGTTCGATGACGATGCACCGCACTGCACTCTTCTTCTCCAGAGCTCCACGACGATATGCTCGGAGTAGAAAACCGAGCTCCTGACGCCGCACGCAATACTCCGCACAGAGGCTGTAGAATACGCAGAAAACACAGTACACAGGGAGCACGAAGACAAACTTCTTAGGTCTTACAAATGCGGTCGAACTTACAGTCTGTGACTGACCAGGCCACTATATGTTTTATTAAAGAACATATACAAAGAAGTGTCCGGTGGCCATTTGGCCTTTCACATGGACACTAACGGTAACATTATAGGTTCTACAATCCTTCAATCGAGCAATTCACTACAAGTAGAGATGCTGTGTTTGAAGAACACAGGTCTTGGTATGATGAAGACAAACAAAAGTTAACTCTACAATAGGATCTTGATTGTGATTTCCATCAATTAAGAAGCAAGCATGATACATAGGCCAAGGATCCAAGAAGTGAAACACATGATGACCAAGATGCAAGGGAAAAGGATTACAAGCTATGGAAGTCAAGAGACAAAGCAAAGATGAAAGAGTGTGGAGAATTTGCCAAGCAAGCAAGTAGAAGGTCTATAAGGGAGAAAAGACAACTAGAAAGGTATTGATATGATTCGACATTTGTTACAAAGTATTCAATCTACTTGGCAAAGGACTCAATTTTAGAAGAACCCTCAACCTATGAACATGAAAAGGAAAACCCTAATTTTGATAAGGTGATGAAAGAAGAAATAGATGCTTTGAAGGAGATCGATACTTGGGAATTGGTTTCAATGTCATCCAATCAAAAGTTAATTGGTTGTAGATGGGTATATAAACTTAAAAGGAACTTAGATGTATCAATTTGAAGGAACAAGGCAAGATTAGTTGCAAAAAGATGCTCACAAATGTGAAGAGATGGATAGGTATGTGTTGAAGATGAAGAGGTGTTGCAAAATCTTTGCTCTACACCAGCCAAATGAACTCCAGGAGTAGATGGTGGGCCCTTTTAGCTTGCCAATGGATGTATTAGACACCCTATGTACCTTGGAAGATCACTCTCAAAAAGATAGATCAAAACAGATAAGTTGGAGTTAGCTCAGAGGTGAAAACTTGCTATTCTTGGTTGATACACCTGTCCAGTGTTTTACATAATTCTCTGAGCACAGCAGCAATTAGATTAATTCCTCTTGGGGAAGGCTAGGTAGCTTAAAGAGCTAACTTTAGAGAGTAATCTCATCAAAAATAACAAACCACACACTGAGAATGACTTTTAACAAGTGATGACATCATCCCGATTTTCACGGGCTGCTACAGAAATAGACCAGTGAGTAGAAAAATTAACATAACTCAAGATGTAAGAATCCAATGATCATGAAAATTTGTATGCTTATACTAGACAGTAAGCTGAATCCAACAAGCTTAAAATCACTGAATTTGGATGAGTAAACACTGAGAAATGACTCTGACAAGATGACTGAAAAAGTCGGGTACCTAACAGAGAAGTGAAGATGAACATACCCTGTTGACTTCAAATGAACATAACTGAAGATTCCAACATCCAAATGACATGAAAATTTGTGAGCATATAGTAGACTTATAGAGCTAACTTTACCAAGTTAAATCACTGAAAATGATGAACCAAGTGCAGAGAAACAATCTCTGCAAGCTGACTGAGAAAAACTGAAGTAATGGCAGTGAGTAGTACACATCACAAGAACATGGAAAGATGACCTCAAATAATCATAAAAATGAAACTATATTGCTTGTACAATACAATGACTTACTGATACATATGTGTGCTTTGTAATCACACCTTGAAATGGCATAAAGCTCAGCTCTTTGAGGTCTTCACATAGGTCTCTCTAACCACGACTAAAACTGCCATCTATTTATAGTTGAGTTTGGGAGGCTAACTTCCCTCAATCACTCTCCAATCAATCAATGATTGATTTGATTCTCTACCTACCACAAATCACGAATTCGTGGCTCCTCTTTCCATTCTTGATCATGTGGACTCAACCACTTAAGATTCTCTTACTTTTACATTAAGTAAACTCTTCAAAAGTTACAAGAGGTAGTTCACAAGTGAACTTTACATAGTCTTCATTTTAAGGCTTTTTCTAAGACTTTGTGAGACTCAAGCCAATACTTAGGCTTGTCATAGACTTGCTCCAACAGCTCCCCCTCAAGCCAAGTATGCTTGAGGTCTTCAATCTTCCAAGATTACCTGCAAACCAATCATAGCCTTGAATTTGCAAAGCTTTGTACCATCCAATGCTTTGGTTAGAATATCTGCACATTGTTGATGAGTGGACACATATGATATTTGAATCTCTTTGCTTAGAACCTTCTCTCGTACATAGTGATAATGAACTTCAATATGTTTAGTCCTTGCATGAAAAATAGGATTAGCAGCCAAGTGAATAGAACTCATATTGTCACCAAAAATAGTTGGAGTTCCAAACTCCAATCCAAGATCTTTGAACAATGTCTTCATCCACATAGCTTCCTGTGTAGCTATGGCAAGACCTCTATATTCAGCTTCAGTAGAAGAGAGAGCAACTGTGGGTTGCTTCTTAGATGACCATGAAATAAGCTTTGAACCTGCAAAGGTAAGATAACCTGAAGTGCTCCTTCTATCTTCCTTGGAGCCAGCCCAATCTGCATCAGAAAATAGCTTCAAACCTAAATCAGATACATAAGGATAGTAAAGTCCTTCATTTATGGTTCCTTTGAGATATTTGAGTATCCTTTTGGCAGCATCCATATGTGGTTTCCTTGGTGTGTGCATAAATTGGCTTAGCACACTCACCCTGTAACATATATCTACTCTTGTCAATGTGGCATAGTTGAGACTACCCACTAGACTTTGATATGATGTGATGTCCTCTATGAGTTCACCTTCATGTGAGCTCAATTTGTGATCAACCTCCATTGGAGTACCTGCAATCTTACAATCTTGCATCTTGAATTTTGCCAACATGTCCTTAATGTACTTTCTTTGAGTGAGAAACAAACCATGATCTTTGTAGACAACTTCCAAACCTAGGAAGTAGGTAAGTGAACCCAAATCACTTATCTTGAACTCTTCTCTCATCTGATCTTTGATCTTCTTCATACCATCTGCATCATTTCCTGTCAATATAATATCATCTACATATACACATAGGTAGATGACCTCGGAATTACTCTTTTTAATAAAGAGTGAAGGATCTGCTTTGCTTGGTTGAAAGCCTTTGTCCTGCAAGAATGAAACAAGCCTGAAATTCCAAGCTCTTGGAGCTTGCTTGAGACCATACAATGCTTTGTTAAGTTTACACACATAATCAGGATAAACTTGACTCTCAAAACCAGGTGGTTGTGCCATATATACCTCTTCTGTTATCCAACCATTCAAGAATGCATTCTTCACATCTAGTTGAAGTATCTTCCAATTCATGGAAGAGGCAATACTAAGCAAAACCCTAATAGTAGGCATCTTTGCCACAGGAGAGAATGTCTCCTCATAATCAATTCCCTGAGTTTGTGCAAAGCCTTTTGCCACAAGCCTTGCCTTATACCTGTTAATTGAACCATCAGAATTCTTCTTGAGTTTATAGACCCATCTTGAGCCTATTACCTTCATGGATGAAGTCTTGGGCACCAAATCCCAAGTGTTGTTTTCCTCAAGTGCTTCAATCTCTTCCTTCATTGCATGCTTCCATTCTGTTTTTGCTTTGGCCTCTTCAAATGATGATGGCTCCTCTTGGTTTATGTCCTGTGCTATGTAGATAGAATGTTTAGTTACTAATGAGGTGTCAAACCCATACCTTTCTGGTTTTTTCTTTTCCCTCATAGATCTTCTTAAGCCATGATTTGATGATTCTGCCTCATGTCCAAGTTCCTGCAATTTTGCTTTACCTTTAGACTTCCATGCTTTGATCTTTTCCATCTGACATTCTTCATCATCCTCTGAGGTGTCTTGTTCTTCAATCTTTGATTGTTCTCTACCAAGCTTTGGAAAATCTTCTTCAAGATCATATGGTAAATTGATCTTCCTGCATGAATCTTCATACCATGAATTGTTCTCATCAAAAACTACATCTCTGCTTACCAAGAATCCTTTGTTGGTAGGGTTGTATAACCTGTAGCCCTTTTGATTGTTGTCATATCCAATAAATACACACCTTTCTGCTTTTGGATCCATCTTGCCTCTAACCTGTGAAGGAACATGAGCAAAAGCAATACATCCAAAAATTTTACAATGATCTAAACTTGGTCTTCTTCCATTCCAAGCCTCATATGGAGTCATCCCATCAAGGGATTTTGAAGGCAACCTGTTAATCAAGTAAGTGGCTGTAGATACAGCCTCAGCCCATAAGTAATTAGGTAAATGCTTTTCATTTAACATAGACCTTGCAGCTTCAACAATTGTCCTATTCCTCCTTTCTGCCACTCCATTTTGCTCAGGAGTGTACCTTGTAGTTACCTCTCTTTTGATTCCTCTTTCTTGAAGAAAAGAATCAAACTCATGGGAGAAGTATTCTCCCCCTCCATCTGACCTTAGCCTTTTTAGTGATTTACCTGTTTGATTCTCCACAAGAGCCAAATATCTTTTGAAACATGAAAAAACTTCATCTTTGTGTTTCATAAAGAATAGGATAGTCCATCTGCTGCAATCATCAATAAAGGAAACATAATACCTTGATCCTAATATTGAAGCTTCCTTGCTTGGTCCCCATACATCTGTATGAACCAACTCCAAGAGATCTCCATGCATATAACCTTTCTTCATGAATGGTAACCTGTGAGACTTTCCAAACTGACATGCACTACACTTATAAATCATATGTTGTTTTGACAAGTTAGGGAGTCCAAGTACACTTTGGTCCCTGCAAATTTGCTTTAATGACCTTTCACCAATATGTGCTAACCTTTTGTGCCATACTTCCAATTCTGTGAGTGTCTGACTGCCATAATTAAATAGAGCAATGTTTCTAGTGTCCTGTAATTCAAATGTGAACAATCTACCTGTCTTTTCACCTTTTGCAATTCTTCTGAATCCTTGACTTGGATCTTCAACAAATGCTCCTGCCTTTGTGAACCTGACTTGCAACCCTTTCTCTACTATCTGCCCAACACTTATCAAATTCTTTGTAATGGTAGGGACATAGAGTACCTTACTGAGTAGGTTGATGTTTCCATCAGGTGCTTTGACATTGCCTATTTTCTCCACAGGATGTTTTGTATCATCTCCTGTTTGTACCTCATGCTTATTCCTTGGATCTTCTAAATCTGATAGGAGTGCCACATTTCCTGCCACATGATTTGAACAACCTGAATCTATGTAGAAAATATGCTCATCAGATTTACCTTGTGGCATAGCCATGTTCATGATCAATAATGAATCCTCTTTGTTTGAGTCTTCTGTGTAGTTATTGTAGTCTCTCCTTCCTTTGTAGCCTCCTTGATAGTTTGAATGATTGTAGTTGTTGTAGTTGCCATGATAATTGTTGAACCTTCCTCTTGAGTAGCCATAACTTCCTCTATTGTATCCTCTGCCTCTTTGATTCCTGGAATTCCTAAAGCAATTTTCAGTTGTATGATTAGTTAATCCACAAATAGAACATGAGTTGGAGTCTTGGGATCTCCCCCTGCCTTGTCTACCTCCTCTTCCTCTACCTCTGCCATGTCTTCCTCTACCTGCATAGTTAGCTTGATATGTACCTGCTTCATCATCCACTTTCTTTGCCTTTCCTTTGTTATCTTTAGACTTGCTTTTATCCGTGTATAAAGCTGAAGATTGATTACCTTTAGAGCTTTCTCCATTTTTGATAAGCTTTGCCTCTTGAGTAAGTAATTGTCCAATGAGTGTGTTGAAATCAGGTACATGCATGTCCATGTACAAATCCATAGCTGTGGTGAATGCTTCCCACTTGTCATCTGCCTTCAAGCCATTGATGAACTGCCTTACAATTTGCTCTTCATCTATTACCTCTCCAATGCTTCCCAACTGATCTGCTATGTCCTTGAGCTTTGTGACAAAATCAGTCACATTTTGTTTGGGAGCCTTCTTGAGAGTTGTGAAATCCAGCCATAGTTGATGCTTCCTAGCTTTAGTACTTGAAGCAAAGAAAGCTTCAAGTGCATCCCACACTTCCTGAGATGTCTTACAACTTCTAATGTGAGGCAACAAAAAATCTGAGATAGAGTTGAGGAGATAAGACCTTGCAAGTGCATCCTTGGAGCACCATGTGCTCAATCTTTCTTGCTCTTCTTGTGTTGGTTGACTTTTGTTCCTGAAACTTGGCATAACTTCATCTCCAGCCACATAACCATATAAACTTCTACCTTGGAGATAAGCTTCCATTCTTAATGACCAAGCTGAGTAATTACCTCTATCCAATTTGTCAATTGATGAAGGAAATCCATCTGCCATGTTGTCCAACCTTGCTCTGATACCACTGTGAAGAGATGGATAGGTATGTGTTGAAGATGAAGAGGTGTTGCAAAATCTTTGCTCTACACCAGCCAAATGAACTCCAGGAGTAGATGGTGGGCCCTTTTAGCTTGCCAATGGATGTATTAGACACCCTATGTACCTTGGAAGATCACTCTCAAAAAGATAGATCAAAACAGATAAGTTGGAGTTAGCTCAGAGGTGAAAACTTGCTATTCTTGGTTGATACACCTGTCCAGTGTTTTACATAATTCTCTGAGCACAGCAGCAATTAGATTAATTCCTCTTGGGGAAGGCTAGGTAGCTTAAAGAGCTAACTTTAGAGAGTAATCTCATCAAAAATAACAAACCACACACTGAGAATGACTTTTAACAAGTGATGACATCATCCCGATTTTCACGGGCTGCTACAGAAATAGACCAGTGAGTAGAAAAATTAACATAACTCAAGATGTAAGAATCCAATGATCATGAAAATTTGTATGCTTATACTAGACAGTAAGCTGAATCCAACAAGCTTGAAATCACTGAATTTGGATGAGTAAACACTGAGAAATGACTCTGACAAGATGACTGAAAAAGTCGGGTACCTAACAGAGAAGTGAAGATGAACATACCCTGTTGACTTCAAATGAACATAACTGAAGATTCCAACATCCAAATGACATGAAAATTTGTGAGCATATAGTAGACTTATAGAGCTAACTTTACCAAGTTAAATCACTGAAAATGATGAACCAAGTGCAGAGAAACAATCTCTGCAAGCTGACTGAGAAAAACTGAAGTAATGGCAGTGAGTAGTACACATCACAAGAACATGGAAAGATGACCTCAAATAATCATAAAAATGAAACTATATTGCTTGTACAATACAATGACTTACTGATACATATGTGTGCTTTGTAATCACACCTTGAAATGGCATAAAGCTCAGCTCTTGGAGGTCTTCACATAGGTCTCTCTAACCACGACTAAAACTGCCATCTATTTATAGTTGAGTTTGGGAGGCTAACTTCCCTCAATCACTCTCCAATCAATCAATGATTGATTTGATTCTCTACCTACCACAAATCACGAATTCGTGGCTCCTCTTTCCATTCTTGATCATGTGGACTCAACCACTTAAGATTCTCTTACTTTTACATTAAGTAAACTCTTCAAAAGTTACAAGAGGTAGTTCACAAGTGAACTTTACATAGTCTTCATTTTAAGGCTTTTTCTAAGACTTTGTGAGACTCAAGCCAATACTTAGGCTTGTCATAGACTTGCTCCAACAGCTCCCCCTCAAGCCAAGTATGCTTGAGGTCTTCAATCTTCCAAGATTACCTGCAAACCAATCATAGCCTTGAATTTGCAAAGCTTTGTACCATCCAATGCTTTGGTTAGAATATCTGCACATTGTTGATGAGTGGACACATATGATATTTGAATCTCTTTGCTTAGAACCTTCTCTCGTACATAGTGATAATGAACTTCAATATGTTTAGTCCTTGCATGAAAAATAGGATTAGCAGCCAAGTGAATAGAACTCATATTGTCACCAAAAATAGTTGGAGTTCCAAACTCCAATCCAAGATCTTTGAACAATGTCTTCATCCACATAGCTTCCTGTGTAGCTATGGCAAGACCTCTATATTCAGCTTCAGTAGAAGAGAGAGCAACTGTGGGTTGCTTCTTGGATGACCATGAAATAAGCTTTGAACCTGCAAAGGTAAGATAACCTGAAGTGCTCCTTCTATCTTCCTTGGAGCCAGCCCAATCTGCATCAGAAAATAGCTTCAAACCTAAATCAGATACATAAGGATAGTAAAGTCCTTCATTTATGGTTCCTTTGAGATATTTGAGTATCCTTTTGGCAGCATCCATATGTGGTTTCCTTGGTGTGTGCATAAATTGGCTTAGCACACTCACCCTGTAACATATATCTACTCTTGTCAATGTGGCATAGTTGAGACTACCCACTAGACTTTGATATGATGTGATGTCCTCTATGAGTTCACCTTCATGTGAGCTCAATTTGTGATCAACCTCCATTGGAGTACCTGCAATCTTACAATCTTGCATCTTGAATTTTGCCAACATGTCCTTAATGTACTTTCTTTGAGTGAGAAACAAACCATGATCTTTGTAGACAACTTCCAAACCTAGGAAGTAGGTAAGTGAACCCAAATCACTTATCTTGAACTCTTCTCTCATCTGATCTTTGATCTTCTTCATACCATCTGCATCATTTCCTGTCAATATAATATCATCTACATATACACATAGGTAGATGACCTCGGAATTACTCTTTTTAATAAAGAGTGAAGGATCTGCTTTGCTTGGTTGAAAGCCTTTGTCCTGCAAGAATGAAACAAGCCTGAAATTCCAAGCTCTTGGAGCTTGCTTGAGACCATACAATGCTTTGTTAAGTTTACACACATAATCAGGATAAACTTGACTCTCAAAACCAGGTGGTTGTGCCATATATACCTCTTCTGTTATCCAACCATTCAAGAATGCATTCTTCACATCTAGTTGAAGTATGTTCCAATTCTTGGAAGAGGCAATACTAAGCAAAACCCTAATAGTAGGCATCTTTGCCACAGGAGAGAATGTCTCCTCATAATCAATTCCCTGAGTTTGTGCAAAGCCTTTTGCCACAAGCCTTGCCTTATACCTGTTAATTGAACCATCAGAATTCTTCTTGAGTTTATAGACCCATCTTGAGCCTATTACCTTCATGGATGAAGTCTTGGGCACCAAATCCCAAGTGTTGTTTTCCTCAAGTGCTTCAATCTCTTCCTTCATTGCATGCTTCCATTCTGTTTTTGCTTTGGCCTCTTCAAATGATGATGGCTCCTCTTAGTTTATGTCCTGTGCTATGTAGATAGAATGTTTAGTTACTAATGAGGTGTCAAACCCATACCTTTCTGGTTTTTTCTTTTCCCTCATAGATCTTCTTAAGCCATGATTTGATGATTCTGCCTCATGTCCAAGTTCCTGCAATTTTGCTTTACCTTTAGACTTCCATGCTTTGATCTTTTCCATCTGACATTCTTCATCATCCTCTGAGGTGTCTTGTTCTTCAATCTTTGATTGTTCTCTACCAAGCTTTGGAAAATCTTCTTCAAGATCATATGGTAAATTGATCTTCCTGCATGAATCTTCATACCATGAATTGTTCTCATCAAAAACTACATCTCTGCTTACCAAGAATCCTTTGTTGGTAGGGTTGTATAACCTGTAGCCCTTTTGATTGTTGTCATATCCAATAAATACACACCTTTCTGCTTTTGGATCCATCTTGCCTCTAACCTGTGAAGGAACATGAGCAAAAGCAATACATCCAAAAATTTTACAATGATCTAAACTTGGTCTTCTTCCATTCCAAGCCTCATATGGAGTCATCCCATCAAGGGATTTTGAAGGCAACCTGTTAATCAAGTAAGTGGCTGTAGATACAGCCTCAGCCCATAAGTAATTAGGTAAATGCTTTTCATTTAACATAGACCTTGCAGCTTCAACAATTGTCCTATTCCTCCTTTCTGCCACTCCATTTTGCTCAGGAGTGTACCTTGTAGTTACCTCTCTTTTGATTCCTCTTTCTTGAAGAAAAGAATCAAACTCATGGGAGAAGTATTCTCCCCCTCCATCTGACCTTAGCCTTTTTAGTGATTTACCTGTTTGATTCTCCACAAGAGCCAAATATCTTTTGAAACATGAAAAAACTTCATCTTTGTGTTTCATAAAGAATAGGATAGTCCATCTGCTGCAATCATCAATAAAGGAAACATAATACCTTGATCCTAATATTGAAGCTTCCTTGCTTGGTCCCCATACATCTGTATGAACCAACTCCAAGAGATCTCCATGCATATAACCTTTCTTCATGAATGGTAACCTGTGAGACTTTCCAAACTGACATGCACTACACTTATAAATCATATGTTGTTTTGACAAGTTAGGGAGTCCAAGTACACTTTGGTCCCTGCAAATTTGCTTTAATGACCTTTCACCAATATGTGCTAACCTTTTGTGCCATACTTCCAATTCTGTGAGTGTCTGACTGCCATAATTAAATAGAGCAATGTTTCTAGTGTCCTGTAATTCAAATGTGAACAATCTACCTGTCTTTTCACCTTTTGCAATTCTTCTGAATCCTTGACTTGGATCTTCAACAAATGCTCCTGCCTTTGTGAACCTGACTTGCAACCCTTTCTCTACTATCTGCCCAACACTTATCAAATTCTTTGTAATGGTAGGGACATAGAGTACCTTACTGAGTAGGTTGATGTTTCCATCAGGTGCTTTGACATTGCCTATTTTCTCCACAGGATGTTTTGTATCATCTCCTGTTTGTACCTCATGCTTATTCCTTGGATCTTCTAAATCTGATAGGAGTGCCACATTTCCTGCCACATGATTTGAACAACCTGAATCTATGTAGAAAATATGCTCATCAGATTTACCTTGTGGCATAGCCATGTTCATGATCAATAATGAATCCTCTTTGTTTGAGTCTTCTGTGTAGTTATTGTAGTCTCTCCTTCCTTTGTAGCCTCCTTGATAGTTTGAATGATTGTAGTTGTTGTAGTTGCCATGATAATTGTTGAACCTTCCTCTTGAGTAGCCATAACTTCCTCTATTGTATCCTCTGCCTCTTTGATTCCTGGAATTCCTAAAGCAATTTTCAGTTGTATGATTAGTTAATCCACAAATAGAACATGAGTTGGAGTCTTGGGATCTCCCCCTGCCTTGTCTACCTCCTCTTCCTCTACCTCTGCCATGTCTTCCTCTACCTGCATAGTTAGCTTGATATGTACCTGCTTCATCATCCACTTTCTTTGCCTTTCCTTTGTTATCTTTAGACTTGCTTTTATCCGTGTATAAAGCTGAAGATTGATTACCTTTAGAGCTTTCTCCATTTTTGATAAGCTTTGCCTCTTGAGTAAGTAATTGTCCAATGAGTGTGTTGAAATCAGGTACATGCATGTCCATGTACAAATCCATAGCTGTGGTGAATGCTTCCCACTTGTCATCTGCCTTCAAGCCATTGATGAACTGCCTTACAATTTGCTCTTCATCTATTACCTCTCCAATGCTTCCCAACTGATCTGCTATGTCCTTGAGCTTTGTGACAAAATCAGTCACATTTTGTTTGGGAGCCTTCTTGAGAGTTGTGAAATCCAGCCATAGTTGATGCTTCCTAGCTTTAGTACTTGAAGCAAAGAAAGCTTCAAGTGCATCCCACACTTCCTGAGATGTCTTACAACTTCTAATGTGAGGCAACAAAAAATCTGAGATAGAGTTGAGGAGATAAGACCTTGCAAGTGCATCCTTGGAGCACCATGTGCTCAATCTTTCTTGCTCTTCTTGTGTTGGTTGACTTTTGTTCCTGAAACTTGGCATAACTTCATCTCCAACCACATAACCATATAAACTTCTACCTTGGAGATAAGCTTCCATTCTTAATGACCAAGCTGAGTAATTACCTCTATCCAATTTGTCAATTGATGAAGGAAATCCATCTGCCATGTTGTCCAACCTTGCTCTGATACCACTGTGAAGAGATGGATAGGTATGTGTTGAAGATGAAGAGGTGTTGCAAAATCTTTGCTCTACACCAGCCAAATGAACTCCAGGAGTAGATGGTGGGCCCTTTTAGCTTGCCAATGGATGTATTAGACACCCTATGTACCTTGGAAGATCACTCTCAAAAAGATAGATCAAAACAGATAAGTTGGAGTTAGCTCAGAGGTGAAAACTTGCTATTCTTGGTTGATACACCTGTCCAGTGTTTTACATAATTCTCTGAGCACAGCAGCAATTAGATTAATTCCTCTTGGGGAAGGCTAGGTAGCTTAAAGAGCTAACTTTAGAGAGTAATCTCATCAAAAATAACAAACCACACACTGAGAATGACTTTTAACAAGTGATGACATCATCCCGATTTTCACGAGCTGCTACAGAAATAGACCAGTGAGTAGAAAAATTAACATAACTCAAGATGTAAGAATCCAATGATCATGAAAATTTGTATGCTTATACTAGACAGTAAGCTGAATCCAACAAGCTTGAAATCACTGAATTTGGATGAGTAAACACTGAGAAATGACTCTGACAAGATGACTGAAAAAGTCGGGTACCTAACAGAGAAGTGAAGATGAACATACCCTGTTGACTTCAAATGAACATAACTGAAGATTCCAACATCCAAATGACATGAAAATTTGTGAGCATATAGTAGACTTATAGAGCTAACTTTACCAAGTTAAATCACTGAAAATGATGAACCAAGTGCAGAGAAACAATCTCTGCAAGCTGACTGAGAAAAACTGAAGTAATGGCAGTGAGTAGTACACATCACAAGAACATGGAAAGATGACCTCAAATAATCATAAAAATGAAACTATATTGCTTGTACAATACAATGACTTACTGATACATATGTGTGCTTTGTAATCACACCTTGAAATGGCATAAAGCTCAGCTCTTGGAGGTCTTCACATAGGTCTCTCTAACCACGACTAAAACTGCCATCTATTTATAGTTGAGTTTGGGAGGCTAACTTCCCTCAATCACTCTCCAATCAATCAATGATTGATTTGATTCTCTACCTACCACAAATCACGAATTCGTGGCTCCTCTTTCCATTCTTGATCATGTGGACTCAACCACTTAAGATTCTCTTACTTTTACATTAAGTAAACTCTTCAAAAGTTACAAGAGGTAGTTCACAAGTGAACTTTACATAGTCTTCATTTTAAGGCTTTTTCTAAGACTTTGTGAGACTCAAGCCAATACTTAGGCTTGTCATAGACTTGCTCCAACAACAAACCCATGGTATAGACTATGAGGAAACATCCTCACCAGTTGCAAAGACGACTACAATCAGAACATTGATAAGTGTAGCTGCTGCAAGAAATTGGAGATTCCTCCAACTTGATATGAATAATGCAATTCTAAATGGTTGGATAAGTGAAGAGGTATACATATCACAACCTCCAAGTATTGAAAAACCTAATCATACATCTTATGTTTTTAGACTTAAGAAAGCATTGTATGGATTGAAACAAGCTCCTAGAGCTTGGAATTAGAGGTTGATTACATACCTGCAAGATCAAGGGTTCAGACCAAGGAACTCAAATCCTTCTTTATTCATCAGTAAGAATCACAATGAGGTTATCTATCTGTGTGTATATGTGGATGAAATAATTGTGATAGGTGATGAATTGAATGGGATTCAAAGGATAAAAAAGACACATGCAAGATAATTTCAAAATCGTTGAGCTCACATATTTCCTAGGTATGCAAGTGATTTGTACAAATGATGGGATGTATCTAACTCAGAGAAGATACATTCAAGACTTAATTCTCAAGTTCAAAATGGAGAACACCAAGCTTGCAGGCACACCTTTGGAATTGAACCATAAACTAAGTGTTTATGAAAACTCACCTAGAAGACCATACATGGATGATGCAAAGATAGTACTTAGTATCTCAAACAAACACTTAATGAAGGTATCTTCTATCCTTACTCTTCATATTTGGATATCAAAATCTATTAAAATGAAGATTGGGCAGGAGCAAAGGATGATACAAGAAGTACCTCTAGATATTTAGCATTTGTAGGTTCAAAATTGATTTCTTGGAGTTTCAAGAAGCAACCAATAGTTCCTTCATCTTCAACTAAAGAAGAGTATAGAGCTCTAACTATTGAAACTCAAGAAGTAGTTCTCTCTACATAGCTCCAAATCAAGTGATTAAGCATTCACTGGAAAGGTAGCATGGTCTTGGAATCAACTATTTTTGGAGGTAAGCAACACAAGCATCATTCCTTGCCTGATCTAAAGTGATAAGTGTATCCCCAAGCATTCTTTGCTATTTTCCAGGAGCGAATGTGAGGAATAATGGCACATTTGACAAACAAGGCTATCAATGCACATGCTCGAGCATCTCTGCCATCCCAACAAAGTTGCTCTATAGTAGGTGCAACATGAACCACAACACGAATAGGAACCTGAAGATCATCATCTTCAACACCTTTGTATCATCTCTCAATATTAGATGCACTCAATTTTGTGCACATGCATGATTATATCTTTTAAAAAGATAGCAACTAGTATGTTTGTGCATGGATGCATGACATGCATGGAAAGCAAACTCAAGAATTTCTTGAAGTAAAGTTAGGGCATAAAAAGGAACAAAGTTATTAAACCTTTATTCTCTTGCATGCTAAAGTCTAAAAAAGGATGGGATACCTAACCCTAAAGGTGGTTGTAGTTGTATCATGCCCAAGTTTTACCTCATATGAGGAGCAAAGCATTAGCTTTCTTGACACTCCAATGCCCATGCACTAATTCAAGTTGAAAAAGTGTATCTTTTGTACAAGCTAATTGTAAAGCTCAATCACTAAGATCTTCGAAGATGTTGGTAATCTATCACTTCTATGAAAGAATCCCAATGATTCTGATGTGATAAAGAAAACGATGAAGAGTTCATAGTACAATTATTATAAATTGGTTCAATTATCAAGAGATGTTTGTACTTTAAACTTTCAAAACTTGAAAATAGGAATACATGTAAATGAAATTTCTAGTCAAAATTTCTTCACGAAATGGGAAACCATATCCCAAGGTGATCCTTTAGTTTGATACTAGAGACATGAACACCATTACAACAATAAAGCTTTGATAGTCTTGTCCAAAAGGCAAGAATTTCTTTCAAAAATAAAAGTAGTGCAATGGATTCCATGATGAATCATTTTCTTAAGATATTTGATTCCTTATAAGGAATCTCAAGTATTGGAATCATAAACTACTCCCTATTAGTAAGCATGAAATTCTTCAAGCTCATTAGACAACAAGTAGTTCCCAAGAAGTCCCAAACCACTAGTAGTGGTACTTAAGTCCAATGATTGGTATAACCTAAAGGTTTATCAATATTCATAAGATTCTTAGCTTTTAGAATCTGAAAGGCATTACTACATGCTTGGACTTGAGTTGAGGGAAAGATCTCTAAAACCCCGCAGGTAAGCAAATGCTTTTGAGAGTTCAAGAGGTCTTAACAACAAAGAATAAGTCTTCATTCTTGTCGCAAGGTCAACCAGACTTAATCAAGATTGGAAATGTTTCTCCAAGAACTTGCAATTGAAACTACTCCGAAGTTTGCCCAAGTATTGGAATCAAATTTCTTTTGGGAATTTTTTCACTCAACTTCCATTTATCCAATGGATAGTGTCAAAAGATTAATTTGTTCTAAGTCTCAACAAAGGAAAAGAGTAAGTTGTTTCAAGTCTAAACAAAGTAAAAGCTCCAAATATGTAGTCTGTAATCATGCTAATGGTAATTAAGTATGTGGAAGGTATAATGTAAAGTTTACCTATACTTAAAGGGATCTGAGTGAAATCCAACAACATGAGTATATGCTTAGACTTAAGCATTAGAGAGATTTGTATAAATTCCCTAGGGTAGATACTTAAAGCTTAAGTAAGAAAGGAATATAAAGATAAGACTCATCACTACAAGTTGGTTGAGTATAACTATTCGGACTTGAATTTGTGAAATTCAAGTACTTGGAATTATAATCGGTTTTCTTTTAAAAACCCTAGCAAAGAAGAATGGATATTCTATCCCAAGGTTTTTAAGTTTCACAAGGTAAAAGCACGATATCATGAAATGATTATGTAAAGCAATGAAAGCCTAGAATATCAAGTTAGAGGTGATTCCTAAAACTTCAAACTTCTTTTAAATAATTGAAGTGAGAAGATACTCTAAAAATATATATTTAGACTTCAGAATAAGTATCACTCACATGTCATTGTGAATATAAATTAGGGTGGTATGGGACACCAGATTTTATACTCACATTGATGTAGGAAAGATGGCATGGGATATCGAATAATGGGATGATAATTATCATTTAGTCCTAGTATGAATCTTGAAGCTAGATTTGATCCTCATGTGAATTAAAACTTCAAAGGAGAAGTTTAAACTCAAAAAGGATAAAAACATGATCTCAACATACTTCAAGATCAAGCAAATGTATGAAGCAAGTAACTCCTAAGATCTTCTTTTTCAAATAAGGCACAGACTAGTATCTTATTTAAATTATGGAATAATTCAAGATCAAGTGCTATTGATTTAGAAATGTTTAATAAAGTTTTGAATAAGTAGGACTTTGACTTTGAAAAGATCCTTCCAACTAAGGATTTGATTGATTAAGTCG
>CM035439.1:20913266-20925766 GCA_020310875.1 Ceratopteris richardii | reverse complement strand
GATGCAGACATGAGTTGAGTGGCAGAAACAAAACTTCAGAAGCTACGTCAAGGTAACCACCCTGCCTCTACCCACGCATCAAAATTTAGGCAGTTGATATGTGACCTCACTTGGCACGAAGATTATTTCATAAGCTAATTTAGATGGGGCTTAAAGGATGATGTGAAGGAGCTTCTACTCACGATGCCAGAGGTGAAGACATTGAATGAATACATCAACCAAGCCATTCAATGTGATAACCGCCTTTTCGAAAGGAAACAAGAAAAACAAGTAGAAGGAAGACATCGCCAATGGAAACCTTTCCAGCCTACTCCTAGAGATGAGTCTATGCCCGAACCTATGCAGATAGATGTAACTAGGTTCTAGCCTCTAACACCACAAGAGAAACAAAGAAGGAGGGATAACAAGTTATGTCTATATTGTGGAAACCCCCGCCACATTGCAGTTAATTGTCCCAACAAGAGAACAAACTCCAAAGTCGCAACCACCTTTGTAGAGCAGGGAAATGAGGAAGTCCAGTTGTAAAAGAGACCATACAGCCGGACCATGATATAAGAAAGGGTCTCATAATTCCATCCACACCTGTAGAAACATGTCTTGCCCCTGTCAAGTTAATCATGTCTAAGAAGACCCTTTCCCTTATAGCTCTGGTAGATTCAGGAGCGTCCTCATGTTTCATTGATGAAGGACTCGTTAAGAAACATGGAATTCCAGTACTTCAGAAGAACAGACCAATAGTAGCTGAAGTAGTAGATGGACGGCCTCTAGCATCGGGGAATATAACCATGGAAACCATACCACTAAGAGTACACCTTGATGACCATGATTCACACATATGTTTCAATGTAATATCGAGTCCAGTAAATATGGTTATCATCGGAATGCCATGGTTAAAGAAACATAATCCAAAAATTAATTGGGAGAATAATAAAATCACCCCTCGAGATATCCAGAAAAACCCAACATATGTCGGAGCCAAAACCTTCATACATGCAATAAGGAATGAACCGACATATATGATCTATGCCATACCAACTCAAGAATCCAAGAAAGATGATCCAGTGCAACTACCCAATCAGTACAAAGGCTTTGAAGATGTTTTTGAACAGAAGAATGCAGACATCCTTCCAGAGCATAGACCCTATGATTGTGCCATAGAACTTCAAGAGGGAGCACAACCGCCCTTTGGACCAATCTACAGACTATCCTCAGAGGAACAGAACTAGGCAAGAACATTGATGAGAATCTAGCGAAGGGGTTTATCAAACACTCAAAGTCTCTAGCAAGAGCTCCTATTTTATTTGTAAAGAAGAAGGATGGGACTCTCCGGATGTGTGTAGACTATTGTGGATTGAATAAAGTCACTATAAAGAACAGATACCCTCTACCACTCATATCCTAGCTCTTGGAACACCTTGGAAAAGAAAAATTCTTCACGAAGATTGACCTTCGAGGAGCTTACAACCTTGTCAGGATCAGAGAAGGAGCACATGGAAGACAACATTTCGGACAAGGTATGGCCATTTTGAATATGTAGTTATGCCATTTGGTCTCACAAATGCTCCAGCTGTCTTCCAACATATGATGAATGATATCTTTCGAGAATATTTAGATGACTTTGTTGTAATATACCTTGACGATATCTTGATATTTTCCAAAAATCTAGAGGATCATGAATGTCATGTAAAGATAGTCCTAGAGAAACTAAGAGAAAAAGGATTATATGCGAAATTGGAGAAGTGCTCTTTTCATAAGACAGAAGTGGAATTCTTAGGGTACATTGTATCAGATAAAGGAATTTTTATGGATCCTAAGAAGATTGAGACAATCCTTGATTGGCAACCACCTTCATGTGTTCGAGATGTACAATTTTTTTTGGGGTTTGCCAATTTCTACATGATATTCATCAGAGATTACTCCAAGATAGTGACACCTCTTACCAAGCTTACAGGGAACTCCAAATACTCATGGACCGAAGAAGGAGAAAAGACCTTTCAGACCTTGAAATCAGCATTTACTACCGCTCCAATTCTAGTTCATCCTGATTCCAATAAGCCCTTCTTCCTTGAGACAGATGCATCAGACTTTGCTCTAGGGGCCATTCTCTCCCAATATGGAGATGATGGACGCCTACATCCAGTTGCATATCATTCAAGGAAGTTTTCCCCTCCAGAAATTAATTATGAAATTCATGATATAGAACTTCTTGCCATAGTAGACGCGTTGGATACATGGAGTCACCATCTAGAAGGAGCAGCGCATAAGGTCACTATGTATTCAGATCACAAGAACCTAGAATATTTTATACTTGTGCAAAGTTAGATCATCAAAGATTTGGTCCATTTACCATCTTGGCCAAATTAATCGAGTCACCTTCAAGCTCCAGCTACCAAGTACTATGAGAATACATCCAGTTTTCCATGTATCCATGTTAGAACCATATCGGATTTCACCATTCAGGGGGGAGAGATGTAGTTCTTCACCACATATCGAGATTGATGATCATGAAGAATTTGAAGTCGAGCATGTCCTAGATTCAAGAATATCCCAAGGTAGATTGGAATACCTTATTCATTGGCAAGGGTATGACATCAGTGATCGTACTTGGGAACCTGCAGAAAACCTTCAAAGAGCACCAATCAAGGTTCAAGAATTCCATAAGAGAAATCCAACAAAGCCGAGACCAGATAACATGACCGCTCCTCGTGGAACTCGTCGCTTGAGGGGGAGGTGATGTCATGGACAAAGGAAACCATCCTAAACCTTAGATTCCATGTGAACCTTGTATCTCATGATTGGTTGAGAATTAGGAGAAACCAATGCTTCCATTGCATCCGGAACATGCCAAAACCCTAAGATCGACTGTCTACTTGCCTTATTCAGATATCCGGAGCTCATGTTTCGAATTGATGATATCATCGATGACATCATCAATTCGCAACCGCCTTTCATGAACCGCCCTTGAAAACCTATATAAGGAGGGGTTGGCCACATTCATAATCAGTCTTGCCAATACCACTCTTGGGAGCTCAAGGAGTCGTGACCACCAAGTAAGTACTCTCCAAGTTCCTGTTCCTATTCTTGTCTTGTTCCTTGTTCCAGTCTTGTCTAGTCTTGTATCCATGACATTTGTCTTGTCCTCTTGTAATCTCCTAGTACGAGATCTTGTCGAGTTCTTTCTTGTATCTAGTTCATCTCCCAGAAGGGAGTTCTTGTAACCCAGATATCTTGTCGCATACTTACGATCCCAGGTTATGGGATCTCCTGTATCATCTCTAGTCAAGTTATACATACCTATCAGTCCCGGGTTGTGGGACATCTTGTATCAGTCATGTATTCTTGTATTATTTTCCATTCGTGGGTGATCTTGTAAATAGAATTGTATTCCCGAAATCTTGTCTACTGTAGTCAAAGAGCACAATCTAGTGCTCCCCTAATAGATAGATAGATAGATAGATAGATAGATAGATAGATAGATAGATAGATAGATAGATAGATAGATAGATAGATAGATAGATAGATAGATAGATAGATAGATAGATAGATAGATAGATAGATAGATAGATGGATAGATAAATAGATAGATAGATAGATAGATAGACAAATAGATAGATAGATAGATAGATAGGTAGGTAGGTAGGTAGGTAGGTAGGTAGGTAAGTAGATAGATAGACAGACAAATAGATAGACAAACAAACAGATAGATAGATAGATAGATAGATAGATAGATAGATAGATAGATAGATAGATAGATAGATAGATAGATAGATAGATAGATAGATAGATAGATAGATAGATAGATAGATGGATGGATGGATGGATGGATGGATGGATGGATGGATGGATGGATGGATGGATGGATGGATGGATGGATGGATGGATGGATGGATGGATGGATAGATAGAGAGAGAGATAGATAGATAGATAGCTATATAGATAGATAGGTAGGTAGGTAGGTAGGTAGGTAGATAGATAGGTAGGTAGGTAGGTAGGTAGGTAGATAGGTAGATAGGTAGATAGATAGATAGATAGATAGATAGATAGATAGATAGATAGATAGATAGATAGATAGATAGATTGATTGATTGATTGATTGACTGATAGATAGATAGATAGATAGATAGATGGATGGATATATAGATAGATAGATAGATAGATAGATAGATAGATAGATAGATAGATAGATAGATAGATAGATAGATAGATAGATAGATAGATGGATGGATATATAGATAGATAGATAGATAGATAGATAGATAGATAGATAGATAGATAGATAGTGTTGATATATTTAGGTAGTGATGTGTGTGAACACTCTAGGACCGTCGGGGCACTTTTTTCCCTCTTTAGGAGGTTTTTTTCCCCCGGCTTGTATATACGCCTATTGCCCTAATGGGCTACTTATCTTTGTACATTCTCTAGTAATACATTCAGTCTTGTGTGTTGTGCTCCAAGCTTCTTCTTCTTCCTTGTGCTGTTCGCGTGCTTCCGCAGACGTCTAACTCCAACAATTGGTATCAGAGCAGGTCGTTGCTTCTTCTAGGGCGCCGTCGACACTCCTCCGTTTGCAGTCTTAGATTCGCACAAAATTTGGTGAGCATACTCAGGGTGTTTCCGAGATCAAAACAGCTTCGTTTTGTGGTGCCGAAATCGCGATCTGAGCTCGTTTCGGCCTCCGAACGCACTATCGCAGTGCTTGTGCAGGCTATTTCGTCCTTTTGTGCCAAAGGTATATACCAGTTTCTATTCGCCAGTTTAAGCATCTCGAAGTCTGCTACAGGTCTAGCAGAACTCGTGTGGGCAGTTCTGTTCAACTTTTTGAGATACAGTCAATTTTCTGCATCAAGGTATTTTAGTCACCGGCCATGGCTGAAAGCAGTGATGTATTCCGTATGTTGGCTGTTGAGGATAAGTTGGATGGTACCAACTACCCATTATGGGCTTATATGATGCGACATGTACTGGTTGCAAAAGGATTGTGGAACATTGTGCAGGGTGTTGAAAGACGTCCTGTTACACCTGTAACGACAGGTACTGCAAATACAGGTGTTGGAGCTGATGAAGATGGTGTCGAAGATGATATTCCGCAGATTCCTGTTCGTGCTGCTGTTTCTGTTGCACCTACTGCAGAGCAGATTCGATGGGATGGCAGAGATGCCCAGGCACATGCATTGATAGCTTTGTCTGTCAAACGTGCCATTATTCCTCACATTCGCTCTTGCAGAACAGCAAAGGATGCTTGGGATACACTTACCACTTTGTACCAGGCTAGGAATGAGGCTCGTGTTGCTTACCTCCGAAAACAGTTGGAGAGTGAGCACATGAATGAAGGTGATTCGATGGACAGTTTTCTTACAAAGATCAAAGACCTGAAGGAACAATTGATTTCTGCTGATGAGGTTATACCAGATAGCTCACTTGTGCAGACCGTTCTGAATGGCCTCCCTGATTCATATCAGAGTTTTGCCTCTACTCTTCGATTGATGATGAAAGGCAATCCGAATGCCTTGTCATTTGAGGAATTAGTCTCTGTTCTGTTGCAGGAAGATCAGTCCAGGCAGAACAGGTCCATTATGCGTGTTGCAGATCAAGCTTTCCTAGCTAGTCAGAAGGGCAAAGGAAAATGGAGCTCTTCTGCTAGTAAGCAGAAATCTGCAAATGCTGCACAATCGAAGAACCAGGATAAAGATGAGAAGAAATCAGAAAAGCAAAAATTGTTCTGCAAGTACTGTAAAGGAAATGATCATATTATAAAGAACTGTCCAAAACTGGCTGCTAAAGAGGCAAAGAAGAAAGAGGCTGGAATGGTTGTTGCAGAGGCCTCTACACCAAAAACAGAGTCTGCAAATCTTGTGCAGGAAGAAGAATGGGCGTTTACTACTGTCTGCAGTTTTGACCCATCTTCTCATGATCAGTGCATGTCTGCAGTAGACTCAGATGTTTGGTACTTTGACAGTGGGGCGACCAAACATATTACCTCGCAGCACAGTTTCTTCTCTTCACTCGAGCCTGCCCCTACAGGGAATACTGTCACATGCGCCAATAACTCCTCTTATCCTGTTATGGGAGTTGGTAAGATCATTCTGACTACTGCTGATGGTAGTTCTTTCACTTTGTCAGATGCTTTATTTGTGCCAGGGATCAAAAAGAACCTGTTATCAGTTTCTGCATTAGCCAAGATTGGCTTGGTTGTGAAATTCGTTGATGACAGGTGTACAGTCCATGATCTCTCAAATGGCGATGTGATTATTGCTTCTGGCATTTTATGTCGTGGGCTGTATAAGCTCATAGACTATGAAAGATCTGTGAATGATTCGGCATGTGCAGTTCATGATTCTCAGGCTATGTCAGATGCAAAGCTTTGGCATGCACGCTTTGGTCATCTGAATTTTGCTAGCTTGTTACGCCTGCAGAAATCTGAAATGGTGTCCTCTTTGCCCAAACTTGAGGCACCTGGAAAACATGTTTGTGAAGGCTGTATTTTGGGCAAAATGCAGCGTTCTTCCTTTCCAAAAGATGGCTCAGTTCGGGCTATGCAGAAATTGCAGCTTGTACATAGTGATGTCTGTGGTCCTATGCAGACACCCTCTTTTGGAAATTACCTTTACTTCGTGACTTTCATTGATGATTTTTCCAAGCATGCATGGGTATATCCACTCAAAGCAAAGTCCGAAGTGTTCATGTGCTTCAAACAGTTTTTGGTTTTGGCTGAAAATCTGTCAGCATGTAAAATGGGCACCCTCCGTTCTGATCGAGGGGGGGAATATATGTCTTCAGATTTTAATGCATTTCTGGCTGAACGTGGGATAAAACACCAGTGTACAGTGCCGTATACACCTCAACAGAATGGAGTTGCTGAACGAAAGAACAGGTCACTCATGGAGATGGCGAGGTGCATGGTCAAAAGTCAGGCTTTACCACATAGTTTCTGGCTTGAAGCTGTCATGTGTGCAGCATATGTACTGAACAGGTGTCCCACCAAAGCGTTGCAGTCTATCACTCCATATGAGGCTTGGCATGACCGCAAGCCATCTGTTGCTCATCTGCGTGTTTTTGGTTGTTTGGCATATGCATTAGTGCCTGAACAACATCGCAGAAAATTGGATGATAAGGCAGTAAAATGTATTTTTGTTGGGTACAGTTCTGAAAGTAAAGGCTATCGTCTGTATCATCCACAGACTAAACGCATTCTGGTTAGCCGTGATGTTGTCTTTGTGGAAGATGCTATTCAGCCATTGCTTTCATGTACTAAGGAGACATCTGTTAGCTCCAAAGACATGTATGATACTTTGATCCCTCTTTTTACAGGTGGACAGGCTAGCGCTGGTCCTAATGAGGCAACTTCTCAGCCTTTGCAGGTTTCATATGATGATGCAGATCATTCCATTTCTGATGCAGATTTACATGATGCACTTGTTGATGAGAGAGCTGATATTGAACAGGCAAAAACTATGCCAAAATGGCTGGTGCAGACTTTGCGTGACAGCAAATTAGATGCACCTTTGTCATATCGTACTCGTTCAGGCTCTCATAGTACCTCCTTTGCATCAGATTGCTATGCTATGGCTGCATCTAGTCTCTGTGATGAGAATGAGCCTGTTTCTTTTGATGAAGCACAAAATTCAGAAAATTGGATGGCTACTATGCAATCTGAATATGATGCTATAATGAAGAATGGTACATGGTCTTTATGTGACTTGCCTCCTGGCAAGAAGGCCATTGGCACTAAGTGGGTATACAAGCTGAAGCGTAAACCTGATGGTACAGTTGACAGGTATAAGGCTAGGCTTGTTGCAAAGGGTTATGCGCAGGAAAGAGGCATTGATTTTGATGAGACCTTTGCACCTACATGCCGTATGACTACTGTTCGGAGCATTTGTGCACTTGCAGCCCATCATGGTTGGAATGTACATCAGTTGGACATTAAAACAGCATTTCTGAATGGTGACTTGCATGAAGAAGTGTATGTTTTTCAGCCCCGTGGCTTTGTGCAGAAAGGGCATGAAAACCAGGTGTGCAGGTTAAAGAAGGCGTTATATGGTTTAAAGCAAGCACCACGTGCTTGGTATGAGAAAATACATGCCTATCTGATTGCACATGGTTTTGAGAACAGTCCAACTGAAAGCACCTTATATGTTAAGCGTGCTAATGATGTGCTTCTGATCATTGTTGTCTATGTAGACGACATGCTGCTCACTGGTCCTCTTGAGAAGCATATTGCTGATTTCAAGGCTGATTTGCATGCCTCATTTGAGATGTCTGATTTGGGGCATTTGCATCACTATTTGGGCATTCAGTTTATGCAAGTTGATGGTGGAATGGCTTTGTGTCAAACGAAATATATTGACACATTATTGCAGCGTTTTGGCCTTGAAGACTGTAAGCCTATTGCCACTCCTATGGAGACAGGTTTACGATTGAGTCTTCATGATGTTGGAGATGCATTTGATGCTGTTCTCTATCAGCAGGCTGTTGGATGCTTGATTTACTTATGCATTACTCGGCCAGATATTCAGTTTGCTGTCTCACAGATGAGCAGGTTTATGCATTGCCCAGGAGTCACGCATTGGAAAGCGGTTAAGCGCATCTTTCGCTACTTGAGTGGTACTCGGCTACTTGGGTTGTTTTATCCCAAGGGGGGATCACTACCGCCAGATTTGCATGCTTTTTCTGACTCAGATTGGGCTGGTTGCTATGACACTCGTGTGTCCACCAGTGGTTTTTGCTTCATGCTTGGTAGCTCATGTATATCTTGGTTGAGCAAGAAGCAGCCTACTGTGGCCACTTCCAGTTGTGAGGCTGAGTATAGGGCAGCTTTCACAGCGACTGTTGAGTGTGTGTGGCTCAGACGCCTTATGGCTGATTTGGGTGTTGGCCAGTCTTCTGCCACCACCATCTTCACTGACAGTCAGAGCGCATTGGCAGTTGCGAGGAACCCTGTGTTCCATGCTCGCACTAAGCACATTGAGGTGCATTATCACTATGTCAGGGAGAGGTTCTCTGCTGGGGAGATCAGCTTGGCATATGTGCCCACGCAGGAGAACATTGCAGACCTTTTCACGAAGGCTCTGCCTAGGGAGAAGTTTGAAGCTTTCCGCAAAGCTTTGGGCTTACTTCCTTTTGTGGAGTGATTTCCACATAGCTCGGCACTTCCTTATACATGAGTGCCAGCTCCTTGTTCACCGCATCACTCCCAGGGGGGATTTGTTGATATATTTAGGTAGTGATGTGTGTGAACACTCTAGGACCGTCGGGGCACTTTTTTCCCTCTTTAGGAGGTTTTTTTCCCCCGGCTTGTATATACGCCTATTGCCCTAATGGGCTACTTATCTTTGTACATTCTCTAGTAATACATTCAGTCTTGTGTGTTGTGCTCCAAGCTTCTTCTTCTTCCTTGTGCTGTTCGCGTGCTTCCGCAGACGTCTAACTCCAAGAGATAGATAGATAGGTAGATAGATATATAGATAGAATGGAATGCCATAAGAGGTGAAACTCTCTAGAAGATCTGGAAAAAGTAGTCAAATTTGACAATTCCCCCCTAGAGAATGGTTGATTGAAAAGTTGTTTGACCACCTAGGTAGAAGGATCCTTAATTGTAAGAAATCCCTTCTTTTAGACACCATTGGCTATTTGTAATAGAAAACAAGAAGCTAAAAAGTGAGTGCCTCCCATGAAGGGAACAAAAAAGTTATTTGTCTTCTTTGTATCTGTCATTGAAACTATGGTACTTTCCTTCTTTTATACAATTTTAAGCTTTTGTTGGAAACGGAAAAAAAGATCAAAGAAGAAAGAGGTTAGGAAGAATAGATTTTACATATCTTGTTCAAAATTAAAAATATACTCATTGCAAAAATAAACCCCCTTCTCATGAGCATTGTATATTCATAATGATCTAGGATATTAGGTATTTTGATAGCGATGCAAACAAACATATTACCTCACAGCATAGTTTCTTCACTTCACTCTATCATAGGGGTTGGAAAGATCATTCTTACTACTGCTTATGATGCTTTCTTCATTCCAAGGATCAAGAAAAATCCATTATGAGTTTCAATACTAGCCAAGATTGGCTTGATTGATAAATTTGTTGATGATAAAAGTTCAGTTTATGAGATCTCAAATCCTGAAGTTATCATTGCTTATAACAATTCATGTTAGAGGCTATACAAGCTCATATATTATGCAAAATTTGAGATGATTCAACATGTGCTATAGCAGATAAAAACTTTGGCATGCATTCTTTACTCATGTGAGTTTCTCTATTAAAAAATTCATTTGGTGTCCTCTTTACCCATTTGAAGCATGTGAATAAGACATGGAGAAGAAGCTTGGAACACAACACACAAGTCTGAATGTATTACCAAGTGAATGTGCAATGATAACTTACTCATTAGGGTTATAGACATATACACAATCCAAGGTAAAAAAAGCCCTCCCGAAGAGGGAAAAAAGCACCCTGATGATCTTAAGTGTATTCACATACATCAGTATCGACATATATCAACAAATCCCCCCTTAGAGTGATGCAGTAAACAAGGAGCTGGCACTCAAATATAAGGAAGTGCCAAACTATATGGAAAGAGATCAATCCACAAAAGGAAATAAGGCCAAAGCTTTGGCGAAAATCTTCAAACTTCGTTCTCACGTAGAGCCTTTATGAAAAGATATGCAATGCCTTGAGTGGGCATATATGCCAAACTGACCTCTCCAACAAAGAAACTCTTCCTAACATAATGATAATGCACCTCAATGTGCTTTGTGCAAGCATGAAACATAGGGTGTGTCACAACTACCAATACACTCGCTGTCAAAGAAGATGGTGGTGGTGGAAGATTGACCAACAACCAAGTTAGCCAAAAGGATACTCAATAGTCATTGTGAAAGCTACCCTATACTCAGCCTTACAACTAGAAGTGGCCACAATAGGCTACTTCTTGTTGAGCCAAGATATGCATAAGCTACCAAGCATGAAGCAAAACCCACTAGTGAACACATCAACTTTCATAGCAACCAGCCCAATCAGACTTAAAAAAAGCATGTAAATTTGGCGGTAGTGAGCCTTGATTAAGATAAAACAATACAAGTAATCGAGAACCACTCTAATAACAAAAGATGCGCTTAACCACATGCCAATGCTTGACACCTAGGCAATGCATAAACCTCCTCATCTGTGAGACTGAATATCAAGCCGAGTTATGGAAAAGTAAATCAAGCATTCAATAGCCTAGAGAACAACATCAAATGCATCTCCAACATCATGAAGACTCAATCATAAACATGTTTCCATAGGAGTGGAAATAGGTTTACAATCTTCAAGACCAAAATGTTAATGTGTCAATATATTTCATTTCGCACAAAGCTATCCCCCATCAGCGTGCATAAATTGAACGCCCAAATAATGATGCAAATGTTCCAAATCTGACATCTCAAAAGAGGCATGCAAATCAGCCTTAAATTCAGCAATATGCTTCTCATTCGCACTAGTGAGCTACATTTCATCAACATACAAACAATGATCAAAAGCACATCATTTGCATGCTTAACATATAAGGTGTTGTCAATAATATTGTTCTCAAAACTATCTCCAATCAAGTAGGCATGTATCTTTTCACACGAAGCATGTGGTGCTTGCAACTACAAGTACACCTTATCCTTCAAGCACATATCACTGAGACTAAATAATTGGCCGTTTTCAAAAATCACTAGCACATCTTTCATAAGCATTCTGGAGTTCATTACCATTCCTACTTTGAGAAAATCGACCACTTGTCAACTCAATAAAATATACTTCAAAACACGAAATATTTTTATTCAAAACCAAAAGATTTACCTATAATGTTTGTGTGAAGGTTGCACCAATAGTGAAAGGTAGAGGCATGATGCTCTAACCAAAACCCTATGCGATGATTGTTCATGCCTTCTTGGAGAAGAATAACTAGTAAGTTAACCTTGATAAGGCAATAGTTTCACATGTCTTGTACAACCAAATTAAAAAATTATACATCGTGTCTACAAGATTTGAACAACTTACGTTGACGGAACAAGAAATGCAACATACAAGAAGTAAGGAGTATACATAGGATTCAAAGCATATAAGAAATGACGATATGCTAGAAGGGGAGGTGTATATGGGTGCTTTACTCCCAAGATCCTTGAAGTTCATATTCCTCTCCCTCCCTCCCTCCCTCCCTCCCTCCCTCTCTCTCTCTCTCTCTCTCTCTCTCTCTCTCTCTCTCTCTCTCTCTCTCTCTCTCTCTCTCTCTCTCTCTCTCTCTCTCTCTCTCTCTCTCTCTCTCTCTCTCTCTCTCTCTCTCTCTCTCTCTTCCTCCCTCCCTCCCTCCCTCCCTTCCCTCCCTCTAATGACTTTCTAGAGTCCATTAACACTCTACAAAAGAGAAGTTAGGACCTGCTCATAAGATTGACAATTCCCAAGAACTTAAAGCCAATGATTTTTGAGAAAATTATACTAAGTTGGATACTTTCATTTCGGATTTGATTTG
>CM035439.1:20888266-20908266 GCA_020310875.1 Ceratopteris richardii | reverse complement strand
CGGAGAGGAATAGGATCATCCATCAAGGCCTACTACAAATACACGTCAGGGAGACCTGGATAGCACCACGAGAGCCTCTTCCCACAAACAGGCAACACTACAAAGAGCACTTCTGATGGTGACGGCGGATGGTTTCATTGAGAGACCATGATACATGGATACATACATGGCACCAACTAAGAGAGTGGCCATTGGGCAGCTCAGAGTATCATCACCAGCTCGAGATTGAGGTTGGGCGAGCGACACATACCCCGAGGGACGAGAGATTATGCAGGATATGCCGAGAGGAGGTAGAGGACGAGAAGCACTACACATGTACATGCGAGGCATATGAGGACATCAGAGACCGCTACCCACAGCTCTTCAGGGGGGCTAGAGAGATCAGGGCTTTATTGGGGACAGAGGACCTCTAGGTCGTTTCCTAGTAGAGCTCCAGCACCGTCGTGCATCCCTTCTCCAGCAGCAGATGGAGATACACCTGGCCCCCCTCCCTCAGGCTTATATTACAGATTTTTTCAGACCCACAGCCACTCGAGGACCCGGCTCGATGCGGGGTGTCACATTACACAGAGCAGAGGAGCTTAGACGACAGCGTCGACGACCGAGACTCCCACTTCGGAGAGCCCTTCCACATCAGAGAGATTCAGGCGATTCACGCACGCCATGACATGGAGATACAAAGACGTCAGCAGCGCACCCCTGTCGATTTGGATGTTCATAGCATTTTGAGGATCGCCATGATGCCTTACCCACCGATGCATTATATCCTACACCCACTCCAGCCATTTAGTGGGTTGTGATACCATCGAGCCTCCCCTCCCTATGCATATCAAATCTGTATCTCACCCATTGAGCATATAGAGTGCATACCCATAGCACCCCACACCCTTGATGCCAGTTACTATCCACTCCTTTTATACCCGTTTTCTGTACTCACACTTTATTTTCCTTTTGGGATCACAATGGATTGGATCATACTGATGTATATGTTTTGTCTCATAGGCCGATTTTGGCCTCTAATAGACGTTAAAAAGTCTCTCTCTCTCTCTCTCTCTCTCTCTCTCTCTCTCTCTCTCTCTCTCTCTCTCTCTCTCTCTCTCTCTCTCTCTCTCTCTCTCTCTCTCTCTCTCTCTCTCTCTCTCTCTCTCTCTCTCTCTCTCTCTCTCTCTCTCTCTCTCTCTCTCTCTCTCTCTCTCTCTCTCTCTCTCTCTCTCTCTCTCTCTCTCTCTCTCTCTCTCTCTCTCTCTCTCTCTCTCTCCCCCCCCCCCCCCAACACACACACACACACACACACATGCATGCACGTGTATGTATGTATGCATGCATGTGTATGTATGTATCCATGCATGTGTATGTATGTATGTCTGTATGTATGCATGCATGCATGCATCCATGTATGTGCGTACATACGTACTATGTATGTACGTACCTACACACACACACACACACACACACACACACACACACACACACACATATATATATATATATATATATACACACACACACCCAAATAATGATGCAAATGTCCCAAATCTGACATCTCAAAAGAGACATGCAAATCAGCCTAAAATTCAGCAATATGCTTCTCATTTGGATCATTGAGCAACATGTCATCAACATACACACAATGATCAAAAGCACATCATTTGCATGCTTAACATATAAGGTGTTGTCAATAAGAATGTTCTCAAAACCATCTGCAATCAAGTAGGCATGTACCTTTCCATACGAAGCATTTGGTGCTTGCAACTACAGGTACACCTTATCCTTCAATCACATATCACTGAGAGTAAATAATGGGCCCTTTTGAAAAATCACTAGCATGTCTTTCATAAGCATTCTGTAGTTCATTACCATTCGTACTTTGAGAAAATCGACCACTTGGCAACTCAATAATACACTTTTGAACACGAAATATTTTTATTCAAAACCAAAAGATTTACCTAGAATGTTTGTATGAAGGCTACACCAATAGCGAAAGGCAAAGGCATCATGTTGTAACCAAAACCCTATGAGATGATTGTTCATGCCTTCTTAGAGAAAAATAACTAGCAAGTTAACCTTGATAGGGCAATAGTTTCACAAGTCTTGTACATGCAAATTAAGAAATTATACATCGAGTCCACAAGATTTGAACAACTTAGGTTGACAGAACAAGAAATGCAACATACAAGAAGTAAGGAGTATACATTGGATTCAAAGCATATAAGAAATGACGATACGCTAGAAGGGAAGGTGTATATGAGTGTTCTACTCCCAAGATCCTTGAAGTTCATATTCTCTCTCTCTCTCTCTCTCTCTCTCTCTCTCTCTCTCTCTCTCTCTCTCTCTCTCTCTCTCTCTCTCTCTCTCTCTCTCTCTCTCTCTCTCTCTCTCTCTCTCTCTCTCTCTCTCTCTCTCTCTCTCTCTCTCTCTCTCTCTCTCTCTCTCTCTCTCTCTCTCTCTCTCTCTCTCTCTCTCTCTCTCTCTCTCTCTCTCTCTCTCTCTCTCTCTCTCTCTCTCTCTCTCTCTCTCTCTCTCTCTCTCTCTCTCTGTGTTGCTTCGGGCAGTCCTTTCCCTGTGTTGCTTCGGCAGCCTATCCCCTGCTTTGTGAGATGCAGGGTGCCCAATGGTACTATGCCCTTCACTTCAACAGTTGTTCTTTCAATCTAATTCAAGCCAGGGTGATTAGGCTTCTGCTGAGCTTCCTTTTAAAAAAGAAAAAGAAAATCGTACCCTCCGCATTTAAATAACACAATACATGTCATCATTCAAACAGACATCAAGTGGATACGATCTTTGTCCGTAAAATGACTACTAATAATAATAATACATAGACAACCACAGCTCAGAAAGTTTCTGATATATAAACTTCTAAGAGCGAAAGTTTATTTAGAATTGCAGATTTCTGACACAAAATGAAACAAAATATCCTTCAAGTTAGCTTTCTCCCCCAGAAATCAAGTCAGCAGAAAAAATTGCGCGTATCCTTTTTATTTGCTTCATTATGGTAATCAGACAAGCTTTGATAAACCAGTCTACTTATCTGCATGTGAAGCCTCAAGTAATTATAAGGCAAGCTAACACACTAGACAAAGTCAAAAAATGAGAAATTATAAACTATTTCGTAAACCATCTGTATTTAGATAAATTACAAATCTCACTACCAGAGCAGGATATTTCTGAAAATCTGATAGGAAAAAATCAATAGATGCATCGTACCAAACTTGACACCTTCCTCACAAAATTTTTAGATGCAAGAAATGCACCATTGTGTCAAGCAGTCAACCAATGAGAAGCACTGTACCCGTACATGTCACCACCATCCCCAGTGAAAAACGAAAAGGGGAAGGGGAATGTAGGAATGAACCTATATACAGGAAACAAGGCTATGCAACTCCCTAAAACTCTGGAAGATTTTCGGATGAGAGCAAATGGGAAGAACTGTACAGGATTCTCCCATGATACAACTCGAGAAATTGTTTTGAAAAGAGCATCAGAGAGCTATGTTATCTTCAGAGTGGTGTTCAACAGACTGAACTGCATGAAGAAAAAACTAGAAACACTTGCAGAACCTTCAAATTGGCAGCTGCAAAAGACCTTTTGCTCTGAATGCATCTAGATTGGTGAATCCTCCTCACTATCATTGCTTTCATCACTGAGAAACAAGAAAGTATTTTCGTTAGTCCTGGAAATCAACAAAAATAGCCCACCTTACCTTCACTTTAATATTCTTTGAAGCAATTTAAATTTCAGTGATGCAAATTAATGTTTAGTTTCTCTTTAGACTAGTAGTAAGAACACATTGGGCATACACTGCACTGGAACCATGTCAAAGGAATCAAATGCTGTAACTATCAAGATGTACTGTGCTACAATGCACCTGCACTACATGTTATTTCCTTGCTACGAAAGCTAAATAAAAATGATATAATGCGTGTACCTTTGCTCTGGTTGTTTGGATAGGCGCCTTGCATCCAGACCACTTAGAAACTTCTGTGAAGCAGAAACGGCTTCGGTTCCTAATAATTATCCATAAGAATAGAAGCTACATATGAGATTCCTTGATGTTAAGACAGATGCTAAAACACACTCTCATAAACAGGTGATCTTATCTAGCTATTTAGGTAATTCGACAGGGAGCAAAGAAGTATGCACACCTTTGCTCAGTTGCATAACATGGAAGATGCACCTTTCGGCAGCCAATCTAACAGGAGTACTACTATCCTTGATTCGTTCTCCAAGGACTGGTCCTAACGTGTTCAGGAATGGACTGACCATATCGGCATTGACCTATTTATGACATAAAATCTTAAATTGTAGGCAAAAGGAGGTAAACAGATCTTAACTTCAAATCTTTTTTTGGATATAAATCAAATGAACTCAATTCTGTAAAAAGATTTGCCAATCATCCTTGTGCTGCGAGGACGTACCTTGGCAATCAATTTTATGCTAACTAATGCCTGTCTACGCACATCACTAGACTCATCCTTCATAAATGCAACAATAAGAGACATCAATTCTGGAAAGGGTGGCCCTGTCTGCGAGGTCTTTGCTTGATGTATCATCAACCTCCCTAGTGACTTCACTGCAGATTGTCGTACAGGAACCTTTCCAGTAGTAAAAATAAAAAATAACAAACTGTCACAGCGTAGAAAGGAGCGAGAGAAGGGGGAAAAAGTGGAAAAAGGGAGAAAAAGTTGTGGGTGGTGTTGTTTGTGGGGGGGTGGGGGGGGGGGGGGGGGGGGGGGGGGGGGGGGGGGGGGGGGGGGGGGGGGGGGGGGGGGGGGGGGGGGGGGGGGGGGGGGGGGACCCAAATATTATACTCAATAAAAAAGGTGAAAAAAAAAAAAACAAAAGTGTTAAGACTAGAGTTAACTATTCAGAATATCGCAGATGTGTGATACCTTGTCATCTCGACCTCTGGCTTTGATAATCTCCAAGCAAACAGACAATAACAAGCCAGTACTAAAAATATGAGATGCAGCATGCCGCAAAATCGAAGATATTGCCAGGATAGCACCATGCCGTGCTGTCCATTCTGGTGATTGCCCCTTTGTTGATACCTCATTCAGCAATGTTTTGAGCTCATCTTCTTTTAGAAACTGCAGCACGGTTTTCATCAACTTGTTCATACTTCTATGTATACTTTTGAATTCAAGCTAAAGATGGAAAAAGGGATTCATTAAACTGGTAGTCTTTAGTAAAGAAATACCACTATTCACAATAATTATTTTAATAACAGTATCCTGCTTCAATATATTGGTAAAGCAAAGGCATAAAAGAAGAGTGAACACCCCCTTGGAGCATCATATTCACCTGTGAAACCATCCCGAGTGCCCTTGCGGCAGATCCTCGTACTTCATCGTCTTCTGAGCAAAGGTATTCTTGTAAACTAAGAACACGGGTTAGTACTGGGCTGCTCAGGCTCTTTCCTGCATGCTTAAGAACACCCTTCAATGCAACCAACATGGCCTCCTGTACACCTCCACTTGATGCCTGTAATCAATAGGGCATCAATATTAATTGAAATAGCAGAAGTCATCAAAATATAAGCAAACGCTCCCAAAATATAAGCAAGAAACCTCCCAGGAAACTCATACCTGAAGACCATTCAGGAGGTCACCTACTAAAGGATCTACACGGGTACTTAAGGATGCCAATTTGCCAAGTGCCCATGCTGCTCTAGATCGCACAGGTCTGTCCAAGGTTGAGAATGTAATCAACAACTGGAGACTAAAACATCATTTTGAGAACATGAACTATATTGAAATTAATTCATTCAATCACCTCGCATTGTCCTGAAGGCATTTGATGAATGTAGTCTGTAACTGTGGCAGAAAAGGTTTCAGAGCAATTCCACCTTTGCTGATGATGATGCCAAGTGTTGCCAGGATTGCGCTTTTGACTTGCCAAGAATATCTATCTCCTATTATACGAATCAAAGGCCTACACAAAATGCAGAATGGTATCATCAGAACAGCACATAAACCTGCATACAAAAGGGAAGAAGGTTATACATACCCAGTTACAGAAACAACAAATGGCTTCAATGCTTCAGGACTAGTCACATCAATCAGTTCCCCTAAGCCTTCAGCTGCTTGCTCTCTCAATTCAGCAGAACCAATCATCAGTCCCTGGAGAAAGGCCATCTATATTCAAAATTGGTCTTCAAAAATGGGATCAGAAACAGAAAAGGGTCGCAATGAAACCTGCAGGAATATTGGAAGAACAGGCTGCAATGCCTTTGGTAGACAAAACCCAGGGATTATAATCGGCAGACCCTGAAAATGACACAGAAATGTATAAACTCGATCACAATATCCTGGATGCATGATAAAATCTCCTTCAACTGCAGAAGTGTTCACAAACCTTTCGCTTTCGCCGCTCCTTATCTCTAGCTGTAGACACAGCATCTCTTAGAACTTTTACATAATTTGGCAAGTTCTCCTTTGCTATGGATCCAGTTACACTAGACAATGCTTCCCAGGCAGCCTGCAGACCTCCACAGCTCAACAAGTTCACTAAATAGGTCCTTCCTCCTCTTACTCCATAAACCTTAATCTAGCCGATAAGAAGACAAGTCTACAAGTTACCATGACTGCTGAGCTGTCTACATCAGTAAGCATAACCACCAATAATGTTATAAGGTTTGGTACTTCCTCAGAGAGATCCAACTTGCTATTCTTGAAAAGGAAGCCAACTAAGTATGCACTTCCTCTTCTTACTGTGGCCTACAAGATCGAAACAAGCAGATACTAATTAACAATTTTTTGACATAAACAGATTCGAATTCAAATGCCAATATGATTTTACAATCAATGAGAAATTAGAGGAAAAAGCTCCTACCTGTGCCTCAGAAAGCCCTCGCACAAGCTCTGAAATAAGTAGGTAGAGGCCCTCCTCGTCTACAACCATAGTAACTGTCTCTGCAGCTTTTCTTGCGACAGGTTCAATACTCTGTTTCCAAAAAACAGTTACAAAACAGAAAGGACGATGCTGAGAAAGTAGGATGGTTATCACAGTATTGAAAATTTACCTGGCTCTTATCACCCATTGCAGAAATTAAAGGAGGCAAAATAGTTGATAAATGCGAATTTAAACCAGGGCCAGCAACCTCAGCCAGAGCTCCTAATGCATGTGCATTGAGAGAGCTGCAAAGTAAGCTAGTTCAGAGCAAAGATGGAAAAAAAAAAGAGCGAAAAAATAAGGCCCTTTCCTTTCACTTGATCTATAACCCCTTCTGATCACGTTACATGCTACTAATTGCTTGAAATCCGCATAGCACCTATATGAACACCAGAAACATAAAAGATAGTGTCTCCCACCCCATCTTCTCCAAAGAAACAGTGAGGAATATGAGTAGAGCTATAGAGAAACAAATCCTAAGAATCATGAGTTTATGAAACTGTTTTCTAACCATGTCCTAAATAATAAACGTTCATCTCAAGCCTTTACATTAATACATCCCATTGATATTGCAGGTCATCTTTGTAGTCAGGAGCAGCATAAATAAAGGAACTTACTTAAGGGGTGGCCTAACCAACTTGGGCAGAATATGTGGAAGTACCGCAGATGTGCGAACACTGCAACAATAGCATCAGTAAAAAAAATCTCAAGTGAAATGGAAGTTCACAGACTTCGCAAAGGGACCCCAAAACAAGGCGAAGCACCATAAATGAATTGTGGCCTTCCTGTACCTTAGTATTTGTTTCAGACCATCAAGAGCTGTTTCAGATGTTTCATCAACTTCCAAAGCACTCAAAAGCTTAGGAACAATTTCATCCACTGCCTGCATTCCTGCAGTCTATAGATGAATCACAAGTGATTAGTGCACCCCACAACCTGAGAAAATGAACATGTATCAGACCATGCATTCACCTTGAAGAGGGTGCTAAATGCCATTCCTGCTGCTACACGAACTTCTGAGACACTGTTTATAAAGATTTCTAATCAGACACTGAAACTCTTCAGAACAACCACAGGATATAGAAGAACACAGAGAAAAATAACATGATGTCCAAGGACACTATTCAGTTAGTATGACTGAAGTTGATTTTGCCCATAAAAGACGGTTGGTGTCTGCCAGAGGCAGTCACAGAATAATCTAAAATCATTGAATACATGTATAAGTCATGAATAACCTTCGAAAATGAAGAGCATCATAAAAAAACTTATGCCCAGTGCAACCCTCATGACTCATCCTGTTGGCCATACAAGCTTCTACTATGACCAAAAAGTAAATCATTTCCCTTTAACATGGTAGAACAGCATACCTATCACAGAGAGCATCATGAATTGTTGGTATAAGACTGCTCATGTAAGTGAGAAGCTGATCCTTTCCAGCACTTGAGAGTACCTCACTTAAACCAATACAAACACCCTACAGAGAGAAAAGGGGATTAAAAAAAAAAAGATAGGGGTTGGGGAGAAACTAAGTCATTGGAAAGAAAACAAAGCTTCGTATGTGTCTCAATAACATTTCCTCAAGCCACTCCTAACATTGTTACAAAAAGCGCATGCAAATTTATATTCTTCAGTCCTAAAACAACCAATCATTTTCATGATTCTCTCTCCACCCTCTAATAAGTGTGGGGTGTAGTATAGCTCATCATATCTTCATCCACAGATATCAGACAGCATGAAAAAGGACCCTAGTGGTGAAGAGGAACAGCTATGGATATAGCCCGTACACGTAAACTAAAATAGCACCTTCCTTTTTGTTCATTTAAAAAAAAAAAAGGTAACATGCCATGTAATTTGTATGCAATCAGATTTAGCATTGAAGATGGCAATGACACACATGCATCATGGTAAAGCCATAAAAATTGATCAATATGCTTTCATCAGATTGCTCAAGCTATTACCACTTTATCCAAAACAATCACAACCTCCTGACATGCTAAGTCATTGCTGATCAAGAATGCATGATAAAACATAAAATTACAATCAAAATTGATAGTCATAAGGCCGCTTGCTGCCGTGACTCCCAGATTCCCCTCCTCCTCTCTGTCTGTGCAGCCCCCACCTCCACTCCCCCCCCCCCCCCCCCCCCCCCCCCCCCCCGAAAAAAAAAAAAGGTAACATGCCATGTAATTTGTATGCAATCAGCTTTGGCATTGAAGATGGCAATAACACACATGCATCATGGTAAAGCCATAAAAATTGATCAACATGCTTTCATCAGATTGCTCAAGCTATTACCACATTATCCAAAACAATCACAACCTCCTGACATGCTAAGTCATTGCTGATCGAGAATGCAGGATAAAACATAAAATTACAATCAAAATTGATAGTTATAAGGCCGCTTGCTGCCGTGACTCCCAGATTCCCTCTCCCCTCCCCTCCCCCCAGGCCCCCAGCCTGCACTCCCTCTCCCCTCCCAAAAAAAATTAAAAAAAAAATTAAAAAAAATTAAAAAAAAAAATCCCCCTCCTGCTGTCTGAGCCATCCACCCAGCAGCCCCCCCCCCCCCCCCCCCCCTTCCTTTTTTTCTAAATCCTCTCCTGGCCCTTCCTCCTCCCCTCGGCTACTGCTTCCTCTTTGTCACCAACAACCCTCCCCCCTCACTTTTCCCCACCCCCCTTTTTTTTAACTTTTTTTGGTGAGTCGTACCTTGCTCTTCTTTCTTTCTTGTCGCCTTTGGCCTTCCCCCCCTCCCACTTCTCAATGAAAAGAGAGACTTGAGGTTTGCTCCTGTGCTTGAGGTTTGCCAGTTTCTGGCCCCCTGTCCTGGAAGACACGGATGGCTTCAGATCCCGTCCACCAAAGAGACTCGTTTGAAACCCCTCGTCCACTTCCACTCCATCGCCCATTTGTCTCTCCCTTACCGATGAGGGCAGATTGAGTTTAGTCACAGAGGTCGAGCACATGTAAGCCTCTTCAATCATCTGCAAGATCATCGGATTGCGTTCAAGTCTTGGAGAACTCAGGGACCTCCTTCAAAGTAGCTTGCTTGCCGAAGTTGGCAAGCTGGTTGATATTCAGACCTTGCTAGGTCGCAATTTTTACTGGTTGGAAGTAGAGAATCCAGAGGCCACCACACGGATGATCGCTCTGTCCCCGATTGCGGTGCGAGATGCTAGAGCATATGTGTGTCGGTCGAAAAATCATTTTGATCCCTCGGCAGCTACTTCTTCCATATTTATACAGCAAGAAGCACATGGCCTTCTTGTGAGGGCTTGTTTTCCTCGCCTTCGTCACAAATATCTTCTTGTGTACCTCAAATTGCTGGATATTCGACATCTTTTTGGAGATTCCAGAGTAGGCTGCCTCGGTTGTGGCCAGGGCAGTGGGCCTTCCATATGTTCGGATCCTCATTTCTGATCCTGCACAGTTGGAGTCAAAGATTAAGCTTCCCCTTCTATCTGATGATTGCTTGATTCAGCGGCTCAAGTACTCCGGACTTCCGAGTCAGTGTTTTGCCTGTCACAAGGTTGGTCACTTTGCGAAGGCACGCCCCTCGAGGACCAAGTGCAAGGCCAAACATCAGTCCCAGCAGACAACACACCAGCCTCCCTCCCTCCCTCCACTCCAATTTGCTTGGGCTCTTCACCAACGGGAGTGGGTGGGGTCGGAAAGCCACCACTCACCCCATTGCTCTGGCTGACCCTTTCTCCACTTCCACTGGATAGAGGCAGCCTCGACAGCGACAACGGATGGACAGGCAATACATACCAATTGTCAAATAGGCTTTTGTTGCCTCTCGGAACCGGTTTAGTGCCCTTCACGAGGATGTGTTTGCTGCTCCCTAAGCTGAGTCATAGCAGAAGCCCGCCTCCTCCTGATTTCGCTCCTCAGTCATCCTCCCTCGGGTCTACCTCCTCTCCAGCGCCCCCTCACCCATGGGCCATCTGACACCATCTAGCCCTTGGCTCTCACTTGACAATGACTTCTTTGTGAAACCTGCAACTCAAGAGGGGCCATCGACTCCCAAGCCTCCTATAGGAGTTGGTACCTCTCCCTAGACTACTATTCTACCTCGCGTGCTAAGTTTTGATTATCGATTAATTATGGGGAGAGCATTTCGGCTACGAGTTCTCCCGCTTCTATGGCCCACAAGAGGACTAGGTCTCTTCTGCCATTGGGGAACGATAGCGCTTTGGATTCATACCTTGCTTTTTCCTTCCCCCTGTGCGTAGAATCAGAGTTCGATAGGTTTCTGGGGAGATATTGCGCTTTCTTCCTTTCCAAGTTATTTAGTTCTCCAATCACCTCCACGAGCTTATTATACTAACCTTTTTATCCGCACATGGGATAGAGCAGAGCTCCTCTTCAATCCTAGTCCTCAAAAGAGAGAGCTCATCATATATATAGTTACGAAGATTGATATTACACCTTGCTATATGTATGTATATGTATCTATGTATGTATGTATGTATGTATGTATGTATGTATGTATGTACGTACGTGTGTTTGTATGTGTATGTGTATGTGTATGTGTATGTGTATGTGTATTACATACATAAAAATACATACATACATACACACACACACACACACACATATATATATATATATATATATATATATATATATATATATATATATATATATATATATATATATATATATATATATATATATATATATATATATATATATATATATATATATATATATATATATATATAGATAGATAGATAGATAGATAGATAGATAGATAGAGATATATACCAAAATGAATCCAGGTAAACCCCAACTTCACCCTCAAAGGAAAGTGCAACTACAAGCTCATGGCAGTCAACCACAAGACTATATAGCATATCAGCTCCACTATGCACAGTATCGACTCAATACTATGACATCCCCACTAACGTCGTCAGTGTCCAATAGTGGGTATAGAGCTCAGATCGAATACATGCTCACACACACACCCCACAACGCACACACACCACGAGCATGAACTCACAAGAAGCTATGGGAACTGAGTTTCTATCACTTCCGGAAGTGATGGGCAAACTCAGCCATAATGAGGCCTAGCACCAAATGCAAACAAAACAAAGGAAAAATTACAGAAAAAAGCATAGTTGATAGGGTATACACACCTAACAACTGATCGCAACTCGGACGAAGAATCCACAAGTGAAAACTGCATGTCTGCTAATACGACAATCATATATACCAGAATGAATCCAGGTAAACCCCAAATTCACCCTCAAAGGAAAGTGCAACTACAAGCTCATGGTAGTCAACCACAAGACTATATAGCATATCAGCTCCACTATGCACAGTATCGACTCAATACTATGACATCCCCACTAATGTCCTCAATGCCCAATAGTGGGTATATATATATATATATATATATATATATATATATATATATATATATACACACACACACACACACACACATATACATATACATACATACACATTCATATAAATACATCCATATATATACATACATATACATCCATACATACATACATACATGTGTGTATATATATAAATATATACACACACACAAACATATATGTATATGGATGTGTGTGTATACACACACACATATATGTATGTATGCATAGTTGTTTCTAACAGGTTTGTGACTTCTGACTTCTGACGTTTACCCGACGTCTGACGGGTCAGGTAAAACGTTTCTGACGTTATCTGACGCCGCCTAATTTTTTTTCAAAAAAAATAGAAAAAAAAAAAGGAGTAGACTCACCATACAACAATAGAATTATGTTCATAACATTATATCAAAGAGAAAACATAATACCAATTACAATCATATAAGTAGACTCTAGAATAACATGATACATCACAAAAAGTGAAGAGTCAAGATTAAATTCTAAGGATGATCACTATGAAGCATAATAAAGGCAAAACTCAAGTAGCTCAACGTAAACATAGAGCCATGGATGTAACATATGATATAAAGCATGATAAGATCATATTTCAAGAGAATGTCATACATTCTCATCTCTTACATCATCATCATCATCAGCAATAGGACAATCCTCCTCCTCATCCTCCTCCCCTCGTCCTCCTCAATGGAATCCTCATGACTCTGCATAATAGTATGAGCTGATGAAACAACTATCTCACCATCATGTTCTGCTTGCAATGCAATCAATCTCCGATCATCCGATTCTTTCTCTATCATGTCAAGTGTCACTTCCATTTTTTGAAATCCCCTTTCATGAACTTTAGATATGAGGCGAAGGTTTGTATGAATATACACTAATTTCTCTACATTCTTAGGGAGCAATCTGTTTCGCCTCTTTGTATGAATCAATGAGAACAATTTCTTTCACAAGGTGAAGCACAAGAACCTTGTGAAAGAATGCGAAGAGCTAACTTTTGTAAATTGGGAACACATGGTACAAATTGTTCCAACCATCTCACAGCATAATGCATTCTACTCTCATCTCGTACAACAGGACGTGAAAATGCACCTGACAAAGACTTATATATATCTAGCTCATCATATAATTGACCTTGTTTTTTAACATCACAACGTGTGTCTCTCTCTATAACATCCATCCATCCATTATACACCTCTATATCCATGTGTGGTGACTTTGCCCTCCAAATGGGATGAAGAACATAACCTGCTGCATGTAGAGGAGTGTGTAACATCTCCCATCTCTCAATACATAAAGATTCCACTTCTTCTAACCTGACACAATCAATGCAATCCAAGGAGGAAATTTTTTCAATCATTCTATCTGTGAGCTCATAAATTAACCCCATTGTTGCCCCTTCTCTATCTGCCAAACGTAAAATTTTTAGGATAGGGCTGCATATAGCAACAATTTCTCTCACATTTCTCCAAAAAAAAGGACTCAACACAATTGCAGACAGCTAGCTCTTCTGCTTTTTGAGTTTTTGCAACTCTCTTTCTTGTATATTCAGTGCATACCATCAAAGAACGCAAACCATTGTATACACGCTCATCAAGCAAATTAGTAAGCATTATGAATGCATAAGCAAACCTTGTGGGAGCTGGTTTCACCAAGTCTTTTTGGCTGAATTTTCTAAATAATGCAAGCACAGTAGGCTTCATTGTAACAAATGTGACAATCTTTGTTGCATTCCCCAATACGGGCTTCATCCATGCAAGCTTCTCAATGTCTTCAAATAGAAGATCTAAGCAATGACATGTGCAAAGTGTGTAAAAGATGTGAGGCCATTGTTCCTCCACCAAATAACCAGCCCGTATACAATTGGATGCATTGTCCATCACAATTTGGACCACATTGTCTTCTCCAACATCCTTGATGGCATCTTTCAAGATTTCAAATATAAACTCACCTGATTTAACCTCACAAGAGGTGTCCACAGATTTCAGGAACACTGTTCCATAAATGCAAGAGACCATAACATTGATGATTGGTCTATTTCTAGTGTCAGACAAGCCATCACACATAATAGTACATCCAAAGATCTTCCATGAATCACGAATTTGTATTATATCCCCTTCTATGGTCCTCACTTCTTCATGCAACTCTTTTGATCTCAATTGTTGGTACGAAGGGGGCTTATAAGATTGCCCTACCTTACCAACAGCTTGAAGCATGTCAAGAAAGTAAGGGCTTCTCACTTTCCAAAATGGAATATCCTCCGCAAAGAAATAATGACGAACAGCCTTATTTGCCTCTTTTCTAGCTTGGACATCCCAAGCTTTATCCAAAGCCCCTTTTGAACTTTTTGCCCTCTTCATTGCATGACCTACAGAGGACTCTCCAAGTCCACCATCATCATATTGTGATACATCTGCATATGATTCAGCATGTGACTGCATATTAGCACTTCCACTAGCACTATCAAGTGTTTTCCCATGCAATTTCCTGCTTATATCCTTTACATTTTTAGGTGCACTTTCACAACTACCTACTCCATATCCCTTGAGGCCAAGCAAATGTGCTCTGACTCTATTCGCTCCCCCATCCCAAGTATGGGAACAATACTTGCACCTAACATTGAAATTGCCTTTTGGTAAAGTCTTCAACTTTGTCACAAAGTCCCATTCAGCTCCTGGTTTGCGAGGCATCTACACAAGATTCAGCCATTTAAAAAAAAAAAAAATCCAATCAGACTCTACTATCTAGAGTTCAATAATAAATAATGAATCATACTATGTATAATGTCAATAAAAAAGGGCATGCATGATGTATCATGTATACAGAGTACAGTTTAATCATTATTCACTATTGTTGATGTGGCCATGGCCTTGGCTGTCTCAAGACTCATATAATGGATGTATGATATACCATACTATTTGCTATCATCATTCATGTGGCCGTGCATGATGCATCATGTGTCCATGATGTCGACAGTGGGCCATAGTCCTGACTCCTTCCATTAATCAATGTATAATGTATACACTATGTGGATTGTGGACAGTGGGTGTCTCAAGTGTTCATGCTGCTCGACATATGCTGCATGCATAACCATGGTCCATAGGGGCTTCAGCTACAACTATCGAGCACACAGAGGCAACCCAGGGGCTGGCAATAACTTCCAGTGTACTGTGTGTGTACCTCTTGTGCAATATATGACTCTCGGCAGCAGTCGGCAGCAGTTTGAAGAGCTTCGCGCGACCAGAATTTAGCAAAAAAAAAAACAATTTCAAAACCCCTAAAAACATCGAACCCGTTTTCTGCAAAAAACGTGTCAGCCACGTCAACGTCAGCTATCTTTTTCCTGCCGTCGGCTACATGTAGCTGACGCGTCAGGAAACAACACTGTATGTATGTATGTATGTATGTATGTATGTATGTATGTATGTATGTATGTATGTATGTATGTATGTATGTATGTATGTATGTATGTATGTATGTATGTATGTATGTATGTATGTATGTATATATATATATATATATATATATATATATATATATATATATATATATATACATACACACACACACATATATATATACACACATATATATGTGTGTGTACATACATACATACATACATACATACATATACACACACACACATATATATATACATATATATGTATATGTATATATATATATATATATATATATATATATATATATATATATATATATATATATATATATATATATATATATATATATATATATATCTGTGTGTGTATGTATATGTACACACACATACATACATAGTTGTTTCTGACGGGTTTCTGACTTCTGACTTCTGACGTTTAACTGACCTCTGACGAGTAAGGTAAAACGTTTCTGACGGTATCTGACGCCGCCTAAAATTTTTATCAAAAGAAATTAAAAAGTAGAAATAAATAATTAAAACATTAATAACCAAGATTCATAAATAGCAAACACCAAAGCAATATGCTATATATATATATATATATATATATATATATATATATATATATATATATATATATATATATATATATATATATATATATATATATATATATATATATATATAGTATACGGTATACCATCATTGCATATGCCATAGAGAAATCATGACTTGCAAGTGAATCATGATAGAAAGGTAATGTAGTATATGTAATAGAGAGCTTAGGATTCACTTCTCAATATAAATGTAATTTGATTCATTTTGAATTGGAGTTTGGCAATTGCCAATAATTATAATTTGTTGGTAAAATGTGAAGAAGTCATAGACTATTGACTAAATCTATTCAAAATCTATCCCATAGAGTTCTATTATTTATGTACAATCATTATTGCATGGCCTTTCTCATCATTTTCTTGCAATTTTTTTAGATACATACGAACATGGACGGCTTATTTCTCATGTAATGTAACTAGCCATACACCACTAACATATTTCATGGCAATTGTAACTGTTTTGTTTTTTCTGTATGTACAGTCTACTTTTTGAAGAAAATTGTATATACAAAATGAAAAAGAACATAAAATTAGGAACAAAAACACTATCAAGCAAGGTTGTTAGCAACGTTTTCGCAACGTCCAAGGCAACGTGTTGCTAACGCGTTAGCAACATCGCAACGTTTGGACCTGGACGTTGCGAAAACGTTGCGAACCATTTCTTTTTTTTTCAAAATTTTTTGCAAATATAGTAACATAGATGTATATTATAGTATATCCATATATAATATGTATTATATAGTATGTATTATGTTAATTTATGTAATATGTATTGAATATTTAATATTTATGATTCATTCCAAATTCTCGAATCCCTGTTCAATGAAGTGATGGAAGATGCACAATGCACATTGCACATGTATGATGTCAGAATTTACAACTAATCATTATCATGACTCAATGACTCATTCTAAAATTCAAATTCACAATGCACATTCAAGCAACTCATATGACAATGGACATAAATGATGAGAGTCCAGACAAATACTATTATATACAACTTACAAGTAACATTGAAATTTAAAACAAACTTCAAAGAATTATAATTTATGACAAAAACATGTGAAAAAGTCAACCTCATCTCAAAATTATGACACTGGTGACTATCATGACTCATAACTCATATGTGATATCAGAATCCAATCATCAATGTCCATAATACATATACATCAATGATCATACCAAACTCCAGTAACCATCATCCATGTCACATCATACATGATATCACTAAGTAGTCAAACAATAAACTGCAATGTCAATAATACAATGATCAATCAATATCAAGTAAATCATAAGTCATAATATCATAATACATATGACATGTCACATGAGCAGTCATCAATCCTCAAAATCCTCTGAGTCACTAATAACTATCACCATCAGCATCATCATCACTATCACCATCAGCATCATCATCACTATCATCATCATCACTATCATCATCATCATCATCATCATGTGGTGCTCGACTAATAGATGCCTCCATCCTACTAGTAGATGGACCTGGTACACTGTGTGCTCTATGACTAGAACGAGTCCGAGATGCCCTCGTATCATGCTGTCGCACTGTCAACTCCTGATAGAGCATGTCATATAGATCAAGGTCCTCTGCCGGAATGCTAGGTATATCATGGACCCTCTCTATATCAAGCTCATCGACGTTCACCTGCCGCACCTCTGCTGAGTGGCCACCACGCTCCAATAAATGCAAGTTGCAGTGGCAATAGACAAGCCGCTCCAACTGCAATGTAGATAGTCTATTCCTCTTCTTTGTATGGAAGAGGGCCCATGTACTCCAATTCCTTTCACATGGACTTGCACTACAGTCCTGTGAAAGTATGCGGATGGCTAACTTTCTCTGCAAGATAAAAAAGAAAGAGTTCATTAAGAAGAGGAATGACTCATGAGACAAACTTCAAAGTTATAACTTATTAGTTAAATACTCAAAAGGAAATTAGAATGACTTGTCACTTACTAGCTCAGGTGTACCAACACCGTATCTCTCCCACCATGTCACAGGCATCAACTGCATGCTTCTCAAGCATGCCGTGTCTCTACCAAAAAGTCCTTCATTATTCTGAAACTGGGTGAGCTGAAGCTCCAACTTCCCACGTAGCTCCACATCAGAAGATCCATACAAACGATCTACATAGTCATTCCAAGCAGTCACAAGCTCCATATCCAATGACTGTGATGCAGATCTCCATAAAGGATGTAGTAGATTGGCCATCCCATGTATAGGGCGATGGAACCAATCCCACCTCTTCCTCCATATTCCTTTTATTTCCTCTATCCTATGGATAAAAAACAAATCAAGTTAGAAAACAATAAGATTTAAGAATGTTGAAGAGTCAAGACTTGAAAGTTGAACATGAATGCTCATACAAAAAATAAAATATGGTTACCCAAGTTTCAACTTACCTCTCCAATGTCAAATAAGGACATCTCTGTATAGACTCTCCGACACGATCCATGAACTCATAAACAAGTCCAAGTGTGCAGCCCTCTCTATATGCTATGCGTATGAGTGAATATAAGGGCTGTAAGGCCCGCACTAATCCCTCCACATCCCTCCAAAAGCTGTCATCCAAACATGTGCGTCGTACAAGCTCTGCCTTTGGACTAGTATGTCCATCCCAAGCTAACCAATCAGGTGATACAACTGTCTGTATCAGTGCTTGCCTCACTCTTAATAATCTTTCCATGACTATGCACATGTATGCAAATCTGGTCTTCGCGGGCTTCACCAAATCAATATCACTGTAAGACCGAAATATAGCAAGCAATTTTGGTCTCTTTGTGAACAAAGAGACCACTTTTATGCAAGTGGTAAAAATGGTGTAAATCCATGGTATCTTCCCCACATCCTCTATCAGCAAATCAATGCAATGGGCAGCACACGGTGTCCACACAATAGAAGGGAATTCTTCTTCTAGAAGCTTGCCCATAGCCACACAATTGCTTCCATTATCTGTAACCACTTGGACTACCTTTTCTACACCAATGTCCATGATAGCTTGACGGATATGATCATAAATGAATCCACCTGTTTACATATAACACAATGAATCATTAATCAATTGATAAATTATAATTTATCTTGACATGTGTCATGCACATGCACATGCCACATGCACATGCCACATGCATTGCACATGCACATGCACATGCACATGCCACATGCCACATGCACATGCCACATACACATGCCACATGCACATGCACATGCACATGCACATGCACATGCCACATGCACATGCACATGCACATGCCACATGCACATTGCACATGCACATGCCACATGCCACATGCACATGCCACATGCACATGCCACATGCATTGCACATGCACATGCACATGCACATGCACATGCACATGCCACATGCCACATGCACATGCACATGCACATGCCACATGCCACATGCACATGCCACATGCACATGCACATGCACAATGCACATGCACATGCACAATGCACATGCACAATGCACATGCACATGCACAATGCACATGCACAATGCACATGCACAATGCACATGCACAATGCACATGCACATGCACATGCACATGCACAATGCACATGTGTCATGCACATGCACATGCACATGCACAATGCACATGGCAACATGCACATGGTGACATGCACAATGCACATGTGTCATGCTGCATGCACAATGGCAAATGCACATG
>CM035439.1:20815766-20873266 GCA_020310875.1 Ceratopteris richardii | reverse complement strand
GCCACGAAGCAATAAAGAATGCTCCTCTAAGTGACTACAACCCATCGATCAAACCTGTAGAGCTTTTGCTCTTTAACCGTTCATGTGTACAATGCATATTTTACCTCATCCCTTCCTACCTCCAGGCTCCCTCCCTCTGAAAGTGAAATTCTCTGTAAAATGTTGTGCCTGCTCAAAAATCATGTGCCTATAGTCGCATCAAGAGATCAACTAAAATCACATGCCAATATGTTTTCATATTGCAGCAGTAAAGAATGTACAATGATTCTGAATGACTAAAAACTCCTCGCTCTCAATGTAATGAGGATGGACATGTAGTTCTTGAATACATCCTTGTTTCTGGATACCACTCAAAGCACGTCTAGAAAAAAATGCACCCAAAGTAAAGTGACCCACAAAGATCCTCCACATATACACTTTCATTATGCATGTCATATCAGAGTTTCGAATACACTGAAACCCATTATTCCAACAATCATGTGACTTCTTGAGATTCCATTAAGATAAAGAAAAACACAAACATATAAAATAAATATTGACAGCCAAAGCAAGAGACTAGACAAAAAAATAATATCAATAAAAGTAATGGAAAATACAAGCAAATAAGGAGCCCTATAAAAAGGAAGCGAATAAATTAATAAAATAAATAGATAAAAGTGAATAAATAAAAATCCAAAAAGAATAAATGATCATTAAATATATTATCAAACACAACAACATTAACAAAACACATACCTATATATAAACACAGAATTTTTATTCAGACTAATAAAAAATAAGTAAATAAAAAGATAAAACAAAAAATCAAAAATAGAAAATAAATCAAATCCAAAATTATTACTACTGATAAATCAAAAGAGAGATTGATAATTAAAAAGGGGGAAAAAAGGAAAATGATAAATAAATCACTCAATAAAAGAACAACATCAAAAACAAAACAAAAAGTGCATCTTCAACTTTTTTGTCTATCTAAAACAAGTAGTATCAGAATGAAAACTTTAGTGTGCATAGCTCGTGTCCTTGCTGAGTAGGTGCAGACTTTATAACCAGTTTATTAATAAAGACTGCTAATAAAGCCAAAAAGCTGACTTTCTATCACTTTCAAATCTAAAGGACAATATCAGCCATGTTAAAGCCTTGCACAAAAAATAAACCCAAAAAAAAGGGAAATGATTTTTTTAATCATCAGGAAAAAAACTATTTTTTCAAACAAGAACAAAAATCATAAGTAAAAATATAATCAAACTACAACAAAGATTAAATAAAACAAGATATTCCAAAAATATAATATTAAAAACAAGAAAGAAAAAAATGATAAATGAACAACGAGATTAAAATATAACCAATAAAAAAAAAAAGAGAGAACCCATAAAAATCATCATTGATGATTAAAAACTTCCGCTTTCTTTATTGAATTTACTAATTATCACTTCGAACAAAATAAAAAGAAGAACCATACATGAACTTGTTATGAAGTAACGACTTAACCTTTTTTTAAATTTTCTTGAATGAATACCCTTTTTGAACAAGCAAAGAGATTAGTTGCCAGCATTGAAATACAGATGAAGACAAGCTTTGAACAAAGACAACTATATGAGAATTTCAAATCATGTTAATGCTAGCAAATTCTCATTCTAACTCTTTATCATAAATGTCTACTTCTGCACCAAAAGGAGATTGAGGTACTTTTAGATCTGGAAAATCACGACAATCGCTATGTGAAGTGCAAATCAGTTCATAAAAATCTTTTGAATAGGTAGCACCACCTAATGGACCATTACTTGAATACATAAAGTTTTGATAAAAACTAAATCAAGACCAAACAAATCATCTACAAAGCATGTAAAGTTAGAAAGTTAATGAAAAATGATGGGACATGTATTAGCTTTAAAAAAAAAAAAAAAAAAAGCCTTTCCATAAAATCAAATTCATAAATGAGAAGATAAAAACTAACCAGAAAAACAACACAATGTGTACCCATAGGGATTCCCATACATCGTTTGAATAAATCATCACCACTTGAAATATACAAGTTCTCTAAAAGTAAATTTAGCCAAACAAGGATATCATTTTCATCTTCTACTTTAATGCAACATTTCTTTCTATTATCTATATCTATGGACTTGAATTTCAGCCATAAAAAAATAAAATGCAATGTAAGCACTACAAATAGATCCCATCTATCTTTGTTGAATTCAAAAGAGAGAACTTTCTTGCCTAAAGAAGAAATGTTGTGTTTTGTATATAAAGTGGTCAAGTCAAAAGTTTGAAACCCCGAGAAGATATTTTTCTTCTAGAGTTCTTGTAGAGTCATACTTACTTACCAATATGACACCTATAGAACTATACAAGACAAAACTAGAGAATGTTGGCACATCTTCTTCTTTGAGTAACTCCTTCCAAAAATCATGACGAGTAGCAAAGATGAATTTAGAACCTTTTCTTAGACAATTTGAGACATCTCTAAGAGATGTATTACAAGATGCAGCTATAGATCTCGAACTAATGGGGATTTTATGGCATTTCCAACTTGTATATATAAAATGGTAAGCTTGGACAATATTTAAACCCATAAGATTTACAAAAATCATGATTATTTGAAATAACTTCCACATACGGATCACTCCAAACAATGCAAATCTGTTGAGCAATGGTAAAGCATTGGATCTAGAACGGCGGATCATAAGGTCCGAGGTTCAAACGGGAAGTGTGGCATGACGTATAACCCCTAAGAAGTGGGGGATAAGGGCGATGCCCAAGGTATGTGTATTGTTCATTTCAACCTTTCAAGGATAAATGGAAGGGTAGACTGATGACTGCACTTTCCTACAAAAAAAAGGGAGGAGGGGGAGAAAGAAAGAAAAGGGGGGAAAAAAGGGGGAAGGGAGAGGGGAGAGGGGGGAGAGAAGGGGGGAGAGAAGGGGGGGGGGGGGGGGGGGGGGGGGGGGGACCCACTGCAAACACTATATGTAGAGGAGTGAAGTTCTTTCATAACACACTCTTCATAAAACATTTTGCTACTAAAAGCCAAATTATTAGGACATTTATCCACATAAGAAGTTACAAAGGTGTTATGAAAACTTTTAAGTGAAGTCAAATCACTGCATTTGGAAGAAATCTTCAGCCTATACTAAAGTGTAACAATTTCCCAAGTTTTGGAAGAAATTTATCGCAAAAAAACTTAAATTGTTTTCAAGTCTTGTATAAGTTGAAATCACAGATTGTTCTCGGGGGTCAGTGATGTAACCATAAACACTTGAACTCTTGACTGTGAGTTCCGGGATTCAAAACCACCTCGAATACACCATCACATATATCTAGGGTTCAAAACCACCCGAAGTATGCCCTCACATATAACCCCTTGAAAGTGGGGATAAGGGGCCTCCCCAAGCAAGGTGGTAAGGTTCGTAAGGTACCTAAGGTTCGGTTCGAACCAAGTTCGAGGGAAGAACCTTACCTTTAAGACAAGGTTCGCCGATCAAAATTATATACAAACATATAAATATAAAAATTGTATATCAATTTATTTATAATACATGTACGATTGGAGAAATGAAAACATCAAAGGACCTAAACGTGAATATAATACATGTACATCTAAGTGTTTAAAAGTCCTTATGCTGAATTTTAAGAATAACAACCTAAACCTTTAGATCCAAGAATCTTAAGAACCGAATGAAAGAACCGGAATAATTTTACGTGGGATTCGATTCGAGAACCAAATATACCCTGTCCCGAAGGTACATGTGTTGTTCATTTCAATGCTTCAAGCATAACTAGAAGACTATTCTATGCAAAAAATTCCCAAAATCCCCCCCCCCCCCCCCGGGGGGGGGGGGGGGGGGGGGGAAAGAGATTTCACTTCCTTTATTGCAATTGAACACACTCGTTTAGTAACTTACGAGTCAATTTGCTGCTAAAAATTGGGGTTTTTGATGATACAAGCTCACATATTATCTTTATGTATGCTTAATGTGACTAAAAACAATAAAATTTGTTGTTTTTAATGCAAAAACTAATTGTTGGAAATAATAAATTTGTTATTTTTTTGAGTTTAGGGCTTAAAATTCCATCCATATTCTCTTTAAGCTATTGTGCAAATGAATTTCGTATTAATCTCTACTTGTGGTGCATTTTTTCTGCAAAACTTCGCAAAAATTTTTTTCCTTCTTAAACTCCAATGTGTGCAAATATAGCCTCTACCACCTTAGATGTTAAAAATCTCTTTGAAATCAAGAGATTCGAGGGGAGTGGCTTTGATTTGTGGAACGAGGGAATTCTTGAAATTCACTTCCTCAAAGACTATGAAAGAACCCTTGTCGAGACCAAACAAGGAGACATGAATCAAGCATATTAGACCAACTTGAATAAAAAGATCATTATATATATATATATATATATATATATATATATATATATATATATATATATATATATATATATATATATATATATATATATATATATATATATATATATATATGGCCGTCTCTAATGCGATTTTGATTAAACTAAAGGATCTTGCTATCGCATATGATGTAGTGAAGAAATTGAAGGCTATATGCGAGAATATCGAGCTTGTAAATCAAGTGCATTTGATGCAAAAGCTCATGAGTATGCACTTGATGAATTAAAGGATATTGCAAAAGCTCATGAGTATGCACTTGATGAATTAAAGGATATTGCAAAGCACCTTTGTCTTTTTACAAGTACCCTCTCTCAGTTGCAAGATTCGCTATTACCTACTTTCGATGATAAGTTGAAAGCCAACTTCTTGTTGATGACACTACTTGACTCATGGGAGACATTGGTTACCTCCCTTTCTAATAATTCCAATTTACATTTGCTGTGAGGGGTTCTATACTTACTCAAAAGATCAACTAGTTGTGACTGAAAAGATCAACTGGTGTTAGGGGTTCTATACTTACTGAAAAGATCAACTAGGTGTGACTGTAGACATGAGAGGGATAGATCAGAACACGTCCTCAAAATCCGAGGAAATCCTTGGGCCCTAGAGAGGATTTTTCCTACCAAGGTGTGACTACAGCTAGATACTCGAGGAGACCTGTCACCTATGACAAGGCCATGCTTGCCAAGGTCTTCGGCCTTTGTAGAAGGGATTTCCACTTAATGGTTAGTGGCTCATAGAGGATGACGGTCACCCTCATGACCTTAGGGATGTATAGCGGCCGCTTTTGACAATAATAGCCTTACTACGGCACAGAGGGAGATAGTCGTCTACCTCATGCCACAAGGTGCGACCTGGAGTCCTATGAGTGAATCGGTCCCGTGGAGTCAAAAAGGGATATTATGAGATACAAGGCATTTGGATAGACCTAGAGTTGACCTATACTGACGGGATCCAATCCTCGATCAAGGGTATGGGTCTTTCCAAGCGTGTACAATTTTCATACCCCTATGTGGAAAGTTTAATTTCTCTCTCTCATAGGTCACTATGTGTCATCGCAACACAAGTGGAGTGATTGGTGGATAACTACTAAGATGGAGCAATCATCCCTTCAGCTCAAGCTTGAGCCACTGATGACATTTACCTCGTGACAAGGGCTATGGTCTTCAAGAGTCACATAGTGATACTTGCCATGAGGTTGAGAAATTCATTTCCCTAATAGATCGCTCGCGAGAGATGCATCCACTTGACATGATTAGATTCACTACATCATTTGCACATTATTTTTGTTTGATTGTCAAAGCATTCATGGATTTACTCCATTCTTTTTCTAAATTCTTTTCACTTATGAAGACCACCCTTGGTCCCTTTTTTTTACATGATGTGGTTGCACTCTACGAGAGAGACTTGTGGGTGACCACTAGTAGGTGGACTCATGATAGTTATTGGAGATGAATCATGCGTTGAGTTTTGTCCATGTTAAGGATGGGGGACTAGCGAGACCATAGTGCTGGTAAGGGATGACTTCATCATTCATGTGGCTATCCTCACCTTGAGGGTGAGCCATGTTTATGGCATGACCCTAACAAACTATGTTTGTCTATGGATACCTTCATTCTCTTGATGAAGGATACTACGGACATAGGAGTTCATCGATGTTTTTTTACATTGGGACGACATGTGATCTATTCATTAAAGTGAGTCATGAGCTTTGTGTTAGATAGATGCCTTTGGGCCACACAAATATGTGCAGAGGATACTACAGCCTAGCTTGAATCTGGTCGACACATATTCCTATGTTAGTCTCGTTAGCACACATGCAAAGGTGGGCTTATGAGATACCTTATAGAGGGTGTTCACAATTACCTGAAGGCGACCACTGTTACCCTTGGATTTATGAGGTGTTCTCTCTCGACTATGTATGTCTTTCTCTCAGATGGGACCGCCCTATGATTGCCATCTTTGGGATTAAGCAGTTAGTCTAGGATAGTTTTAGTGACCGGATAGTCATAGGTCCCCAATACTTGTATGACTGGTCACAATGAGAAAAAGATGGTAGGAAAATATTCCAATATTACTGGATTGCTTCGCAAATGGGAAAGATAGGCACAAACTAGGATGGGATATGCGATAGTTGTGCCCCATCACTACATGGTGCACTTTGAGCCTAGTAGGCCAGTATTTGTTCAGCCCTATAAGATGGGGGAACTTCTATATGAAGTGCCCATTGATATGCACATTGTACAAGGCAAACATGGATAGGCATAGTGTACATGTGTATAATGGAGCTACCTCGTATGCAACATCCGTAGAGTTACATGTAATGCCGTGCTAATATAGATTGAGCATGGGATACATGCATAGGATGAAGACTTTTGTCTTCAAATATCCATTTCGATGCATGTGGTGCTCCTCATGTGGTGGTTGAGCACCATAGCATGTGTATGTACATTGTCCTTGTTTAGATTCCTCATAGTGGAGAGCTAGAACCGCTATGAACTCTATCATGAGATAGTTTTTTTTTTTTAACCTCGAAGGGATCAAGACTGCCATTGCGGTCCTCACAGGACGAGTCAAATTATGATGAGGACCCTAATCATAGTCGCATCGTTACAAACAATGGGCTTTGCTCACATTCTTGTGGACTTGTTATCTCCATTGCATGATATGCCCGAAAGGAACTTGTTAGTGATAAGACAATTCATGCCACTCAGTTCCATTGCGAGACCTGTTAGTTATGCCCAAAAGGAAGTTGTATTGCCAAAGAGATTTATTGACTTCTCGAAAGAGTTCTTTTGTGGTCGAGAGACTCTTGACACCTAGTTTCCTTTGGAATTACCATTTGTACTTATCTAGAGATCATTTATAGATCGACGGATCAACTCTAAATAGACATAGGCCGTGGAGAATATTAATGGTGGTGTGATGATTAGGCACCCTATGATTGGATGACCGTAGACGATATTATAGCCATTAGGGATACATATGTAGACATGAGCATTATGGAGCCCGATATATTATAGAGGACATTGCCCTCAATGGAGCCCTCTTAGCCCCTTAGCTATGATGGTAGCCTCTTCGGTTTTTACATGAGAGTTGTTGCCCACAAGAGTATGCTCCATTGTTGTGTCTATAGTTCCATTGTTGTGCCTATGGTTGGTATGGAATCACTTGGCATATACCTCCTATATAGAGTTCCATTGTTATGTTTATAGTTCCATTGTTGTCTATGGTTGGTATGGAATCACCTAGCATATACGATCTCATTGGATGAGTGACTTTCCCCACTTGTTGTATACTCATGTAGTATTCAAAATCAATTTTTGTATAATCCGACGACGTTGATATTTAATCATGATTTGATTTTTTCCTTGACCAGAAGACCTAGAGGCATTGATTCTCACTTTGTAGCACAAGACCCTCCTCTAGTCAAGCATTGTTACATACGAAGGAAGCGAGCACGATGAAGATAGCCTTGCACTATGTTGTCGTCCTTTCTTTGCATTGTTCTCCATACTATGCGTAATGTATATACGCATATCATGGTCTTGGTGGCTTTCCATTGGTGGGGCCTCTTTTACTTGTGTCTCTTGTTTTCTTCCGAATGGGAAGTTATCACATTGAACGGCTTGGATGATATATTCATTCCATGTGTTCATCTCAGGTATCGTGTGAAGGTCTTTCATATTATCTCTCTAACCCTAATCTAAATTGGCTTATGAAACAATCCTCATGCAAAATGAGAACCCAAAACAATCCTAATTCATGACACATACATAGAGGCAAGGCGGTTACCTTCACCGGAAATTTTTTTCCATTCAAGCCGTTCGGTGCGTTCGGTGCCATTCGGTGCCAAAAATTCATGGTTACAAGATTTAAAAAAATTCGTTCCAGTGTCCAGTCATATGACCTAAGTTTTCAACAAATTCGAACTTCTCAGTTCTGTAAGCTTTCGAAGCTGCGTTTTCCTTTGCTTGAGGCTTGAGCCCATAGCTTTAGGCTTCATCCTTGCAGCCCATAGCTTCCTACCTTTCCTCATCGTAACCTTCTCTCATCGGATCAGCGTCGGTTAACCTAAGAGCTTTCAACCCACATATCATAGAGAGAGAGAGTCTTCAGCCTATTAAAAGTTTGAATTTACCTAAGAGCTTAGAGCCCTCAGCCTCCACATTTTGCCTCTTTAAGTCTTGGGCACACATATACCATCATGCCTCGTGGTATTTCACCTTTATGGAGTATCCATATGACTAATAAGGATGTGTAAGTATTGTGGTAAGTCCTTTAGTACCACAAGTACACGTCTTATCCGACATGTATCTGAACTAGGAGGATCGGGCATTGCTGGGTGTACACAAGTCCCACAAGAGATTGCAGAAATGTGCGCAAAGAGAATAAGCTTGCTCAAGATGCTAAAGAAGCTCGCCGTCGTGAGTTTGTTGCAGCTTCTGAGGATATATTAGAAGAAGTTGAGGATATAGGACTTAGCGCTTCTTCTAGCACATTGAGAAGTCGGACTTCTTCTCAACGTGATGAGAATGAAGAGTCTGTTCCATTGGAAGGACAATCATCTCAAAGATTCAAAGCATCACAGTCCTCTATTCAATCCTCTTACATATCCAATGGCTTGCAGAAGCAACGCCAAAGAGTAGCTGACATAGAGATAGAGCGTTGCATATTTGAGTGCAACATTCCTTTCAATGTTGTCCGCAAAGATGCATGGAAGAGAATGGTAAAAGCAATAGCTCAAGTAGGCCCTTCTGATGATTGGCATGGGGTTGATTATAAGCGGTTGCGTACCTCGATGCTCATAGAAGAGAGAGAGAGAGAATCGAGAAACTTCTAGAGCCTATTAGATTGGGGTGGCAGACATATGGTTGCTCCATTCTATCCGATGGATGGAATGACATTTGACGCCGCCATATCATAAACATAATGGTCTCTAGTTGTTTGGGCACCTTTTTTCTTAAGGCCATTCATTGTAGTCATGCCGGCACACGCATCACTGGAGAGCTTATATTTGAGCACATCAAAAGTGCCATTGAGGAAATCGGTGTGCAAAATGTAGTACAAGTTATCACTGGTAATGCCTCAAACTGTAAGAAAATGGGAGAGTTGGTAGAGGCTGAGTTTCCTCGAATTGTGTGGACTCCATGTGCTGCACATTGAGGATATAGGGAAGCTCCCTTGGCTATCTCCTGTTGTTAGTGATGCCAAAAAGGTGATTTCCTTCATACGTAAGAATCATCAAGCACTAGTTATTTTTCGGGCTTATAGTAAAAAAGAGTTGATTCGTCCAGCGCAGACCCGATTTGGCTATGTATACCATGTCTTCTCTAGACTACATTTATGCATGGACGCATTGCGCTTGACAGTTACAGACCCTCGATGGAAGGCCATGGCCAGAGGACGCACAGAGGAAGCAAATTTTATGCAGCAGAAGGTTTTCGATGTGGATTTTTGGGAAGAGATAAAGCATATTGTACCTGTCTTGCGGACGATTCATATCGTATTACGTTTTGCTGATATGGAGGGATCCACACTTAACCTTCTATACCATATGTACACACGGATGTGGGAGGCTATTTCATCCGTGAGGACTCTATCGACGTCTCAGTATATTTGAATTTTTAATTATTAAATTATTACTTTATGCGTGACCACATTGATGATTAAAAATTTATTTTCGATTACATTGATGATTTTATAGTGGCTTTTTGCTTTAGTAATTTCTTAATATAGACATCGTGATGTGATGGAGCTAGTGGAGTCTCGATGGCAGTTTTTATCGCGACAGATTCATAGTTTTGCATCCCTTTTACACCCTTACTTTAAGGGTCCACGTTTATGGTCGCAACCACACATGCGTCATATGAAGTACTTATACATGTAGCGCGTTATGAGTCCTGATCAAAAGGTGGCATTTGATAGGGATTTTTCAGCTTACATGAGCAATGTTGGTATTGCTTATGCTCGATCCACCTCATTGAGGCAAAATGTCACATCTCGACCTCTTGAGTAGTGGAATCATTACGGTTATGGTCACCTTATCATTGCACCGCATGCGCTCAGGGTATTGTCACAGGTATACATAATACGATATTAATACCTATATTGAGTTTTGATTTATCATTTGTTATTTGTTACATAAATAATAATTATAATCCAATGTTCATGAATAATAAAGTTTAATGATTCATTATTGTAGGATTGCTCTTATAGCCCATGCGAGCGGAATTGGAGTGCATTTTCTTTAGTGCACACCAAACTCCGCAATTGTTTGAGTGTGGAACAGTTGCATCGTGTGGTCTTTTGTAAGGCCAATTTACGACTTTTACATTCATTACGATCTCTTACAAGTCCGAGGTAGGTAATAATTTTGGTAATTATAATTTGTGTATATGCTTTCTAAATTCTAACTTTTTCTTATGTGTCATGTGATAAATTATAATATTCTTAATATTTGCTTTGTTTTTTTCCAAATTTCACCTGTTGATTTTGAGAGTGCTTTCACATCAGAGGAAAGTATAGAAACACATGTTGATGATGAGAAGGACCAGATTTACAGGATGCTTCATTCAGAGCTTGAGAGCATTGAAGGAGAGTTACGAGAGCATGATCCCATGCTATTTCTAGGCGCCAGAGTTATCCATCCGAGGAGCAGAGTCCATCTACGAGTGCAACACCTGTTTATAGTAGGAGACGCAAAATGCATCCTTGACGTAGAGGCTAGCCCATTGTGTCAGAGGCCCAGCTCGAGGACATTATGGAGCATGCACCAAAGGATCATGAGTTTGCAGAGATGGCTCCTATTGTGGATCTAGAGTATGATGATGAAGGGAATGTCATTCCTAGAGATGATATTTCTCTTCCATCATCAGACGAGTCCTTTGGCATAGATGATCTAGAGTAGATAGTAGATTCAGACTTTTTGGCATATGTTTATGAGTTACCATGACATATGTATGATCATTGATGTTACATGTATCATGATCATGTTAGATGTTACATGTATGATGTATCATGTTACTTTTTGGATTCATACTTTTTGACATTGGACATTTGACAGTACACAGGGTTTCTGACTTCATATTTATTGTTTATGTCATATGATTTATTAGAGTTCATAAATTTCGCCCTTGATTATATTGTGTTTCATTATTCATGAAATTATGCCACATGGTTCAAACTTCAATGTTCATTAATAGACTAGGATTGTGATTTGATATTTGTAAGTATTAGATTTTCATATATATATATATATATATATATATATATATATATATATATATATATATATATATATATATATATATATATATATATATATATATATCATAGTTGGTACTCGTACGCGTACGAGTAAAATCGTACGTACGAGTCGTACCGTACGTACTCGTACGTTCTCGTACGAACTCGTACGAAACTTAAAAAAAAAATTACTTACTCGGCTTTTGACACGTGAAACGGTTCATTTGAACCTTCTTGCTCTCGGGTTTTTGGCTCCCGCGTTTGCTTGATTTGAGGTGGTCCTACACCTCCTCTTTACCCTCCTAAGCTTCTCTAAAGCCTACCTAGGGTCCTCCCTCATCTTGCCGATCATTCCATTTATCTCTTTTAGCATTCCAAGCTTCACACACACCACATTTTACTTTATGTGCAACCCTTAATTGTCCAATAGCAATGGTGAAAGATAAACATGAAGCTTTCACTCTCCATTGCATTGGTGTTGAAAAGGACACCAAGAAGTCCAATTCAGACCATTGGACATGCAAATATTGTGGAAAGAGGTACACTAGTGGAGATACAAGGCTCATACAACACCTCACAAAGGTTGGCGGGCAAGTGGCGGCATGTAAAGAAATACCGGACCACATTGCCAATGATATTAGACGTAAGCATTTGGGCCTTTCATCCGGTGGCCCTTCACATGTAAGAGGGTATAATGCTTCTCCTCCTCAACCATCAACCCACTCAAATGTCCCTGAAACATCACAAGATGCCCAATCACATTTTCAAGCATCAAATACACCAAATATTTCACAATCACCAATGGTGAGAACTTCTACATATCAAAGGCAAGGTGAATTAGGAGATGCTCCGGGGCATACGAGGACATCTCTCACATGGCTCAAGAAGAAGCAAAAGATCACAGATTCAGAGATCACAAAATTGGTAATTCTAGAAAATTTATCTTTTAATCTTTTGAATTCAAAGCAATGGAAGGCTACTGTGAAGGCAATCTCGGAGGTGGGCCCATGTCAAGGATGGACGGGCCTTCTTATTCAGATTTAAGAAGAAGAAAAATTGATGAAGAGAAGAAGAAAATTGATCTCTCTCTTCTTCCTATGAGAGAGAAATGGTCTAGATATGGATGCACGATCCTCTCCGATGGATGGAGAGATAGAAAGAATAGGAGCATGATTAACATTCTTGTATCATGCCCAATTGGTACATTTTTTCTACGTGCGGTAGAGGTGGGCAAAAAAGGCAAGAAGATCACCGGAGCTTTCATATATCGGCACATCAAGAAAGCAATAGAGGAGGTAAAATCTTTAATTTTATTTATTATTTTTGAAATTTTTATTTTTCAGCTTTTTTCATTAATGATCATTGATAATATATATATATATATATATATATATATATATATATATATATATATATATATATATATATATATATATATATATATATATATATATATATATATATATATATATATGCATAGGTGGGAGCGGAAAATGTTGTAGTTGTAACCGACAATGCGAGCAATTGTCGACATATGGGAAAGCTCTTAGAGGAAGAATATAAGCATATTGTATGGACTCCTTGTGCTACACATTGCCTTCATCTATTAATGGAGGATATAGGTAAATTCTATTTTTTATGTAAAGTTTTTAAAGTTTATCATGCTTCATGAATCATGTAGATCTAGTATCCACGTGCACATGCATGCACATGTGCATGTGCATGTGCATGTGCATGTGCATGTGCATGTGCATGTGCATGTGCATGACACATGTGCATGTGCATGACACATGTGCATGTGGCATGGCACGTGCACGTGGCATGTGTCAATATGTTTCAACTTTCTGGCTTTCATGAATCATTATCATGATGTATGTGTGGATGTTTCTATTTGCAGGGAAGCTTTCATGGGTAAAGGCTTGCACACAAAAAGCCTCTAGCATGGTGACATTTTTCACACAAAAAGGGAAAGTGTTATCCATGTTTAGAGAGCATAGTAAACTTGAAATCAAAAAGCCCGCTACCACTCGCTTTGCATATATGTGGATTGTGCTTTCACGCCTTCTTGAGGTCAGAATCCCTCTTAGACAGACAGTGGTCTCTCCTCTATGGAATGATTGGGATGAGAGCTCATTGGAGGAATCAAAGAGCATGCAGAGGCTATGCTTGGATGAGGAGTTTTGGGAGAATGTGAAAGCTGTCTTAAATATTTTGACACCTATTTATAGAGTTTTACGCATGACAGATTGTGAGGGTGCCACATTGGAGCTCCTCATACATATGATGAGGAGAGCCATAGATGATATTAGGGCAGCCACTCTTGTCACTACGGAGCAGGTCAATGAGGTGCTTGAGGTAAGAAATATTGTCATTTGTAAATTACTAAATTGAAAAGCATGTTGCATTTCCTTAATTGATAATTTTGAAGCACTTATAAGCTATTTCTTTTTTCATTAGGTGACATTGAGGAGATGGACATGGATGCATAGACCCATTCATGGATTTGCGGGTTTATTGCATCCTGCATTTAAAAGCCCCGCGCTATATACAGATATCGAGTTACTTTCAGATAGACTTTCATACATGTCACGGGTTATTCCCTCTCACTTGCATAATGAGATGTTAGAGCATATCAGTTGTTACTTGGATGAGAGAGGAAACTCGGCATTCACATTCCCTTCATGTTGGGATAGGGCTTCGATGGTGAAGCCTCTTTTTTGGTGCCAGAATTTTGGATTCAGCTTCTCCACTTTATCTACATATGCTATTAGGGTTCTCTCACAGGATTGCTCATCTGGAGCCTGTGAGAGAAACTGGAGTGCCTTTTCTCTTATTCATACAAAAGTAAGGAATAGACTTAGCCCTGAGCAGATGGAGAAGTTGATTTACTGCCGTACTAACTTGAGGATGTTGGAGAACATACCAAACATGGAGACATTGAAGCAAGTAAGTGTAATTTAATTTTTATATATAAATTATACATTATAAATTATAATGTATGAATTTTTAATGACTATCTGAAATTTCTTTCTATTTTAGGTTGATGTAGATACATTTTGGCCATTATTGAGCACCATGCCTCGCCCAGGAGATGAGATGCATGAGGATGATGAGGACTTCCTATTTGTTGAGCTTTATAGAGAGCTATCCTCTATAGGTGTGAGGCAAACTCGGAGCCGTACCAGTACCAGTAGAGGCATCAGAGTGGTCCGTGGTCGTGGGAAGGGCTTGATCATTCGACGTGGATCGAGTTCCACCAGTATGCATGGAGAGGGGGCCGGTACGAGCAGAGCACCCCTACATACGGCCACATATATGAGGAGGACGATCTTACCTGCTCGACATCATTCCTCTCAGTTTGATGATGAGGGGAATATTATTAGTCCCATAGAGAGTCCAGTGTCATCTACTTATGAGATGACATCAGAGGATTCTTTAGATGAGCCAGATGACTCTGATGATGACATTGAGTGATCATTGATGATCATGATTCACGATTCATATGTATTGTGATTTATGATTTATCATTTGACATTTATGACATTATGACATTATGACATTATGATAGTTGGCATTTGTTTTAACTTTTTATGATTGTGGTCCGTGGACATTAGTGATTATAATTTATTGATGACTCATGAGTTATGATTGATGATGATGATGTATTATAATTTGTGTGACTCAAGGCATGTGCCATGATTATAATTTATAAGTTATAATTTATATGTTTTGATTGAAACTTTGAAGTTTGATTGTTGATCATTGACACCATTATTGCACATAGCATGCTACACAAGTGATGATGCATAAATTACAATGCACATGTGAGTCCAAAGTCGTGAAATAAATGATGCACAATTTGAATGGTAAATGCACATTGCCTAATGCACAATGCACAAAATGCAAATTAGTAAAATTGCATTGCATAAATGATAATGTTACACATTTTGTCATTGTCTGAAGACTGAATCATAGATGCACATTGCGCATGCGGCATAACTTACATGCGTCATGTATATATGACATATATATTATAATGATATTTCACATCCATCTTTGCTAGATTAGCTATGTATATATGTATTTTACATATAGCTTATGAAATTTCAAAAAAAAAAATTAAAAAAAGAGGGAAAAAAAAATTTGTACTAATATCGAACGGACTCGTACCTCATGATTAGTACGTACCTAGTATAGTACTAATACGTATCGTACCTGTTGTACGGATCGTACCTGGCTAACTATATATATATATATATATATATATATATATATATATATATATATATATATATATATATATATATATATATATATATATATATATATATATATATATATATATATATATATATATATATATATATATATATATATATATATATATATATATATATATATATAGAGAGAGAGAGAGAGAGAGAGAGAGATTGTAACGATGCACCCTACGCACCTTACCTCCTCATCATAGTGGAAAGCAACGTTTTCGCAACGGCAACGGCAACGGGTTAGCAACGGGTTAGCGACGAGGGCAACGTATGGACCTAGGAGTTGCGATAAAGTTATTTATTTTTCAAAATTTTTATATGTTTTTTTTCACATATTTTGGGTCCTATGATATGTAATAAGGTGGGATATAACTATATATACCATAAAATACTTATTACAATATAAGATATATCATAAATAATAGAGATTATCAATCTAACTTGAAAGTTGGAACTTGGTCGTGACTCGTGATTATATCATAACCCTCCACACAGCCTTAAGATTATATCAAATACAATTATCTCAAATACATCATCATTATATCAAAATTCAAATACAATCATAACATCAATAATCATAACATCATCATCATCTAGATTCTAGATTCTAATTTCTAACAACATAATGATCATAACACTTAACTTTCAAGTTTCTAGTTTCTAAGTAGTAAGTTCTAACTTCTAACTTTTAACAAATTACAATAAACATCATGATTTATAATATAAATGATAACACCTGGCATCATAGTACATACATGTCACATGATCATATCATCGTTCATACATCAAAATAAAACAATAGAGATCACTATGACAAATGATAAATCATAAATCATATGAATCATGACGCATGGCATAAATCATAAGTGGCAAATGATAAATATAAAGTCACGACTCACAAGTGAGTCATGATAAGTGTCCACTCAGCACTGTCATCACAATAGTAAATACATATCATGAAATACCAAATGTCAAACATGAAATGTCAAAGCCTCAAATGTCAATAATCAAACTCTGTCACTCTAACATGGTGTCAGATGACAAATCATCACTCTCATCATCATCATCATCATCATCATCATCATCATCCCTAGTAGTAGTGGTATGTGGTCGGCTACTAGTGGATGCATCACCACTACCACTAGGTCCTCTGCGGCTCCGAGATGATCTGGTATCATGCTGAGGTAAGGTCAACTCATGGTAAAGCATAGTATATAAGTCCAGATCCTCTGGAGGAATATCTGGAATATCTCTGACTTTCTCTATATCTACTGTGTCCACGTTGACCTCCCTCACATCTCCTGTATGTCCGCCGCTCTCCAAGAGACGCAAGTTGCAGTGGCAATAAACTAGCCGCTCCAACTGCGCTGTAGATAATCTGTTCTTCTTCTTTGTATGGAAGAGGGCCCATGTGCTCCAATTCCTTTCACAAGGACTTACGCTGCAGTCCTGTGAAAGGATACGAATAGCTAACTCTCTCTGCATTACAACATAATTAAAAAAATAATTAGTACATAAATCATGATATATATTTATCACATGTCACACAGTACACTAAAGACTTTTGACTTAGTACTTACCAACTGAGGAGCACTAGCACCATACATCTCCCACCATGATACTGGCCGCAACTGAGCAGATCTCAAACAAGCCGTATCCTTTCCAAAATGGCCACCACCATTTTGGAATACCAAGAGCTGTCTCTCCAACTGAAGTCGGAACTCTACATCAGTTGGATAAAGCCTATATACATGTGTTCCATGCACTCAAGAGCTCCTCATCCACGATGGCCTGCTGAGATCTCCATAAGGGATGCAATAAGTGTGCCATCCCATGGATCGGGCGATGAAACCAATCCCATCGATCCCTCCACACAGCCTTAAGCTGCTCAATCCTATAAACAAAGAAATTATAAATTTTAGAGACTAATTTTTAAGATAATAAGAATTTTAAGTGTCAAAAATTCAAAGTAGTAAGTAATAACTTAATAAATACCTGTCCAATGTCAAATGTGGGCAACGTGAAAGGGACTCGCCAACTCGATCCATGAACTCATAGACGAGTCCCAATGTACTCCCCTCCATATCAACGATGCGAAGGACAGAATATAATGGATATATGGCACGCACAAGTGCCTCTACATCCCTCCAAAATGAATCCAACAAGCATGTAATCCGTACAAAATCTGCTCTCGGGGTAGTGTGTCCATCCCAGGCAGTCCACTCTGTAGACACAACTGTCTGCATCAAAACCTGCCGCACCCGAAGTAGTCTCTCCATCACTATGCACATGTAAGCAAATCTGGTCTTCGCAGGCTTTAGGATATCCAACTCACTGTATGATCTGAAAATAGCTAATAGTTTTGGTCTCTTTGTGAACAAAGAGACCACCTTATGGCAGGTGGAAAAAATAGAATGAATCCAAGGGATCTTTCCAAGATCCTCTATCAAAAGATCAATGCTATGTGCGGCACATGGGGTCCACACAATGGAGGGAAACTCTGCCTCTAACAACCTACCCATGGCCACACAATTACTTCCATTGTCGGTAATGACTTGCACAACATTCTTTTGACCGACATCCATAATAGCCTGGCGGATATGACCATATATAAACTGACCTGTGACACAAAAATTACACCAAATCAGCCATGTACATAGTACATAGTACATACTACATACATAATACATATATATAGCGTATGCAAAATTCAAATGCGTATCTTAAAATTAAAACTTGAAATTTCACCTATACATACCTGTCACTGTAAGTCCAGGCTCTGATGCATCGATGGTGCGAAGGAACATAGTGCCTTTGCAACAATGCACTAGTATGTTATATACATTCCTTTTCCTGATGTCTGTCCATCCATCGCACATAATAGTGCATCCATACTTCTCCCATGTGCCCATCATCGGCTCTAACTGCTTCTCCACTATATCTTTTGTTTTGCGTAGCTCACTAGTCCTCAACTCCTCATATGAAGGACCGCTCCATCGATATCCTAATGTGCTCACTAACTCCATGGCTTCCTTCCATGCGGGTGTGCGTGCAACATTAAAAGAGAGGCCACACTGTATGAAAAGCTTCATTATACCTTGTTTGGCCTCAAGCTCCCGCTGCCTCTGAAAACCCGCACGTACGGATGCCGAAGAAAGTGATCCTCTAGGTGCCTTCACCGGTGGCTGAGTGTCACCCTCAAGATCGACGGTATCATGTCCATGCTCATCATTCCCTCCACTAGAGGATCCCATATGAGTATGATGTGCTGGAGCATCGTGTGGAGGAGGATAACTTAACTGGAGCTAATAGAGGTGGAGGTGGGCCGAGAGCTCTGTGGATACTTTCTAGCTTCCCTTTGAGCTACCCACTCAAGGAGCTCATCCTTGATATCAGCTGGCATAGGCTGCTTGCATGCTTAAATGCCCAAGCCACTAAATTTGGCAAGGTGGGCTTTGATACGATCTGCCCCACCACCCCCTTTGTAACCAAATAGGTTACATGTCCATCTCTCACTCCCACCCGATCCAAACTTCCCTTGGCTAGTCACGTACTTCCAACAACTTTGCTTTGGTTTAGGCATGGTGAGTCTCTCTCTCTCTCTCTCTCTCTCTCTCTCTCTCTCTCTCTCTCTCTCTCTCTCTCTCTCTCTCTCTCTCTCTCTCTCTCTCTCTCTCTCTCTCTCTCTCTCTCTCTCCCCACATGCATACTACGGAGATCTATATCAGCTTAACCAGTTTCTTTTCAGCACTTTTATCTTTTCTGATTGACAGAAGATACACCCATGTACATCGATTTGTCTCATAGGCCGAGTTTCGGCCTCCTAATAGACGTAAAAACACTTTCTTTCTTTTCTTTCTTTCTTTTCTCTCTCTCTCTCTCTCTCTCTCTCTCTCTCTCTCTCTCTCTCTCTCTCTCTCTCTCTCTCTCTCTCTCTCTCTCTCTCTCTCTCTCTCTCTCTCTCTCTCTCTCTCTCTCTCTCTCTCTCTCTCTCTCTCTCTCTCTCTCTCTCTCTCTCTCTCTCTCTCTCTCTCTCTCTCTCGGCTGAGCGCTCAGTGCTCTCGGGTGCGTTCGCTCCAAGGAAGAAGGCCTGGAAAAATGCCCTCTCCCGCGAGCCCGTTTCGGGCTCAAAGGAGAGGGCAAAAAAATTTGTCTGCAACGCAACGCGTTGCGTACGTCGCAACGCAACGCCGTTGCGTTGCGAACGTTGCAGACGCTACGCAACGCGTTGCGTTGCAACTATGCTCCGCATACCATTCGATCCTCGCACCTTACACGCACCGAACCGAACGCACCAAACGCACCGGACTGCCTTGGTTACCCCAACCTAGCTTCCAAAGTTTTGTTGCTTCCACTCGATTGTGAGTGTGTCCACATCTCCAAGCCTGATGTTGAGCTCTCGAAGGGACCCCTCGGAGTCATGTAGAACTGCCATGTTCCGTTCTAAGATTGGGATGAACCATGATAATGCTTGACCATAGAGAAAGGTTATAATAAAACTAACATTGGTTGGATCATCCACGTATCTATCAAGTGGTGTGCAGCTATAGAGTTTAATTTGCTGCAATAATCCCTTCGAACAAGCACCATTGAACTTTCAAGGCATGCAAGTCATGGAGAACCGCCACATTCCTTTCTAAGATTTAGATGAGCCATGATAATGTTTGACCATATAAAGGGATTCCAATACCAACCTTGGCTCCATCATCTAGATATCTACCCAAGAAACATGCAGCTATAGAGTTTAACTTGCTGCAAGAATCCCTCAAACTTCATACGATCACCATCAAACTTTTCTAGCATGCAAAGCTTGGGCTCTTTCATGAAAGATGAAGTCAGTCATTAATTTAACTCATATAGATGATGAACTCATATCACATGACAAGAAAAACCAAAAATCTATAAATATGAGTGCCATATTACAAAGGTGAGATTTAAATCATAGATTTAAATCAGAATCTAAATCGTTTGAATCCTAGAGATATAAAAAAATGAAAATAAAAATCGAGGTTTTTATTCATCATGAATGATTTTTATTTTATTATGTACTTTGTCATTCATCATGGTACCTAAAAGTCTCTCCAAATCTTATTAGCAATAGCAATTACCATAATTGAAGAGATTTCCGATAAAAGAGATTATGTTCCTCCATAAGCACATCTAGTCTAGGTGTTTTGTCATTATCTAAATTTTGGAGATCATTCATCACCCATTAGCACATATAGTCTAGGTGTTTTGTCATTATCTAAATCTTGGAAATCATTCATCAATGTATGAAAAACCAATGTTCATACGTATGTATTCCTTAAAATTGCAAAATCATGTAAAAATCCATCATGCTTGCCAAATTATCTTCTTGAAAAAGATCCTATTGAATGATACTTACAACCCTAATACATATAAGCTAGAAGTTATTTTTGAAGAAATACAACAAGGTTTAGACAAAACTTTTTAAAACAAATAAATAAATAAATAATAAAAACGATTTTTAAGAATAAACCGTTCCTAGATATTTAAATCGCAATCGAGGTGTTTATGATTTTTAAAAAATAAAAAACGTACGATTTATTTAGCTATGACATTGAGTGCGAAATCATGCCAAAACATGCACATAGTCATGGCTGATCAGCTATCATCTTCATCATGCCTTTGAGTAAAGCTCAATGCAGCTCCTCACTTTAAGTATATACTCACACCTCACAATGACCCCTAACCGACTACAATAGGATGCTTGTACCCCCCCCCCTCCTTTTTTCTCTTTTTCTAGCTTAGAGCTAGAGGAACCGCCCTTGGTAGCTCATGACAACAAAGACCCTCTCTTTGGTAGCCTCAGAGTTGAGGAGCTCCAAAACCGAAAAAACGTTGGAGACAATGTCTGAAATCAGCTTTGATCCAGTTTCTTTTGCCCCTAAGGCACACTTGAAAAAGTCAAGTCTAAAACGCATTTCAGACTCCTATCAAGCATAGTGCCCAGCACGGTTGGAAACGGTCGGTACGGACCGGTCGGAAACGGAGTTTCGGAGTTTCCAAAAATTTGGAAACGGCAAGAAACGGGAAACGGTTTTTCTTTTATATATATATATATATATATATATATATATATATATATATATATATATATATATATATATATAGATAGATAGATCATCGATCGATCGATCGATCGATAGATACGTACGTACGTACGTACATACATGTGTTTTACGCAAGAAATGGAAAACGCTATTTATGTATGTATGTATATGTGTGTGTGTATGTGTGTGTATGTCTGTGTGTGTATATATATGCGTGTGTGTGCGTGTGTGTGTTTGTGTGTGTGTGTATGAATGCATGTATGTGTGTGTATATGTATATCTTTGTGTATGTATACACAAATATATATTTAATAGTAACGGGGGCTAACAAATACATGAGATATCATGAGAAATTTCATATAAATTTCATAATTAACTCATAATTGAACATTGCAAAGCTCAGATTTGAATTTTTTTCTTAATGTCCCAGAAACGTGTTTCTGGTCCGGACCGTTTCTTGGAAACGGCCGGTCCGTTTCCGATGCCCAGAAACGGCGTTTCTGGTACTATGCTATCAAGGCAATCCTGTGTGTTCGGTGCGTTCAGTTCGGTGCGCGTAAGGTGCAAGGACGGAATGGCATCCGAAGGTAAGGTACGTAAGGTGCATTGTTACAAATACACATACACCCCTAAAATATAGTATATACATGTATTATGACATTTATACTACATATAAAGAAAGTACATGTTACAACTTACAAATAACAAATCTCTTTGCATATGGCTTCTGCAATCTCTTGTGGGACTTGTGTTTACCTAACAATGCCCAATCCTCCTAGTCTTAATACATGTGGGACAAAACATGTAGTTGTGGTGCAAAAGGACTTTCCACAATACTTGCATGTCCATCTTCTCATGCCACATCCATATCCAAACATATTCATCAACTCATTATTGGTGGTGTGGATACTCCATGGTGGTGAAATACCACAAGGCATGATTATATGTGTGCCTATCTAGTATTAACTAATAAGCAGAGAGCATTGAATGTATGTGTTCAATGTTTACTATTAGGCTTTAGCTAATACTCTCTCTCTCTCTCTCTCTCTCTCTCTCTCTCTCTCTCTCTCTCTCTCTCTCTCTCTCTCTCTCTCTCTCTCTCTCTCTCTCTCTCTCTCTCTCTCTCTCTCTCTCTCTCTCTCTCTCTCTCTCTCTCTATTTTGAAATCCGGTCGACAACAAAGTGTCAAAGGCTAATGCTCACGAAATCAAAGGTTGAGGCTCATGGCATAAGGGTGAAGGTTCAACCTTCAAGGTTCAAGGATATGCTCATTGCCCGGCTTCTCATGCATGTTGAAATCGCTCAACCATGAAATTGGGGAGAGGAAACATCCGTTGGCAGTGTATCTAATTGTTTTATCAGCTATTAATTTTGAAAGAACGTAACCGCGAATTTTACGCACCGGATGGAACCGAATGCAACGAACCAGATGAATCCAAAAAACGTAAGGTGCATAGCACCAAATCTGCTATGACCCCTATGTCTAATAAGTCCAAAATGGAGTCTAGAAAAAGGTTTCAAACACATATGTATGCGGTAATGCATGCATGGATAGATGAATGAAGAATGTGTGTGTGTGAAGTGATGTGATGGTGCAGTTCCTATACCATTATTTCGTCACTTTCGGGCCAATCAAATGATATTCAAAAGCACTGAAAATCAGTGAAGCTCAAAACGCACAACATAGTTCCCAAGTAACAAAAGCATATTGAAGAGCAATGAAGCTCAAATGACAAAAAGAGAGCCAAGCTACGGAATCTACAAAGATATTTTGATTAATGGGACATGAGAAATGGCACAGGCAGCCCCATCCTCAAAGACCTCTAGCCTCCATGCCAAAAGTAATGAACGTATCATAAGTGTACATCTAAACCAAATTTACAATGGAGGTCCACAAACATGAAAAACAAGGGATATCTAGCCATGCTTAGGAAATATCTGGACATCATTGATAGGAGGAATGAGAAGACAACACTGAACACCCAAATCCTTAGTTGTGACAACTCGTGGGCAAGAGAGCCCCCCCCCCCCCCCCCCCCCCACGTATTTCTATCCAGCCAGTTTTGGTGCTTGGGTTTGCCGTGCGGCAGCAAATTGTGCACAACTACAGGGGCACATGGTGAGCCTCCGAGACCAAGAATTCTAGCGACGCTCAAGCGACAATTGCGATCTCCGTGCGGTAGCCCTCGTGCTAGTCCGAGGGCTACTGCACGGAGATCGCAAAGGTCGCTTGAGTTCGCTTGAGCGTCGCTAAAATTCTTGGTCTCGAAGGCTCACCATGTGCCCCTGTAGTTGTGCACAATTTGGTGCCGCACGGCAAACTGCCCAAGCACCAAAAGTGGGTGGATAGAAATACCAAAGAAGGGAAAGGGGAAGGGGAAGGGGGGGGGGGGGGGGGGCGGGGGCGGGCGGGGGGGGGGGGGGGGGGGGGGGGGGGGGGGGGGGGGGGGGGGGGGTTTCTTGCCCATGGGTTGTCACATTAGTCAACCTTGAGAGGAGCACATGTAAATGACATATTGGATTATTGAGGAGTTAATCGATGATAGATGTGCTTTGTGCATTTTTTTAACCGAACAAAGAAAAACAACATAATAAGAGGAATCAGGAATAGCCTAGTACAGACCTCTGGATTGGCCATTCTAGCACAAAAGATAAGGGTTACTCTAGCTTCCTTTCGTTCATCGAAAGGCAACTTCGACTTGAGTCGTTATAAATTAAGCCTTACATAAACTCCTTTATATATGACATACCGATTCTGACAATTAGTGATCATCACAACTAGACTCTCACTAAAATGTTAGTTTCTAGACTCAAAGATTCTTCCCGCTTCTTAAAGACATCAATAAAAGATATATCATTTGATTTTCTATGTATTGTAAATGGGTCGTAATTAGTGCATGACTGGGTGTATGGAGCTCAGTCAGGGCATCCATGCATATGAAAATGCACACATATTCCTGTGTGTGTGTTCATCTATGTACGTACAAGTATGTATGCACATGTGTGTGCATGCACATGCCATTTTCCTTATGTTGGGATCACATCTGCATCAGAATGTACCTGTCTGACTGTTAGGCTCACATCAGAGCGAACCATGTAAACCGCAGCTAGGACTTCGTTCCTTTTATCTTTACCAAGCACATCCACAATAGCACGCCCTTGCGCTTCAGTACTTGCACCTTCATCATCACTTCCACCCTCCAGAACAACTTTGCCAGAAGTGCCTGCAACCTGACATCAAAGAAGTTTGCAACTTAATATAAACTCTTATGACAAAATATATCATTGCATGCAACTCGATGAGACAAAGCGATGCTTAATGTGAACCTTGAAAAGCAAATCTCCCAAAAGTTCCACAGAACTTTGCCTGATTCGCCAATTGTCATTGAAAATACCTTCTTCTACAGCAGGTAGAAGCAACGGCAGTGACCTGTTAAATGGGTAACATTAGACTAGCAATTTGAAGCTGATAACACACTAAGAAATATCTTCAAATTTAAGAACTCACGTTGTAGCATAGTGCTCAACAAAAACATGGCCAGCACCCAAAGCAGCATCCCGAACAGACTCATTCTCATCAGCCAGCCCTACACAAATAGGTTTCAGTTTTATGCCGTAAATAAAACAAGATTCACATGTTTCTTCTCAGATCAAGCCCCAATACCATCAAGGATGGCAGGAAGAACACGAGGCAGATAATTCTGGAACATTGGTCCTAAAGCAGTGGGTAGATACTGTACACACAAAACATAACAGAGAAAATCATAATTCACTTGGCAGCAATTACGAAAAGACACATGAAAAAGATACGAATAAGCAAGCATAGATCCCCATACAGTATACGCAATCCCCAACCTTTCTTCATATCCTAGTGATGACTAACTTCCATGACAAAATCATGTTGAGGATCTAACTTTCAGAAGCAGGATGGAAAGTATAACATTAACAGTAGAGCTACTAAGACAGTGTACTTTGAACAATGTCAAATAGCCATCTCGAACAGCTGCTCTTTGATGAGAGCAGCCCTGTATTATTTCTGGCAACAATGACTCGAACTTAGCATCTCCTAATGCTGCAATCACCTGCAGAGCAGAAAAGACACCAACTAAATAATGTGCAAACTAACTCGCAAATATCAGTGTTAGTTGTAATTACCTCGCTCAATCCTTGGGCAGCTCCAGATCTTTCTACTCCACTGGATTCAGACTTCAGAGTTTCTAATAGCCATGGAACAAGATCCTTAAAGTTTTCTTCACCCATCCCTTTTATGAGTGAACCCAAAGCCTTTGCAGCAACAGTCCGAACTTCAGGTATTGGATCTACAAGAACCTGCAAAAGAACAAGCAAGAGATTCAACGATAAGACTGATAGACTCTACACTATAATTCTTTGTAGAATATACTGGAATTACCTTCTTTACTTCTGGAAGTAATAAGGGAAGATAAGGAAGCATATCCTTTGGTTCAGTCACAAGAGAACACATATTTCCAACAATCTGTGCACCCTTCTTCTTGGTCTCAGAACTCCGTTCTCTAAGGCCTCGGTGGACAATGGGGACTATCAGTGCTAGTGATGGTGCATCAACTGTATTAACAAAAGTTGTCTGCCATTGACAATTCCTTGTCAGAGTAAAATAAATGATGACTGAAACCCACAGACATTCTTTATGATACATTAAACATTTAACATAAACAGCAGTACACCTGCAGGAGAACATCAAGAGAATGCTTTGTGTTCTCATTTGGATCAGAAATTCCCAGAAGCAGGGTCGCAACAAGAGCTGAAATCTCTGGATTTCGTATCACACTTCCAATCTGCACAACCAAGTTCATACTCAAAAGGACATCTGTTGGGTACATTCGAACTCCCCTTTTTTTTTTCTGTTTTTTTTTTCCTGTTTTTTTTTGTTTTGTGGGGGGGGGGGGGGGGAGGGGGGAAGAGAGAGAGAGAGAGAGAGAGAGAGAGAGAGAGAGAGAGAGAGAGAGAGAGAGAGAGAGAGAGAGAATACTGTTATCAGGACAAGTAATATTGTTGCCATCATCATCATCACTACCACTACCACTACCGCTTCGCGGTAACAAAAAGGTTTTACAGCTTGAGCCAATATTGGATTGGCCCATAGAAATACATCAATATCCTCAAAAAGGAGATCAATGCAATGGCGATTGCAACGAGTATGAAAAATATGTGGCCATTGCTCTCCCACTCTCACACAATTGGCGGCATAATCCTTACATACTTGGACCACATTTTGTGGTCCCGCATCCATAATAACATGTTTGAGAATCTCAAAAATAAATTCACCTGTTTCGATTTGACTAAAAGTGTCAATTAATTTTAGGAACACACTTCCATAATGCATAAGACCATAACATTAATGATTGGCCGATTTTTGGTACCCGACCAATCATCACAACATATATTGCTATCATATGTTTTCCACTTCTCATGCAATCTGAACAATTTATTCTTAATACATTTGACCTCCTCTTTCAAATGCCCATCATGTAAATGATCATACGAAGGAACTTTATATGAAGGGAAAGCTCTTCCAATGGCATCACAAATTCTTGAAAGTAAGGACTCCTCACTTTCCAAAATGGTATATCTTCAATTAAAAAAAAAAAAGAAAACAAAACATAACAAATTTTTGGAAGTAAGGATGACTTGCTTTCCAAAATGGTACATCTTCAAGAAAAAATGAAAAAATGAAAAAAAGAAATCTTGGAAGTAAGGACTCCTTACTTTCCAAAATGGTATATCTTCAGGACCCCACCAAAAAAAAAAAAGTATGCAAGGCTTTATCTACATCTGAACATGCTTTGGACTCTCCAACCTTCTGCAAAGCTCCCAGAGACTCTCGCTTTCTTTTTGCTTGCATTCCCTCCAGAGGTTTCATCTGATCCACATGCATGCATATTGTTTTCATTATCAGCGTCATGTGTGTCATTTTCACATTGGCTGGCTATGGATTCATACCCAAATGAATCATCAATGAACTCCATATGTACATAAGAAGCATCACCACTTTCATTGGCGTCCTATTTTCCTGTTATAAAAGACTAGAGTAAAACCATCGGCGTCCACTTAGGGAGACTCGAAAGAGGGGCAAAACTGAGGGAGAAGTCTCATGAAGTGACTGGGTTGATACTTGGAAGAGGGGTACCCGCAATCAAAATATGCTCGGAAGAGGTACCAGCAATCAAAACATTACGATATGACGACGACCAAACATTTTTTCTCTTTTCCTTTTCCTCTATCTTGGGTCTGTAAGTCTACAGAAGACTCTCAAGGGACATAAGAACCCGAAGCCTAATGACGACGACCAAACATTTGTCTCCAGGAACTTGAACATTACTACCCGGATATATAGGAACCAAGGTAATCTCTTGACCGAATAAAGTACGACCCAATAAAGTCTGAAAGGATCTGGAAAAGTGATCAGGTTCACAGCAATGGAAACATGCTCCTGTAAGATTGCCCCATTTGAGATGAACCCATATGTTTCCTACCTATTCCACTGCAATGGTCAACAAAGCCAAAAAAGGTTTGTCCACTTCCCACATGACACACACACCATGTCTATTAGGAGTCCAACGAGGGCGAAATGTACTTGTGAGGGTTCATAAAATGATATAAGCTTGAAGTACAAAGAGCATATAACCATGCATATTTGGTTGCAACTGGAAAACGCGATTCAACCTGGATAGTCTACCCTACAAAGAAATGAGAGAAAGAAGCGAACGAAATGAAAGTTTAGGTATGTGGGAAGGCTGAGGAGACATAGGGTTTGAAGACATTCCAAGGCATCTATCAGAACATCAACATTGTGCAAGACGCTTGAAGCTTCTAATTTCATGGTTTACAATGTACATTGGCCGTCACAGAATTACATATTGAGATTACGATATCAGAATTATGACCTATTCCATCACTTTGAACGCCTAGGAGAGTCAAGGTTGTATGGATTCACGATTCAGATCAATGAATCATGGCTCATGCCTCATTTACCATTTCACATGTATCTTCCACCTGCACCTGGTTCCATCCACCCTGTGGGGGGGGGGGGGGGAAGAGGGGGGGGGGGGGGGGGGGGGGGGGGGGGGGGGGGGGGGGGAGAGAGAGAGAGAGAGAGAGAGAGAGAGAGAGAGAAAGAGAGAGAGAGTTTGTGAGTGTGTCTGTGTGTGCATGCATGTGTGTGTGTGTGTAAGCGTGCACAATCTCGCGCTTGTGCGTGCATCTGTCTGTTTGTGCATGTGCATGTGACAGTGTGCACCTGCAACAGTTTATGCATACCCAAAGATCACCTAACCAATGAATTTCCAGAATACATTTACTATTAAATTTAATGCTTGTCCACTTCTCCAACATATATGCGATGAGAGACTAAGAATCCAATACAAATATTCCCCCATAAAGGCAGACTCCATGGCTCCCATTTTGAAATATACTAATTAATATGCAGCGATACCACACATAGTTCACACCCTGACGAGCTTCATGAAAGCTATCATATACCTGCTGCAGAGCAGTCTGTGCAGCTGCTTGTACTTTTGGATGTGTATCCGTCAGCACCTGCATTGTTCAAAGAAAGGGGGAAACACACGCACACAAAAGTAAGAGTCTTACCAGAAACATAAGGATCTGAACTTTACGACACAGTCCAGAAAATCTATCAGATACTGTCATTGACCTTGAAAATTATCAATAAACATATATGTATGTATGAAGATCACCTCGGTAAGTTTGGGAACAATTTTTGGAAGGCACTGTGATAACTGACGAGGAGCACAGAATGCCATAGCTCCAAGCAGTTGGACACTGCCTTGCTTTGTACGCCAAGCTTTGTCTTCAAGTCCCTGGAGATAAACAATGAATTATGACACTATATTAAAACAGCAAACCAAAATAAAACACATCGACTTAATATTACAACTGACATAGATGACTCTCTCTTTCAAGCTCAAATTCCTACAGGCTCAGTGCATGCCTGTATGTGCACATGTGAATGCAAGAATTCACACTTCCAAGGATTCATAAATTCACACACATACACAGACATACACACATACATACATACATACATACATAGATTTGAAGCCCAGGAAACAGCAATGAACATGACAATGCATGTGTAGATTAGACTACAAGAATAACTTGTGTTAACACTCCTCCTGGAAGACATGTTTGTCACACATATCCAGGGACACTGAATATAGCTACCAAACACCTATCTACTATCAGTCATGCTAAGATTCTAAGTCACATGTGTTTCTGCAGGTTACTTGCAAAGTTCCTAAAGGCAAAGAATGAAATAATAACAACAAACGAATAGTACTAGTAGAAGAAGAAGATTAGAGATTTTGTAAGTAGAGGTCCAGCTGCCTCTATCATTTTGATATGTACTAGTTGAAGGAATCTAACCATTGTATCTTTTCACAAAACACTTCACCTCAACAAAGATCATATATTTTGAGACTTGCAGAATGGAATGGCCACCTTAAGAAGTGCCGGTAACACTAACTTCACTCCTTGCCCACTAAGATGAGCCATTATAACTCTGGCAGCAGAATCTGCTGCTTCACGCACTGCAACTACCTGATCAGAGAAGCATACTAAGAGGAGTGGCAAAATATGTATCACATACCTGCAAGAAATAAAATCTTGTTAAACATCAATGAATCCCAAAAAATGCTTATATACATCCATCAGGGACATGTTTAATCTATTGAAACTCACGGTTCGAACAATCTTCCAAGCTTTTCACACAAACACTCAAATCCAAATAAGGCCCCTTCTCGTGATTTAGCTGAATTCCTGTAAGAATTGATGAACTCAATATTTGCGAACTCCATGTCTCTAATCAGTGTACCCATTTGAGGCACCAAAAAAGTAGCTTGTAGTTTTGATAAGGTTATATGGAACCTGTCTTCAACTCCAGCTTTAAGAGCATCCATCACACCATACTTTTTAAGGCTCGAAAGTCCAAAGCCTTTTACTACACCAGCCAATCCAAATGCTGCACCACGACGTTCACCATACTTTTCACATTTCATCATTTGTTCCAACAGCTTCGCGATCACAATTTGAGCATTTTCCTGCAAATAATACAATGTTAAGCAATTGTAAGCATGTAAGCACTTTGATTGCAGAGAGTTTTTTATATATATATATATATAAAATTAACCCTCACCAGTTGAGATTGCATAAGAGGGGGGAGGCAATCTGATACAGCACGTTGTACGGATTCAGACGGAGTTTTCAGAACCTCTAAAAGCTTTTCCACAATAACTGAAACTTTTGGATCATCCTGCAAACCAATCATAATGCCACACTGCACACTTGACACCCTAAAGCAGTTGTGACGATGACAGTTAAAACTCACCATTGATAGATGTTTTGCTAGTGCTCCCATGAAAATAACCACACCCTCTCGTATCAAATCATATTGCTCTTCATCAACATCCTGTCAGCATAGACAGGCACGCACACATACACACACAAATGTGGGCATTAGGCTATGATCATACGTTTCGCATACAAAATACATGTCAAAATGAAAGAAATAGAAGCCAAGTGAACGAGAAAGGACCAGAATATAAAAAATAACAATTCTCAGTTGACAGAGCATTAATCTCAGGATTTCAGTTGGACCACCTTGAAAAATGCAGATAAATACAATGGAAGGAAAAGAAAAAAGGATGCAAAACTCAAGTGTTGAGGAAATAATCACTTTTGTTTGAAATAAATTGAGCTCCAAAAAATAAAGGGAGAATTGTGGTTACTTGGGGTAATTTACATACATTTTTATTTAGATAATTTTCAAAAATGGGGAGAAGCCTTCCAACATTGTCCTTCCCATGTTTATTAATAATTGCAATGCCAGCATCTACCATTCTGGAACGTACTTCCAAGTTTGAATCCCCCTGTAAGAGAAGTAGCCAACTTACCAGACGCATTGCCTCATTCCACAGTTCCTATAACCTAAAAGATGACAGACATACCAAGGCTCGAGAAATGAGAAATGTTGCAACCACAGGAAGATCTTTAGTAGTAAGAACATCTGCAGCTGCACGTAAAGTTAGTGCCACTCCCTGTCTGGCTGGCCAATTAGGATCCAATTCACCATAAACATTTGGCAGGCACTTCACATAAATAGAAAACAATTCCGACAATGTACCCTGTATGGTTAACAGAAATAACACATTATAATATGCAAAATATCTTCAGATAGTACACTTGAAGCAGTAAATGTCACCTGAACACTGTTTGGCAACTCATGCATAGCAGATGCGAGCCCTTGAGAAGCAGCTAATCTTACATTATAATTAGCATGGCATAAGGATGTAAAAAGACCAGTAAAATCATGGCCCAGCTCATGGTTGTACATGTCCCAAAGCTCCTCTGCAGCCTCCGCATTCGACTGCAATAAGATGACCAACAGCAAAAAGCAATGTAGCTAATATTTCATTTTTGGTCTTTTTTCTGTTTCGGGGAGAAAGGGAGAGAAGGAAAAGAAAGAAGGGGAAAAGGGGGAGAAAAAAAGGGGCCCCGGGCAGGGGGGAGGGGGAGGGGGAGATCTTGCACCTCTTCTGGATCATGTAGTGCCATCCATAACATTGTTGCCAATGCTGAGTCATGTAAGACTGCACATTTCTTCATGGCAGGAACATATTTGACAGCAAAGATACATGCTGCTCGGACATGCCCATGTTGAGAGAATATTCCTCCTAGTGCCTAATGCGTATCAATAAGTCAGCTCCATCTTCAACATACATGTAAGGCTTCTTTCATGTAGAGAGAAAGAGAGAGAAAGACAAGAGAGTGCATACCTGTACCAGTTCATCAACTTTCAGACCAGCACATAACTCACAAAGAACAGGTTGAATCTCCTGTTGATACGAGGGGATGCTCCCCAATACATGATACAAAACCTGTATTCATTAAAAATGATAATGAGCAGAGGGGGAACGAAATAACAACAACTCTTAGAAGTGAATATCCACGATGCATGTCTGTCTCAAGTGCCCAAATTGTAAGGCCCCAAAGGGAGGAGAGCATTTGAGCTTGAAACCCAGATCCTAATTTAGACAATAGATGTGATTGTGTACAGCTGCAAGATGGCAGAATCTTTGGCATAGTAACAAAGGTGAGATTTCAATCATAGATTTAAATCGGAATTTAAATCATTCAAATCGTGGATTCAAATCAATTAAATCATATATTTAAATCTTTTATATCGTGCATTCGGAGATAATTTTTAGTTTTTTTTATACTGAGTGCTAAACTAAGCACACTTAGCATTCTTTCCTTTATTAACTGTAAAAAGAAATTAATTATTAGTGCATTGAGTGGGTTTATGAGTCCAAGATGTGTTTAATCCTGAAGTTTCTGATTGGTACGAGTGCGAGTGCGAGTGTGAGTGTGAGTGCAAGTGTGCAAGGATGAATGGTTAGAACTTAGAACAAGCACACTACATTGATTCTTCAATCAATATGGTTTGCAAGAGAATACCAACTATGGAACATTAATTTCAAGGAACACTACAAGGAAACTAATAAACACTACAAGGAAATTAATAAATATCAAACAAAAAGGAGAACAAAAGAAAAACATCGATGGCAAAAACCAAAAGAAGGGACCGAAAGGGGGAAAGCTTTTTTACTTGAAAAGGGATTGTGATAATTTATAGGTTTCAACTTGAAAGATATATCAATAAAATAGTTTTTGTGGATGCAAATGGAGTCGACATTCAAATTATAAAGGGGAAATCCATATCAACCGCCCTCAATTGTATGCTTCTAATTAAAAAAGGTTTTCTCTTCTCCCTTCCTCCGTTTCCTTCGGTGCATCAGGCAGAAATGTTTGGGTGCAACAATGTCCAAGTAAGAGAGAAAGCATCAACAGAAAAACTGAAGGACAAAAGACCGCCTGACAAGACACTAAAAGGAAGGAATAAAGGAATAGATGATTATTCCTTTTCATTTATTATTTTGGCCTCTACTACAATAAGTTTTTCTTTTTAGCAAGAAGAAAGAGGGGAGAAATGGGAGAGATTTGAAAAACGAAATTGAAGGACAAAAAAATTTTCCTCTTTGAGTTCCTATTTTAATCTAAGGGAAACTCACCTCTAGCATTTTGATCCTAGGCAATACCATCACAGGGGATGTATGAAGTGAGATAACTTTCAGCAGATTATCATGAAGATTTGTATTTTTTGGCAATCGCAAAACCTGCTCCATAATCTGAGGCAGGCACAACAAGAATCATCAATCAGATAATTTTGCCGGCTGGAAAATGAAAGAAAACTTAGCACGTGAAAGTTATATAATCTGATTAATACTCAGTTAATGTACTTTTACCGGAAATACAAATGCAAACGTTGGTGCAGGTAAAGGACCCTCCTTACAAGCCATCACTAAACCAGACACAACACGCTCTATTACTGTTGCCTTTCTCTTTTGAAGATCAGGCCCTTTAGGAACATTAACAAGTTCATGCAGCATAGAGAATTGGTGTGTATAAATTATAGTCAGTAATGCTGCCAAGTCAGCTGCCAATGGGCGTAACGATGGTGCAACACAACCAGCAAGCTTCACCAATGCCTCATATGCCTCCATGCTGACAATGGGAGAATTCAACAAAGCTGTCACCTTTTGTGCCTGTAATATAGTGAAACTCAGCACAGTTACAAGCAAGCAAGAATGCAAAGACAGATAATCATCGACAGAGAAAATATATTCAAATCCACTGGCACGACAGAAAAGAAGGCAGCACTACTCTGACTCAAAGAATCTCAATTAATTTAAGTGCATGCTCACTATTTGCAAGAATAAGCATTCACGACATGTGATACACAGGAAATAATGGAAAACAGGATGAAACAAAGCATTTAAAACTTGCCAGAGCAGATAGAGGATCAAAAATTCAAAAAGCCTATTTGAACCCTTCCCAAACAATCGGACACTTAAAGATTTCAACAAAGAGCAATTTACTGGGAAAGAGTTGCAAATAGAAAGTACCCAAAAAGCTTGCACAATTATGCAAAACACTTCAGCCTCAAAAAAGTATGGGGTAGAGCTAATCATATGCAATAGGAGATAGCACTTAACTTTTAATATCACACGGACTCATGTTACTGACATCATCAGTTTTTGCACATTTACCATGACACTGAATTAACAATGTCATTGCAAAGACCACCTACCAAAGTGGGCAATTCCTCATGTGCAACAACAGGATTTCCTGATACAACTTCACCAAGAGCTTTAAGACCCAATGACAAATTCTCTTTGATTGATGTGACACTCTCTCGTATGATAGCCTCCTCCTTAAGCTGTAACTCCCTTGCTTCTTCCTTGGCAGACTTTGTTTTATCAACTTCACCTAGATAAAAATACAAGCAATAAGATTACCAATTAATTCCTCCACACACACAACAGCAGTGACAGCAGTAACAACAGTTCAAATACATAATCCTCATTCATTACTGGTGGGGCATTGATCAATGCTTAGCATATGAAAATGATACCCAAAATTTTTGCCGTAGTTACAAGAGTACCTAATTAAAACCATCAAAAATGGATGCCATCGTTTGATGCATGTCTAAAATGTGCATACTTGATCACCCATGGTTTCATTAAAAAATTATCCAAAAGCACCTTGAATATCAAAGTCAAGTAGATTAGAACTATGACTATTTTTTATATTACTATGTCAAATAGCTCACTGATTCTCATGAGATACATATTGACGACATTAACCCTGCATTAAAACTTGCTTTTTAGACAGTTCACTTGAATTTTTGCAGCATACATTTGGAACAATGTGACAAGAAATTCAGTATAGGCCAAATTTTTGGCTTTAATAAATAAAAAGCTATCATTAATCACATAAATACAATCAAAAAACTTCAAGACTTTGAAGATGCACTTGATACATCTTCATTTGCAGTATGGGGGTACCACGTAATTACTTCAAGGTCAGATATTTAATAAACAATTTGCAACTTCTAATATGAGCAAATATATGTACTGCCAATGCAACAAACACTAATATACACAGGGAGGTCTTGTGTATCACTTTAAAAGACAAAAATACTTTTAAGTTTGCTTTGAATCTTGATGTGCTAAAAGATCCTTCACATAGAATATTGCCACCGCATTATTGTTCCCACAAAGACTTTTGCTTGCTTTCTATTTAGATGAGGAAACAAAAGGGAGGGAAAAAAGTGGGAAAAAATGAGAGAAGATCCTCCAACGGAAAAGACAGGAAAGGAAAAGAGGGGAAGGGGTTGTTTGGTGTGTGTGTGTTTGTGTTTTTTTTTTTTTTTTTTTTTTTTTTGGTTGGGGAGAGAGAGAGAGAGAGAGAGAGAGAGAGAGAGAGAGATCATGCGATCATCCCCCTTTGTTTGAATGTTTATCCAGTTCTTGGTCTTTCCATTTGGCTTGACTAATGCACCTACCACCTTGCACCTACCACCTTCCAACAGATGATGAATGGTTTGTTTCGTCCATATCTGGGAAGTGGGTAGTGGTGTTCCTCGATGATATCTTAGTAGATAGCAAGACGTTGGAGGCACATAGACAACATTTAGAGCTTGTTTGACTTATTTTGAGACGAGAGAGATTATATGCGAAACAGAGTAAGTGTGAATTCTTTCGCACGCAGCTACTTTATCTTGGTCATATCATCACTATAGATGGTATTCACATTGACCATGATAAAGTTAGGGCTGTGACCGATTGGCCTATTCTCCAAACTATCTGCCAAGTGAAGGTCTTTTCGGGATTCACTGGTTTCTTTTGTGGGTTCATCAGAGACTATGCTCATATTGCAGAACCCTTCACCCATATATTTAAGGGTATTTGTTGCAATAGGCTTAGCATTAGCCCATCGATTCAATGGACTTTGGCGCTTGATCAATGTTTTCAGACACTGAAAAAGCTGGTTACTATTGCTCTGATGTTGCACATAGTAGATTTGCTAGACCATTCGTTGTGAAAACGAATGCTAATGATGTGGCTATAGGAGCCGCCTTGTTTCAGGATGGCAAGCCTGTAGCATTTGAGAGTCGTAAAGTCTCTGAGGTTCAAATGCACTACACCACACCAGAAAAGGAATTGTTTGCGGTTGTCCATGCTTTGAGAGTTTGGAGACATTACCTATATGGTAACCACTTCATTATAAGGACAGATCACCATTCTTTGAAATATCTTTGTGATCAGCCTGAACTTAGAGGCCGAAAGGCAAGGTGGGTTGAGCTCATGAAAACCAATGTGGTGGCTAATGCCTTGAGCAAGACCCCTCAGGTGAATGCTCTTTCTTTTACAGGCATAGGGACTGATTTCTAGCTTTCTCTCAGGAGGGCATTGTCCTGATGACCGCCACTTTGGTGGCGTCTAGCAGCGAGTCCAATCCCGATCGGGTAACCTGAAAAGCTATGGTGGTCGCTCCACCCAACAGTTGGCTACCGAGGGAAAGATAGCAAAAAGTTCTTCGTTCGTAATGGATTACTTTTCGGGCAAAGCAAGATGTGTGCACCCGATAATGATGACATACGGCAGCATATCTTATATGAGTGTCATGATGCACCGAGTGCAGGACACCGAGGCATACATCATACCTTGGCTCTGGTAGGCAGGTACTTTCATTGGCCGTGCATGAGGACCTTTGTTGAGAGGTATGTGTGTGAGTGCTCTCAATACCAGCTTAATAAAGATGAGCGATTGAGACAAGCACGACTACTCCACCCATTACAGATTCTCGATAGTAAATGATCTTCCATTTCTATGGATTTTGTGATAAGGTTGTCGAGGACCCTGAGGTGTCATGATGTCATTTGGGTTTCTGTCAACCGACTCACAAAAAAGGCAAGGTTCATATGTACAAATTCCACCATGAGGAGTCGTGAGTTAGCTCATCTCTTTGTGGAGCATTTGTATAAACTCTATGGATTACCTCATGAAATTGTTAGTGATCGTGATTCTAAGTTCACTGGCAATTTGTGGCAAAGAGTTTTCCACACACTCAAGACTCGATTGAGCATGTCTTCATCGGATCATCCGGAGACCGATGGACATACAAGAGTTATGAATTAGACTCATAGTTGGACCAAGAGATTTAAATCGCAAGATTTAAATCGAGATTTAAACGTTTAAATCGTTTAAATCGTTCATACCCAAAATAAAAATCGAGGTTTTTATCCACTTAGAGAGATTTTTATTTTTCTTCATTACAAATAAATATATTATACATATTTGCATGAAAAATGACAATATATGATACATCACATGATTTCACTTCATAATGTATCAATTTTCAAATGTAAAACATTCGTCACGATCCATGATTCATAAAGTTATAAATACCAAAACTAAGAAGTGATGGGGAACGTGATCCATGACTAAATACAAATGTAAGTCTACAACCATAGTATTAAGAGTCAAGCTTCAAGGGTAATGTGGAATCAAGAATCTAGATATTTTAGAAGGGCTCTTCTCTAAGGTCTAAAGCATGTGCAAACTACATTTAGGAAAGACTCAATAGGCATGACTCTCAAAAAAACCATCTGTACAAACCAGGGATATGAACTGTTAAAGAGAAAAAAAATCGCTCTGTATGTGATAAAAATCGTTCCCAACGATTTAAATCGTGGGACGATTTAAACGATTTTTATTTTGACCAAAAAATCGCGGTTTGGTCCAACTATGATTAGACTTATGGAGGATATGCTACACGAGTACTATGAATAAGACTCAAGACCTCTCATTTGACATTCTTGGCGTTTGCCAAGATTGGACTCTTGGCCTCACATGGTAGGGCCTCGTCAACCCCTTCTAATGGGGGATTGGTGGTATGGGACACCAGTCCTTCGGAGGTGGCTGTCCATAGCATGTTGCAGACTCCTAGGCTCAAGGGTGAGCCTCTATAGGCTCTATGTTTGGGAGGTGAGTCTGATGTCGGTCCTTCTATTTGTTTGTGAATTTAGCTCGTGTCTTGAATTCTCTCTCTCTCTCTCTCTCTCTCTCTCTCTCTCTCTCTCTCTCTCTCTCTCTCTCTCTCTCTCTCTCTCTCTCTCTCTCTCTCTCTCTCTCTCTCTCTCTCTCTCTCTCTCTCTCTCTCTCTCTCTCTCTCTCTCTCTCTCTCTCTCTCTCTCTCTCTCTCTCTCTCTCTCTCTCTCTCTCTCTCTCTCTCTCTCTCTCCCTCCTCTCCCTCTCTCTCTCTCTCCCCCCCCTCCCTCCCTCCTCCCCCCCCTTCCCCCTCCCCCTCCCTCCCTCTCTCTCTCTCTCCCCCCCCCCTCCCCCCCCCCCCCCCCACATGACAGTATACGAGCTTAGCTTGGCACACCACCGATGCCGATGGAGACCCTCTTTCGGCTGGTGACCTTCATCCTGAGAGTCAAGGAGCTCCCCACCAGTCGACTCTCACCAAGATTGCATTTAAGAGCTCTAGACATTTGGCGGAGACACGGCATGAGAGAGTATGGTATGCAGAGACCTACGGATGGTTGGAAGACCATGGCATGAGCATAACCGACCTCCCCCCTTTTCAGTACAACTGTTGTTCCCCCTACATTACCCTCTCTCGTTCGGAGAGGAACGGGATCATCCGTCAGGACCTACCACATATACACGTCAGGGAGACATGGATAGCACCACGGGAGCCTCTTCCCACAAAGAGGCAACACTACAGAGAGCACTTCCTGACAGTGACAGACCATGGTTTCATTCAAAGACCGCGATACATGGATACATACATGGCACTAGCAGAGAGAGTGGCCACTGGGCAGCTCATAGTATCATCACACCAGCTCGAGATTGAGGTTGGGCAAGCGACACACACCCGCAGGGACAAGAAATTATGCAAAATGTGCCGAGAGGAGGTGGAGGACGAGGAGCACTATACATGTAGATGCCAGGCATATGAGGATATCAGAGACCGCTACCCCGTGCCTCACTTCTCCAGCAGATGGAGATACACCAGACCCCCCATACTCATACTACAAATTTTTTCAGACCCACAACCGCCCCGAAGCCTAGCTCGACGCGGGGTGTCACATTACAAGGAGCGGAGGAGCTTAGACGACAGAGCCGACAATCGAGACCCCCACTTTGGAGAGCCAGTCCCCACTAGAGAGAGATTCAGGCGATTCATGCATGCCATGCATAGTTGCACTCATCTGATGGACGAGTAAAGATGTACGATTGTCCAGTCCAGTCAAGTACGAACTAGTACGATACGTGCGATGGCAAAACTGTCCACTAATTTCCACTTAAAATAAATAGAGTACTTTTGTACATTTTCATGTCTTATGCTTAATCTTCTCTTTAGTGACTAGTGACTCATGAGCATTATGGTGAAATAAGAATCTTGATACATTATGTCTACGAGTACTCATGAGATATTGTCTAAAATCTGAATTTTTTTAATCTTAAATGTCTTCGTGAAATTAAATTATAGCAACTCAAAATTTAGTAGTACCGTCTCGTACCGTACATGAACCATACAAGAGCATCGTATTGGTAGACGTGACTACTATGACGCCATGACATGGAGATACGGAGACGTCAGCAGCGCACCCCTGTCGATCTCGACGTGCAAAGCATTCTGAGGCTCGCCATGATGCCTTACCCACCGATGCATTATATCCTACATCCACTCGAAGCATCTAGAGGGCTATGACACCCCCTCCCCTCCCTATGCATATCATATTTGTATCTCACCTGGTGAGCATATAGAGTGCATACCCATAGCACCCCACACCCTCGACGCAAGCTATTATCCACTCCTTTATACTTTGTTTTGTACTCGCGTTTTATTTTCCTTTTGGGATCACAGTGGAGGAGATCATGTTGATGTATATGTTTTGTCTCATAGGCCGATTTTGGCCTCTAATAGACATTAAAAGTCTCTCTCTCTCTCTCTCTCTCTCTCTCTCTCTCTCTCTCTCTCTCTCTCTCTCTCTCTCTCTCTCTCTCTCTCTCTCTCTCTCTCTCTCTCTCTCTCTCTCTCTCTCTCTCTCTCTCTCTCTCTCTCTCTCTCTCCCCCCCCCCCTACAGCTTGGAATTACAGGTTGGTTACATACCTTCAAGATCAAGGGTTCAGACCTTGCAACTCAGATCCTTCTCTATTCATCAAGATGGATCACAATGAGGTTATCCATCTATGCATATATGTAGATGACATAATTGTGACAGGTGATGATCTGATTGGCATTCAAAGGATCAAGAGACACATGCAAGAGGAGTTCAAAAGCAGTGATTTAGGTGAGCTCACATTCTTACTAGGTATGCAGGTCATATATAGAGATGAAGGAATGTATTTGACTCAGAGTAGATACATTCAGGATCTACTTCTTAAGTTCAAAATGGAGAACACTAAACCTACATGTACACCTTTGGAGATGAATCATAAACTTAGTGTTTATGAAGGTCAAAATTGAAGACATTAAAGAGTATCAAAGCTTGGTAGGTAGCTAGATATATGCTACTCATATAGAAGAAGATGGTTGGAAAACAATGTCACATCAGTCCAAAATCCATTTAGGGCAGAAACCCTAATTTTGATACTTAGTCCTTTTTCACACAAAAAAGGGTAAAATTTTTATGAGCCTATCTTGTAGAGCTTGAAGAGAGATTTCCAATGGTACATGGCATTCAGTCATCAGAGATCAAATTTGGGAGAAAACCCTAACCCTAATTTTCTGCTGATTTAGGGTTTTGACCTCATTTGATAGCTCTCGGCATGAGGATCATAAAAATGTTGTCAGATCATTCATCAGGTAGTCAGAAGTGTGAAAAAGCAGGTCAAGAAACTATTTTTAAAGTTAGCTAAAAGAAACTTTAAAAATAAAGCAAACGCACTTAAAATAAAGTTTAGCTAACTTTAAAAATAAAGCAAACTCACTTAAAATAAAGCAATCCAAAATTTAAAATCAACGATGATGAGTTTTTTGTACGAAAAAAAAAAAAGAGTTTTTTCGCTATAACTTCAATTTTATCGCTAGAAGCCCTTGGAGGACTATATAAACAGTGCCTTGGGTCACTTTTGAATCATCCTATACCGATTGTGACGCAAGCTTTGGTCCCTCAGTAGAGGTGGTGTTTTAACACACATGGGGCAGCCATGGTGCACTCTAGGAGCACGTTGAGGAGAAGCTATGGAGTTCTTCTTGGAGAAGAGTGTGCTCGCACTCTTGCTTATGGAGAAGACTTACCTATCAAAAGCTTGGTGGTGTGGATCAGCCATCTACATGATGTATTTGAAGATTGTCTTCTACAGGAAGATTTCGGTGTACTTCAAAGACATTGGATGGAGGTTAACATAAGATTTGCATCTTATGTTAAGAATTCAAGTACATATTCTCTTTATGCACATAGGTACTACTTGGAGTTTATGGAGGCAGTGGCATCCATATCAAGAGTCGTCCTATTCGGCATATCTAAAGGAGAATCAGTACATGCATACTACATGCACATTCGGATGAGGTGTAAGAGAAGGTGTGTTCACATGAGTATGAGGATTTCTGGAAGCAACATGTTAGCATTCTATGCTAATTCTGTAATTATGCAATCGTTCACACACACATCTGATTTAGGGTCTTCCATAACCTAAAATCAGATTAAGGTTTGTTGAATATCAGTTTCCAACTGATCTTTCCTCTTTCTGTCACTCATATACACTCTTCTACAACCTATCCGGTCATACATCTCATACATATTCAGATTTCTGTTCTTGCATCTAAATATTCTTGTAAATTCTGTACATTCACTCATCCATCTGTTTCTGTTCACATAGAGTGGTTGAGATTTTGACTCCCACATTGTAAATATATATGATAGTGTGAGTAAGCAGTGGCTTACGTAACACTTTACACATGTTGTCTAATCTCTCTCTATCTTTGTCTCATCATTTGTATAAGTGTGGTATGTTCATGTTTTGTCAATATTGGAAGATTGTAGAAATCTGTGTTGTAGATCCTGGACCTATGGAACTATGGACCTGTGGTATTAGTTATGGGCCTACATAATTTCCAACATTTGGTATTAGATCCTCCAGGCTCTCAGATTCTCAGGTTCCCAAACTCACAGGTTTACAACAATGATTTAAGAGCATCTTCTAACATTTGACATACACACTTAATGTAGATGAGTAGAGATTTAAGAATTAGACAATTCAGTCACATGTTTATTTATCAATGTGGAGTATGAAGTTGATGATCTGTTCGCAGCCGAATACTTTTGGAAGAGTATGAAAATACTTTACAAAAATATTGTTTGAAGACCAAGACTTGATGAAGAGAAGGCTACTTCAAATTCAAGGAAAAACAATGGTTTGGAGAAGATGAAGGAACCATATCAACATCAAATCACAGGTATTAGTTTCTACTATCAGATTATCATTTGCAGGTCATATCTTAGAAGAGCAATTATGAAGAGATTTAAAGGATTGGACAAGTGCTTTTATACACTTTCATCTTTTAAAAGTAAAAGCATTAGCTACATCAGCTGTTCCCACTATTTGAACCCTTTGTTCCATAACCGCTTTGCAGTTTGGAGGTTCCAAGGCTCCACTCCTCTAATGCCTATAATACATAGTGGAAAGCAACGTTTTAGCAACGGCAACGCGTTAGCAACCGGTTAGCAACGAGGGCAACGTTTGGAGCTAGGCGTTGCGATAAAGTTATTTATTTTTCAAAAATTTTATATAGACTTTTTAGGTATTTTGGGTCCTATGATATATAATAAGGTAGGATATGACTATATATACCATAAAATACTATATATATATATATATATATATATATATATATATATATATATATATATATATATATATATATGTGTGTGTGTGTATGTGTGTATGTATGTTATGTATATGTGTACATGTCTGTATGTATGCATACACACACACAAAGAGAGAGAAGCACTATGACAAATCATGAGTCATGGCATAAATTATAAGTGGCAAGTGATAAATTTGAAGTCACAAGTGCCATCACAATAGTAAATACCATAGTGGAACGCAACATTGCATATCATTTCCAAAATATCAATCTATTTCAAGATGATAAGGTCCAGAATCATATATAAATGAATCTCTTCTCTTCTAAAGCTTTTTGTGTCTTCAATTCTCCACATTATTTGAAGATTTGAATAAGGTTATAGATAATTTTTTATCCCTTTTAAGAGAAATATATTTTTTAGATTAAAAAAAAAAATGCATGCAAAGCAACGCGTTGCGAACATAGCAACGTTGCGAAGTTGCGGACCGTTCGCAATGCGTTGCGATGCAACTATGCTATGATAGATCTCTTTCATGGCAAAAAAGCTTATCTAAGAAGAGAAATTTGGAGATGAGATGAGTTTTGTTGTCAACCTTGTGTTGTAAGTTGGTTGGAAGTTTTTTTTTTTAATCTAGGTACAAAATTTGATATAGGTACACTAGAGAGGTAATTCAGCATTCAGCCAACTCAAGGTAAAGGTTGGTGAATTCAGTCATATCAGTCACATTTGAAGCAAAGTTTTGATTCAGAGATATGAGGAGATGGTAAAACATGATTCTATATTCACTTCCATTTGTATACCATGTTTGTTTTGTCTCTTACTCTTAGTACTAGAGGAAGAGAAAAATTCATTTGAAGAAGTTAAGAGTGCTTGCTACTTCAAGATGAAGAGAACAAAAGGTATGGAAGAGAAGTTTGAAACTGTTGACATCATCAACTAGAAAGATGCAGAAGAAGAAGGTCCAACAATTCCAAAAGGAGAGTAAGACTTGCTTTTCTCTCTTATATTTTCCATATACTTTTCTTAATTTTATCCTCTACATCCAAAGACAAGTCTACGAGAACATCTTGTGTGAAGATAGTCTAAAGAAGAAGCAGTTTCTTGTTTTGCATTACACTTGGTCATGTTTTGGTAGGTTTTGACAAAGACTTGCATTGAGAGAAAGAAAAGCAACACATATATGTTTTGACTCATATGTGTATGAGTTATATTTTAGTTGACGATTTTGAGCAGGCAGCTATATGTTCCCTCAAAGAATTCTTGGAGTGTCAATACAGAGCTACTTGGTATATGACAAGTGGCAGAGAAGTATTTTTCTTCTTGACCTAACTCAAGAGGTAAAAGAGTATTTGTAGCAGATGTTGGAGACTTGGAGTGAGGTTTTTTTGGAAAAGGTACCTCATATTCTGTACATTCAGAAAATTCAGAGTTTTTTAGGATAAAAATTCAGAAAAATCAGTATTTTCAGAATTTTAGTGTTTTCAGAAAATTCAGAATTTTAGAATTTGGAAGAAAATTAAGAAATTTCAGTATCAGAAAACTCAGTATTTTCAGAAAATTTCATAAATTTCAATATTTTGAGAAAATTCAGGAAAATTCAGATTTTTGTGTTGTACCAGTCAGTTGAAGAGTTTACTTTCTATGATTGTCTAGATTTTTGGATACATGCTTGTATTCAAAAAGGTGTTCCATTATATCTTATCACTTGATTGAGAAGTGGAGTTAGCCAAAGAAAGTCAAGCAGATACTATCACATTTCACCCGGGTAGAATATGAAAATTCAACTTGCAACTTTTGGAATTCTCAAGGTGAGAGTTTGTCCATTTATGTTCCGGTAGGAGTTGCAGATTCTTGAGAAGGATTTGGTTAAAGAAAAATCTTACAGCTTTATGTGAGAAGCATGGACACTTAGAGACATTCAGGTAGCAAATCAAACATTCAGTCACGAAAGTTTGATGAAAGCACATTGACACAGGTATTTTGTTAGAGAGATCTTGATAGATCTTAAAGATCTTGAGTATTTAAAATTCAGATGTCTATCCTTTGTTTGTAAACTTCTTAGCATTGCAGGAAGTAAGTCAAAGGTTCATATTCTATCAGATTTGTATTGCAAAGAAAAAGAAGAAGATACTTGTTATGTTGCAGAAGATTATGGATCCTAAAATTTTGTTTCAGATACAGGTATTGATTATTGAAGATCGAATTTATTGAAAGAAGGAAGACGTTCCAGATTTCATAAAGTCTGATATAATTTGAAGAATTATGGATACTAGTGTTAAATCATCCAGGGGGTGATGAAACATAAAAACTTATTTTCAGCCATATGTGAAAGAATGCAAAGTCATACCTACAAGTATTCCTATGTCAGGTATTCCTATATTCCTTTCTCTTTATGTTCTAGCTTTGAAAGAAGAAGGAAGAAGGAGAATGTCTATAAAAAGTTCCTGTTAGGATGTTCCTGTTCAGGAGAAAGTTCCAGAATTCTATTGCAGAGAAGCTTGATATTTCAGAGAGGTATGTTACTTCTGAGGTGCACACATTTATGTTTATACCAGACTCTGAAGGAAAGAGGTATGAAAGACTTACAGATAGAACAAGGATGAAGACAAGACGACATCATAGATATGAAATTTTGGTGAGACTCATGAATTGAGTTGAGTTGAGTACAATCAGAGATGAACCCACTAGTGTTCATAATACATTATTATAAGTGAGTTGTCAGTCACAAGTTCCAAGATTCAATTTTTTATTTTGTTTAGTGTATCTACATGACACAGCAGAAGTACATTGAGAAACCTTTCGTAAGGTAAATGCAAATATGTAAATCCTAGTGTATGCTTACAGGTTTGAGAAGACAGGATATAGCAGGTTCAAGTCATACTACATATGTTGACAAGCAGTGATTACTTGATGTATGCTAACACTATTGGATATTTAGTTTGCATATTTTCTCAGGTATATGGTTCATATTCAGCAAGTTCGGTTTTTTGAAGTTTGAAGAAAGTCAAATTCAGTTTTGAAGAAGACTTTTGAAGAAAAGGTTTGAAGGTCAATTCGGGAGTACAAGTTTGAAGTTTATGACAGTTTGCAGAAGTTTATGACAGTTTGCAGATGAATGAAGTTACATATCCAATTGAGTTTGTACCAATATGACATTGCAGGGGGAATTGTTGGAAAACAATGTCACATCAGTCCCAAATCCATTTAGGGCAGAAACCCTAATTTTGGTACTTTGTCATTTTTGGCACAAAAATTGGTAAAATTTGTATAAGCCTATCTTGTAGAGCTTGAAGAGAGCTTTCCAATGGTATATGACATTCAGTCATCAGAGATCAGATTTGGGAGAAAACCCTAACCCTTATTCTCTGCTGATTTAGGGTTTTGACCTCATTTGACAGCTCTCGGCATGACGATCATAAAAATGTTGTCAGATCATTCATCGGGTAATCAGAAGTGTGAAAAAGCAGGTCAAGAAGCTATTTTTTAAGTTAGCTAAAAGCAACTTTAAAAATAAAGCAAACTCACTTAAAATAAAGCAATCCAAAATTTAAAATCAACGATGATGAGTTTTTTGTACCAAAAAAAAAAAAAAAAAAAAAACTTTTTCGCTATAGCTTTAATTTTATCGCTAGAAGTCCTTGGAGGGCTATATAAACAGTGTCTTGGGTCACTTTTGAATCATCCTACACAAATTGCAATGCAAGCTTTGGTCACTCAGTAGAGGTGGTGCTCTAGCACACATGGGGCAGCCATGGTTCACTCTAGGAGCATGTTGAGGAGCAGCTATGTTCTTCTTGGAGAAGAGTGTGCTCACACTCTTGCTTATGGAGAAGACTTACCTTTCAGCAGCTTATGGAGAAGACTTACCTTTCAGCAATCTACATGATGTATTTGAAGATTGTCTTCTACATGAAGATTTCGGTATACTTCAAAGACATTGGGTGGAGGTTAACATAAGATTTGCATCTTATGGTAAGAATTCAAGTACATATTCTCTTTATGCACACAGGTACTACTTGGAGTTTATGGAGGCAGTGGCATCCATATCAGGAGTCGTCCTATTCGGCATATCTAAAGGAGAATCAGTACATGCATACTACATGCACATCCGGATGAGGTGTTAGAGAAAGTGTGTTCACATGAGTATGAGGATTTCTGGAAGCAACATGTTAGCATTCTATGCTAATTCTATAAGTATGTGATGTTTCACACACACATCTGATTTAGGGTCTTCCATAACCTAAAATCGAATTAGGGTTTGCTAAATATCAGTATCTTTCTTGTTTCTGTCACTCATATACACTCTTCTACAACCTATCAAGGCATACATCTCATACATATTCAGATTTCTGTTCCTTCATCTAAATATTCTTGTAAATTTTGTACATTCACTCATTCATCTATTTCTGTTCACATAGAGTGGTTGAGATTTCGACTCCCACATTGTAAATTGACATTTGTATATATGATAGTGTGAGTAAGCAGTGGCTTACGTAACACTTTACACATGTTGTCTAATCTCTCCCTATCTTTGTCTCATCATTTGTATGATTAAGTGTGGTAAGTTCATGTTTTGTCAATATTGGAAGATTGCTGGACTCTGTGTTGTAGATCCTGGACCTATGGAACTATGGACTTGTGGTATTAGTTATGGGCCTACATAATTTCCAACACAGATATCTCATATAGTGCAGGAATGCTAAGCCAATTCATGCACTCACCAAGAAGACCACACATGGATGCGGCTAAGAGAGTACTTAAGTACCGCAAAGGTACAATCCATGAAGGTATATTCTATTCTTACTCTTCAAATTTGGATATCAAAATCTATTCAGATGCAGAAGACTAGAGTGTGAGCCTTTGACCAAGCATGAAGCAAAAGCCATTGGTGGACACACGGGTTTCATAGCAACCAACCTACTATGAGTCAGAAAAGGAATTTCAGCACTATGATACACTTGAAGAAGAGGAACAAGCTATCTATGATACACTTGAAGCAGCTACTCTATTGTCACTACAACGTGTGCCTTTTGGGAAGAGGTGGTCATGCAACACAGGTGAGGGAGGTCAACATAGACAACGTGGATATAAAGAAAATTTGGCCTTTGCCTCATATTCCTACAAAGAAACTTGATCTATATTCCATGTTGTACCATGAGTTGACCTTACCAGAGCATCTCAGATAGGATAGAGATCATCAACTCCGACTAGTCGTAGTGGCTAGGGATCCCCTAACAAGAGACCATACAGAAGGAGATAGCCAAATCACGCTTAGGGCAATGCCAATCATCATCATCATCATCATCATCATCATCATCATCATCATCATCATCATCATCGTCATCATCATGTTGAGAATGATGATGATTTGTAATATGATAGTTCTGAGTAAGACTCTAGAGACTTCGAGAGTGAGCTTGAGCGTTGAGCATTTGCCATTAATGGATCATTGAGGACTCTTAAGACTTGAGTTTTGACTTGATGACAGATGTTTACAGTTTGTATATATTACATTTGAACATAGAAGATATGTATCTGACTTTGTCCCGACTCTGATCATTGATGTTATTGATGATTATTGATCATTGATGTCATTGATGAATGTTGATTTTTGAAACTTTAATCTTGTTGCTTGAAACTAATTAGCTATATTAAAGCTTAAAAAGTTTGATGGTCATGTTAGTATGTACTATGTAGTATGTATTATCTATTATGTTTAAACTTTAATCATTTATGATTTGTCATTATGTCACATGTATGATCATTGATGTTAAAAGTTAGCACTTAAATTTTAATGTACCATGGATTCATGCATTGTGATTCGTGAAGTCTAAATTTTGAGCACATGAGTCGTGACTAGTACCATGTATCATCTGATATTAGTACCATGTATCATCTGATATTATGATTTATAAATTATGTCACTTCATAGCATTGTAATTTCAAATTTCTTAAGAGTCCAAACTTGTCACTCAAAGCTTAAATTTTAATAATTGGATCGTAAAAGTTAAATAAATTATTATTATGTAAGCCTTAAGATACTAGGACCCAAGTTTAGATCTTTAAGCTCATGGATATGAGTCATGATTCATGTGTATGGCTATGACGCATGCGATTGCTGGCATTAATATCATGATACAAGATATATGGGATCAAGATCATGTTAGTGGCTTTGGGATCTGTATGCATTATGAAGAAATGTTTTGATATGCAATCATGTAAGCATCTAAATCAACTTTCACTGCAAAGATAGAGCAATGCAAAATCATCATGTGGATCACTAGAAAATTTTCCACTTTAAGCTGGAAAAAACTGAGCACATGAAGAATGGCTGAAATAGCTTCACAGATCAAACCAGAACAAATAAACACATGACATCAAAAAGAACTTACCAGGTTTTTTCATTGCTTTTGAAGCATCCTTCTTTCCAGCAATCGGTGCATCCTTCTTTGTGGTTGCCAAACGTGGTTGTAAGATATTTTTCTCGGATTCCTTTCATGAAAAAATCAAACAGAAGATCACAAACCAAGGTTCTGCTTACAGGCAGAACGTACTTTGCACTCAGGATACATCAAAAATATTTTTCAGCATACCTCCTCATCGTCTGCATACATTTTAAACCGTCCTTTAGCATGTTTAATATTCTTACTGGCAACCACTTCTGCAATATATACCCCGTGCTCAGTTGAGAGAGTCCCTGGCTCTGTTCTGAATATCTACATTAATCAGTAAAAAGAAGAAAATTATTGACATAACTTTACTTCTAATGAACTATCATAGACCATATATTGAAAACGTCCTGATTGAATATAATCTTCATTGAGCAGTTGCAGGTATAGAAAATCCCAATTAATTCTTAAGTTCATTGCAGCCAAATTTACAACTAACTTCCATGTGTTATATATACCTTAATATCAGTTTCAGTGAGTTCATCATGTACACTTTTATCCAGAAGCCCTTCCAAAGCCTAGAAAACATCAAAGAAATGGAAAATTGGAGTAACAAAAGTGCGGTTGAACAAATTATACTATAGCAAGGCCAATTATTGCATTGAAAGAAAGGAAAAAATGAAGCAGCAGCCAACTAATACACTGAGAAAGCTAGGAAAAAACTCCATTGGTATTGTTTGCATGATAGTATGAAGTGCATGAAGCGATGCTTCTGACAAATATTTTCTCCCACTATGTAATCCATCTTTTCCCAGTAAGGCCTGAATTCACAACAACAATAGCAAATAATTAGTGAGCAAAATAACTACAACACAAAGGCCAATTCTGACAGATTCAGCAAGATGAAACATTTGAGAATAATATTCTGAACGTTAGGATGTGCTACAGAATTGTTTTGAAGAAAGTTATTAAAATGAAAATGTTCGAGTCAAATATACCTCACAAAGTGAACCAGTGTCCTGGATCAAAGCACCTACAGCATTGAAACCTTGTCCCTTGAACCTCCTGAGAATTGCCTGCAGGAACACATAAAATGTTAAAAACTTTCATTCAGCCACCCATTAAAGAGAAAACAAAACGATATAATAACAACTACAGCTAAAGAGTTTGAAATTGGGAATATGACTTTGCCTAAGACTTAGTCCCCCAGATGGATGTGTAGGAGGGACAGCCCGTGATGGTGAAACACACCATCATAACAGGGCACTGTCCCCACGACGGCATCCCCTTGGGGTATCCTTGGGGCTTTCAAATGGCACACACAAGCAAGCCTTGAGCAATTGCAAGGAACTTCCCTCTTGAGTGATTTCAGCAGCCCCTCTCTTGAGCCCTCTCCTCGATGATCAAGATCATACCTCCTAGGTTCTAAACCTTCCTCCTCTCTTACCTTTGGAGTGTAAGAGCAACCATTATGGCCTCTTCATCAAGCACATACAAGAGAAGGAAGGTCTGCGAGAAATGGTCATGGCCGAAAGAGATGGAGTCTCCCATGTCAGCTCGAAAAGGAAGTGGTTCAAAACTATGGACATGCAACTTATGCAAATAGAAAAGGACCGATGGAGCAAACAAGATGCATGCCCATCTTGTTCATGAGAGTGACAATGAAGTAGCGAGTTTTGTAATGCCATCAATTCGGAGAAGAAGCAAGAACTTCTCAACAAACTTTTCGTGAGTGATGCCCATGTGCATGCCCGTCATGCTTCCCAGCCTCCTGTCAACCTTGTGACATTTGTGAGAACTTCTACCTCCATTTCCGAGGAGGCATCTTCATCGTCAAGGACTTCTTGACCTTGTCCAAGTTCTACATCAATCAATATGCCATCTGCAAGCTTCATATCATATGGACATCCACATCATCAACAAACCCTTGATGATAAATGGAATACCAAATTGAAGGAAGAGGTTGACACCGTGACAAGGTTTTTCTATCACGACCACATACCTTTCTTTGCAGCTCAATAAGAGGTCATGACTCATATGGCATAATTGGATTTTCAATTTACTTAGTTATTCGTATAATCTAAATTCCCCTTTTATTCATAGATCACTATACGTCAAGGAGACGATGAAAAAAATAGGGCAATATGGATCAGAATATGTTCCTCCCACTTCAAAGAGTTTGTGCATGACTCTACTAGAGAAGAAGAAGAAGTTTGTGGAAGTCACATGTGTGAAAACTCGAAAATAATGGGAAAGAAATGGAGTATCCTTGCTCGTGGATGGATGGAGTGATACACGGCGGCGATCTATCCATGGAGTTGTTACTTACTCTCAAGGTGAGATGTGCTTCATATCATCCCATGATTCACATGAGGCTGGAAAATCAGCCGATGTGCTTGCTTATGATTAGGCAAGTGCCATAGAAATAATGGGTCTAGCAAATGTTGTAGCCATAGTAGCATATGGGGGAAAGCCGCAAACAAAGCAACAACCAAAATAATTGAAAACTTCGATCCTCATATTAGTGTTTGTTTTTGCATGGCTCATTGGCTACATAACAACGCGTACAAGTATGGAAGTATGAAAAAAGTGTGGAATTTCAAATAGCATACCATACATGATATAATACGTGTGACAAAAAAAGTATTAAAAATCTGAAAATTGTATATACAACACAAAATAGCCATAAAATATAACAGATTTGTAATCAATTATCACACACACACACACGTGGACAATAGTATGATATAGACCACTCAAGACTCAAAAATCACATTAGAATTTAGACTTCAGAATTCAAATTCTAGATAGTCATGATTCCTAAATATGTAGCATCATACATGTGCCATGAAGCATGCATAATGCATGATAAACAAAAATTGTCTTCCTCATCTTTCAAGAGAATCTTCATCATCATCATGCTCCTCCTCCTCATCATCATCATCATCATCAATGACATTTTCATCCTCAAGAAAGGCATCATAATTATGAACCAAAGGTGATGTCCCAATATTGCTAATAGGTGTGTCTTTCCTCAATGATTGTGCATCAAAATTCATAGCTTCATTAGGTCCACCATCCATAGGACCAATTTCAGCTTCTCTCATGTTTTGCAAAGCAGGCAGATTATCTTCATCTTTTTCCTTTTTGAGCTTGTCTAATGTAATCTCCATTCTTTCAAATTCCGTTTCTTTCACCTTTGACGATAACCTCAAATTAGTATGTATGTAAACAAGTTTTTATTAGCATTACAAGGTAGCAATCTATTCCGCCTCTTTGTGTATATGAGTGAATAAGTACTCCGATTCCTCTCACATGGAGAGGCACATGATCCTTGAGATAAAACTCTAATGGCAAGGGATTTCATTTTGGTGTGAAGCCCCCAAACATCCACCACCACTTTACACCTTCTTGCATTCTTCTAGGATCATGAACAACGGGTGATCCAAACGAACCATAATCATTTTTGTACTCGTCATAATCTTCCATAAAGTCACCCATCAATTGCACATTTCCATGACAATACTTCTCCAAAAGATTTATCCATCCTTCATGCATCTCAACATCACTTTTTGATTCTTATCTTTCCATATGATATGCAACATAAATCCTCCTGCATGCAATGGTGTATGCATCATGTCCCATCTATCAATGCACAAGGTCTTGATTTCATTCAATTTTGATTCATCAACACCATCGATGCTTTGCAATTTCTCAACCTTACGATCCGCAAGCTCGTATACAAGCCTCGTGGTTGCACCTGTGACCTTCCCTATCACATAAACAGAGAATCTTCAAAATCAGTGCACATAGCTTCACAATAAGCTTTGCATCATGCCAAAATGCATTAGAAAACACAATATCATACACCTTAGTGCATAATTCTTACCTTCAGCATTTCAATTTCAGAAGTTTATCATCCGCAAGCAATTTCCTAAGTCCTTGTAAGCATCTATAATCTAAAAGATTCTCTAAAATGATATAATAATACGCAAAACATGTAGGGGCAGGTTTTATCATGTCCCTTGAGCTAAGGGATCTAGAAAGTTCTAAAACTTTCTCCTTTCTTGTCCAAATTTCACAATCTTGCATGCACTTTCGATTACTTTAGACTCCCACTCCAATTCACCAATGCCTTCAAAAAGAAGATCTGGGCGATGGCATGCAAACCCTGTAAAAAATATGCGTGACCATTCATTTTCAATGATTTTTCCTTCCTTTGCACACTTGGATGCATTATCCATGCAAACCTGTACTACATTTTCAAGACCAACTTCAATGATGATCTCCTTCAAATGTTTGAAAATAACTTCACCAAAATTTTTAATGACATGATGTATCAATAGACTTCGAAAATATGGTCCCATGAATAGAGGAAGCAAGAAAGTTGCTAATAGGTCTACGCTTAGTGTCAGACCATCCATCAAAACCAATTGTGCATCCAAGTGTGCAATGATAATATTGAGATCATTTGGATCTCATCATTCAATTCAGTTTTTCTCAATGCATAAAAAGAAGGAGCACTAAAAGCACGACTAGCATGTCCAATAGCTGCAACCATTTCCTTGAAATAAGGGCTTCTCATTTTCAAAAAAGATATATCTTCAACATGAAAGAAGCGACGAAGAGCAATTTTGGCTTTTTTGCAAGCCTCTACACCATCCTTTAGATAAAGCTTGTTGGCTTAGCTTTCCTTTCTTGGAAGAAGAGGGATGAACATTCTTCCTAGCTTGTCCACTTTCCTCTAAATCCACATGTCCATGCACACTTAGTGTATCATTTGATGCATGATCAATGCCAATATCATCCACACTCTCATCTACATTTGACACATTAGAAGTGCCTACATCAAGATGTCCAATTAACTTCTTCACTATTTCCTTCACATTACTGGAGACTTTACCACAAGGTGATACACCATAGCTTGGCAATCCCAAAATATGAGCTCGAATACATGAAGGGCCTCCATCAAATTTATGTGAGCAATACTTGCATTAACAAATAATTGCCCTTTCCCCAAAGCCTTCACTTGGATAACATGCTCCCATTCTTGGCTTTTGGTAGGACCCCCTGCATTTGAAAAAATATATCCTGCTTAGAGACCCAAAAAAAAAACATAGAAATTAGAAGCTTCAATCAATAAACCATGAAGTTTTCGTTAACGTTATAATTTATATGGCATTAGACTTTAGTATAGTGACCTTTACCAAGGAATCACAAAACCTCCAGGGAGACCGGTGCGTTTGATTCGGTGTGTGTAAGATGTGAGGACCAAACAGTATCCGAAGGTAAGGTGCATAAGGTGTGCCATTACAAATACACGTATATTCATAAGAATCTAAGATATAGTATTTACATTTATATTATGCATGTTAAAACTTACAAATAATAAAATACAACCATTAGTGAACCATGTGGCATGATTTACAATCAACTAGATACATCATGGGCTATAGCATATAAGTGTCACACGTGACACTCTAGCCTACTTGACATGCGTTTTCATGTGCATATGCACAAGAAGACAAGCTCTTGATTTTGGTATGACATTACCCACACCAACAACTTCCAAATCATGACGATCTACAATAATCACTCTTCTACCTCTAGAACAGGTAAGAAAAGAAAATACCTTTCTACAACCTATAATGTGCTTTGTAGCTCCAAAATCAAATATCCATGAATTCTGTGATATAGCATGTTCATATTGACACACCAAAAAGCATCAGCATCTCAAGATTCACTTTTTGCACTATCTTCCACATTGTTACCTATAAGCCTTTTTCTTTTCATTGTGAATTCTTTTCTTGCACTCTACTATGTGATGACCTAGCTTTTCGCAATAATGGAAGATTCTCTCTAGGTTGATAAAGTAACCATATATACCAGAATGAACCTAGGTGAACCCCAAATTCACACTCAAATGAAAGTGCAACTATAAGCTCATGGTAATTAACCACAAGACGATATTGCATATCAGCTCCATTACACACAATATCCACTCAATGCTATCACATCCCCACTAATGTCATTAGTGCCCAATAGTGGGTATAGAGCTAAGAATGAATTACGGTTGCCCTTTTTTTGAGATCAGATCTTGACAATGATGAACGATTATCATGGAGATTAAGAGTGTAGTCAACACTTGAAAATAATCAGGAGAAGTCACCGCTGATTAATTTGGCACAGGGCAGATTTGTTGAATCCCTTACAGTCAAGTTCTAAATGTTAAGAATCGCCTCTTTTTCAAATTCATATGTTTGCATTCTCCTTTTTTTTCCACTTGCCTTTGTTGATCCTCTTTCACAAGATATAATCTTTTATATGACCTATCAAATGATGGTCTAATAAAAACAAGTTAAAAAAAGGTAAAAATAATCCAACCACTAAGACATGATGTACTATAAAAACAATGAAAGAAAGAAGGATAAATAATCAAAGATGGAACTTCTGATAAAATTGAAAATAGAAAATATAAAAAGATGAACTAAAAAGCAGGAGCAATATCAAAGCAGAAAGGAAGGAAAACAGAAAAATGCATGAGCACGGAAGGCTAAATTAGCACATGAGACAAAACATACATTCAAAATGGACAAACAAAATAAAGCAAAACTATGCCAATGACACTGAAAACAACAAACTAAAGGCTTTACTAGAAAACATCCAACAAAAGACTAAGATAATAGTCAGAAAAGAAACTAAACAAAAAAATTTGAAACAATCAACAAGAATATCGAAATAAAGATTGTCTACATCATATTTTTAATGATAATTCTACATTTGAGAGATGAGAGGTCAGCTCTTTCCTTCTGATTAAACACAGCTGTCTCTACAGGCCACAAAACCACCACATATTCTGCATGAGATATTTATAATCATCTCACTTTCATCCAATGACTTTTTTTCTTAAATGTCAGACATCATTCAATTTCTTAATACTTAGACATGAATGAACTCGGTTAAAAGAATATTTGATACATTACAAATATAAATGATACAGACATCATCCTAGGATCAAAGTGCATCATCTTAAGAATCGACCACAATATGACTGATTGTTACAGTCCAATCATAATATGTGAACTTGAGCATCACTCATGGAAAAAGTGCAGCTAATATTATATACTAAAGAGCTTAATAAGATTGTAACTTATATAGTCTCCATCTAGAAAAGCTTAATAAGAACATAACTTATGCATTCTCCATCTAGTTCCAAAAGAGAACTCGTCAGCAAGCAAGAGGTTATCAACACTGGGTGGTCAAGTCCAAGAAGCCATCAATAAATTTTGGATAAAGATATGCATCACAACTAGTTATACCTGAAA